>JAPWDM010000034.1:701806-1901806 GCA_035578155.1 Brachynemurus nebulosus | reverse complement strand
AAACAGAAAACTATAAAATGTTTCCATTTTTTGTACATTTCACTTATTACTAGATAATTCTTGGCCGCGATAAATAAGATTGATTAGTTAAACTGCTTAGTGCATAATATAGGTGGGTAGTAGAAAACAGTTTGTTGACAACATTTCTACGCAATGTGTGATAGGGATGTAATGGATATGAAATTTCGGATACGGATACGCATACTTAAAAAGATTTTTTTCGGTTTCGGTTTCGGTTACGGATATGCAATAATATCGGATAATGTTTCGGATACGGTAACGGTTACGGATAATTGCTTTTAATGAAATTTTTTTCAGTAAAAGGAGGGAAATTTTACTCTAAAAAGTGAACGTTAAACACGAATCAACGAAAATCTATTAAAAGAAACACATACAGCAAAAACTTGCTTCGATTTAAACTCAGTTTTCCAACGGCAGTCGTCTTTTATTATACGAAACTTTTATTTTCGGATACGGTTTCGGTTTCGGATATCTAATTAATTCGAATATCCGGTAGTTGCGGTTACGGTGACGAATATCCATAACATCCCTAATGTGCAATAATAATTTACCTATTGTAACTAATACAATTTTGTCACAATCACATTATGTTATTTCAATGTAAAAAATAGTTATTGAAAATAGTCTTCTTTAAGAATCTGAATAACTAATCCTAGAAAATAGACAGGATTAACCCAAGGTTTACGCGTTTCCACCGAAAATAAGCCTTGGATTAACCGGAGATTTTACTTGAAATTTAAGTTTTATTATCCTGCTACGAGGAAAATGCCCTTTAATCTAACTCCCTTTATTTTGTTTACTAATGTGTCATTAAATTACAATTTTTATGGAGCTTTGTGGTATACTCGATCTCCTAAAGTTTAACTATTGATGATCAAAGCAACGTTCTCGAAATATACACATCTAGTATCCGAAAATTCATTTGTAACTAAAAATTGCTACACTTTAATTAACTGACCGTTACCTAATTATTTCTAAATTAATCAATGCGATTGTGTATATTATATAGAAAATTGCGGATAATACAAGATTTCTCTACTGTAAACATTTCTGGAATTGTCTGTATTTCTGGAATTGTTTGTATTTAAACTAAAAACTAATCAGAAATAACTGAAGCTAAGAAAGAATAAAAATTGTCAGATGATTTCAAAAAAATTGTGAGATCAGAATTATTTTTGGATTTTTCAAGTTCATCGAGAGCAACTGAGTGTTCTTGAATATAAATAACGATGATCATTTCGAGTTCAGCAATCGTTATTCTCTGTAGTATACTGACGCACATATGGAGACAAAAACTCAAACGTTACTGTTAAACGGACCTTCTGTCTATTAAATTAGGTATAAATTCCCAAATATTATTATTTTTCTCCATTAATGAAGTCAAATAAGTTGGCATTAACTAAAAATAATTTAGGAAAACTTGTAGGCATTTCTACTATTCATTGGTTAAACAGTATCTCAGCCATTTCTATGTACCTTTTAAATAGGTCGGTATATCTTTACGATTATGACATCCAAAATCTAAATAAAGTTGTGTTATGTCATTTTATGAGAAATCAGCCAGTAATTTGAATAAAAATTATCGAATAATTATTGAAATTCAGTGATAAAAATAAATTGGAAAAAAAATCAAATTTCAGGCACATTAAAAACTGTCACAATCAATTTGAATTCGATACTGTCATATAAATATTAATCGATTGCACAATACCATGGACTGATCGATTGACTATACTGATCCAATCACTTTTAATCAAATTAAGAAAATAAAATTGTAAAAGGCGGAAATAGAAAAAATATTATAATTTTTAGTTGGCGTTACGATTATTTGGTATGTTACTAAAATGTATATAATTTTTTTTTTTTAGATTAACAAAAAATAATATTATTGTTATTATTTTCTCAAAAAAAATCGCCAACGTTTAACTCGTAAAGCGTTCAAAAACCTTGAGTAAGAATTTTTATATCGGTATTGCACCATGTATGTATAAAATATATACATAGAAGTACATATTATGTACACTAAGTGGAGGTAAATGCCATGAACTTAACAATAAAATTAATCGAGAAAGTTTAGTATTATTGGTGTCAAAAACCATAATATAATTGTAGAGTAGATACGTTGAAATTATTTAAATTGATGGTGTCAAGCTATGAAACGCAGAAATTCTGTAAATCGAAATATTAATATAATGATGTTATTTGAGGTGGGATAGTGAAGTCAAGAATTCGAAGTGTGAACTCAAAATTTTTTTAAATTATTGCAAGAATTCAAAGTTGAGATTTAGTTTATTATTTTCTTTGTCCATTGGGAAAAGAGAATTAAAATAGTATCTACTATTATTACATAATGTATTAAAAAGCAAATCCAGTATTTCGTGTAGAAGAGAACAAAAGTATTGCCTACACGGTCAAAGACAGGTTTGTGAATATAAAAAAAATCGATTTTTTAGAAAGCTGTAATTCACAACAACAACTTTAGAAATCCCAAAAAATTACTAAGTAAATAATAGATGCAGGTATTTTAAACAATATTTAAGAGTGTCAATAAAAAATTAAACGTTTAATTGATTTTCTTGGAAATACAAAAAATAGATGGGATGGTTATGTTTTCATAAATCAAACCGTTCCTTGGGTAAGAAAAGAAACTGTTTTTGATAATAATTTAAGGAATCCAAAATTAGATGTAAACTAGCTGTTCCTATGCTAATCAAGAAACAAAAACTTTGACTGTAACGTTATAAAATATTTTAAATAATAGGAATTATCTTTTTACACAGCACTCCCACTGTTTGGGATAAATTTAATATATTTTATGACGTAAATATAGGAAATGTAACAAACAGTTGATGACGTTCTTTTAAGGTTTTGCACAGAACTTCTACTACTTTCATAACATCTCTAAAATTGTCATAACAATTTCTAGTTTTCATAGGTATGTTTTATTAGAGCAACCGGTTGATGTATAAGCAAATGTGACATCAGTTTTTCTTTTAAGGGGAGGTTTACTCGAGAGTCCCTAAAATTATGTATTTTTCTAGAATTTTTTTCTCAAGAACGGAAGTAAATATCAATTTCAAATTTTGTACACATATTTATTAAGTATTAAACTATACAAAAAAAAAAATTTTTCAAGGAAAAATATAAAAAATTGTCCATATTATAGATACCGCAGTGTGACGATCCGAAAATCCAATGCCTTGTTGGCGGACATCCTAGCGCCGGTAATAAACCACTGAAATCCAAAAACAAAAAAGATTTATAAAATATATGAAGAGCACAGGCACCTCTACCTATAATATCAATAAATTGCTGAAAGAAAAAAAAATGGCGGATGTTTGAACTTTTGATTACGATTTGTATCTTGTTTTTCGCTCTTTAAAGTAAACTTAAATAAAAATAAAAAAAATATTGAAAGTGTATCGAACTCAGATAGAGGTGCCGAAGAATTGAATTATCTTTAAAATAAAAAATTAAGAGATTTTGAGTTATCGTGTCCGCCAGTTCCAAAAATGTAGTTCCGAGATATTATAAAATATATATAAAGAAACGTATTTTCAAAATTGTATATTTAATACTCATTATTGCGTGAACTACGTTTTCTGAATTTTTTATAATAGAACGCTGGATTCGGTTAATGTGCAAGAATCTTGTTTTTAAATTATTTTCGGTAAAATCACTTTGGGAACATATTCTACACATAATTTGCTATCAATTTCGGCAAAAAAATCGATTTTTTTTATCAAATCTCAAGTAAACCTTCCCTTAAATTACTTTCATAAAAATCACTTTGGAAACATATTCTACACATAATTAGCTACCAATTTCTGCAAAAAAAAATCGATTTTTTTTTAAAGACTCTCAAGTAAACCTCCCCTTAAACACCTGACTATTTATGAAACTTTCTAATGGGGTTAGTGTTGTTCGTTACCATAGTGATTTTTATTGTTTATTTAAAAAAATTAAATAATACAGTAGTATCCATATAGAAATTAAACTCCATTTGACTAATTTTATTTTTTACAACCATTTTATACAACAACCATTTACTAAATAATAACAAAATTATTCTTTTTTAATTTTTTTTTTTTAAACTGGATAATAATAATAATTAGAATAAATTAGCATTTGGTTTGGTGATTTTTCCTTGATGCTGTAAAATACTCCATTATTGTTTAGTTTATCATTAAAAAGGTAAAACAATGATTACCAAAGGAAATTACTGGATCTCTGGGACGTCTAAAGTGATCTTCACTGTGAAAAAGTCAATTTTTTGTGTATTATACAAAAGAGATAAGTCTAAATAAATTGATGACTTGACGAAGAAATCAATAATTTTTCATATATAATTTTTAAATACGGTAATTTTTGATTGAAAATTTGTCATCTCCTTATTTAGTAACCATCACGATTAACTGCCACCCACTATAATAGTATTATTTTCGGATATACCTAAACAAACAACAATACGAATGTGTATTGTTGTTTTTCCTGTACACTTACTTTATAAATATATTATTAAAAAAAAATATCCGAGATCGTTTTCCAATTTAATTGTTTATTTGATTTTATCTTCTAAAAATTCTTTACCATAATATCAAAGATTACTTCTACCTATTTGCACAAGTTTAATTATTCCAAGGTCGGCGCCACAACAGAAAGCAAATTAGAAAAACGACAGTTTCAAATATTTGTTGGGGGCGGCTATATATCATTTTCATTATCAAACAAGCAAATTATTTTTACTGATAGTAAAAAATATTATTAACTTTTTTATGACCGTTTGTTGGGAGCGCTAGTAGCTTTGTTCGCACTGCGGGCGCCGATTTTTTGAACCGTTTTTCAATTATTTAATCACGGAATTGATTGATCATAAAGCGATTTGTTTTTGATTTATATTATGTCACTGACATTCGCTACTAACTGGTTTTGAATTTTATTAAATTAGTATTAACAGCAGGATCCGGTTACGATGCAGGAGGTGCAAATCTTTTGATTTTTGGGCACGTCGAAATGACCTTAAGGTGTAGAATATTTTATGAGTGATAGCAAGTGGAGATAAGAGAGTAAAAAATGGTCGATTTCTGCCCAATGGGCGGTAAGTAAGACAGTGGCTGTTTGCTATCGTATTTTTTTTCCAAATTCAAAAGTAAAAATCGTAAGTTGTGGCTCCAAAAGAACATTTTCTACATTAAAAACACCCATCTAAACGGGTGTCTATTATTTTTGGTACCAGAAAACCTCATATATGAACAAACAAAATTTGTGTTCACATCTTTACGATTAACTCTCCATCCAATACCATTCACAACATTCAAAGGTTATCGTTCAATTTTAAATCACTGATGGTCGAAGTCGGATGCATTTGACTTTTCAAGTATTTAATTGTATATTGGAATTGGAAACATGAGTGGATGAAGGTGTTATGTAACATTTTTTTCCAATAATTCATTTTTTGCCAAATTTTGAAATATTCTATGCTGAAGTATTGGATATATATTACAATTTGGTTTCATTAGGTCCAATAATTTTGTAGAAATTCCATAATAAACATGTGCTATTACATGGGAAGTATATGTAAATAAAAACTTTTAAACGCTTCTACTGTAAAATTACAAAAATGTTACATAACACCTTCACCCACTGATGTCTTCAATTGTTTCCTAAAAAATGCTCTTCCATTTTTCAATTAATGAATTAGCAATTACAGCTTTTTTTAATGAGGATTATATTAGAAAAAAAAGAAAAACAAATAGTGAGAAGGATGTTTGAGTTTATTACAAAGAAAAAAACGAGTGGTGAATACCACAACACTGTATCGTCACGTAATTGATAATGAGAAAACATTGATACTATACTGCCGAATGAATTCTGGAACGCTTAAAATTTTAGAGAAAGACAGAAGATAACTTCAACTATTAGCAAATCAATAATATTCTAGAAATTTCTAATTATTCACTTGTTGACTGAGTAACTAAAGCAATCATACTATCAGCATCAGCACATGCATACTGTGACAAGCTCATTTTTACTGTCAAATATGTTTTGAGACTGATCATTACTGAAGCGTGGTTGGACTAAAGTTTGACTAGTATGGACAGTATTATGAATATATATATATATATATATATATATATATATATATATATATATATATATATATTCCTCCGCATATCCTTATATAAAAATGTTTTACCGGTCAAGGTCCGGACCGAGAACGAAGTGTGACTGACATTATGGAATGAATCAGCCATGACTGAATTATAGAAGTTTTTATAAATCGAGTAAAAATAACTAAAATTTTAAAAATGTTAAAATAGCTCAAAAGCTACTGAATTTGGTTATGTGATATTCTGCAGAAACAGCCACTGCAATTCAATATAAAAAGGAAATGTGCTTTTCAAACCATCACATTTCAATTAAAATAAGAAAGTAAAATTATGGTTAAGCTTATTTTGAATAAACAATCCTGAATAGTCAAGACCAGAGCTAAAATTAAAAAAAAAAAAAAGAAACAGTTTGAAAGCTACTGAATTCAGTTATGCAACATTGGGCAGAAATTGGCAATTCAATAGAAAAACCAAATGTGCTTTCCAAATCATCATATTTCATTTAAAATAAGAAAGTAAAATTATGCTTAAGTTAAACAATCTTTAATAGTCAAAACCAGGGGCGATCGTCGGGTCAAATCTATCAATACCCCTGTCGCAGTATCCGGCATAACATAGCGAATTTCCGTTTACCTTTAAGGACCTTTTTTGGATGATTTTTTCTCCTCTTTTCAATGGTGTAAAAAAGTTTTTGATTAAGTGGAAATATTGGCAAAAAAAAAAAATTTTTCATGAAAAATGCTCCAAAAACAATGCTCCCGACATAGACGGGTCTGGCTAACGAAGTCGTCGAAGAAGTCGTTTCATTAAATTCCGTAAAAGTAGGACATTTTCATTCGAGAACTATCGTGAATACATTATACATATACAGTGTGAGTTTTTTGAGAGTTGCCATTTTTATTACAACCAAATTTGTATGATAGAAATGGTACTGGAAAAGGTTCTTTTCTTGGAAGAAATAGAAATGTAACCAACCAGAACATTATCGGTTGAAGTAGTCTCAAGTAAATATGCATATTTTTACCGCCTAACTGACAAATTAGAGAACAATTAAAAAACTAAACTCGGGTAAAAATTTTTTTTTGCTCATTTATGTTGTTAATTAATGCATTAGATCAGTTTTATCGAAAAATTAATATATAGTCTCATTTAAAAATCTATAAGTTTGTATCATAGCTCGAAAACCATAAGAGCCCTCCACATAATATGAGCCCCTTCAATTTCTCACTAATAAGCAAGTTCCATCTGGCAGTTATTTAATGAACTACTGAATTTAGTTTAAGGGTAAAGAGATGGGAATGAAAAAAGCCTCTAAAGCCTTTGATGTGCCTAGACTCACACTTCAGAGACTTGTAAGTTTGGATAAAACCTCTGAAGAAGCTGTCTCCACTAAACTAGAGAAAAAGTCCATTATGAATGACAACCTAGAGAAGGAATTAGTTAATGCTGCATTACATTTCATAGGGGCTCACATTACCAGCACAAATCGATTTTCCCAAAAAATGATTTGCTCAGCATTTTTCTTTCTCTAATATACTAAAAAAATAATAATAAAAGGTTTATATTTGTATGATAGTTGCTGAAGATGTTGTTGTTGACATTACCTAAAAATTTTTAATAAAAGAACTAAAAAGAAAAAATTTAGAAACAAAAAACAAAATGGGGGCTCATTTTACCACCTTTACTTCTCTTTCTCTCCCCCTCTCTCTCTCTCTCTCTCTCTCTCTCTCTCTATATATATATATATATATATATATATATATATATATATATATATATACAGTGGCGCTCAAAACATTTGCAACTAGTACTAAGTTTTTATATACTACTGCACTGTTATTTTAGTAAGTATTCGAATTGTTTATATATGTACATATAGCCAGTTCGAATATCTATATATACATATATAGCCAGTTCAAATACTTACTAAAATAACAGCGCAGTAGTATGTAAAAACTTTGTACTAGTTGCAAATGTTTTGAGCGCCACTGTATATATATATATATATATATATATATATATATATATATATATATATATATATATATATATATAGTGAATAATATTTTGTTTCCAGGGACCTCAAAACAAATTTCTGTTATAGTCACGGACTCTAATCGCGCATGACAGTGGCCGTAATAGCTGAATTTTCGATTCAAAAATTTGGCAAAAGCTATAAAATACAATTACGATTTTACTTGCCACTCATTGACCAGAAAACAGTTGATGTTACCGAAAATTTCACACCAAAAATTTCATATTTTTGCTATTGGGTTAATTAAATCCGATTCTAATCAGCATAAAGCGATTTACCTATTTGCGGTGTTTTTCTTTGATGTTTGCTTTAAAAATGTGGGTATGCGCTAGTTTTCTTCACTACACACCAAAGCGAATATGTACTTATGAATCATATTAAGCAGTTACTTACTTATGTGTTTTTCTGTTTTAATTTTACCTTGTAAATTTTTTCCAGCTGACATAAGTGGTTTCAATATTAATAATAATAATGATATGTACGGGACATACGTAAACTGATATTTATACATGCATATGTCAATGTAGGTGTAACACAGACCCCTCACCTCTGTTTGTGTAACATTAAAAGTCAGACAATGATTGAGACAAGTATTTTAAGTAGTTTAATGTACATTAATATTTTATTAACAGATACACCTGATGACAAATTATAAAAAAGACATTAAAGCAAGGTATTTTGGAAAATTCGTTAAGTATGTGTGCTGGCTCACATAAAATCAGGGTTTTTCAATGGCTAGAGGGGTGTCGTATTTATTGTGGTTCCAAACTGACATGTCTATGTATGCGTAACACAAACATAGTTATAAAGCGACCCTCTCGAGGAGGGTCGACCCTCTCAAGGAGTCTCAAACCTTTTTTTTGAAATATTTTATTTTATTTTATTTTCTATAGAGTTCTATAGAGAGCTAAATGTATCTTTATTGGAAATAGTGTATAATTATGGGCCGTGGACAAAAGCGCACACGGTCAAATTAACCCCAACTGCGATCCCTAAATAAGTACTTTAATGACAGGACAAAAGCACACAGTTATAAAAATAAGTACATACAAAATAAATTTTTTGTCATCATTTTTATGTTTTATGATTTTTGATCTTCTTTGATATTATGCAACTAGGTAATTAAAACTTAACTAAATTACTATATTAAAATTCACCAAGTGCGTGTTTCAAACGAGTTACTTATTGTTAGATGGTTACTTGCACATGCGTTATTTGAGGAGAGTCAGTTACGTGAAAATTTCGTTTCTTATATCTTTTAAAGAGACACACAAATTTTGAAGTTTAGTATTTCACAAATGAGACTTGAAAATTAAAATAGGTTAAAGGAACCTCAACTTCATTTTAAAAGTTCTTTCTAACGATATCTTGATTGAAATAGATGGAATTATTGCTTGAGTTATGAAAATTTAATGACTTGGACTTTAATTTTTCTGGGATGTTTTCTATTGTCGAAACATACTCTTGATACAAAAATTCATTTACTAGCGACTGTCTCATCTATTTTAAATTTTTTGGTGAATTTTTGGAAATTTGACTGTCTGTCTTTAAAAGTTACTGACTCAATTTGGCCGAAATAAAATTTGGCCGAAATAATTTTAATTGGGTCGTTTTATCAAACGCTCTTATCTGTATTTTTTCAAATTTCTTGAATGCACTGTTGGAAAATTTCGGGAAAGAAGGGGGCTAAAAATAATCTCAGTTTGAAACTCAAGCTTTACAAACCAAGCTTAAAATGGTAAAAGTTGAAAATGGTAAAAGAAACTTCAACTTCATTTTTCAAGTTTTTTCTAATGATATTCTACAAGATACGGTACCTGAAAGAAATTACATCGCCACTTGCTAATACGGGGAAGCACATTATTTAAGAAATTTTCTTTATTACATATTAATTGAAATCTACTCTTGTAGCATATAGTTACATACGGTTATTACACGAAAACAATTTTACATATCCAAACTATGATTTTCTAAAATTAGGCAGTTTTATATAATTTTTACGTTTGCTTTATACGCAGGCAACATAATTATATATTATGTAAATAAATGTACATATTTTGTTATTAACTACTTATAATTAAACTTTGTTACAAATTAAACCATTGTGCGTAGGAATGATCGATATTCATCGATGGTAGAAAAATATCAATATAAAAACATCGATGTTAAGTCCTCGATAACATCGACACATCGATGTTATGAGAATAATATCGAAACATCGATATTACTCTAAGCTATCCAGTATTTATAAAGTCCTGTCGCTGATTTAAAACAAGATCCATTACTTTTATGGCAAGTTCTAGGATGCACTTATCCAAACTTGAAAAAAATTGCCATTAAATATTTGTATTTTACAGCAACTTCAACAGCTTCAGAGAGACTTTTTTCAAAAGCTGGGCAGCATTTGCATCAACAAAGGAACATAATATTAAAAGGGAAACTTCTAACAAAGTGACTTTTGTTGCAAAGTGTACCAAATAAATACTGGTAATGTTAATTTTTAATAAATAAAATAATAGATTATAACGGTTGTTTATTTTGCTACAGAAACATCGATGTTTTCCAACATCGATGTCTTTCTTTCGATATATATCGTATATCGATACTCTTGAATCGATGTTAACATCGATGTTTTTCTAATATCGATCATCCCTAATTGTGCGCTTTTGTCCCATAATAAAAATAATTTTTGTGCGAATTTGTCCTATATCTTTTTAGACCACCTGCTGATAGGAATAACCATTGTTGTCCCATGCCCGTAATTATAATAATTTATTGTCAGTTTGATATTTAAAGAAAAGTAAATTGTTTTAATTTTACAAAATGGAATAAATGGTACATTTAGGAAGTTAAATGTATCCTAATTGAAAATAGTATGTAAATATAATTTTATTGTCAGATATTTTAAATAAAAAAGTTGAAAAAAATTCACAACAAGAATTAAATGGTATAGTTTTATATAATCTTTTAATTTAATAATTAAATACTCATTTTTAGGGTTCCTAGACCCTAGAGTTTACAAAATAACTATCCTATTTACCAAAGGCGTCTTTCAAAAGCCCTTGTCAAATATAAAAATTTGCCATATGTGAAAAGTGTTCCTGTAAAGAAACATTTTTGTTAGTTGATAACTTGGGTTGATAATTTTAGGAATAATATATTTATAATATTTATTTTTTTTTTTTGTATTATTTGAAACCAAAATATAATTGGTAGAAAATGTGTAAAAAATGAATATATGTGATCTATAATCAATTGTTTCTGTGACTCTCTAAATAATTTTTGCGACCCCTCTAGGGATCGCGACTCCCCCTTTGGGAATCACTGATATAAATTATTGCACCATTCACTTTCTTTACATATGTATGAATGTTATTTTTCCCTGTGTACTGTGTATTTTTTCAGTGTTAAATTCAAATTTTTAATATAAATTATAAATTATAATTATAAATTATAAAAATTTGGTACAGACCTTTTTAATACTATCAAAATTGGTCCGACATAGGGGATTTTGGAATTTTTGTTACTATTTTTAAAAAATTTCCAAAATATGAAAAAAGGAGGCAAAAATTGTTTTTTTTTAAATGGACGCCAATTTGTGAGAGAATTTATTTTTTCAAATCGGCTATGTCCAACTAATTCTACATCCTTATTTATTAAGAATTAACTCAAATTTTATGTTTCAGATCACCAGGAGGGTTGGAATCACGTCAACTAGGAGACACCTTTTTCTTTAGTCCGCACTTTGCCGGCCTGTACCGATTTCAATTTTGAATTTTTTTAAATCTTTATAAATTTTTATACTTTTCAAATATCAATAAAAAACTGTTAAAAAATAGATACTAAAAATGTTTAGTTAGTTTTTTTTTTTTTTTGTTTTTTTATTACGCCCGTAAAATCGCCTCAAAATCGAACCTCTAGACTAGAATTCCCCCTTAAGGGGAAATTCTAGTCTAGAGTATTCAATTTTTATAAAAAAAAAATTTGGAACCAAAATTTTTCACAATATTAATTTTAATTCTTCATATAAATTAAGAAAATAAGTGACAAAACGTCGAATAAGACATGACACGATATTAACATTTAAGTGTGATAGTTCTTTAGTTTAGTTCTTAGACCGCATAGGACTCGTACAATCGTACTACTATAGAAATTTTGTCAATTGCCTAATTATTTATTTATAACTGACTGGGGGTTATGACAAAACAATATTGATCATAAAGACTACAGTTAAAACGGAATCTCTCATATAAATATACATATATGTATTACCAAGCTTTCCCTCCATTATTTTAAAAATAACAAAAAAAGATATCCCAATCGATCAGCCATAGGTTTTTGAATTTTATATTTGCGGCTGTAGATATTGGCTCAACCGTAGCACACGAAGCAGAAAAAAAAATGCATCGGGAGATTTAAAATGTAGTTTTTCTAGAAACTAATCGCGAAAGCTGCTTATCAAAATAAAGTTTTTGGTTTCTTGCCAACGTGCCAACTACTTTAGCCACATTAATTTACCTGCCGCTGTAATGAGCAACTATTGTTATATTTTCTGGTGCAATTATTTAAATTAAATACCAAACTAAACCAATAATTTGGTTTATTATAATTTTTCAAATCAATATTTGCAATTTAATAACAATAAATAATTTGTACTTACACACACTACTCGCCATTTCGGTATCAATAGGTATGGTATTATTATTGGTGCTTATGTTGTAATAATAATGCGACAATCCGAATAACTTAATGCCAATTTTATAAATTTGCAAACAAGGTGTATCTAATGCGTGTATGTAACTAATATATGCCAAGCTGTATTATTTTGTATATGAGCTGTATATGTGCTGTTAATATCGATATATATGATATATTGATTTTTAAATACTAATTTCACTTTTAATACGAAATTATAAATTTAAATTTGTATGAAATTAATAATCTTTAAAGTGAAATTGGAACACTGGAAATAAATAATTATAATTTATTAAAAATATATGTATAAACAATATGATGTAAATAATCTTTTTAGAAACAATTGATATATCTAAGCAATTTTTAATTTGAAACTTAATTTGTGTTTACTATTTAATTAAGATTAAATACAGTGGATTTTTTGTTTCAAAATGTGTATAAAATATTGGATCACTGCCCTTTCATGTATTTTTTTTAACTTTCGTTTTAATTTCAACACGTAACAGATTTTATTTCTCTTCATATTACATTTTTTTAAAGCGGGTTCTACACGATGCTACGAACGTTCCTTCCAACATTCGATCAAACGTTTGAGGCAATTAAGTTCGATAGTTGGTGCGACGAATGTATCTGCTACACGGTGAGTCGAATGTTTGATCCAATACGAATGATGATGTGTTGGTACTCAGTCGACAACGCTGTTATCTGTCTGATGTTATCTCTAGTGTTATACACTGATGTTGTCTCTCTTCACATGAACGAGTCGTGCGCAACCAACGAACCCAACCAACATTGACCTTCAAACGTTCGAAGCATCCCTTTGACTCGGTGCAAGAATACCGACATCGAACGGGACACGACCAAATGCGAATGTTTGACGCTCGACATTGGACACTCGTAGGTTCGAACAACGGCTACACGATGCTATGAACCATCCAACGTCGAATGTTGGAAGGTGTTCGTAGCATCGTGTAGCAGCGGCATAAGAAGTATGTAAAAACTTTCAGCAGTCAGGGCAAGATTATACTATGACTGTTTTACATTTGTGGGGATTTTATAAACTAAATTTATATTATTTTAGACTTTATTGTATCTTTGTGCGACACCTGTCTATTAAATATACTTAAAACTGCAGTGAATATTATTAAGTTAGAATTTATAAAACATTTTTCTTTTTAGCGAATTTTCGAATCAAAAATTCAGCTTTCGAAAATTCGCCACTGCTGTGACGCGACTTGAGCCCGGCTCTATGATAGAAGTTAGTTTTGAGGTCAGATCCTATTTTTAAGAAATTTGCTGAAAACGTTGGAAGTTCAAAAATCTTGGATGAGTTCTTCAGCCAGACACGTTCGATCTCAGAAACATGGCTTTTTTGGCATTTTTCGTAAAAAAATTAGTTTTTTGCTAAAATTGCCCCAAGTTCAAAAGTTTTTGCCACATTTTTTTACACAATTAAAAGGAGAAAAAAATCACATAAAAAAGATTTTTGAACAATTGTTCTACATCGACTAGTTTCTGAGAAAAACTAATTGCAAGAAAATTGTTTATATACTATTTATAAATATGGCATACCATAAAGTAACGCTTAAATCTATTAATATTGCACTGATATTTTGACTGGTAACTTATGACTAATTAGTCATATACATAATATTAATACATGACTACTCAATCTGGCCCATCGAGTGAATTATGATGCGATAAACTGATTCATTTTTTTAAACTTTCTCCCAAGATTTGCTTTAATTTTTATAATACAAAAATTCTATGATTATTTCTGAATTTTTGATTAATATAATATAATATAAACAATGTTCACTGTAATCAATCTAAGTAAACATCTGTTTATATCATTCGTAATAATTTCAAGTCCTGTTATAAATATTTTTTTTATTTTCAAGGATATGAACTAATCAAAACCTGATTTACCGTAAAAATATAAAGTAATGATTTATTAAACAAATTCAATATTTAATAAATAAATTGAATAATTCTGTGTGTGAAAATTTTATTTATTCCGCTTGTAATATTTTTGCATTTCGTCGGCCATCTCACGAATGGTCGTATCTCATTTTTCCTGATTTTTCCATTTTTGACGATTTGTGAGCCAGTAATCGAAGTCCAAGTGGCAAACGCGTAAACCGTTCATGAATACAGTTTCTAAACGGCCAAAACTAGGGATACAACGGGTCGCGAGACTTATTTAAAATGCTGAGTAAATATTGTCGGCGTCGCAACTCAAAATTTGAATAGAGATACGAAAATGAGATACGACCATTCGTGAGATGGCCGACGATTTTATTCTTTTTATCTTTAAAAATATCGTAGGCACACACTCCATATAATTTATGTAAAATATTTTTAATGTACCTGCAATAAAATATCGTGATATAAATATGATAATACTAATTGTTATAAAAAAATATCGAATATCAAGATTAATGTCTAAAATATGGATTTAATAAAAAAAAAAATTAATTTATTATAATCAAACAAGTATGCAAATAAATTTTTGCATAATTTCTCGAAAAAGTTATAGGTAGTGATTGGAAAAATTTCCCTTTCTATTTTTTCAAAAAAGCCGGAATTGGAATTCAATTAATATTGACAAAAATAATTTTTTGAATTTATTAATTAAATATTAATGAAAACAAAATATAAATTTGACCTCAGTCAATAACTGATTAAGTGTGACTAATTTAAAAATTTAGTAGTGCAGAATACCAACAAAATACAACGTTTTGTTTATAAATTATTAAATTACTTTGAAAATTATTATATTAACTAGCCGTATACGGGTATACCCACCCGATGGCGTTTACCATCGGCAACATTTCAGGATGTCAGTCAGTGTCAAAGATTTATTAAACAAGATATTTACTTTTACATATTTTAGTAACATATTTTTATATATTTTTAAATTCAGAAATGACGAATTTCCATACAAATTTTCATTCCCTATTTAGCCCACTTAGGCGACGAATTTTCAAAAATCCTTTCTTAGTGCTCACCTACATTACATAGGGAACTCCTGTGAAAAATATCATTTCTCTAAGCCAAGCGGTTTAGGCTGTGCATTGTGAGTCAGTCAGTCAGTGTTAGAGACTTATTAAATTAAGTAGATTTCCCATACTCAAAAATTATTAGTAGGCATGTCAGGGTTTGCAAATATAAGTTTTTAATCAAATTGTATTTCATCAGTTGACACTTATTTAAAAGTATGAGAATCATTACTGACTTTTATCAGTCTTAAACAAAAATGCGGCGAAAATAGATTAAACGGGTTGGAATATTATAAAAATCGTAACAGTGAAAAAAAAACTGTTATTTCTTCGGAATCATACTCGTATATGCTAAATTAGGGTATTTTCAAGTGGAACTGGCCAGTTATCTTAAAATTTTGAAATGGATTAGAAATCTGCTACAATATAACATAGGTGAAATGTCTTGAAAAAGTTGAAGACAATTTCAATAAACCATTAAATAAATCAAATTACTTAAAACAGGGTACGAAGAAATTTACAGAATGTTTCCGAAAATATGTAAAACAAAGGAAAATAAAACAATTAACAAAATTAATATCCGGGTATACTTAATCAAACTTAAATACTTTTTTAGAATAGATATGTAACTACATCTGTGGTTAAATAAAATTAACTAAGAGTCTGTTGTTTATTTGGAGTAACATGCATTATCTAAGTATGTACATAATAATATGTAGTACACATATATTTATTTTGTAAAACCCTGTGATCTATGTAATGTCTGGTGTACAGTTTACACATGTAAGTACTTTAATGAATGAATGTAAATTAATAAAAATGAATTTCCTGCTCAATTATATATTTTAACGGCATGCTGATTCAGTCCGTCTCAGTACATGTTTTGAATATTTTATATGAAATTGACAATAAAAATTCTTTTTTTCACGATAAAACAAACACAACACACATGACTGATTGACTTATTGCAAAAAGTTACAGGCTACTTTTTTAAAATTCATTCCGTTACTGCATTTCACGTATTACGTAATCATTAAAAATAATTAATTTACAGGTCATATTGAAGGTTGTTCATTCAGAAATGATTTATATGTAAATATTTTTTATAGGAATGATGTGTGTACTCAGATTTCAGATTTATATATACACTGGCTGATTATATTACATTTAAATTGTTTTAGTATAATTATATGAATAAGTAGTACCTACATATGTATTGTGTCTCTTTGACCAAATTTTAATATATATGTATCAGCTGTTACTTTAACCTGCAATGCATGACTATTGTATATTGGTGTGTTTAAGTAAATCTTAATTCACAGCTTATAATACTATGGAGTCATCCATAAATTATTTCATGCAAAATTTGGCCACTTTACCGCCCCCTCTCCGTCGTCGCGCTGCATCATATTTTGCCAAATACCCTCATCTAATATTACGTCACAAAACTTGGTCACTCCCAAGAAACTGATTAAACATAATGACAGGAATTGTTTTTTGCTCGTTAACAGCACGTTTTTCCAAACGTAACGTTGCGTTTTTCCGGATTCTTACCCCTCTCTCGTCAGGCTTCATCACGATAGCCCACTATTCCCCTCCTATTTGCGCACGTAATTAATGGATGACTCCTATCTGGATATTTACGATTGTTATAATTAAATCGACTTAGAATAGAATATACTCTTTTTTTATTTTTTCATTTATTTATTTATTTTTATTATATCGCACCTCGGCGACAACACAGCCATATCTTTTATGGAATTGTGTGTATAGATGTGTCATCGCCGTGGTGCGATATGGATTTGGGTAATTTTCTCTGTTAAAGTAAGAAACCCAAAAAACTCATAAATCTGAATTTTAATGATTGTTATACTTATTTTTATAATCTGTGTTGCTTAGTTATGCTGATGTCAGTTAAGTTTTGAGATTTCTGTTCCTGTAAAGTACATGCGGCTCAAAATGACTCATACGTAAAATTACTCATACTAAAATCATGTTTCTCATCTTTTTGCAAATCAATTATACAACAGAAAAATAAAAATAAGTCAATTATAGTCAATAGTGCGTGCAAGAAGTAAGTATCACACCAAAATTTATTCAGGTAAGCTCAATAATTTACAGCGAAATGAATTTGGGGTATACTAAAATTTTAGATTGCCATATTTGAAAAGGTCTATAAATCAATTTCAGTGTTTTAAGTTTTTGTCGATAGTGCTATTCGAGTACTATTAAACAACTTCACCGTTGCACATTTAGTACATTCGAGTAGTACCATTCCACAGAAAATTTAAAACACCGAAATCGATTTATAAACTCTCAAATAGCAATTAAAATTTTAGTTTACCAAATTCATTTACTTTTAAACTGTCGGATATAATATATGTAAACGAATTTTGGTGTGATACTTACATATTGCATGTATTGTTAATTGTCATAATATATCTTTTCTTTTGCAACTGATTTGGAAAAACTGAGAAACACAATTTTAGTAGGCTTACACAGATGAGTAACTTTGCTCGTATATACTCTATACCAACAAACCAATATCGCAAAATTTATATAGCCTAGCACAACTACAAAACACTTACGGATTATAAAAATATATCAATCACCAAAATCTAAATTTTTGAGTGTCTCACTTTACTAGAGAACCAGTAATTTTTTTCTTAAATTCTTAAACTAGACCTGCAGCCCTACCACTGAGCGTCCAAATATTTGAGTTATAAAGGGAGGGGGGGGGGTATGGTACCGAGTTCAATTTTAATGTGAATTAAAAGTTTAATATAGTCTATTAAATATTAAGTTTGCTCAATTTATCAAGCTTATTTAAGTTTACACAGCTAAATTTGAAAAAAAAGTTGTTAAATAGATGAATGTTTACCTTTCGCTCTAATTATAAATCAAACATCGCATTTCTTGACAGATGCATTTACCTGTAACAAAGACAAATATATTAATAATATTTTTCATTTTAAAGGTTAAGAAAAGGGAAGGTAATGAGAGGCGGCACTTCACATACATAAATTACAGACAGTAGGTACCTCCAATTATGAATTTTATTGAAACTGTAAGCTCTTACTAATACTGTGTTTTCTAAGGCACATTATACAAATGATTACAAATCTAGAATGTCTCTCACAATACCATAATATTTATGACTTTTACTTACATTATGTGTATGTTCATTTCCTATAAACCGAAATCTCAAAACATAAAAGTTCCCTAACCTTGACCCTTCGGTTTATAGACACAAAATAAACGAAGAAAAGAAAAAACGGCAAATTATTCACACATTCGTATAGTTTAATTCGATTATACATTTACAGTTCTACTTTTAATTTTATTATATTATTGAAAATTAGGAATAATAAAAAAAATGTTATATGCGAATAATAGCTAGTTTAATAATTGTGGGCTGATTAAATTTAACATATATTACATATGTACGATATGCGTGTATGAGTGCGGCACCGTCTCAAATTAACTAATATTCAAATGATATCAATCAAATGTCATTATAAATGAAAGAAATAAAAATCAAAAGAATTATACATACTTATGTATGTAGATGTGAAATTATAGTACTTGAGACTAAATCGTGTGGATAAAATATTCACATATTATACACATACATACGTGTACAGGGTCTTACAGAAAACACACATAATTCTACTGCAAATATACGTACTTTTCATATGACAAAGATTTCTGTTTCAAAAATGTTGCGAAGCTAACAACTGGCAAAAAGAAACATACTAATAACAAGGCGATGACTTATGGCCGATTGCACCAACATTAATTTAATCAGAACTTAATGGCCATTAGTAAATCAGAGATTAACTAACCCCGATTTGTCTGTTGCACCATTTAAAATATACCAATGGTTAACTAATGTACGTTAACGATCAATTTTGACTAGCAACGGTGTCTGATTTGTTTTTATAGGACATGAAATGAGACACAAGAGAAGCAAATGCTAGTAAGTTGATAATGTCACATGGTTAAAAAATTTAAATCTGCATATTTTGAAATAGGTAGTGCCTACTTGATTTATATAATATTAGAAAATATATAATTTATGCTTACGTAAAATATTTTGAAACTGTGATTTGACGACTGTGAAAATATTTTTCAATTTAAAAATGGAAAAATGAAATAGATACCAAAATTTTACAGAAAAAGAAAATTTTAATTGAAACTGTACAAAAGTATAGTTTAATAGTATAAAAAAATTAAATAAATATAAATTTTAATAAATATAAATACTAACATCAAAATATGGACTAAACGCTGATTAAATATTTAATTGCCCAATATCCATCCATTAACTTAACGGACGATTTAATCATCAGTTAACAAAAATTAACCTTGGTGCAACAGATAATCAGAGATTTTAACTCCAGTTAAGGTTAATCATTAATTAAGGTCTTAACGGCCGATTAAAAATGTTGGTGCAATCGGCCATTAGTATTTTATTCATCGCAACCAGTTATTTTCTAGAAGATATTTTTCCCAATATCTGATAACTATTAATAGCTATATATTTCATGCAAGTTTGTAAAAAATACAGCATAAATAATAATAGGACGATGAACTGTTTAATGAAAAAAATAAAATATTGTTTGCAAGTAAGTGCGGTCAACTACGCGTGTTATTTGAAAATTTAATGTCCCTCTATCTAAAAGGAGTGGAAAAGACTCCGAAAATCTGTCTACTCTTTAATTTTTTTTTTAATTTAAAGTAAAAATGTATTAATGGACTTTAATATGGGCGGATAATTTTTAATTTACAATACTGCCGAGTAATTAAACAGGAACATTTTAGGAAATAATTAACATTTTCAGTCCCATGGCTTCGGCATCCGAAAATAAATAGAACATCCGCCGAGGCCGACCGCGATCAATATTTAGAATAAAGAAAACACTTAAAAATATTTATAAAAATGATTTTATATAATTCTAATAAAAATAATTTATTACTATAGTCCGGATAAAATAATTTTTCACAGGACCGGCTTAACGATTTCAGTGTAATACTGTTAGACTGTTTGTATTTATGTATGAGTCTGCTAGAGCAAATAATGTTCCTTTACATACATACATACATAAACTGATTAACTTAAATCGAATTAACATAATATGTTTTAGAAAATATTACTAATTTTTCCTTAAAAAATGTTCATACAAAACTAGTATATCTTGCCAACAAACTATACACAAATAAAAGTATACATATTAAGAAAAAAATATGTAACGTTAATAATGTGTTATCTAATAAAATATTATGTAGATATTTATTTCATTTTTACTAATATTTTTTTTGTATATACTTTTGAGCATTGAATAAATAGTGGGAATACACTTATATACACAATCTATATGAAAATGAAAAGTGACTAAAGTGTTGACGAATATGGATGGTTAAACAAGAGGGGATTTAAAATTTTTCTAGATTAACTACTGATGTTATATTTGTTAGTATAAATATTTTTAGAACATTTATTAATAATTACTCTCCAATTACAACAAAAATCACATAAAAATTAAAAAATATTCATTACCATCGATAGTTTGTAGGTATTCTGTGTTTGTAGATTATAAAAAGGTGTTAATCAATATGACGATTTTGCTTCAAAAAAATAATATCTAAAAAACTATTGTATGGTCCATACAAATATTCTAATATCAATAGCATCTGTGGTTAAATACAAATAATGCATACGTACATATTTATACGTACGACACGTACGATGTCATCAAAATGATGTTTTGTTTATGCGTTTGAATGAAATGGACAACTAGATTAAATATTCCTTGATTTACATTGCATGTGTATGTACCTATGTAGAAAACTAAAAATTTTAAAAAATTGTAAACAAGGTACATATATTAAATTTTAAAAAGTTAAAAAGAGATAAGGAATTTGTTTGTCAATTGATACTCAAAGAAAGCTGTCGGTGGGAACGGAAGTAATAAATTTTGTTTTATATGTAACTGCGAGCTAGTTAGACAAACAAATATTGCAAAACTTTAATTCAATAAAATTTGGGGCCCCTTTTTATTTTTGATATAAATCTCACATAATAAAATTTTTCTAAAAAGTTTTTGCTTCTCTATGTTGAATTTCAATAAATTTTCAGGATTCTGTTATTTCTGTTGCAGCAGACTCATACATAAATACAAACAGTCTAACAGTATTACACTGAAATCGTTAAGCCGGTCCTGTGAAAAATTATTTTATCCGGTCTATATTTATTACTACGTACCGGAAACTTTTCATTTGTTGTACATATAAATATAAATATATTTTATCATCAAAATATCTAGCTTCATCTTTTATTTACAATAATATTTTTATCCACATCTGTATGTATGTGTGTGTTGTATGCTTGTATGTATGTGTGTTTTATTAAAATAATAATAACTATGTACTCATCTTTTGATCTGCATAACACATACATGCTGAATCATTTAGTGTTCTGTGGAATCATTTTATGTACTTGTTTACATAAAATTTCTTTAAAAATATTGTCGGCTTCCGGAGAAGCTTACTGTGAAAATGCTTGGGCCTCATAGTGTTAAAATTATTCTCTTGCGAGCTACGCAGGACAGCATTCATACAGGCAATATTCTGTGATGAAAACAACTGTACCTACTAATTGTAATTATGTACATATTGTCAGGGCCAGATTTACCCTAAGTGTCGCCCTAGGCACCGTAAAAAATGCTGCCCTTGCCTGTTGCTTAAAAAGAAAAAAAACTTTTCCTACTTTTTTCTTAGAACTTTACGCCATGGCTATTTCCGGCCCTGCGTATTGTATATTATATAATAACAATTGTTTACTTTTACGCAGATACTTTATTTCTAAAATAAAATAAATTTAGGAGACACTGTACATGTTTACAATTATCACTATTTTACGTATCATTATTCTATTGAGAAAAAAAAATTGGCCACAATTTTATTAATAGATTGATGCATACATATAAGTACAGGTAAACATACATACTGAGAATTATTTAAATTAACGAATCGAAAAAGAACGATTTTAGCATAGAAACATATATTTTTTTACTTTGTGTGTATTAAATAATAAGATAGGCATACATTAGCTTATCATTTTTTTCTTAACGACATTCATTCTTTTTTGTTGGATTATTATCTAAGAATTTAGGACAATCACATTTGGTGATGTATCTCAAATTTTTTTTTTATTTATAAGCAGGTATTTGTGAGTTGAAAATTTCGTTTCATTTGGTCAATTTTGTAAGAAGAGTAGGCCAATCAACTGCGGTATTGATTTTAATCAATGTTTATTATCAATTTAAAAAAATCTACGGACACTAAATTTTGTAATATTATTATAGTTCATTTGATTATAACCTTGAAATATTTGGAATGTCTTTCGTATGGAAGTATTATAACTGATTTTGGGTCTAAAAGTTAACTATAATTTGATTAAAATAATCTCTTCGTAGCAATAAATCAAAGTAATAAAACTATGACAGGAATATTTTGGAATGTGTTGGAGATTACGACAATTCGATGAAAGTATATAATAATGAGTAAGCTGTAACGGATATTATGGTACGGGGGCTGACATCTAGCGGTCAAATTTTGAATTAATGAACTAAAAATCAGATGGGGTTTGATATCGGCTATGATAATTAGCGACATCTGTTTGTAAAAAATATGAACAACCTAGCGTTGTAAAGTTTAACTATTATCTTCTATATGAATTTATAATATTATATCATTTTGGGATTCCCCGTTTTTGATGTTCAATATGTATTGAAAAATAGTTAAGCGGTGGGGAGAAGTGGCGAATTGTTCATATATGTGGAAAAGGGATGAGGAAAAAGAGACGAGATTTGGACTTGTTTGAAATAGGCCGTAATTGATTGTTGCGCTAAGTCCAATAAAAAATATAATTGTTTTTATTAAGGCATTGTTAAGTTAATAAAACATAAAAACAGTTCGGAAATGTTTATTTAAACATAACATTATATTTATAATTTATTTATTTTAAAATAATTATTGAACTTTCGTTTGAAATAATGTAAACCATTATTATAGAATTTTATTTAAAAAGAATTTTTTTTAATAAAGTAATTTCGCAAAACACAACGGAGAGTAATTCTTCGACAGAACCCGACTTTGGACATTTTTAGGCATCCAATTAGCGTTAAATCTGCGTGGGACAATAAATAACAGCATTTGGGCGCGAATTTTAAGTATTTTTAAATATAAGCTAAACCGCCCCAACTGTAACAAAGCACTCGTTACGATTAATTTCGGAATCTTAATATACTATATTTGGTTGTGTAATTGTAGGAAAATGTCACCTTTGACAACATTAATTGGGAAATATATCAATATACCTACAGATATTTTTATTAGGTGGTAAAGTACATGCCATGCAACTATGTGAGAATATTGGTACTATGCTTGCATTTATAGCTGAAGACTAAACAAAGAATAAACACAAGAGCAACTTTTTTTGAAATTTAATATTGACATAATATTTGTAACGTACAAATTGTTCTGAAAGTTAATAAAACCAATAAATCGAGAAGAAGTTAAAGTTTAAAATTTCCCTGTACGCAAAAGAAAAGGGTAGGCCGCCACGAACATATATGGAAATAAAAATGTAAATTTTATATTTTATCAGAGTGTAGTCGCAAATTGTACACCAAAATTCGAAGTATTTACGACGATATAGCACATAGCAGAAAAGCGACTGTTAGCGCTTCGTGTGATCTGTAGCACCTGTAAACAGATCAGATAATATAAAACAACAAAAGGGGAAAAGTGAAGAACAACAATTAAGTTTAGAGTAAAGCAATATGACAATCAGAAACATGTTGAAAAACATATTGTAATTAGTGAAATTGAAATAAGAGCCTTAAATCTTTCCCTGTTGGTGTTTAGAATAACAGAAAATTTAAAAATACAATAGCATAAAATAAAATTAATAATTCTAGATAGTAGAATATTACTTGACCTGAACCTTTTCACTCCTTTACAAAAACAATAACTTTTATAATGTTAAATTTTCTCAGAATCATAAAAAATATTATGATTTATGAATAGCCGTAAATTATACTTAAATAACATAATCTAAAACAAATGACAATTTAAATCATTTTCAACTGAAATCCTGAAACTGGTTTAACAGGAAAAATAGATAATATTTTATTTGAATTTCCGTTTGCTCTTAAGAACTTTTCACCTTTCTGGTCGGAAATATAATAAAATAATACGACATAATGATATCAAGTAGTATTTATAATACGTATCAAATGTCATATTATTTTATTGTCTGATCGCATCACAGATAAAAGAACTTGATTACCTATTTAACTACTGGTGAAATAGTATAAAAAATATTAGGTGAATATACGGTATTTATTATTTAGTTTTTATGTACTTACAGAGTGTATAACGAAAATGTATAGTACAAGAACCAAGATACATAAATTTGATACTATTTGCTAGACGGTACCTAAGCCAGTTACATGTTATTGTGCTATACCCCATTTTTCTTACGACAGCTTACGACGGGCCATCCATCTCTGTAGTTACAAACGTAAACAAATCTTTAAAAACCATACAAATTATCGAAAATATACAAAAATTATGTAATTTTCATATATTTTACCAGTGACGTTCAACTAGGTAAAAAGTGTAATTTAAATTATGTAAAAAGTATAATTTAAAAATGGAAAGCAGATTTTGTGTTTAAAATATGTAAATATTCGCCAATCCACCATCAAGACGAAGTTAGTTATTCTCGACTTCCGAAAGAATACGTTATTATTGTAAACGTCTTTCTTTTATATATACGTATATTATATAAACACATTTAATTTGCAATTTTTAATAATTAGATTCTACGCCACTGACTGAAAACAAGCGAAACTGGCTAACTTGTTTAGTATAATATTACTAATCAATTAAGTGATCTTGTACACGAACAATTTTTACACCACATTATACTATTTATTGTATTACTTATTGTATTTACAGGTGTTAATGGCCGCGTAGCCGATGCACTTAAAATAATAATAAAAAAAAAATTTACACCAAAAAATTACAGTAAGATTACAATAAGGATAAGTTAATCTAACTGTTAGTGCATCGAAAAAAGAATTGGAATTCCTATAATTTTGTCATGTGTGTTTGTTTGTCATACTTCTATAATTCCTACTACATCTGTCTGCCAATCAATACAAAATTTTGCATGTGTATGCTACAAATGTATGTAGATTTTAAATAAGGGAAGTAATACCTTTAAACGGGCGAAGCTAAATTTATTACCAATAATTTTAATACATTTAATTCCTTATTTCACTCTTTCGAATATTTTCAAGCAACGGTTTTCAGATTGTCGTAGGTACAGGTATCATTGGTGCATGTACCTACACACAATTACTCCAGGTGATTCGAAATTAAACACAGCTTATAATTCAAAAATACATAATAAATATGATACTTTATTTTCATTTAAGTTATACACATATAGCAACAATATGAGATTACCATGCGTACATATCTTGATTCATAACTGATCTAAGATTCACATTACTCCAAACCAAAAGTTTAAGAATCACTGATTTAAAGTTTTGGTTTATTACTATATTTACATTATCTTGTACGCAAGTACACAAATTGTATTCTCAATTGTATTCACAATTTGTATTCTCATTATCGAACATAGAGATGTATAGACTATAGAGAGACAACTGAAAAAGTTGTTTAACTCCTTTAGGACCAATGACGAGCTCAGCTCGTCATACTAATTTTTAAAAAAAATTGAACTGACGAATGTATATTGTCTTATATCGGTAACTGAAGGCTGTACAGTAAAGAGTGACCATATTGTAAATAAATTACGCAAAACGTACCAAACTTGCAGTTATACTTATAGAGATATTAAATTTTTTATCCAAAATATTGGAATATATGGCGGTACTAAAAGAGTTAAAAAATTGAACTGTCATTACAGAAAAAGATAGCAGCAGTCATTTGAATTCTCATACTATGTATTCTCTGCATCTAACAAATGACAAGAGATATATACATATTTCTTAGTGTAATACTAGTTTTGAGGCACGGGTAGAAAAGGATAGCGTGACCGTCGATGGTCTTGTTGTCCTACTCTTATCAGTTGTTTATGGTTGTTTATGTTGGAATGTTGCCATATTTTTTAGTGGTTTAGCGTTGTTTAATCGTTTAGCTTCTGGTGTAATTTGTGTGGGAATATTTTTTGAAATTAAAAATTTATTTTCTGTTCAACAAAATGCCTGACAAATGTCGTGTTCAAAATTGTAAAAACACATGAGATATCAAAACAAATCTTCATTTTCATAAGTAAAATTTAAATTTAATCTTTTGTGTTTTTATATAAATAAGCTGTGGTTCTATAATTAAAATTTATACCCTTAACGCTTTTAAACAAACCATATGGTAAAATTTTTTTGTCTCAAAATGCCGGACTTTTTACTTCCAAGTGATAAGTACAATAGATAAGGCTACAAAAAAACGAACAAGAAAAAAAATGCAAGATCCCAACATTAAAAAAAGTGAACCCTAGGAATATACAAAAAATAAATGATACTAAACTATGTTGATAAAATTGAACATTATTTAGAATTATACCGTATTGTCACAAACGCCGGCACCTGTACCAGTGAATACATACACATGACAGCATTTTCATCCGCCATATTGCAGGACGAGTTAACTGGTCTTAATCATTTAAAGAGTTAATACTTCGTCAGTTCCATTTCATTTTTACAAAAATTTTAATGTTATCAAATTATTTAATTAACCTACACCTCTATGAATTAATCTTAGAACAACAAGGTTGTGTCATATACGACACCTGTGTTTTTAATTTCAGCAGTTTATAATAATATGGGAAGTAAAAGAAAATGCAAATAAAAAATTCTTAAAAATAGCATCTCAGTTTTAGAATAACTTATGTTGGTAATTTTATAGGTACTATTGCCTGTTTATTATGTTTTTGTAATTGTTAATGGAAATCACTTTGTGTTCACAATTTTACATAATCATACTCTCAAATTAAATGAACTGAAAAAATTTACGGATATTCCGTTTGTTACACACGAAAGTACAGATCTTAGTGTCTGAAACAATTTTCTTTATTCGTTTCGAACCTAAGCTATAGCAACCGTTTAGCGCTGTAGTCGAATCTTCTATTCCCGTAAAATATAATGGCGGCGCAGCATTTCTTATAAAACAACTACTCTTTCTTTACCGTATTGCTAATTTCTTCAATTTTAGGTATTTTTTTGAATAAATTTATGTTTATTTAAACCTTTGTTTCATTTTTATGAAACAAAAGTTTAAATAAAGCTTAGCTTACCTACAATGAAATGACCAGTAAAAAGTTTCCCACTATTTTATTCACTGTAAAAATTTGTCCTAATTTCAAAAATATATTGTAGTTTAAATTTAAATTAGAAATTTTCATTGCATTTAGAAAATGCTCATTAAACAAAAAGTACCCAAGGGGTAAGTTAAGGGTAAAAAATAAAAAAAGATATATTTTTTATTTCACTTTTATTTTATGTTAAGTCAGTTGCAAATATTTTTGAACTTGCTTCAAAAAAAGAATGGTAGTTGTCTATTCATGTACATCACTGTTATCGAATAAATAGAATATGATAAATGGGACACAGTAGTAAGTAACTGAAGTTTAATCCTGACACCGTTTACATTAATGATGTCGGATGATTAATCGATTAATTGGTTTAGCAGACTAATTTTGTTTCAATTTAGCCAGTTTTTAATCGACTACCCTCGACTAAATGACTAAAATAATTAATATTTTTTTAAATGACTAAAAACGACTAATTTAATTTTTTTCCTGTATTATTTATATAAAATTTGGAAATTCAAAAACTAAAAAATTATCCATTGGCACGACTATTGATTTTTCATCTTTCTTTTTTTTAAAAAAAAAATAATAAAATATTAAAATATTAAAATTCAATAACCAAATTCAAAAGAAATTTTTTTTTTTTTTGAAAAAATTACTTTTTATTGAAAAAAAGTAAGTTATTATATTCATGTATTCGACTAAAAATTTAGTCGATTCGTCGACTATGTGTGCTCGATATTTTCGACTAAAGACTAGTTTTGTCTAAAAAACAACTTTAGTCGATTAATCTACTAATTTGAAATTTCTCTTCAGTTCGACATCACTAGTTTACATATTCTATTGTTAAAAAGTATATGATCTATTGTAAAGTATACAACTTGCATATATCACTTTTGGGCCAATAACTAGAACCAAAATCATTTCAAATCATTGTTAAAATATCCTACATATCGGAGTCCCATTTGAATGTATACATACGGTTTATATGTTAATTGATAACATTGAATTCCTATAAGGAAAAAGTTATGTCACAAGAGTGCTTTGAACAAAATAATAATATCAAATTAATATTATAAGTACTGTTACTATCGCGTTAACAATAATAATACAGCAAAATATAGAAATCAATGTCGCAATTTTTAAGCGATTCATATTTTCACATAAATATTTGTGTCATTTTTTGTAAATTCAAAAGGCATCTTTTTTTTTTTGAAATAAATATTAAAATAATAAATAAAAATACGAAAAGAAAACTTTGTTGAAGAAAGAGTGTAGATAATTTGTGTGTGGAAAAAAATTATTTTATAAAAGAAAATTACCAAAAATAGAAATATGTTTATCCAAAGCACTCTTGTGACATAATTTTTTCCTTATGGGAATCTAATGTTATCAATTAACATGTAAATCGTATGTATACATCCGGCCGGGACGCCCAGTATATTAGATGGACAGAAAAACCGAATGAAGCAGCTTTATCTCATAAAATGTAACTGTTTTAAAATAAATGCGTCTATATTTTATATACCGTATAAAAAAAATCATGTGATATGTTCATTGCAAAATTTAATTTCTTCAAGATTAACGAAATGCTAATTATTGGTTGGCTGGCAGATCAAGTTTTATAGGCAAAAATATAGGTATTTATGCGTTCGCTAACGAAAAATATAATGTGAAATTATTATTACTTTGGTAATGTACAGTACAATTTCGTTATAATGACAACTTAACTTGTATTTAAGTCCCATAAGAATTTTTGTTTTTTTTTTGCTTTTACCGTGAAAAAAGATTTAGGACCAATTTTTACACCAAAAAAAAAAAAATTGTATAGAACATTTCATTGTCCACTTCATTGCGGGTAAATACCATAAATATGAAACAAAAGTTTTATTAATTTTAACTGACTTCAAAATCGTAGTAACGAAATATTAAATAACAATATAAATTATACTAACTTATTTGTTAAATTATCTTACCGTATAACACTTGAATTGATTTTTTTCTGAATAAATTTATGTTTTTACAACTCAAATTTGTTGCTTAAAAACAATTTAACTCGAAGAACCGTCAACCAAAAAATTACCAAAACCCTAACTACGCTGTTCTGTTTTGCTAGTTAACAGTTTTTCTCATTAAATTGCTACGCAACAAATTTTCGTTAAATAAACACAAATTTATTGGAAAAAATACAAACGTCTCTCCTTTAATATTAAGTAATAAAAAACTTTTAGAAATAAAAGAGAACTATTGATCAGAATTTAGGTGTAAATCAGTTTGAAAAAGTCTTCTGATATTTATTGATCTTACTTAACATTTGGGTGGGATTTAAAAAGAGCCATACGTAATTTTGATTTAAATATCCAAATGGATACTACTAAATTTTGATATGAATTTGAATTTTAATGTTCAGAATCAAAAATGATCTACTGTTATATTAGATTGGCCAATTTGTTAAACCTGTCTACAGTATATTTGATTCTTAAATATTATTTCACATAGTTGTTAATTTTCTTCTTAAATTTTATAATTTTAAATTATCTGAAATTGTAAAAAGTGTGCCATGGTACAAGAGTATTTCTTTTGATTTCTCACATAAATTGTTGCCGTCGGGCTTTTGCGAATCTTCTGACAACAAACATTACACTCGGGATCAAAACCCACACTTTATGCCCTTGATGTATTATAATATACTATTTTAATATTTATTACAATTTCTGGAAATGTACACTTAAAACCGTTACTAGTTATCGTTGTAATAACGAAATTTTACTGTATTTATTATATGATTGAAAGTTTCGAATAAACATAATAATTATTTTAAGCTGGTTTGGTTTTCATTCATTCATATGTGGGTATATGTATTATGTATGTACTCAGACGTACATATTAATGGCCGTTTGCAGAAAAATTATTATCAGCAAAAAAATTGATGGCTATAAATTTTGCATAAATAAAGAAAAATATTTTTATTATTATTTATTAAAAATAATATTTATGGTGTATTTTAAGTGCTTGATATTTTTTAATAAATCAATTTTTACGGTAGTTTTATTACATATGTACAAACGTACGCAGCTGGTTTTGAAATTGACTAATAAAAAATAGTGAAAATCCAAAATCTATTGAAATTTTAATAATTAATATTGTCATTAATCTTGCTTTAATATCTGTTTATCTCTTAGCTTGATTATTCAAAGCATTTAAATCAAGTATTTTAAACATTATGTTCGATAGAAAACTGAAACCTTGCAATATTATTATAATAATTATGTTATTGTCAAGGGCTGGAAAAACCGTGTCTGGATTACGGAGCCATGAATGTTCACATTTGTTTTACGCAATAAAGGGAGATGGCTGATGGATATACGCGAAATGTAACTGATGTACCAATATCAGTGTTTCGTATTATTAAATCGTACCTGTGGGAATATACTAGGGGGTCTAATATAAAAAATTAGGGTCTCCATAAAAATCATCGCTTTCAATGACAGTTTTAAGTATATCAGTAATCTGAAAATGTAACATCGATTCTCTTGCATTAAATCCACCTCTTGGAAAAAGTCTTCCCCAGCGTTCCGTCCCGTCTGGAATGTAATTTGTGAAGGTAAGCATATTTGTAAACTAAAAATCGAGCCATTATCGCCGACTTATCGTAAGCAACACTTTTATCGAAATTGATATTTTTATTGAAAGTAACATTTTAAATTGTAACAGACTAAACATTGTTAATGTTTCCGTCCAAAATTCATTAATTACAGAGTTAAATCTATGTTAAGTTTCAATTCAGTGGCACATTTCTGAGTAAAAATATTTAAAAAAAAAATCTCCTGTAAAATTTGATATCTGTCGCTTATGAGAAGTTGGGGTAATAGTTCGAAATATTCTGATTGGAATAATTTTAAAACTCTAGAGTTTTGATCCCTTGCTACCAGTGTTCCTTCTAAGCTGTGCGCGTGTGCGCGCGCACATAAATTTTAAACATAGCGCACATAAAAAATATCCGCGCGCACAAAAGTTTTTTTCGTGTAAAGAAATATTGCACCTGCATATGAAATCCATATAAAAAACTAAAATAGAAAAAACTGAATCAAATGTAGTTTTAGATTTGAATAAACCGCCAACTGTAGTTTTTGTGTATAGGGATAGATGGATATTAATACTATTCTGTATTATATTTTGCTTCCGGGACTACTAAAGTAGCGGAAGTATTATGATCACTTTTGAATAATAAAAAAAAAATTTTCGTCCAAAATAAAATTTTTTTACGCACATTTTACGTTTTAGAGCTTCCTGAATAATTTTGGTTTGGTGTCTGTCCATCCGTCCGTCCGTCTGTGTGTCGCCAGTTTGCACCGCATAACTTCTGAACTATTCGATTGTTTTTAATGAAATTTTCAAAAATTATGCAGTTTAGTTTCTAGATGGTCCCCTATGAATTTAATCGAAATCGGAGTAACTGTAGCTACGCCGCTTGTCGTTCCATTAATATACTAAATTGCACCAAGTGGCATAATTTCTGAACTATTCAATTCTTTTTTATCAAATTTTCAGAAGTTGTGCGATCTGGTTCCTCGATGGTCCCCTACAACTTTTATTGCATTCGGAGTAATAGTATCCAAGGCGCTACCTTGAAATCCCCTTAAAAGTCAATATTTAATTTACTGCTAGTCCCCACTTCGCTCAAATTTTTTAAGTATTTTTGGGGTTAGTTTCTAAAATATTTTTGCTATTATTTTATAATTTAGCCCTTAAGTATTTTGAGTTACAACAATTTTTTATGAACTTTAAGTCGAAAATATAATTTCGCGATATATATATATATATATATATATATATATATATATATATATATATATATATATATATATATATATATATATATTTGGTAGAATACTGTGCTAAAATTTTTTACGAGTACGACGAAGCTGTGTGCCACACCCCTTGGCAGCGTATTTTCTATTATATGCGCTTTTTTATTGCCGCACAATTTTATTTTTATTTTGGAAAAATTGCACACACTTAAAAAAGTGCGCACACAGGTCATAAAAAATTAGAGGGAACACTGCTTGCTACCCTCAATGAAACTGCATTTACATGTTTACATTTTTTACCGATTTATGTAAAGAAAAGATTTCTTACTTCCAAATCTTTTTTTTTTTTGAGAAACTACAATTTACTTGCAATTAAGAATTCAGACAATTTACCAAAGTTAGAAGAGAGGTTAGTTAAAGACCACTTAGAAGAGAGGCTAGTGTATCAAATTCTAACTTAATGCGTGCTTAATAATAAATTTAAATCCTACTGCAAATAGGGTTGGCGAGCAAAAAATAAAAAAAATAGTGACTTCATTTCAAATTTACGTGACCTTGAGACATAAATCGTTAGATAATTCCCAAAAAATACTGTTGACGCGGGAAAAAAACAAAATTAAAAAGCACAAAGCAAGAAAAAGCAACACAATTAAAAAGGTTAAAATTTTTCTAGGGACACCAACTTTTAATTTTTTTTCCTTTTTTTTTGTGGGACGCTTGACATCTGTTCGTGGAACACACTTTGGGAATCACTGAGTTACAGACTTGTAAAATGTAAAGTAATACACTGGCATCCAAAAGCGGTCGATATTCTAAGAAACCTTGATAACCTTGGAAACTTATACATGATACATGTAGATACACGTGCGGTGCCTGGCTTTATTTTTATTTTTGAAGAATTATTTGTTTATGATCTTTGATGATGTTAAATTACTTTGGCGCTTCTTAATTTCTGGCGCCGTATGCTACAAATCAAAGCCACTGAGTACCAAGGCCATTCATATCATATTCTACGACGGTTACGATAGATATGAGAGTGTGGGATTTTATAACATGTCTGTAAAAATGTAATGTTAGTTGTCAAATACTTGGTTGGAAATATTTTATGTCATTAATTATAATTACTTTTATCTTTTTTATGTATTTTTTTTCTTTTTTTTTTTTGGATCATTTTATAAAATGAATTTTTATGACAGCTTGATTTTAAAGGTTACTTTAATAACTATGATCAAACAGATTTAACAGTAATACTAGTTTTATGTATTAATATATATTTATTGCCAATAACTAGATTTGAATAGCAAGGATTTTGGACGAGTAGACGTTGACGAATATTATTTACATAAAAATGATATTAAAATTTTTCTATAATTTGCATTAAATGTGTTAATTTTTTTTGGCAATAAATTCGTAATTGTGAATGAATTTCACCAAAATGTACGACAGCTTTTAGCTTTGGGGTCTCTATAGAAGTCGAAAATTGTCGCAAAGGTTATAAGTGATAACAAAAAACTAAAAAAATAGTTCTCAAAACAATTAATTGAACATCTAACTGAACTCGTTGAGATTATGGTATATAATAGGTAGTTACATTTAAAAAAATTAAACAATTTTACTCGTATGAGTTTATTTCGAATTGGTTGACCACTATTACTATTGAATTTACATAAGAAAAGTGGTCAAATTATTTGAAATGAACTTTGTAAGACTTATTATTATTAAAAATTAGATTATAATAAAAATACAACATATTATCAAGAAAATAATATATTTCTTAATATTTTCCAAATTTAACCACCTTGAAGGTGATGCAAATCTGACCATCCTTGCAAAGGTCTTTTAAACATTACTAACAAGGTAATACTAATGATGATTATGCGAGGCTCAGTGCAAAGTTAACTAGTGAGATCTTGAAACAAATTTCGTACAATAAAAAAACAATTTATAGCATTTTGTTGCTTTCACAATATACAAATTCTTATAGTAAGAGGTAGGATGAACGACATGGAAACAATTTGGCAATTTTGAACAAATGACCACCGCGGTTGTTCTACAAAGTTACAAGCGTAGTATGCTTTCGACATGCTTTTATAAAAAATTTAAAATCAATAAACCTCTTATAAACCTATAAACAAGTGGTTGTTCCTGTTTTATAAGGTTCAAGTTGCAAAGAATTATCGCATATTAATATGCGATCTGCAAAACTCGACGACAAAATAATATTGATTTTATAAAATAAATCAACATCGTCACATTTAATATTTTAACTTTGTCAAATCGGTCGATAGCGTCGTGCCTTCAGAAGCGCAGGTTTTACAAGGAATGTCACGGAAGTGTCCCCCTGCGATTTCGTTCGTGTTAAGATATATTATTTTGAGTAGAGGTTGAGTAGAGGCATCGTAAACAGACGTTAAAGTGCTTCAGTATGACTGTATTTTACAATGTAATTATAAAATTCTATAGAGGTGTTCAGGGCCAGATTAATCCTAAGTGCCGCCCCTAGGCATCGTGAAAAAAGCCGCCCCTCATCTTTTGTTCAAAAATAAGAAAATCGTAACTTTTCCTACCTTTTTTTGACTTCCCTCTAAAAAACTTACTGGCGAGTAAAAAAAAGAAACAAAACGTCAAATTACAACTTTTGTCGCCCTGTTCTAAAAATCTGTCGCCCGTGAAAACTTGCCGCCCCTAGGGTAATCCGGCCCTGGAGGTATTAAAAAAATATTAATTAGAAGATTGGATGATAATATTCGCAATAATTATATTTTTCAAAGAAGTGTTTTAACTTTGTTTTTCCTATTTTATAATGGGGCTAAATCCCAAATATTTAATTTTTGTTAAAAATTTCGTTGATATACATAGCCCCCCATAACCATGAAAAAAAATTCTAGACTAATGTAACCTCAGTCTAAATCTTTGGACCACTTTTCATCAAAATTGCTTAAGGACTAGTATGAGAAAATTACCAAAATATGATTTTTCAGCAAATTTCTGAAGGGGTGTCTTACCCCTTAAATATGCAATTGGGCTCGTACAATTAAAATATGTTTGTTACTTTGTCAAGTACTACAATATATCTTAAAATGAACGAAATTGCAGGGGGACACTTCCGTAGCATTCCTTGTTAGTGCGGTCGCTCTACTGGCACCGTCCTCGGACCGGCCCTGGCCTCTGATGACAATTAATTTTTCAATATTGATTAAGTGTTACCTTTGTACACTATGATGTCGCTTGTCATGTGTACATTGCAATACAAAAAGTAATCCACTACATTTACACATACTGTGCACATAATACATACGAACATACATATGTATGTACGTGTGTGTATGTAACTTGTTTACTTACAACTAGAGTTCGCGTCTCTATTGATTTTTAACCACAGAATATTATTTTTAACGGTACAATTATGTAAGTATGTATACATACAATGTATGAGTGCATACATTCATACATTTTATGTTTAGACGTGGTTAATGCAACAAGTATGTATGTATGTATAGGGCATCTCCATATGTATATGTAATTAAAACATGCTGCACTTCTCCGTTCTGTGTGTTGAAGTTGAAGGACTCAAGTTGTTTGTCGTTAATATAATATAAAGTATGTACACACATATGAAGGTAAGTATGGTATTCTCATGAGAAAAACTGGATTTCAAGGAGATGCGTTAGTTCAATGAATTTTTTTCATTTTACAAATAAAAAATTACATATTTATATGTTGGTACTTTAAACGAATGATGGATGTGCGCAGTTATATTTATAGATTTTTCATCATATAAATTGCATGTACAACGGTTTTTTCGATTTGATATCCTTTTAATTAAATAATGCATTTTATATTTACATATTTTATTTTTATTTTTTTATTTTTTTTATGTGAATTAATATCAAATTTTTATAACATACATGTAACAAATATTTTGTTTTCCACTTCAATTTAATGCAAAAAAATCTTAGTGATACCATACGAAGTTAGCTAGCAATAATGTCTTCTTATACAATTTTTTATTTTATTAATTTTCTTTCTCTAAATTGTCGATATTTTCTGCTTTCTTTAATTTTTTTGAAGAAAAAGGCAAAACCAAAATAAAAAATACTCTAAATAGACGATAGGTAATTTATAGCTTATCAGTGTGTTTGCTTAGTCATTATTATTTTTATATACTTATACTACTTTAATTTCTAAATAGAAGGATTAACAGGAAAACTTTTCGGAATCATAAAGTGATTAGTTTTATTGTACTTCTTGGATATCACACCATATTTCTCTAAAATGAGCTTGTTTAGAAACAGGATAACGACTGGTAAAATGTTAAAATAAATTAAAAGGTAGGTCTTTTAATATGCAAGATCTCATGCTCAACAAAAATTAAACAATTTTTTTTTTTTTAATCGCTGGCAAAACTTAGAACGAATGAAACAAAATACAATGATTACGAAAGCGGAGTGGGGTGTAGCTTATCCAAAAATTTTATTTCCCTACTAATCTAGCATTATACTGAAATCTTGTATCTTCTACCATTATTAAATAATAAAAAATGGCAGTATGCAGTACGGATGTCGATTTTAAATCGATTAATCGAAGCTTAAAAAATCGATTCTTTTTTCGATTTTTCTCATTTGAATCGATTTATGAATCGATTATTAAAAGTAAGGTATCGATAACCGATTTTTCTTAAAAATAACTTCATTTTAATAGTAATTCTACAAAGAAACATGTGTTAAAATGAAACACCAAAAATTCTATTGTTAATTGTCACTTTTTACTCGTTATATCAACAAACCCCTCCTATGGCTCTATATAAGTCAGACTATTAATACAAAAGGAAGGAAGAGACCACCTATCTGTGCAAACGACGATCCCTTTCCCACAAAAGCGACTTATTTAGAAAACATTTTTTTGTCAATTTGTTTGAAATTTTTGGATAAACTTGATTCAATTTGTGGTATTCGTCCTACATAATTATTCAATTGCCTTATTTTTTATAATTATAATTGAAAAGTTAACTCATGCGTTTTTACACGATATTACCGATATTACCTAGGTACTGTCAAGTAAGTCCCTTAAACAAAAAATATCAGCTAATTTTATTAAACTTTTCAAAATTTCGAATCTTTAGATCGATCTCACAGAATCGTTTTTTTAGCCGATGTTTTTTTAATCGATTTTTTTGATTTCGATTTAAATCGATCCAAAAATCGATCTTTCATTTGGAGAATCGGCATCTCTAGTATGCAGGTATATTTACTTTTTGATGAATTCTATGAAGAATTTTTAATTTACTAAACTTTGTTTTCATAAAACTCACCCTTTCTAATCGAATGTTACGTCTATCTTGAATGTATATTTTATTACATATTGTTATCCTAGAGTCCTAGACTGATTGTGAGTTAAACAGTACTTGAAATTTGGAAGCCATTTAATTATGTGATCGCTATCCCTTTTACGGTTTTTATAATTTCTAAGTTTCCCGTAAATTTTAAAGATAAATATGGGGGGTAGTAACAAGAAAGTTGGATACAACTCAATGATTTCCTGTCTCACTCCATCCTCATTTTTGTTGATTTACGACCTAATTTGTAAAATTAAATTTTGAAGGAAAAAATTACCTAAATAAAAATATTTATCCATACGTTGTTTATCTATTTGTCTATTATACATTAATTGTTGTTTTAACGAAGTTTTATACGTTAACCATTCCTATCTTGACAGCCTTGTTTGATTTAAACTTGGGTAAATTAAAGCTCATACTTAGGGATTGTAAATTTACCGACTTTTTCATTTACCGGTAATTCGGTAAATTTTTTTAGGAAAACCGGTTTACCGGTAATTTACCGGTATTTTTTAAAACACGGAAAATATAAGAAAAATATTAGAAAAAAAAAAAATTAAAACCTAAAATTATTTTATTAAGGTCATTATATACAGTAACGTAAAAGCCCCTATACTCCCAACGCGATTCAATACTCGAACAGTTTTGATATTTATCGGTTTCCTTCAGAAATTACAGTAACAGGTAATTTGATTGTGTATATTTACATTCAATAAACTTGATCATTCTTCTATGAAATAAAATGAACTATATTTCCAAATATATTATTTTTAATTTATTGAATTACCGGTAAAAATCAGGGATTTACCGGTAAAAATTTTAAGGTATTTTTAGTAATTTACCGGTAAACCGGTAAAGCGGTTTACCGGTATTACAATCCCTACTCATACTGAAGTTTTTCTCACTAACAGTCTATCCGATCGTAATCATATATCTTACGATTCAGAAATTAAACTTAGTTTGGAAAAAGGAAAAAAATTATTCTACGCAAAATAATGGAGGAGATTTTTGTAGTAATTGCAATTACATATTTACAATCGTTGACTTAATAATATATGTGTTAGTAATAAATGATATTTATTAGTACCATTTTCAATTATTATTCTACGTTGGTAATACAGGTAGATATACGTACAGGTTATAATTTCTTTTGGGTTTTTTTCTCCTATTTTTGTTTTTAAATGTTAACTAAAGTTAAACACAATTAAATAATTCCGTGTGTTAACATTTATAATATGGTGCGAATGCTAGCAACTAGCAAGCAAGTGTGGGTGTGTACTGTGTACCGTGTATATGTTTATGTATATTTGTCGTTATTAATCATATCTCGTATGTATGTAAGCTGTTTATGTGTGCAGTGCACCTTTCTAAATAATATGAAAAATTCTACACAAAAACAAATAAATCCATATAGGTAAATAATATACAATACAGCTGAACTCTTTTTTATGCCGTCCTTTTTTAGGCGATTTCTTTTATTCGATTTATAAAAAATGGCTATTAAAATGCATAATGTGAATCAAAATCACGAGACAGTAAGAAACTTAAACAATTACTATAATAACTTTCTTTGATAAAAATACTTTTTAACGGCTTTTAAGCATTTAATCACTACATTACATAAGAACGAAAATTATTGCATCATTTAATTTTGTTACAGACATATTTTTTAAAATTTTCATAATATTATAAAATTGAAATAAAATGTTTCTACGAGTAAATTAATGCTTTATCTTGTTGATAGAAGCAACTTCTAATAAAATTTCCAAGTTTTGAGCGTTTTGAGTGATGTTTTTCTGATGAAACTTTTTTTATGCGGTCCCAACTAACCGCATAAAAAAAGTTTTTTGTACAATGTGGTTCGAACTATACTTTTTATAGCTATTTATGATATTTTTGAATATATTTTTTTGTGCAATTCTTTTTTATGCGGCCCCTATCCACCGCACAAAAAAAGGATCAACTGTACACGTCCATATGTCCCATTACTATATGTGTCTATTCGTCGATCTTTTCGTCTTATTTGATTAATAATAAATAGGCGTTACCTTATGTAACACAATAAACAGCACAACAGAGTACAGTGCAAGCGAGTGTGTACGTGTAATATACTAAGAGTGTATGAAATACTCGAAATAAAAAAAAAATAAAATAGAATTGAAATTATGTATAAAGTATATAACAACATATTTATAGAATAATGAATAAATAGCAGATTGATAATTTGAATTTTATATGGACTTTTGATCTTTATTTTAATTTATTAGTTTTGCATACAAGTGAAATAAAGAGAGATGCAGGATACATCAATATATGAATTATTTGTCACCTTTTTATTAACCTATTTCTCACCAAAGCTTTTAAATCTTGTTTAACATAATAATTTACACAATATATAGAAAATGTGAAATGGACTTTTCCCCCCATAGCATAGGTTCTTGGCAACAATATACATGTTAGTTTCATATTCTTCTGGTAGATGGTGATCGGTATCTCTGAAATGTCTAAAAAATAAGCTATTTTAATGGGAAAGTTAGACCGTAAAGACCTAATATTGTACCAGAAAAACAATTTATCATTTAATAAATTATAAATTAATAAAGATGTCGAGAATGGACAATATATGTATAGATATATGGAAAAAAACCGATCAATCATTTTTCAAATATCGTTTTCATAATTTGGGACTGAAAGGGTTAAAAACAGCGGATGAATGGATTCAGTCTAAATACAAAAATGTGTGGATCACTTAGCGCCTTTTAACGGTATGCTATACCACTTTACATTCAGTCTTTCTACAACCAATGAACGTATAAGATCAATTGTTATCACCACAGTATTACATTGTTGGTTGATCGTTGCTGATTATTGAAGCACACAGCACACCGTTTCTATGTGTGCTTTTGGTGTTATGTATATGTATCCGAACTGGTACACACACATAAAATGATCATACATATACAAACGCAACATCAACGTATGTACATAACATGTGAGTGGGGATTTAAGTCACTCACACGTCACTTTTTGTCCACGTTGAGATCACTAGTGTATAGAGATAGAAATATTGCTTCTGATCTTCTGTGGTTAAAACCGTAATTTTTTTGTTAAATCAAGTGAGCCGTATATGAGATGTAGATCGCTTGGCACCAGTCTTTTCCTATAGTGTTGATTTTTGCTGGCGGCAGTTAAAAGTACAGAACATGAGATAATGCAGGCTATAGGGGATAAATGTAACCCGAAATAAATGAGAAGTATGAATATCTCACCTCACGCCTTAGCAAGACGTTCTCTCGAGGGTGTGGATCTTAGATAAAACTTTCTAAATGACCACTCAAAACTTCTTTGAATAATACCTAACAACTTATAGTTTCCATTATAGTACATTTTGAAAATTTTTTAGTTGTTTCAGTTTATTAATAGGACAAAGGTTAGTATATTCCGATCTAATACCAGCTATCCCATTTGGATGTATACATACGATTTACATGTTAATTTTTAACATTGGATTCCCATAAGGAAAAAGTTATGTCACAAGAGTGCTTTGAACAAACTAATAATACTAATTTAATATTATAACTACTGTTACTATAGCTTTAACGATAATAATGCAGTAAAATAAAGAAATGAATGTCGCAATTTTTAAGCAATTCACATTTTTACATAATAAATATTTGTGTCATCTGCTGTAAATTCAAAAAGGAATTTTTTTATTTTCTTGAAAATAAATATTAAAATATTAAAAATTCTAAAAAAATATTCTGTTGAAGAAATAGTGCAGATAATTTGGTGGAAAAAAATTATTTTATTAAAGAAAATTACCGAAAATAGGAATATGTTTATCCAAAGCAATCTTGTGACATAACTTTTTCCTTATGGGAATCCAGTGTTAAAAATTAACGTGTAAATCGTATGTATACATCCGGCCGGGACACCCAGTATACATTTTTTTTTTGTGACCAATTTTGTATAATAAATAAAGTGGCAGTTTATTTGTTTTAAATAACAATACAAATCTGTTTCACGACAATATTATAAATCGTGATATATTATCTCTCACACCTTTATTTACTCACAGCAATTGTAGTAATCCATGTTAAATCTCCAAATAAAGTTAAAAGATATTATTTTCCGGTCTGCAGGAAAAAATAATTTCTTTAAATAATTAATAATATGGCCGTCCAAAGAAATTATAAACCCCTCGACAGATTTAAATTCGGATGCCGTTTCTCGATCCATATTTTCACAGAGTATACTCAGTATAATTATGAAACCGGGCGACTGGGCGACTCTGGCTAAGAATACCAATAGCAAATTTTAATTGGTGTACCAGTATGCAAGTATTTTGAAATGCGATTTCTTTTCTGAGTTGCGGCTCCTCAAAATTTAAAACATTTTTAGAGAAATTAAGCAAAGTGAAACTGTTTATTAAATTCTGTAGCAATTTTCGATTTAATTTTTATACTTACAATTAGAAAGATAGATTTGTCAAATTAAATTAGTTCGTATTATATTTTTCGCTGAAAAAAAAATTGTTCTATCCATTTTGTTGTAATAAAAGTGAGTAACTGTAAAATTTATGTACAAGAGATTTTAACTGCCTTAGTAAAAAATTTAAATTATGATGAAAATAATACCCTGATTTACTCCAATAATTGTCAAGAGCCATATGAGTCGGTTTTCATATAGAAATTTTAAAGAGTTACATATTTGAATACATTATCAAAGCCTGTTTACTAACAAAAAAAATTGGACCTGATTTTCTATTACATTTTCTAACAAATGTGCTATACGCTTTGTACATTACAATAGTGTATTGTTAGTCCTGATTTATTGTTACAAAACACAATTTAACTGTAACAAAAGGGTTCAAAAAAGGAATTTTATTACAATTTCTTTTAAATACAAAATCAGAACGTAATAAAATTATTTGTTATAATTTAATGTAATTCAAAATGACATGAAAATAATTTGCATACAATTTTATGAGTGTGACACTGTATTAATAGGACGTACGTCTGTTTGTACGTCTATTGTTATAAATTAATTTTGATTTAATTTTACAAAATAAAACTATTTCATGTTATGTACAAACAGAAAATAACATATGTAAAAGTACAATATTAGTGATAAGAATTTTATAACATTGCATAAATTAAATGAATAATATGTTTTCACACTTCTTTCGACGTACAATACATCAAATTACAGTGAAACTGTATGTGATAAAAATAATTTATTAAATTCAAAACTAGCAACGGTGAGCAGGTTTTGATAAACTTTAATTACAATTGTACGGGTACTAAAATGAAAATAAAAATTTTTGTTATAAAAATAATTGATTATAAATAATAAATTGTTAATCAATTTTGATATACATAAACCTTGATAAAAAAAAAAGTTCTGTAATACCATCGAAACAGTTTACAATTTTCATTGCAATACATACTTTTCATGTAAACATTATACTTACTAATCTGATTAGATTTTATTAGGAAATTTTTAATGATCTGTACTAAAATAAAATTGCAAAAATAATTTTTTAGTTAATAGAATTTATCTAATAATAAAATTTAATATAAAAAAATCATTAAAGAAAAAAAATACTTAATTAATTCTATTAATTATAATTTTTTTCATTTTTATCAGAGCTTAAGTTATAATTTAATTATATCTATTTTTCAAAGTTATGATTATTTATGGTAAAATCTGAGACAGATACAGTATTATGCAAAAACGTACTAATACAACACGGAAATTGCTTTTAGAAGATGAAATGCGTAAGTCTCTTTATAAAGTGGTTTGCATAATTTTAGTTTTAAACACCGTTTTTATTATGAAGAAAAAACATATTTAAATTAGCCTTAACTAGTTTGGTTGTTTATTAGTTTACGTTGTTTCAATTACCGTATTTTCCGGAAAATCATGGAAAAACATAACATTAGTATTCGATTTTTATTTTTTTTTGTACGGCAGTGTAAATTTTTGCCAAAAATAAAAAAAAAGAAAACACGAAAAAAAAATTAAAAATTCTTATTAGACAATAATTAATTACTATAGAATACAATCTTATTTTGTAATCTCATTTAAAATTCATCTTTTTTATTAATAATTTCGTCTAATTAAAATTTTTTGAATAATAAATTTTGCAAAGAGTGGTTCGTGGATATTTTTTTCTACCTTTTATATATGTAAGCAATGTACAAGTACAGAACCGTTAGTTATAATCGTCGTCAATTTCACAAAGTGGTGTACCTACTTTATTTATACAAATTTTGGAGGAAAATATTTTCACACAGTTTCTGTCAATTCTAAACGGATAGGTTTTCATTAAAAAAACAATCATACAATTTCTCTACATTTATGACTATTGTGCAATACATTTTATAAACCGAAAAGTTTGAATGATGGATTTTTGAGTGAAAGTCAGATACATCAATCAATTTATTTCGAATTTCACAAACTAGTTAGGATATTGATAATGTCCTTCTGGTATAAAGTCAGAAATAAGAAAATAATATTGTATATACTGAGACTAGTTATGTACTTAAATTCAAATTTATTTCGAGATACACCAGTTTTTAAAATTAACGATGAATAATATCAAACAGAAGACCCACTCAAAAAAATTAAGTGAAAACTAAATGTTATAGTTTTAATAAAATTATGAATTTATTTACATAAATTTTCAAGCAAAAGAAAAAAAAATTTACATTTTATTGTATTTAGAAATTAGAATTTTAAATTAGCGAATGAACTTAACAGTTCGATTCGACTAGAAATAAAAATAAATCTAATTTTAATATTGTTTTTAAATTTTATCATTTTGCTTTGCCGTGTATTATGAAAGAAATTAAAGCAAGTTTGCATATAATTTTGCAAAATGTTGCGACACGAACATTTTGATTTGGTAAAATAATAAAAATTTAGTAAGTTATAATACAAGCTCTCAATAATACCACTCTCAAAAATCCCGTTCCCTATTTGTCAGTAGAAGTCCTAACCCTCCGCCACTCAGTTTCATTTTAAACGTCATTTTAGTTCCATAAATAAATAAAAAGCCAACAAAAATCAAATAATTTCTTTAAGCAAGATTTGAATCGCTCCATCGGTAGAATGCAACTCTTATTAATGTTGTTGTCAAACAATGAAAATTAAACAACTACACATACTAAATAAAATGTAAGCAATTTTTTCTTAATAGGTTCTACAAATTCAGATAGTTTTGACCCGTCCCTTCCTCTTTGCCACACTGCATCACATTTCTTTCAACCCCCTATGTAATAATGCGCTACGAAACCCTCTTGAGAGGGGAAAGCCTCCCAATTGAATGATTATTTTTATTAAGGGGTTACATGAGTTTTTCTTTAGCAAAAAAAAAACTATGTTCTTGATTTTTAGTCGAATTTTCTCCGAAAAATTAGACTTATACAGTCTATACGATAAGAGCTGCGAGAGGCGAGAGTAGGGGCGCTATCCGTTTTCGGACCCGTAGAACACGAATATGTAGAAAAAAAAAATGTCTGATATATATATATATATATATATATATATATATATATATATATATATATATATATATATTTTCCCGCCACCTTTTAATTTGTGTAGGGCCCCCCTATGGAAGTTAAGAGATGAAATTTGGTAAATGGGGCTCATTTTCGAGGCACCTCATACTATCAAAGTGGGGTCAAATTTTGGGCAAATTTTTTTCCTGACCCGACCTTTAAGGGGGTGGTGGGGGGCGGAAAAGCAATAAAACTTTTTCAAACCGGTTTTAAATAATGTTTCGGTCAATTATCTACAACATATCCAAAATTCAGCTTCCTAGGATGATATGGTGGGAGTAGAGGGGGGAAAAAACGATTTTCGCTGGATCTAACAGGCCCCCAGCCACCCAGAATTAACGTAGAGGGTTGAAATTTGGTGTGTTGATAAAGTTCGTACCTAGGTTGTGCTTTTTGGAGGTTTTAATATTTTACCCCCACCCCCCTCATTTTTAAGCTACAATTTCATGCATTTTCGACGTTTTCGAAGTTTGTACCACTCGCACAGGTCACCCAAATAAACCTAGAGGGCTGAAATTTTGTATTCGGATTGAGTTAGTATCAAGGGGGTGCCTTTTGGGGGTCTCGACTTTTAACCACTACCCCCACCATTTTTATACCCAAAAGAACATGATTTTTCTTGTTTTTTAACAGTTTCGTTCGGGTCAAAATCTCCCCAAATAAACCTAGAGGGCTGAAATTTGGTGTACAGGTTAAGCTAATAGCCAGACACTGTTTTTTGGAGGTTTCAACTTTTAACCCTTACCCCCACGATTTTTACGCCAATATTTCCTTAATTTTTTTGCTTGTTTTCTAACACGTCTAGAGACTCCATAAGGAAACCTAGAGGGCTGAAATTTTGTACGTGTATTCAGTTAGTATCCAGCTAGTACCTTGTAGGGAGTCTGCATCACTTTTCCCCCCACTTCTCCCATTTTTACATCGGAACTGAATGCTATTGTTAAATGTGTTTTAAAAGCATTATGTTTATTCTAAATACAAGTAGGCGAATAGTAATTTTAAAAAATTAAAAAAAAAGTGAACTTACTTTTATGACAAATGAAATACATACATATTAAGTAATTTAAAAATGTTATTAAAGTCACTGTTTATTTATAAATTAGGAATTTTGGATTTTTAGTATTTATAAAATAGAAATTTTGGATTTTTGTGGAAAGAAAAAATATCTTTATAAAGGCCTTCCAGTTTACTATTTAAGGTCCTTTTTTAATTTTTAAAACTAAAACATAAAGGCAATTAGCGGATAAACATGGGCAGGAATGTCCTCGTACGAATTGTGTTGGCTTTTTTTCTGCTACCTGTTTTCGGCACAAAATTGAAATTTACTGAGATACAGCCCTTAAATACTTAAAACCTTTTTTTAAAGGCTCGATCAGCCGAACACTCATCACCAGTTTTGAAACCAACAAAATGACAATTCGGTTGTAGACTTTCAATCACATTTCGCTTGTAGACATTCAATACCGAAGATGAAGGGGAAAATTCGACTACCGTGATGGGGCTCCGCTGCTCACGGCGTTTTTTTTTTTTGCAATATATAAAAATATGATTTATTCTAACTTTTGACATATTATATGTATATAGTCCAGTAGCCTCATACATCAGACCTTGCGTCAAATCGGGTAGTTCTGATTTTTTGCTTACTTGTTTATGATGTTTGCCCAATGAATAATCCAAGTTTGTGATCTCGAGCGCTGAACGCAACTTTGCCAAAAATCGAAAAAACCTCAAAATTTTCGACTTTAATTTTTGGTGATTTTAAACCTTAAGAACTAATTTTTTGACAATACTTATCGGGAACGCGATTAAAGTAGACTAAATTTTCTACAATTTGAGACCAGAACCATCTCTGTAGACCCATTAGTTACCGCGATAAAGCCTTTCGAAAAATATAAATTTTTTCGAACTTTGAAATATTTAGCGCCTTAGCCGCAAAATGATGGTCAGAGATGCAGCCCCACAACACTCCTTGCGGATGATTTCTTGTGGCTGCAAGAAGGGTTGTGGGAACCCGTGCAGCTGCAGGAACGCAGGACTGAAATTCACATCAGGCTGCGGGCACTGCAATGGGGCCTCCTGTGACAACGTTGTGGAAGCTGCAGTAGAAATAGACGACTTCTCAGAAGGCGACGGTCCGCCGATGTCTCTTCGTCATTCCCAGATAAGGATCATAACCATCAAGATACGACGATTCACATACGGACAAACCTAAACCAAGAGCTTCAAGGAGGGCTAAATTAATTTATTACCTTATTGATTATCTTCAATAGCGTAATTGAATAATGGATTATAAAATAACACGTTCATTGCCGTTAACGTGATATCGCGTGATACGGTTACTTTACTATAAGGCCAGTCACGCGATACCGCGTGACAAATAGAAGAACCTACGTATATTTAACGTAAAATATTTGGCCATCTTACAAAGTCTACATTTTTAGCTTGGCAATGAACGTGTTAATTGATGTAATTAGTAACTCTTAGTAAATACTTGTTATTTCATAATTCATTGCTTATTATTAAAAATTATCGTTCACACTTCTCATTTTTTTTTAACATCCCATCAAAAAACGTACTCTTAGAGATGAAATAACATAACAGGGATGGAAATTATAAATACGAAGAATGTAGAGGGGAAGGGGGTCTTTGGGCCCCTCAAACAATTCCAAGACCCACTAGAATATGATAGGGTAAGTGTTCCCGAAGAAACAGATTCAAAATTTACTCACTGTCAGAACAATAAAATATCGCTAAAAATTGCAAAATTTGAAAAAATTTATATTTTTAAAAGGCTTTATCTCGGTAACAGTCCGGTCCACAGAGACGGTTTTGGTCTCAGATTGTAGAAAATTTAATCTATTTCAATCCCGTTTCCCATAAGTATTGTCGAAAAATTACTCTTTAAGGGTTAAAATCACAAAAAATTAAAGTAAAGTCGAAAATATTGCGGTTTTTTCGATTTTTGATAAGGTTGCGTTCGGTGCTCGAGGTTTCAAATTTGGATTATTCATTGGGTCAACATCATAAACAAGTAAGAGGCTATGAAAAATTGAAATTTAATTTTATTTAAAAATCCTTTATTCAAGTACAAGCCATAAGCATCTATTAATGGGAAAAATTTTGTTTTTTAATTTCAGATAAGGATTTTACGAGTTACTTTGCCCACGACGGAAAATTAGCGATTTTCGACAACTAGCTGCCAACGGCCTAATTTTCATTCTTTTTCATTAAAATTTTTTTACAATATCTCAAAATAATATATAATATTTTGCCAAAAGGTGGAATAAATCATATTTTCTTATAGGTAGGTACTGCAAAAAAAAAAAAATCGGAAACAATGTTCTTTTTGTTAAAAAAAAAAAAATTGCAACCCCTTAATAACATACAAGTATTATGTCTGAATAATTTTATTTATTCATAGAATTTTGGTATAAGACAAAATTATGTGATTCTTTAGTGACTTTACTATATGTATTAATTATATTATTAAAATAAGTACTGATATAGAAATAACAAAATTGATGTAAGCATTTCAAATGTCACGCCACGTTTGTTCAGACCTTCCTATCTTCTTGCTAGTTGTTACATATCGTTATGTTAGACAATTGCCGCCGACCCCCCCCCCCCCCTCCTTTTGTATATGTATTTTATGGACGACTCCTTAACTGCTTACATAATACACAGTAGAAGCAGTGGTTGGTTAACAGTGGACATATAGAGAACGTGCACTGTATTTATTTCAAAAATTTCACTAATATCTTAAACTGAAGGATGATTATAAACCGTACATTTGAGAAGAGATTGACATATAGTAAAATTTTAAACTATTGTTGATTACGTACTTCCTATTGAATAAATTGTTAATTACAAGTCAATTAATTTTTGATTTCTCTTTAGATAAACGATTAACGTAGGTGTTGAAAACAAAAAGAATTTTTCTTTTCGATATAAAAATTTTCATTATGTTCATATCAACAAAACGAATGTTGTTTAAAATGTGGTATTGTTTTTGTTTAAAACAACTAATCAAAATCAAAATTAACAAACCTTTTCACCAAAACTTACTTAATGTACTTACTTTTATCAAATAACAACATTAATTTTATTTGAATCTACATAATTTTTCCAATTAAAATTAACTAAAAATTACAAATAATAAAAATATTTATTCCATGTGTGGAAAATGACGAAAAGGCACATTTGTAATTTAACATTTTTATCGGCAATACCAATTAAACAATGTGTTACTATCAAAAAAACAAAAAAAATTGCTCATAATAACCGTAAAATTTTCAATTTGCGAAATTTGTGTTGACTGGTGGGTTGCAACTTTGCAAGTACATTACATGCATATCAATTTTACAATGTGACTGTTTTTGAAATCTTAATTAAAATTTTGATTCTAGTCAATAAATTTAATTTTATTGTATATTTGCTTTTGTTGAAAACCATTTGACAATTTTATTGTTGGTTACTATGACGTCATTAAGAAATTATGTTGAATTTTGTACCGCAATTGCGAGAGCTCATAATAAGTGCAAAAGTAAGGATAGTTCTTATATACTCTTTTTTTTCAGAACTCATTAAAACAACAACAGTGATTGGGTGACACAACTCTGTTAAGGCGGGAGGGTCCTCCAGAACTTTCAAATTTTTCATTTTTTGTTTTGCTTTAAAAGTTCATTTGAAACTTAAGGAATATATATATTTCTAATGTTTTAATTCCAACAGAAAGATTATCTTAGATAACGATAAACTGTTTTTAACACTACTTTTCAAGAACGAAAACTTTTTAATAGCGTTTTTCTCAAAACAAGTTTTTTTCCGCGCCGTGGAACATACTTAAAAAGTTATTAAGGTATTAACTTGAAATTTTGTACAGATATTTTTTAAGATATTGGCCTTTGCATATACCTAAAATTTTGCATAATTTATTACTATAAATATTGTTTATAACAATTTGTTTATAAAAAAAAAGTGAAATTTTTTCTTTTTGGTCCTAAATTGTGAAAAAAAAATTTTTCTCGTCAGAAATAGGTATATGCAAAGCGTAATGACTTATTTTAATAAAATTATTTTGTCCGATTGAATTCAGTTGACTACAAGAGGCTGGACATTCCACGGCGCAAATTAAAACAGTCAACTTGGAACAGCTGTAGCGCTGCCATTCTTTCTTTTTTTGGCATAAAAATTTATGAGCGAATACACCATAACATGTACTATACTATGTAACTTCATTTGATACAATAAATGTATCCAGTTTCTTAAAAAAATTATTAAAAGTCCTGTTGTCTGGAGGACCCTCCCCCCTTAAGAAGTTAAACGAAAGCAGTTTTTTCCTGAATATTTTCCAAATGCTTTTGAATAAGGAATTGATATTTTAGGCGTGCGTATCGTACAATAGTATACATAAGGTGTTATGTCACATTGTAATGTCAGAAAGGAGATTTTATCAAATTTTTTTTCCGTAACGAATAACGTAACCAATATAAAACCTTTTAGCGTGTATTATGATATGTGATCTGAGCTACACAAAAAATTTTGTTTCCACAATTTAAAAAACAAAATAACGGCGCAGATACAAGCGGAACACAGACGCTTTTTTTTCGAAGAGGTTCATGATGGGCAGCATAACATAATATTCAAAGAGCAACTAGAAAATAAAGACAAATTTCATCATTTAGATTAGGTAAAAAATATTGTTTTATCATTAACCCTAGAATCATACGTACTCGTCAAAACGACGAACGAACTTCTCTACCTGCTCCAATACTACAACTTCTCGGTGCCTGCTTGCTGTGAAACTTTTGTTATCTAATTTATTTGTTATTATAACACATAAGACGTATAAATTTTGTTTATAGCTATTGTCGCTTTTTTCATACTGAAATAGTGTACGTCAAAAGGACGACGATGTATGATTAACCAACTTTTTTTTTAAAAGATTTTGTACTCCACATATAAAAGGTTTCCTAATTTTTCTAAAATTTATTCAAGATATGGATGTTATAATTAATTTATTCAATGATTATGATAATGTGAAAGATGATTACAGCTGTTTGACTTATAGAGACGACATAATACCGAAGTTTTAATATATTGAATCGAAAACTAAAGAATGCGTTTCAAGTGACTTAATAAAAGGTTAACAATTTATTTTATGGAAAATATTTTAATTTTTATTATTTTTTGAGATCTTATTCTAAAAATTACTAACAAATTTTAGAAAATTTACAAATGTGCCTAATGGGGAAATAACTACATATCTATAGGAATATTTATGACTGAGAAATTTCACATTCTGTAAAGTCACACATGTCCACTGACTCATAATAGTTCATAAATTAATTATTTGAAAGACATGTTTAATGATACAATTGATGTATTTATCTATTTTTAGTCGAATTTTCTCCGAAAAATTAGACTTATACAGTCTATACGATAAGAGCTGCGAGAGGCGAGACCAGGGGCGCTATCCGTTTTCGGACCCGTAGAACACGATTATTTAAAAAAAAAAGATGTCTGATATATATATATATATATATATATATATATATATATATATATATATATATATATATATATATGTATATATATATATATATATTTTCCCGCAACCTTTTAATATGTGTAGGGCCCCCCTATGGAAGTTAAGAGATGAAATTTGGTAAGTGGGGCTTATTCCGATGCACAACAATACTATCAAAGTGGGGTCAAATTTTGGGCAAATTTTTTTTCGGACCCGACCTTTAAGGGGGTGGTGGGAGGCGGAAAAGCAATAAAACTTTTCCAAACCGGTTTTAAATAATGTTTCGGTCAAGTATCTACAACATATCCAAAATTCAGCTTCCTAGGATGATATGGTGGGAGTAGAGGGGGGAAAAACGATTTTCGCTGGATCTAACAGGCCCCCAGCCCCCCAGAATTAACGTAGAGGGTTGAAATTTGGTGTGTTGATAAAGTTCGTACCTAGGTTGTGCTTTTTGGAGGTTTTAATATTTTACCCCCACCCCCCTCATTTTTAAGCTACAATTTCATGCATTTTCGACGTTTTCGAAGTTTGTACCACTCGCACAGGTCACCCGAATAAACCTAGAGGGCTGAAATTTTGTATTCGGATTTAGTTAGTATCAAGGGGGTGCCTTTTGGGGGTCTCGACTTTTAACCCCTACCCCCACCATTTTTATACCCAAAAGAACATGATTTTTCTTGTTTTTTAACAGTTTCGTTCGGGTCAAAATCTCCCCGAATAAACCTAGAGGGCTGAAATTTGGTGTACAGGTTAAGCTAATAGCCAGACACTGTTTTTTGGAGGTTTCAACTTTTAACCCTTACCCCCACGATTTTTACGTCAATATTTCCTTAATTTTTTTGCTTGTTTTCTAACATGTCTAGAGACTCCATAAGGAAACCTAGAGGGCTGAAATTTTGTACGTGTATTCAGTTAGTATCCAGCTAGTACCTTGTAGGGAGTCCGCATCACTTTTCCCCCCACTTCTCCCATTTTTACATCGGAATTGAATGCTATTGTTAAATGTGTTTTAAAAGCATTATGTTTATTCTAAATACAAGTAGGCGAATAGTAATTTTAAAAAATTTAAAAAAAAACGCCGTGAGCAGCGGGGCCCCATCACGGTAGTCGAATTTTCCCCTTCATCTTCGGTATTGAATGTTTACAAGCGAAATGTGATTGAAAGTCTAGAACCGAATTGTCATTTTGTTGGTTTCAAAACTGGTGATGAGTGTTCGGCTGATCGAGGCTTTAAAAAAAGGTTTTAAGTATTTAAGGGCTGTATCTCAGTAAATTTCAATTTTGTGCCGAAAACAGGTAGCAGAAAAAAACCCAACACAATTCGTACGAGGGCATTCCTGCCCATGTTTATCCGCTAATTGCCTTTATGTTTTAGTTTTAAATATTAAAAAAGGACCTTAAATAGTAAACTGGAAGGCCTTTATAAAGATATTTTTTCTTTCAAAAAAAAAAAAAATAAAAATAAAAAATAAAAAAAATAAAAAAAAAAATTATTTCTTCGGTATTGAGTGTCTACAAGCGAAATATAATTGAAAGTCCACAAGCGATTTGTAATTTTGGTGGTTTCAAAACTGATAATGAGTGTCCGGTTGATCGGGGCTTTATAAAAAGATTTTAAGTTTTTAAGGGCTGAATCTCAGTAAATTTCAATTTTGTGCCGATAGAAGTTAACAGGGAAAAAGCCAACACAATTCGTACGAGGGCATTTCTATCCATGCTTATCCGCCAATTGCCTTTGTGTTTTACTTTTAAATATTAAAAAAGGAACTTAAATAGTAAACTGGAAGGCTTTTATGAAGATATTTTTTCTTTCCAAAAAAATCCAAAATTTCTATTTTATAAATAATAAAAATCCAAAATTCCTAAATAATAATTAAATAAATAAATAAACAGTGACTTTAATAACATTTGCAAATTACTTAATATGTATGTATTTCATTTGTTAAAAAATTGTATTCACTTTTTTTTAAATTTTTTAAAATTACTATTCGCCTACTTGAATTTAGAATAAATATAATGCTTTTAAAACACATTTGACAATAGCATTCAATTCCGATGTAAAAATGGGAGAAGTGGGGGGAAAAGTGATGTGGACTCCCTACAAGGTACTAGCTGGATACTAACTGAATACACGTACAAAATTTCAGACCTCTAGGTTTCCTTATGGAGTCTCTAGACGTGTTAGAAAACAAGCAAAAAAATTAAGGAAATATTGGCGTAAAAATCGTGGGGGTAAGGGTTAAAAGTTGAAACCTCCAAAAAACAGTGTCTGGCTATTAGCTTAACCTGTACACCAAATTTCAGCCCTCTAGGTTTATTTGGGGAGATTTTGACCCGAACGAAACTGTTAAAAAACAAGAAAAATCATGTTCTTTTGGGTATAAAAATGGTGGGGGTAGGGGTTAAAAGTCGAGACCCCCAAAAGGCACCCCCTTGATACTAACTCAATCCGAATACAAAATTTCAGCCCTCTAGGTTTATTCGGGTGACCTGTGCGAGTGGTACAAACTTCGAAAACGTCGAAAATGCATGAAATTGTAGCTTAAAAATGAGGGGGGTGGGGGTAAAATATTAAAACCTCCAAAAAGCACAACCTAGGTACGAACTTTATCAACACACCAAATTTCAACCCTCTACGTTAATTCTGGGGGGCTGGGGGCCTGTTAGATCCAGCGAAAATCGTTTTTTCCCCCCTCTACTCCCACCATATCATCCTAGGAAGCTGAATTTTGGATATGTTCTAGATAATTGACCGAAACATTATTTAAAACCGGTTTGAAAAAGTTTTATTGCTTTTCCGCCCCCCACCACCCCCTTAAAGGTCGGGTCAGAAAAAAAATTTGCCCAAAATTTGACCCCACTTTGATAGTATTGTTGTGCATCGGAATAAGCCCCACTTACCAAATTTCATCTCTTAACTTCCATAGGGGGGCCCTACACATATTAAAAGGTTGCGGGAAAATATATATATATATATATATATATATATATATATATATATATATATATATATATATATATATATATATATATATATATATATATATATATATCACATTTTTTTTTTTTACATAATCGTGTTCTACGGGTCCGAAAACGGATAGCGCCCCTGGTCTCGCCTCTCGCAGCTCTTATCGTATAGACTGTATAAGTCTAATTTTTCGGAGAAAATTCGACTAAAAAGTGAACTTACTTTTATGACAAATGAAATACATACATATTAAGTAATTTAAAAATGTTATTAAAGTCACTGTTTATTTATAAATTAGGAATTTTGGATTTTTAGTATTTATAAAATAGAAATTTTGGATTTTTTTGGAAAGAAAAAATATCTTTATAAAGGCCTTCCAGTTTACTATTTAAGGTCCTTTTTTAATTTTTAAAACTAAAACATAAAGGCAATTAGCGGATAAACATGAGCAGGAATGTCCTCGTACGAATTGTGTTGGCTTTTTTTCTGCTACCTGTTTTCGGCACAAAATTGAAATTTACTGAGATACAGCCCTTAAATACTTAAAACCTTTTTTTAAAGCCTCGATCAGCCGAACACTCATCACCAGTTTTGAAACCAACAAAATGACAATTCGGTTGTAGACTTTCAATCACATTTCGCTTGTAGACATTCAATACTGAAGATGAAGGGGAAAATTCGACTACCGTGATGGGGCCCCGCTGCTCACGGCGTTTTTTAATTTTTATAGTGACAATTTGCTTTGATAAAAAGATTAAAGAAATTAATAAATATTTATATTAAGAAATTTTTCCAAATCCAATTTTTTTAAATATTTTGTTCGCCTTTGTAGTATTGTTATGTAAAAAAATGTTTTTTGTAAATAAACTCTAAAACTCCCCGTAAAAAGTCCATTCGTCGAAACGACGCCGATGTATGATTAACTTGACTCGTAGACCAACGTATGATTCTCGGGTTAAATGGCACAAGTTTGAAAAAAATTTTTGAAAATCGACGGCAAAATCAACTTTAATTTGCTTATAAAAAATACATTTGTTAACCAATTTTAAAAATCATGTGTACCACCATAGAATCTTAGATAATCTATCCAACAATAAAACAATGGAGATAAAGTTTCGAGTCAGTCGGATATAAAATGCTGGAGTTATCTAGCTCACCGTCTTGCAAAATATAGTTTTGAGAAAATCCCGTGAAAAAAAGTTTCAAGACGTATTTACCGTTTTGTGTGTTTATACCTATCATTTTAAACTTCCTAATCAACATGACTGTTCAACAGAATTTTAATTTTAAAATCAGTGCAATTTTCTTGATCTCAACTGATTTTAATTTTCTTTTTCGTTACAACCTTGGCAAGGAAAAGTATTTTAGATGCAATATAACATGTTTTGTATTATTCAAAATTTTGATTTTTTGCTCTTCTTGAAGGTTATAAATTGAGCGTAATAATTTTTATGGAAAACGCTTCATTTAGATACTTCTGACACTAGCCTTCTGACTTCTGATACTTAGCAATATCGAACCAAGCTTGCTGTTCGTTTTGAAAGTGGCAATATTTTCTCTGAGAAAATTGGTGTTTACTAATATTACTACTGTTTATGCCAAGGGGCAAAACTACTCTAATATGATAGTTAGCATTCCGGCTGTCGCCAGAATTTTACGTCATCAAACTTGGCAGCGAAGCCTCCCCACTCTCTATGGTTATATACATATTTAGAGTTTGTGTGCGTATGTGTAGTATAGTGGATGTTAGTATGTATGATATTCGTTATGCATGTGGTCGAGGTACGAGGTGGGAGTGGATACATACTATAGAACAACTATATGAATGTATCTGCTACTAACACGATCTAACAATCACAGCCACCATCTAACAGTGCATGTTTACTCTTGTAGAGCCGATGGACGACTAGTCAGTAAGCAGTATAAAATGCAGCTTATTAAAATTTTGGGACCATACTTTTTTAAATTTATGCTTCATCTGTCTCCTCTATGGTTTATGTTTTCTAATAAATATTTTCATTGTGCATTAACAGAGCAGGATATATTGTTGATCATAGCGGTGCGCGGTGTAGTGATTAAATTAAACTTGTTCTGACTTGTTCTGCGTTGTGTGGATTATTTTTCCTTATAAATTTTTTAATTTTATACTTATTATACATAAACACATAATATACCTTGCTTTTATATTATGTTTAGATCAGTAACTATGTCCGTTGTTCAGCGGACATTTATATAGTTTTTTTGTCTTTATATCTTCATTATGGTAATTAACTAATATGTATACATTTAAAGATTTACATTGTACCAGTTAATTAATTCCAATTATTAAAAGTACAGCTGTTGGTAAAAGCGTTTGAACTGAATAGAGATGCTAACAATTTTCAAGCAGACGTAAGCCCGGAGATTGGAAAATCACACCAAAGTTTAACAAAAAAGCATTGAAAAATCTTTTCGCCACACTTTTTGTTTTAATCGTTTCAGTAAGTATTTGAAGTAGTTACTGCACTGAAATCGAAACTGAGAACACTTAAATATACAGCAAAAAATGTAGCCATCTATAATAGTTTAATAATAAATCCTTCATCTTTTAATGTTTAACTGTGCATTTCGAGTAGTTAAGCAGCAATTTTTTTTTAAAAATTATCATCAAGTGCTTTAAATTGGGTTTTCGCGACTGGCTGTGTCGTAGGTTAGGTACCATTTTAAACTGAAAATTGAAAAAAATTACTCACCATATTTTGTTGATAGAAATAACATTTTAAAAAAGTTTAAGCCGGTAACTGACTCTAATTTTAAATTTTATGGCTTCTAGAAAATCTCAGGCAATAAGTTTCGAAAAGTGTAACAGAAGACTTTAACATTCAATTTAAATTTTCAATATGAATACTTTTCGTCTTTATTCGTCTTTGAAAATTTAAAGAATATGTTATTTTTGTCGTAAGTAAATGAAAATTTTAATCTCAAATTTTTTATCCTTCCGGCCATTTCTTTATTTTAGTTAATAATAATGTTATTATTTTTTAATTATTATTCTTTTATCTTGAACAAAAAAAAAAAAAAAATAAATGTTTATTTATTTTTAAAATATGATAATGAATTTGACAGGATGTGTTTCTAATATTATTTGTCTAAATTATTATAATAATAATATTAAGCAATAACTAATACGTTTTTAGTTGATGTGTAGCATGTTAAATAACAGAGATTTTAATATTCACCATTTCACATTTTTGAAATCATGTTTTTGACAAGACTTGACGTGTAACTTGCCCCAGTTCTTAAAATTATGTCTTCTAAAGTCTAGTACCTAAGTACTGCAAGTATGAGATAGAAAACCATGTTTTAGCGAATTTCCGAATAGAAAATTCAGTTATTACAGCTACTGTCATGATGAGATTTAAGTGCGGGCTACGATAGAAATCCTATTTTTACGAAACTGCTGGGAGTTGTAAATCTTTGGATGATTTCTTCAACCAATCACGTTCAATTCCTGTAGAACCTCAAAAAATTAGTTTTCTGCAAAAATTTGCAAAAAATTTAAGTTTTTCGAATTTTTTTTGCACATGACGAAGAGCGTAAAAAGCACGTAAGATGAGCTTTTGAATCATTATCCTATATAAGCGGGTTTTGGAGGAAAATTAATTTCTGTTAAGGGAAATTCGCTATGTTACGCAGGATGCTGCAGCGCGGAGTATGAAGTAGCAACATGAATTTTTAAAAGACATGAGCCAGAACTAAATTGTGTGCAGTGATAAAATCCATATACATATTACGTAATTTAATTTTTCAGTAAATAATCATGAATTGATTACCCGTAAAAATAATACCTTGTAAATGTACTGAAAATTATACAACAAAATTTAGAGTAGCTATTAATGTGGTAATAATTCTGAACTTACTATAAGCACACGAATAAGGGGCTCAGATTAAAAAAATGGTATAAGTGAATTTTTTGAATTTTTATGATAAATATAAGAATTAACTGTTAAGTCTTGTCAAAATATCAAAGACGTAATAAATATCGGTTGTAACATAAGTTCTGTTCGAAATTTGCAGCAACATGTTTGAACTTGTCTTACGGCGATATCTTGCAAGATCGCTGCCATACCTATGTGCTACGTTGTCTTGTTTGCAATGAAATAGTCAGTGCGTTTGCAATTTTTGAAGAGCGCACATCGCTCCCAATTTCTTTTTGCCAATAAAAGATGAAAGTGAAAAAAGAACATATTTAACATATTATGATTTACGAATACAGCAAAGGAAAAAATGCGAGCGAATCGGCTAGAAACATTCAAAGAGTCTACAGAAATAATGTTGTGAGTGAATAGGCGTGTCGGAGATAGTTTGAGAAGTTTCAGAAAGGTGACTTCAGCTTGAAAGATGATGAGCCTACCGGACGGTCTTTTAAGTTTGATAAAGAGGCCCTTAAAACTCTGGTGGAAAATAACCAATCCACAACAATACGAGACTTGCACAAAACTGGGGGTAAATCGTCACATGCAAAAAAAAATAGCAAAAAAATTAAAAATTTTTCGGACAGAACTTATGTTACAAGCTATAATATATAATATGAAAGGACCAGCAATATTACGTACGAAAGATATTACGTACACGTTAAAAAGAGACAAGAATTACAAATGGCATGTGAAGTGCCAATATATATTTCTCTTTCTGAGATACCCTAGACTTTAAAATTGAAGTGTAGTCAGCCATGTTTGTATTACAAAATTTGAAAAAATAGTGTAAAAATTTTCACTATTTTCACTTTTTAAATTGAGTTTTTCGTTATATTTTATTAAAGAAAAAATATTATGACAACTAGTTCTGCTTACAAATGTAAAAACCTTATTAGAAAAAAAGCACAAGAAATAACATTTCACCGATAAAACTTTTTTGACATATTATGTATATTAGTTGTCTCTTTGAAAAAATATTTGCGTATATACATTATATGTTAAATAATAATTTAATATTATATATCAAGTATGCAAAGGATGTAAAGCACGATAAAGTTTACTTAAGATAAGTTGACCACTTTCTTAAGTAAATTCAATAGTAAATGTAGGGCAACTTATTTAAAATGAGTTTCTACATATATATATATATATATATATATATATATATATATATATATATATATATATATATATATATATATATAAACATTTAATTTTCTTGCTGCCACTGTCTAGAATTAGCAAAGTTTTGCTTCAATAAAACAAGGTTGTTACAGGTCCTTTTATAATACATAATGTATTATATTCTTACGTCTTTGTTATATTAACAGATTTTTCTATTACATTTGAAATTCAAAATTATATTTTCAAATAGGATTTTTCATTTTTATCACTTTTTCACTGAGCCACCCCCCCCCTCCCACCTACATTTAATAAGTACGGTAACAATGGAACGTTGAACGCAGAGTGACTGGTTTGGTGCCTTATTTCATAATATTGAATTCTTTTGTTCTGTGAAAATGTAGATTTTCACAAAAAAATCTGCAGATACCTTTAAAAATTCCTCAGTAAATACATATAGGTATTTATAATAGGTTTGTTCGTGCTACCAATTTCAAACTAATTAGTGATTTTTCAAACTATTACTACTGCGCATGTTCAACAACAAACTAGTTCCAAATTATTTTGACGCTCGAACGGTGAATTCGAGATTTAGGTTTAATTAAGAACCACCAGATGTCACTCTAATCGTGTCCGGCATGTTACGGACTCACGGGCCTCATGCATGTCATGGATGTCATACATATTTCATAGTATGACTAATAAGGTTATAAAAGATTGACATTTTAAGTAATTTAACAATTTTGCTTTTGGTTGCAAATATTTGCAAAATATCCAAAGAAATATTAAAACATTTAATTGCATTTAATTTTCCATTCCATTCCAATAAGCGCATTTAATTTTCCATTCCCACCCAACTGATGTTTTAAATATTCACTAAGCTGAAAATGTTCTGCTAGACTTTCAGCTACACGTCTATTTATTTTAAAATGCGCAATAAATTCTTTATTATTAAATAACTGAATAGTACTTTCAAAGTAATTTTCATTTTTTGGTCGAATTCTATTAATTTCAAAATCAAATAAATCATCATCGCTCGAATTAGACAAGTCACTGGAACTAAACGTACTGGAGCTGGATGAACTTTCATTCATTTTGTACAATAAGAGAAAGAAAAACTAATGAAAAATATTATTGTGAATTAATTTCTTCTCTCTAAACGATAAAAAGGGCACATTAAAACAGTATTTAAATATGAATATTTCTTTTTAAAAATTATTTACCTGTACCTAGTAAAAAAATATTTCAAAAAAACTCCACAAGAAAAAATAACTGAAATAAAAGTTCCCTAACAATACATCTAACCTAACAGACAATAAAATATTTAAATTTTAAACAGTAATATATTTGATATCTACTGCGCAAGTACAATCCGACAAATTTGTTAAAAGTTAGTGAATTTTTCTTGCTGTCGTGTATTAGTTCGAAATTTATTTTTTAAGCTGCTAGAACATTAGATTTCCAATCAAATCACAAATTTAGTTTTGCTCGAACGCTCATTTAATAAATACGCATGCTCCGTACAGTTTTGTACTTTCAAAACTGTTGCACGAACAAAGATATTATATTGCTTATTATGGTCGAGTTCACTTGATACAATTGTAGCGCAACATATTTGTAACATGTGTTTCTTGTGGACATTGCCATGAAACCTGTCGTGTAACAAAAATATCATATTCGGCAGGTACAAATATTGTTGTGATACAACATTCAGTGTATACAGGTTTCTATTTGTATCGTACGAAACAAACTAGGTTTCACAATCTCCCCTTAGTTATAACTATCCTTAGACTTAACATTAGGTAATATCGCAAATTTCAACTTTTGTTCTATCTCTTACCGTTTTCGAAATATTTGAAAAATTAAATTTTTATCTCAAACTTTAAAGGGTGATTTCATTCCTTCAAACCGTTTTTTCCACCGATAAAAAAATACGTGTCGTTTATTTTTTAGTGTTCTACAACATATCCAAGTTTCATTAAAATCGATAGGTCCGGCCTATCGGAAGCTTTACTTGTAAGTGGACAGAACATGGCAACAATGGTAGCCTCACAAACGATTTGTTACACTACAATTGTTTTAAGTGGACCCCTATTATAAGTTAAAAATGTATTATGTGCTTGCGTTACATACAACGCAACACTTGACATTTTATTAATGTAAACGTGGCATTAACCTTGCGAGAGGTTGACAACCGTGCTCATGTCGTCAAAATTATATTAATTCTCTTATCTAATTACCTTACTGTTGTTTTGGTTGTTGTCGAACGATGACAGAGAACTTCGTAAAAAGTCAATATCCGTTTATAAATTTTTACCGAGATAGATAATTAATCAATCAATAATTTTATTTTTAGTCTTATCGGTTTTCTTTCCTCAAACATATTTCGATACTATGCACGGACGTATCGTACACTGTAACTAAAAAAAAAAAAAAAACATGTTTAGTTAGAGATAGAAGTTTTGTGTAGTTACTTGAACAAGGTCGCGCCAAAAAGTAAAAAGTACATTTTTGTTTAGATGCAGTTTATGTCGTGGGCATACGCATACTTATAGTAACTAGGTATATATGAGGTCCAGCCGTCCAGACTGACCGCTGCAACCGCGTAAAAATAATATTTTGATATTATTACAATCCGCATTCATTAATCATTGTTATTTTGACAATAATATTTGTGTTTGTACAGCTAGCTATAGTATAAGGTCTATCCATACGAATAAGCACAGTAGCGAGTTGTTTTTGAAAAAGTGTGCTGATGCAATACATCGAAAAAAGCGGTCAAGTGCGTGTTGTTGTGTGCTAACATTCCAAATTTGAAATTCCAGGTCTTTTTATATAGATATTTAATGACTAAATATAAAAGAGAAATCGTCAAATGCATGCTGGACATGCATAATTCAGGGTTCTTCAGTGACTGATTGCTTTTAGAATAGAATACTAAGAATTTAAGTAGATTTTTTCCTGTTTATCTAAAAACAGAAATATACTTAATAAGAGTCCCACAATCAGTGTAACTCGCCTGTGATTGTAATAGTAGGAAACATATAAAGTTTGAAGTTCAGTATTGCACAAAAAATGAGGTTTAAAAATGAAAAGTCATTAAAAGAACCTGAACTTAATTTGAAAAGATCATTCTAATGATATGCGTAACAGAGTACGCGGAACACATTCTGGAGTCACTTATGAAAAATGGAAATTTTGTGCATTTTCCAATATTTTTCCTAACGATTTGAACTTGAATTTTTGGAGGATATTTTCTAATACCGAAACTTATTCCAATGCGAAATTTCAATTATTGAGCACCATTTTCTCGGCTACAGATTACTTTTTAAATTTTCGATTACATCTGAAAGTTACCGACACAACTTAACAAAAAAATTTTGGTCGAATGTTTTCAGCAAGTGCTAATTTTTGGATGAACAGTTTAAAAATTATGGTAGGGGAGATAAGCTACTCGTCACTTAAAAGTTCAGTATTTCGCAAACGGGAATTAGAAATGAACAATATTGAAAATAATCTCAACTTCATTTTATTGGCACACGAACAGACAAGCCACGGCGAAATTATAAGTGTTCCGAGATTTGTTCTCTGAAACCCTAAAAACACTAAAAACCACTATCAGTACATAAGGTAACCCTTAGATACGTATACTATATTAAAAAGATGTCTGTTATGGAGTTAGTTTTGAAATAAGTGAGGGGTAAAATTTGAAAATGGATTTCAAACAGTAATTTTGATACCAACTTAAAAAAAAAAATTACAACATATTTTTAAAATATTGAAATATTCAGGGGGAACTTTTTTGGGACTGATGGAATACAATTCATTATTAATATTAAAAAATCTTGAAATTTTGTACCTTTCCTGCATTAAATTAAACTGTTTGAACATCCTGGTTGAAGCCTATTTGTGGACTGCTGCCAGATTCAAACATTTACGGTCCAACAGTGGCGGATTTACCAGCAGGCTGAGTAAGCTGGAGCCTAGGGCGACAGATTTTTGGGGCGGCACATTTGGGCCAAAAAGGGCGACAAAAAGTAGAATTTGTTTTTTTTTTTACTCGTCACTTATGTTTTCTAAGAAAGGCGACCGATTTTAGGGGCGGCAAATTTGGCAAAAAGGGCGGGAAAAATTTTTCGGGGACGGCATTTTTCACTGAACCTAGCGCAGCACTTAGGGAAAATCCGCTACTGCGGTTCAAATAACTACACACTGAAATAAAAATCTCCACAGTATGTGATCATTCAATTCGTCAATTCCCGTATATACTGCAATATGCTAATTGCAAAGGTTTTTATCATAGGCCCTTAAGCAAATCATATTTTGCTTTTCCTCATCAAATTACAGAATGCTCGGACTAGTGCACACACGTCCCTAAGCAACTTCTTTCTAGCCGAATTTTCTTCGAAAAATTAGACTTATACAGCCTATACGATAAGAACGGCAGAGGCGAGAGTAAGGGCGCTATCCGTTTTCAGACCCGTAGAACACGATTCTGTAGAAAAAAATATCTTATATATATATATATATATATATATATATATATATATATATATATATATATATATTATACTACCTTTTATTATGTGTAGGGCCCCCTATGAAAGTTAAGAGCTGAAATTTGGTAAGTGGGGCTCATTCCGATGCACAACAATACTATCAAAGTGGGGTCAAATTTTGGATCCGACCCAACCTTTAAGGGGGTGGTGGGGCGGTAAAACAATAAAACTTTTCTGAACCGGTTGAAAATAATGTTTCGGTCAATTATCTACAACATATCCAAAATTCAGCTTCCTAGGATGATTTGGAGGGAGTAGAGGGGGAAAAAGTATTTTGACTGAATCTAACACGCTCTCAGCTCCCCCAGAATTAATGCAGAGGGTTGAAATTTGGTGAGTTGATAATGTTCCTACCTAGGTTGTGCTTTTTGGAGGTTTTAATATTTTCCCCCCACCCCCTCATTTTTAAGCTACAATTTCATGCTTTTTGAACGTTTTCAAAGTTTGTACCACTCGCACAGGTCACCCAAATAAACCTAGAGGGCTGAAATTTTACATGCGGATTGAGTTAGTATCAAGGTGGTGCTTTTTGGGGGTCTCAGCTTTTAATCCTTACCCGCACCATTTTTATACCAAAAACAACCTGATTTTTCTTGTTTTTTAACAGTTTCGTTCGGATCAAAATCTCCCTAAATAAACCTAGAGGGCTGAAATTTTGTGTAGAGGTTAAGTTAATAGCCAGCCACTGCGTTTTGGAGGTTTCAACTTTTAACCCTTACCCGCACAATTTTTACGCCAATATTACCTTGATTTTTTTGCTTTTTTTCTAACACGTCTAGAGACTCTCTCAGGAAACCTAGAGGGCTGAAATTTTGTACGTGTATTGAGTTAGTATCCAGATAGTACCTTTTAGGGATTCCACATTACTTTTCCCCCCACTTCTCGCATTTTTACATCGGAATTCAATGGTATTGTTAAATGTGTTTTAAATACTTTATATTTATACGATAAGACAAGCAGGCGAATATTAAATTTAAAAATTTTAAAAAAATTAACTTACGTTTATAACAAATGCAATACTCAAATATTAAATAATTTAAAAATGTTATTAAAATCACTGTTTTTTTTTTTTTTTTTTTTTTTTTAATTAAAATTGGGACACTGCTGCCGGTGGATGGCGCGGCCAGCAGCACCCGGCGGCATCGCCAACTAAGGGCATGCGCCGCCAAAACGAGAGATAAAAACATACACAAAACAGACAGGAACACATAAATGCAATAGACAAGGGACAAAACATACACATAATAAAATCCATCGATGGGCCCTGCCATCCCAGGGCTTAAAAGGAGCGGACAGTCCTTGGTGACGGTACGATAAGTACTAGACAAAGCGTCCGGTCACCAAGGCCTGGAAGCCATCGCTGGAACTCCCTCCGAGGTGTAAACGGCCCCGGAGTGGAGGAACCTGACTAGAACAACACGAAATATCACAGAAGAGTATCACAAAAATATATCACAGACAGAACTTATTGCGTCACTGGGAGGCCACAAGCCGACCAGTGAAACAATAAGGAGTTAAAACAATACCGCTGTAGAGCCATAACAACAGGCCTACAGCGGCATAACAAAATATCACAGATGGAAGAACAAATGATGTACCACCTCGGGTGTAAAAGGCCCTCGGTAGTACATCGTTAAAAAGAAATAACAACAACAAAACAACACGTATAAATAACAACAGTACCACTAAGGGTGTAAAAGGCCCTCAGTGGCATAACGAGAGACTAAAAGTACCCTGCCAGACCAGCTGGAACAGGGTATGGTCAATAAATAAGACGAACACAAAAATCTTTGAAACACATAAGTTAAAATCGCTGAATGAAATAAAATTTACTGTCGGGGGAGATAAAAAGAGACGACTTTCTAAAATTTAGAGATGTAATGCCCCTAAAGCCTTTGAAGAAGATGCGAATTTCGGAGAAATTCAAGCATCTTTCTTTCAGAGGCAGCATCATAAGCAAGAGCTTCGGCTACACTTTCTGGGAGCTGCAACCTCTGGCGCAATGGCGCAAAGGTTACACATTCCTCAACTATATGCCTCACGGTCAGCGCCGTCCCGCAGGCGGCGCACCTTGGCTGATCCTCACCGGCGAGAAGATGACGATGTGTTAACGCCGTGTGGCCCAAGCGTAAACGCGTCAGGGCCACACTCTCTCGCCGGCTCAGATTTACAGGTGCCGGAGTTCTTCGGACCTCAGGTTTCACCTGTTTGAGCTTCGCCGTGAGGTTGTTCCACTCACGTTGCCATTTCTGATCGATCGCGGATCTAATGCACACTCTCAGATCCTCTGGGCGAATGGCAATGTCCTGTGGCTCACCGACTTCGGCTGCATGACGTGCTGCCTGGTCGGCGAGTTCATTGCCAGGTATCCCCACATGTCCGGGAATCCAAAAGAAGGTGATAGACTTTTGGCGGAGCATGTAGAGACACGTTCGGATGTTCTGCACCAGTGGATCGATGGTATGAGAGTGGCAGATCGCTTGCAACGCGCTCAACGAGTCGGAACAAATGAGGAATGCGCTGTCTTCGGATGTTTGACAGAATCGCAGGGCTTGCAGAATAGCAAATAATTCTGCAGTATACACAGTGGCCTGAGGAGGAAGTGACCAAGCGTGAGGATCGTCACGAATGACGATGGCACTTCCAACACCCGTAGCTGTTTTCGAACCATCTGTGTATATGCAGAGAGAGTCAAGTTCGCTAATGATCTCATAAAAGCGGGATCGATATTCGAATGAACTGGTCTCCTCCTTGTTGAGACCAGTCAGGTCGAAACGACACCTTACGTTAGGGATCAGCCAAGGAGGTACTTCCATAGGACGTTTGGGAAGTACCTTGGCGAACTGTAAGTGCAGACTCTCCAATAACTCCTGCGTTCGAACGGCCACTGGTCGACTTATGGTGGGACGTCGACCGTAGAGCCCCTGTAAACGGTATCTGAATAGAGTCGGGTGGTTTATATGTGAAGGTGTTGCATATATCCCCGCCGCATAATTGAGCAAGAGACGCTCACGTCTCAGTCGCAGCGGAGGAAGACCCGACTCTACGCAGAGGCTCATAGAAGGGCTCGTTCGAAATGCTCCCGTAGCCAGTCGTATGCGTGCATGGTGAACAGGATCTAGGAGTAAAAGCGCAGACGCCCGGGCGGAGGAGTAAGCAATGCTGCCGTAATCAATCCTAGTCAGAACTAGCGATTGATACAGGCGAAGCAACGACTCCCGGCCCGCACCCCACGATGCACCAGCCAAGCACTTAAGCATGTTGATTGTCCTGCGACAACTCGCAGCTAAGGCTTGGAGGTGTGGGCGCCACGTAAGTTGTTTATCAAATATGAGTCCTAGAAACCTGACGCTATCAACGCACTGGAGATTGGATCCTTTTAAGGTGAGGACAGGCTCCGGATGTGCGTTGCGCTTTCTGCAGAAGTGAACCACCGATGTCTTTTGGAGTGAAAATCGAAAACCAAGAGCTTCTGCAGAAGTCACCACTTCGTTGATGCCTTGTTGCAGCCGTTGTTGGATATCCTCAATGGAATCGGCTGCATAAAAAATTGTGAGGTCATCAACGTACAAGCAACGACGAATTGGGGCTGAAGCTGCAATATGACTGACTGCGATGGAGAACAAGGTGACACTAATGGTGGAGCCTTGAGGAACACCATTCTCCTGGGAGTGGGTCTCAGACTCAGTGTCACCTACCCGGACACGAAACGTGCGGTCAGTCAGAAAACTTTTTACGAACTGAGGGAGGTTACCTCTTAAACCCCAGTCGTGCAGCTTCTTGAGAATGCCATACCTCCAGGTCATATCATAAGCTTTCTCCAAATCGAAAAACACAGCCACAAGGTGTTTTCGTTGGAGAAACGCGTCTTGAATGGCATTCTCGAGGCGAACAAGATGGTCCGTAGTCGAATGGTATCGGCGGAACCCACATTGATATTTAGGTATAAGGTTGTGGGATTCCAGCCACCAGACGAGACGGTTGTTCACCATTTTTTCCAATACCTTGCTGAAACAGCAAGTCAAGGATATTGGACGGTAGCTAGTTATTTGCGATGAATCTTTACCCTCTTTTAGCAGCGGAATGATGGTAGCTTCCCGCCACTGCGGAGGGTAAACGCCTTGCCTAAAAATTTCGTTGTACAGATCCAGTAACCTACACTTACCAGGATAAGGCAGGTTCCGGATCATGGCGTAGGGGATCTCATCAGGTCCAGGGGAAGTATCCCCAGATCCCCGAAGCGCCTCCAGTAATTCTTGCATAGAAAACGGTTGGTTATACTGGAGGGATTCATCTGAGAAAAAATCAAGATCGTTTTGTTCGTGTTCGATCTTGATCCGCAGGAAGTCCGGGTCATAATTCTGGGAGCCACTGACGCGCTCAAAGTGCTTAGCTAAGCAATTAGCTATTTCTGCGCGTTCAGTGATGTTTCGACCGTCGACGACGAGAAGGGAGGGCATAGGTGAACGGGAATATTTCCCAGTAATGGCCCTCACTCTTCTCCATACCTCTGAGGTGGTCGTGGAGGTATTAATGGCCGAAACATATTGCTCCCATGATAGCCTCTTTTGTTCTTTAATAGTTCTCTTACAGCGTGCTTGAGCACGCTTGTAGGCTATCACATTTTCCTGCGTGGGGCGACGTCTGAGTTCGTTGTACGCCCGCTTTTTCTCTGCAACTGCTACACTCACGACTTCATTCCACCATGGTACTTGACGTTTGGGTGGAATGCTGGACGACTTTGGTATACTCTTATGTGCTGCTTCAATGACACTGGAGGACATTTGCTCCACATCATCTTCTACGTCTCCAGTCAGCTCGGGTGTACGGAATGAATCTACGTACCTATCCCAGTCAGCTTGACGAAGACGCCATCTCGGCGAAGACGAATGTGGAGTCATCGGCGTGGTACTATTCAGAATAATGGGTATATGGTCGCTACCGTATGAGTCTGACTCCAGCGTCCACTCATAACGGTGCGCCATTACCGGTGAGCCAAGTGATAAGTCGATTGCCGACAGCTCACCGGTTCTTGCGTTAATGAAAGTACCTTGACCGGAATTCAACAAGACCGCTTCAGACTCGTCTAGAAACCGTTCTATGAGTCTTCCACGGGCGTCTCTTGTGCTACAGCCCCACATGGGGCTGTGAGCATTAAAATCTCCTAGTAACAAAAATGGACGTGGTAACTGTATTGTAAGCTCGGTCAAATCTTCGACGTTCCAGTCGAAGTCTGGTAGATAGACCGAGCATACTGTGAATTGGGGCGGTTTTAAAAATTGTACTGCGATAGCTTGTAGGGGGGTGTTTAGCGGATGGTCCCGGAAAGGGACGCCATCTTTTATTAAGATGGCAACACCCCCCCTCGCCCTGATGTCTGGCTGTACGTCGCGCCGGCGGACTTGATGATATTTGATGGTAAATTGTTCCGCCGGCTTTAGATGAGTTTCTTGGAGGCACACGCACATAGGCGTGTGCTCAGCCAGAAGCATCTGCAATTCACAGTAATGGTGCTTAACACCATTACAGTTCCACTGTACGATAGCCATTTTCGTTACTACTTAGGGTTGCTCCCTAGGAAGTGTGGCTACTTCCTAGGTTTCCCCTTTGGCCAGCCTTTTTTCCGTTTTACTACTTGCACCTCGACATCGGAGTTATCAGACTCCGTGGCCGAGGTGTTAGTGTACGCGTCGGTCGTAGGGCGTTTAACACCCATCCGCGCCGACGCGGTCGACATGTCCGAGTCGCTCACTTGTGTGGTGTTTGAGCGACTCGGGAGGGGGGTGACCGGGCGTGTTGGTGTGCCCGGTCGGGACGGCGCCTGTTGTCGTTGGGGCAGTGGCGCCGTCGTTTGTGGAGGCAGCATTGACTCTGCCTCCGATGTTGAGGTGGTTGGTCCCTTTTTCGGGGACCGTTGTAGGACCACCTCCTGTTCCCCCTCGCTGCGACGTCTTCTTGGCGGTGACTTTTTCGGTGATTTCTTCGCTGCGGAAGACGTCACAGTTCTTATTACAGGTCCCTGAGGGGTGGTCGTTAACACCCTCTTGGCCTCAGAGACCTTGGCTGGCACAGCAGCGGCTTTTTGTGGTGTAGAGCTAGTTACACCCACAGAGTGCATTATACTTTCTTGCATTCTCTGCATTGTAATTTGCATAGATTTCATAGCTTCTTTGATTTCTTTTATTTCATTATTAGCCGCTGAAGGGGCGGGGGCCGCAGCAGCGCGTGCGTAGCCATCCAGAGCGGAACGAAAAATCACTGTTTATTTATAATGTAGGAATTTTGGATTTTTATTATTTATAAAATAGAAATTTTGGATTTTTTTTGGAAAGAAAAAATATTTTCATAAAGGCCTTCTAGTTTGCTATTTAAGGTCCTTTATTAATATTTAAAAATAAAACATAAAGGCAATTGGCGGATAAGCATGGGTAGGAATGCCCTCGTACGAATTGTGTTGGCCTTTTTCCTGCTAACTACTATCGGCACCAAATTGAAATTTACTGAGATTCAGCCCTTAAAACTTAAAACCTTTTTATAAAGCCCCGATCAGCCGGACACTCATCATCAGTTTTGAAACCACCAAAATGACAAATCGCTTGTAGACTTTCAATCACATTTCGCTTGTAGACATTCAATACCGAAGATGAAGGGAAAAAATTCAACTTCCGTGATGGGGCCCCGCTGCTCACGGCGTTTTTATTTTTTTAGTAAGGTCCATCATCCAAGTTAGGTATGATTTCTGGCCGAGAATGATCGTGACCGAGACCGTGTCTTAAGTCCATTACTGAGAAAGTGCTACCAACATTTATTTTTATTTTTGTTGTGAAATACAGATATGAATACAAATTAATTTTTAAAATTGAAAAGTCATTTGAAACTTTAATGTTTCATGTTTCGTGATGTATTCAAATGATAACTACTACTTAAGAGTAATACCAATAGTTAAATAAAGGGCTAAGTGATTTAAAAAAAGAAAATATGAAATATAAATATGTAAATAAAAAATAAAGTAAAACCAATTTCTGGATTAAAAATAAGAATGGATCATATTATCATAATAATTGTCTATTTACGTTTTCTTTTTCACTTCAACAAAATTAATTTTATTTTAATACTTACAATGCTTGCTTGTAAAAAGTATGTTCAAATATTTTTCTTTAGAGAAATGCTAGTTTAAGCTAGCAGATATTAAGTGAAATTTTTCAGTTAATGTTTTAAAATTTTTTGGCTGTTTTGAGTGTTCCAAGTAACAAAATTTTTCCCGGAAATCATCATTCCTTTTATGCTTTTGGTGAGAGAGATCTTACAATTTAGTGGTAGCAATTGTTTATTATTTAAAGGTAGTGCCTAATTCCAAGTAGAAGTTTCGAACGTATAACGAAAAATATAACTGAAAAAGTTTCTGAATCACTTATTAAATAAAAACTGTAGGCAATAGTCTTTTTGAGTAGGTACATGGGATGCTTCAGATTTTTCTGAACTGTCCTAAAGAAAAAAAAAAAAAAATCTTTAGGAGGAAATATTTATATTTTAGTTGCACAAAATTATCAAAGAATACGTAAAGAGATTTGTTTAAAATAATAATATACTACGAAATAATTAATTGGAATATGGTGAGAGTGCTAGGAAAAATTTTATTTGAAATAATTTCGATTTCCTACAATAAAATTTAATTTTCGAAAATCGGGCGAGGCAGATCATCGGTGTAGGCGTAGCCATAAAGGGACACGAGTAGACGCGGTTCTCCTCAAAAACTTACTGTTCAATTCTGAAAACTTGAAGTTTGAACACTCAGTAAAAAAGAATCCAAGTAAAAATTCTTTATATAATACTGTTGTTACCTTTTTTGTAGAAAAAATGATTTAAAATTTTTTCGTACAAAACTTGTCTTAAAAATTTTACAAACTAGTAAACAGTTGTTCACAAAACTACTCCTTTTGATGGTCCCAAAAATGGGAGTGATATCAAATTGTCTCAATGTAAAATGTTTAGCATTCAAAGAACCAGAAAGTGTCATCAGTTTTATTTCATTGTCCACGACACCTTGTTCGTCATTTATTCCGAGGTAGAAAGGCGCTGAAAATCACTTATCAAAATAACAGTGTCTGTCTAGTTATCTACACGAGTGCAGATTGATCCTTTACGATCTAACGGGGTAGCAATTTATCTGATTCGTGAATACTTGAGTATCACGCGCAGTTTAATATTATTTAAAGCAGGACCTTACTAAATCTAAAAAAAAAAAATATAAAAAGTTATTGAAACTCAAAACGTCAAATAGATGCGAGTCAGACTAAAGCAAATCCTACTGGGGATGCGGGAAAAAATCATGCAGAACACATTTTAAAGAAAAATGAGGAAGGTAAAGAAATGCGTGCGGTGCAAGAGCTAGAATTTCGGTATTGCAACCTAGGTAGATCATTTTCTCATAAATAATAACACTTAGTGATGAGCAAATGTAAGACCAAGACCAAGACTTGGCATTCTTGGTTTTGGTCTTGTTCTTGCAGTAAGATTCTTGGTCTTGCTAGAGCAGTTTGAGTCTTGATCTTGGTCTTGCAAAATGCAGTCTTGGTTTTGATTTTGGTCTTGGTCTTGGTATTGCTAAAAATCTTGCACTTTCTTGCATTTTTTTATCAGTGAATTTTTTTCTTCTAAAATCAGAATTTTCTCTCTTCACAGTATTAATTATACTTTCAAACAATTTAAATAGTTTAGCAAGTCTTGCTTTTTTCTTGCTTTTGTCTTGGTCTTGCTCACTTGAGTCTTGATATTGGTCTTGCAGCCATACTTATAGTCTTGGTCTTGGTCTTGCTCTTGGTATACATAGTCAAAAAATGCAAGACCAAGACAAGACCAAGATTAATTTTGCTCATCACTAACAACACTATATTAGTTGATCAATTCAACATAGATCTATTCAAGGTTTAATAGCCGTAGGTTCCCTCTAGATCCATTTCAGAAAACAAGAGCTAACTACGCCAGTTACCATTGAGCCTTTTATACTTAATACAATTTATTACAGAACGGAACTAAATCTAATAAAATAGATTGAGATTCATAAATTTTTGAATTATCTACACATAGTATTGTTATATGTATACACATATGTATAATATATGACGTGCTCTTTAAAGCAAACAAATGAATTAGAAATACAATAAAAACTCGAAGCACAAGATTTAAATAAATAATATTATATAACATTTATTGAATGTATGTTGTATTACTGTTAATCTGAATAAGCAATAAGTTAAGTTCTTTATTTAACCTTACTTAAGTAATATTTATTATTTGTAAATGCTATCCAAATAATACATTTAAACGTTACTTAATACATGCTTGTCGTTTTTTACTTAATTTGACTGCTACGAAGTTACGAACCAACTACTTTATACTTACTACACCACATATATGTGCTCAACTGCTCGTAGGTATAATAACTATAGGTATCTACCTATATAGTTGACTTACTCATATGCCGTATTTAGCAAAGTTCATTGGCTTCCAGTGTTTAAAATAAATTATGGTATTACATATTATACGTATGTAAATGTTTTGGAATGCTTTTTCGATGTATGCTATAGGTATATCTGTGTTTGTGAAAATGGGCGTCAAATATTTTATGTATATTTTACATAATGCGTGTATGGCCTAAGATATTGTTGCACAGGAGGTACCGGTCGTAAGAATTTAATTTTCATATAGATATGGAAATAAAATACACAAAACGACAAGACACGTAATTATTTCCCTTATCACTTAGCCAAATGAAGAGCTGAATAACGTTAAATGTTTACTTTTTAAAATAAATCAATGTTTACCAACAAAATTTTTAGGAGATTCTCCAATATTGCAAAATGTTTCTTTATGCTTAGAGGAGGGTGTAAACGAAAAATATGATAACAAAGAAAACAAAACCAAAAAGATAATATTCTCAAAGTTACAGTATAATTATTAGGCAGAAATTTAAGTAGCAATAGAAAAACATTATTCACGTAATTCTAGCTTAGAGTCTTAAGTAGAGATGTCGATTTTAAATCGATTAATCGAAGCTTAAAAGATCGATCCTTTTTTCGATTTTTTTCATTTGAATCGATTCACGAATCGATTATTAAAAGTAAGAGATCGATAATCGATTTTTTCCAAAAATAGTTTCATTTTAATAGTAATTCTACAAAGAAACATGTGTTAAAATGAAACACCAAAAACTCTATTGTTAATTGTCACTTTTTACTCGTTATATCAACGAACCCCTCCTATGGCTCTATATAAGTCAGACTATTAATACAAATGGAAGGAAGAGACCACCTACTTATCTATGCAAACGACGATCCCTTTCCCACAAAAGCGACTTATTTAGAAAACATTTTTTTGTCAATTTGTTTGAAATTTTTGAATAAACTTGCTTCAATTTGTGGTATTCGTCCTAAATATTCAGTTGCCTTATTTTTTATAATTATAATTGAAAAGTTAACTCATTCATCGCCTTTACAAATATAATGTAAGGACAAATATAATGTAAGGCATTTTTACACGATATTACGGATATTACCTATTTACTATCAAGTAAGTCCCTTAAACAAAAATTATCAGCTAATTTTATTAAACTTTTCAAAATTTCGATTTTTTAGATCGATCTCACAGAATCGATTTTTTTTAGCCGATTTTTTTTTTTTAATCGATTTTTTTGATTTCGATTTAAATCGATCCAAAAATCGATCTTTTTTTTGGAGAATCGACATCTCTAGTCTTAAGGTCCAATGAAACAAGTCGCTATTTTTTTTTAAATATTAATATCAATATTTAACACTTTCAACCTAAAGTCAACTAGCATGTCAAGTCTATTTTTACTTATATATGTATATATATATATATATATATATATATATATATATATATATATATATATATATATATATATATATATATATATATATATATATATATATATATATATATATAACACATGGAGGTATAAAAAGAAATAGATATTTGGAAGCCTTTTTATCAAGTTCTTTGTAACCCGTGTGAACTATTAGCAAAAAATTGATGATATTCTCATTACTAAAAACACTTTTTAAAAGGTCACTACTACTTGATAAGTGCACAGATTGGTTTTGTTTCTTTCTAAAAAAAAGAAAGTATTTAGATCGCTTTGTAGGCCTTCTTTGATAAAGTTTTTTGTGCCATGAGGCTGGCTCTAAGAACTGGATAAAGTTTTATTTTCACATTATTGGACAATCTGCGGACACCTAGAGATTTGCGAACAATCTGCTAGGAAACTACTGCAACTTCTGAATTCTAAAAAGGAAAAACACTTCAAAAAATCTTTTCTAATTAATTTAAAAAAAAAAATGGTGGAAGAAATAAAAAAATGGATTTACTGGGAAGAAATAATTCTCATTTTGAAAATACTGACTGCTGCTGACTGAGTGTATCTAGATATTTAAAATTAATGATAACTTTTAATAACAAAATAAAAGAAAAAAAATATTCGGGTGTTGAACATTTTTTCTTTCAAACAGAATAAACGTTATTATACACTATGCTATTTTCTGTGCCACGCTGTAGCATTCTACAAAAATTTACGTGTAAAATAGCTACTCATAAACATACATTTATATGTGAAGATATTTAAAAAGTGTGTTATACCTATCTTCAAAAACTATTTTGAAGGTCACGGCTTGTGTAGATATGACATGTAAATTAAAATCGCCATTAGGAAATTTTAGAATATCTATTTGATCGCTTGTCATTTTTAATCATAAAGCAATGAAAAGTTATTATTTATTCTTTTCATTTACCCCGAATCCTTATATCAGGAGTTCTCAAACTTATTAAGCCTGTAACTCCCTTAATGTTCAGGTCATTTCCGAGGGCGCTTTTAACACAAGCTAATACGAGACTCATCCCAAATATGTATTAAGAATATATTTTGTACCACAAATGATACAAGGCCGCGGAAAGAGATGGCAGACCACCTAAAATCAGATTTTCCTTGTGCTGCTCGGTGGCGGCCCTGAGTGCCGCGGTGAACATTTTGGGAATCTCTGCCTTACATTATTCATAGTCATGACGATATGTAAAAAAGACTTTTTGTTTTTTAAATACCTAATCTTGAGAGTTTCGCCTTAATCAGTATTTGAACCCGGTATCCTTGTGGCCAGAGAAAAAGCTTACTAATTCCAAAGTCACTTGATAAGGCCAAAATTGTGTGTGTATGGTGCATCATAGATACGATCCTAAAATATAAATATCTAAATCCGGTTACTATTTCATTTTTAACACGAATCTAGGCCGTTTTTTATGTAAGACTATATACACGAACATTTTATGGAGTAGCAATTGTGTTGTTTACATATATTAATAATAAAAAGATAACATGAGATATGTATTCCTATTTCATTTTAATACACAAAGGCATTTGTTACCCATAAGTGTGTGTATTTAACTACGTAAATATGTACATTTATCATTATTAATTTCAATAACATTGTACAAGCAACACAACTAATATTATTATGGAGTGACTTCAATGATCAGTTAAGCGAGTAAAATATAATTTAATTTCTGATAGACTTAGGAAACATTTTAGGTTCATCAAAAGAAGAAGCTGACATTTTTAGTACAGAGGATAAATATGTCGAGTTTGAAGCTCTAATTTTGAAAAATTCTCCAAAAATATTATGAACACAACGTTTAGTCCAGGCTTGCCAACATTTCAATGCTTGCCGACCAGATATCAACATCTGTTGTGGATTTTTTCCCTTGAAAATTCCACAAAGAGCAAAACAAATATATATATATATATATATATATATATATATATATATATATATCATCTTCAAGACCTTAAGGCACAAGTTCTCAAATAACTTTCCAAAAAAATCCTTGATGAGCAAAAAAAAAAAAATTTTACCAAATCAAGAATCACTGTTCGATCGTCATAAACAACTGAATGCGTACAAATCACGTCATAACCGGATTGTCTGGTCGAAAACTTGACGGTTGGTAATCGTGGTCTACTGTCATGTAAACTTATTAACAGCATCGAACATGAATTTATTTTTACAAGTTGTATCGTGCTTGACTTGGCTGCTCGGTCGTTGATGCAAATTATTCTCATCACATGTAACCATTATTATTTTGTATTCAAAAAAATTTGAGCGTTACTTTGTAGCATTCCAATTTGTAAAATAAAACCACGATTTTTATTATACTTTAAGTGTAAAACTTTTGTGACAGGTTTTGGTTCATATAACAACTGCTTATTAATGAATATACCTATAAGCCGAAACATGTGACAGAAATTTAAACTTGGTGCCTGCATAGTAAAAATTGTGCTTTTATTTTAATTAATTATTTGCAACTGGTATAATTTAGATTTTCTTTTTTGAATTAATGGATTATATTAATTCAATGAGTGAATTCATCCTCTGTCTTGGTCTTGGTATTGCTAAAAATCTTGTACTTTCTTGCATTTTTTTATCAGTGAATTTTTTTCTTCTAAAATCAGAATTTTCTCTCTTCACAGTATTAATTATACTTTCAAACAATTTAAATAGTTTAGCAAGTCTTGCTTTTTACTTGCTTTTGTCTTGGTCTTGCTCACTTGAGTCTTGATATTGGTCTTGCAGCCATACTTATAGTCTTGGTCTTGGTCTTGCTCTTGGTATACATAGTCTTGGTCTTGGTCATGCAAAAAATGCAAGACCAAGACTAATTTTGCTCATCACTAACAACACTATAGTAGTTGATCAATTCAACATAGATCTATTCAGAAGGGGTGGCTTTTTAAATTTAAATGGGACCCCATTCAAGGTATACCTTTGTACCGGCACAAAGATTGCCGTGAAAATCTAAATTTCTAAATTTTGGAAATTTTAATATTGGCATATACACACACCGGCATAATTAGCGGAACATAAAAAAAATATAAAAAAATATAAAATCCTATATATTAAACAAAGTTGGCTGTTTTTTTTTTCATTTTCACTTAAAATAATATTGAAGTAATGAATCAATTGACTTTTCATAGAATTGTTCTTATTCATTATTGATGCAAATCTTTTTAAGAGGTCTGTCACTTTCGAACTCAAATGCCGTTTCTTCTCAATGTAGTCGAGCTTCAGACTGTCGTAATTAAAGAAGGGCAACGATTGCCTCAGGAGACTATAGATAACATCATTCTGAGTATAGTAAGACGAATGGAAGCTTTGACAAGAGCACGGGAGAAACCACGCGGTATTAAAACGCTGTTTCATTTTCTATTTGTTAAATAATTTTTAACTTAAATGATTCTTAGACGACATGAGATTCCAAAACGTTGGCATTTCATATGGTTAATTGCTTTCGCTAACAAAAATAAAGGTATATCAACTTGTGAACATGTAATTTTAAGTGAATAATTAAATAAGACTAATAGTTTCTTAAAATTAAATGGTTTGTTTGATTTTCAGAGATATTTTGTATGTTCCGCTAATTATGCCGGTGTGTGTAGTTTGCCGTGTAAAATATAAAAATCAAAATTATCACTATTGATTTAGTTTTCCTACCGACTAAAATAATAAAATAAAATACGACAATACGACGGCAGTGAAATAAAAGGTGTTTTTATTTCACTGCTATTTTACGGGAGCTTTCGTTAGCGATTAAAGTCGAAATGAGGAGTCTTTATACACTATCGAATGAAAAAAATCATCAAAATCTGAGTACTCTGTAAAACGTTATGCATGGTTATACATAAAAAAAATATACACGTCGACTTGACAAAAAGCAACATAATATTAAGGACGCTACACACGATGAGTTTTAACCAAGGGGCCAAACTAGTATGTATATCAAACTGTTCCCCCTGTCGCCAGTGAGTGACGTAGCGCAGCACACATACAACCAAAACACATGATGTATGGACACGAATATGCGAATATATTAGTAAGATGTACGTCACCAGACGTCACACTCTATGTGAGACCGGTAAGGTATTGAGTGGTATACGCATGCGTACGTATGTATGCTATATATGTATTACATTATTGCAAGTGGTTCATCAACAATACTAACAATACGATGTGTGTCTTGGGAGAGCAGTTCAACGACTAATGGACTTAAACGATATCTGACACAATCTGGACACACTGCTAGCTACAGTTTTTTACACATACGCTGAGGACTTGGTTTTAACTGACAGTTTTCACCGTAAGTTAAAACTGACGTCCCTGTGCTTATACATGTTCATATTAAAGCTGTCAGTTTTTAGCCTCCACACGATCAGTTTTCTCTATCAGTTTTAACTGTTCAGTGAAAACTGTTAGTTAAAACTGATCATGTGTAGCGGCCATTATATGACATTAATTATTTTTGGACACCTTGTACACGAAAGAAAATATTCATAACAATTAATGAGTAAGTATAACCTTGTGTTATAAATTTATATGCATTATATTTTTTTTTTTACCTTTTTTTGTTCTGTATGAGAAAATGAAATAAAATAAATTTTATTTCATTCAAACATCATTCTTCTTTTAGTAGTATTCAATTTCTCTTTTTTCCTTCTTGATATTCTTCTTTCTTCAATCTTCATTTTTTTTCCTTTTTTTATGAACGAGACATACACAAAGTACAATGGTAATAATATAATCACCATACAACAATAAAAAATGAATTAGTTCTTTTTCACAATTATAATAAAATATATGTACATATATAATAGGTACTCGTATATGAATGTTGAGCATATATGTACATATATAAACATTGAAATTACATTAGTATGTTCGAGAAGTAAGAAAATGGATTTAATTATTTTCCCTAGTTTAGTATCGATAATTTCCTAAATAATAAGTACGAGTAAAACTGTATCTCCTTTGTTGTTACAAACCATCGCTCGATTTTAAAGTTTTACTTTATCTACATTGTATTGACACATGAAAACCCTAACCAGTGTACTACAGTGAAAGTTAAACTTCTATTTTTTTCGAACAATTTTAAAATAGTAAACCTTAAAATTTCAAAACTCACTACTCACTTCTTATCAGTGATATTTATCCGTTCTATAAGTTTTGCAATAGACTCATTCTGGTAAGCTGTTGATAACTAAATACTTAATTTTAATTTTCTTTAAGTTATGTTCATATTTTTGTTCTCTTGACTGGTCCGGTTTTACCAATTGGCCAAAGTAGTTCTTAACTAATACCGTAACTTGGGGTAAGATTGGCCCAAATCTTGGAAAAAGACAGTTTTATTTACTATTAGTTAGCAAATACAGCTATCAACTTGGTTCTTGTGGTAAATGACAGGTAGCAGCACTGACTATACTCGAATGCTAAGATTGATTTAATTCCATCTTTTGCCACTGCTCAGTGCTGCTCCAACTTCACCGTTACTTCTTGTGAATGTTTTGATGCAAACCAACTTTTGTTTACATATTACTTTTTAAAATAATATTATTGAATTCTCTTTTTTTTTTTTAATTAAAAAAAGTTTAAATTATTTTGTTGGTGGTTTCTATAGAAATAATTATGAAATATTTATTAAATGAAAAATCAGGAATTAAATGAAAAAAATTTACAAAATTACTGCCCTTAAAATTTGCCGCCCCGGGCAAATGCCCGGGTTGCCCGCCCTTGGAGCGGGCCCTGTCCCTAACATATTGTACACTATCTGCTTACGTGCAACCACAATTAAAAATGTCGAACATTGTCCCAAATAATATTTGGCATTAATTACTATGACATTTTGTATTTGGGATAATGTTACCCCAAATAAAGGCAAGATTATCCCAAATTTTCAGAACATCTTAAAATAGAAATTAAATAAGTTCTGAGCTCTAGTAACTAGTCAATGTATACTTTGAAATATGCAGAGTTCAATAGCTAATAGTAAGAGGAAGTTACCTAAATATATATGAGAAATATAAGGCAGTTTACGTAAAAAAACGCAAAAAATGGGCCAATCTTACCCCAAGTTACGGTACCGAATATTCTCATTTTAAACTGGATTTAAAAAAAAATTATAGTAGGTATATTATGTAATAAAAGCGAGAAGTTGTCGATTGCCCCCGAAACCAAAGTTAAAGCTAAACAATAGCCAATTACACCTGCATGATCGCAGTGAGTGCGCTCATTCGCTCAAGTGAGCAATCGACAATCCTGCACAAGTTGCACATACTATTTTTTATTTAAATATTTATTTTTCTTGTTACTATATGAAAAAAACCGACGAGGTTAATTTTTGAAATTGCCTATATCACAGTTTAAAATGTCAAAGAATTAATGGTGTTGACATCACAAAAACAGTATTTTCCGTAATTTTTATAGTAATGATGTCGACTGTTAAAAAATTTAAAATAAAAAGCACTTTAAATACAAAATTACAATCAGTTTAAAAATTCGATAGAAGTTGTACCCCTACAGCTTATACAAGCATATTACGAGAACGAGGAAGCTATGCGCGACAACATAAAAAAGCGTTAGTTAATGCGGCATACATAGATTTCTTAACAAATTACAAGAAACTAAAAAAGAGAAGGACCTGGATTCGATCTTACTTGAACAAAAAAGAATCTCTTCAAGAATTTAAGCAGGCAATTAATACTTGATAACATTTGAATATTTGCTGGAAAATATTTCTAAGTCCCCAGCAATATTGCCCGGCCATTATTGCCGGTCACTCATCGCCGTAAAATAATGCATGTTTACAAGTAGCTTAAGGACTAAAATAATAGGAAAATTAAAAGGGAATATTCGTTCGTGTTTGCAATTATTTATATTACTTTTTTTTTTTATTTGGAATAAATAAGGACAGTTGGAAAAATATTATTACACTCATGGGAATACTTTAAACATGTTACTCTTGTTGAACTAAGCACACAAGCCTACTTCTACTTTAACATTCAAATCTTTCGATCTTACCCTGATCATCAACATTTTCAAACACAAATGAGAAAAAAACTTGATTTATTGTTATTAAAAACATCAAACGGATCGCATTTTAGTTACTTCGAATTAATAGCTAGCTAATGTGATAAAATGCCAAATAGGTATGAATATGTAAATAAATTATACTAGCTCTAGTGAGTTGACCTATGAAAACTGATCAGAATGTTTATAATTCAAGGATATCATCGGTGGTCTAATATCTATAATTAGCCGGTTACACCTACACCATTTGTTAATGATCACGGATCATGGTAATTATCGTGGTGTAAATGTAGCAAAAGATGACATTGGAATTAAAAGTTTGGCCGCTAGCTAGATAGCTTTTTTTTTCTGTTAAATTAATGGACAGTAAAAGTAAATACAGTTTTTGAAAAGTTCAATGAGCAAAATATTATTTATGGTATAAATTTTGGAAAATGTCAATTTAATATCTCATTTAAAATTCCCACGAAATAAAAAGACTTTTATAAAATGAACATAATATGAAAAATTTTTTGAACGACTTCCTGCAAAATTGTAAAAATCAAAAAACCAACGTCGTAAATCACAAAATGAGTTACATATACGTCTGGTAACAGATCAAGTGCTCATAGCAACAATAAATAGAATAAAAATAAATAAAAATAAAATCAAAAATTATAATTTAAGGAATCATCTTACATGTTTCGGTCAATATGACCATTATCAAAGATCATAGCAAAAGAAAAGAAAATCAAGAACAAAAAATCATATCGTAAAATAGACAAATTAAACGAATTCACAAAGGAATTCGAAGTCGAGAAATTTTTAAAAAACTTGTCAAAAACAGGCACACCCAGTTTGTGCAAACAACGAGAACAAAGAAAACACCATGTAACAAACACAAATTGACATGGAGGTCAAAAACGTTGACCTTTGTGTTGACCTTTGACCTCCATTGTGTTTCAACGTTTTTGACCTCCATGTCAATTTGTGTTTGTTACATGGTGTTTTCTTTGTTCTCGTTGTTTGCACAAACTGGGTGTGCCTGTTTTTGACAAGTTTTTTAAAAATTTCTCGACTTCGAATTCCTTTGTGAATTCGTTTAATTTGTCTATTTTACGATATGATTTTTTGTTCTTGATTTTCTTTTCTTTTGCTATGATCTTTGATATTGGTCATATTGACCGAAACATGTAAGATGATTCCTTAAATTATAATTTTTGATTTTATTTTTATTTATTTTTATTCTATTTATTGTTGCTATGAGCACTTGATCTGTTACCAGACGTATATGTAACTCATTTTGTGATTTACGACGTTGGTTTTTTGATTTTTACAATTTTGCAGGAAGTCGTTCAAAAAATTTTTCATATTATTTAATTTCACCTGTAGTTGATATTTCTAAGTTATAAAATGAACACTTATCAGAACAGAACGTTCGATTTTTAGAAAGAATTAAACATGAAACATCATTTTCCACATATTTAGTTTTCGTTTTGCAATATCCAATTATTTTAAAACTCAAAACTGGTTTTTCTAAAATTGCTAGTCGCGGAAATATTATGACAAATAGAACATTTGTTTTTTATGAACTAGTTCAATACCAGAAATAGTAAAAATTATCTAATAACATGTTCTGTTATAATATTTTTATACTTCTAATTACAAATTATAAAAATTATTATGCTAATTAATTTTTTGTATTATTTTGTACAATTAGTTTTTTTTTCTTTTTTTTAACGTACGTATTTAAAATTCAGTGATATACTTTTCAGATAAAGTATGTGTAGGTACATTCATTAACTTTATATTTCAGTGAGAAAAAATTATTGTTATACTTATGTATACAGGGTGTAAAAAAAATAACTCTCATTGCACCCTATAGACACTAAAACCACGGGAATTTTCTTCGAAATTAACAGATTAAGAAAATCGCAAACTAAATAGCTACATGATGTTTCAAAATTAAAGCCTAAGTACGGCCCTGTTTAAATTATGCATAAATACCTTCTTAATATCAAAGGTAGAAAATAATTTTATTGACTAAAATTTAATAAAATTTTGTAAACATGTAAACAGAAAATTAATCTTACATAGATGAGGTTACACACAAAATTTTTAAGGACCCGTTTTTTAACCTATATTTTGTATCAAATTTTTTCTGTTAAAAGACGATTTTGATTCAAATTTATTGGCAAATATTATTTATATGGTTGAGATCTACCCACTGTTTTCGTAGCGAGATTTATATACTTTACACCCTGTATATTAGTTCTCTTAATAATCATTATAGATAATAATTTCATGCTCTTTGGACACTAGATTATTGTAGCGGAAATAAAAAAGTGAAGAAAATTCAAATAATATACCATTAACGAAAATCGTATTTCTAGCCATTAAGTCAATTTTCACCTCAGAATATTCAAAGAAAACAGGATTTTTTACTTCGAAGGCCCGTCTATTAAAATTATTATGATCGTTACTTGATCAATACGTCAACTGAATTAATGAATTTTAATAGAATACTTAATTAAGGAAAACTACCGTCTATCTGAGATATCGGAAAAAGACTATCGCATCTTCCGGGATGAAGCCTCTTCACGTGGCGTAAAGCCCCAGCAACACAGATGCTTATGCTAGATGGACACAATAGGTATTATAAAATAATTAATAATTATATGTTATAAGGAGAGATTTTAATTATATGTTAGTACTTATAACTATTGTTCTATCTGGTTTTTATGGTTCAAAAATTATGATTGATTTGAGTCTGCAACCATACCGCTAATAATACGGATAATCGTTCTAATTGGACTATGACTTTATTCGCATACTGCAAGAGTTTGAGTTCAATTATTATTTATTATTGAGTTAAATAAATTCTGAAATTTCCTATGTGATTTGAAAGTCAATTAAAAAACTCGGTAATATTAAGACGCGAAATGAACTAAATATGGATTCTTTCGTTGTCGTTTTAAAATTTATTTATGTTAAAGGACTTGCATGTTTTCAAATATGTATAATAGCAAATAATTATGTTCTGCTTATGTAACATTCACTGTTTACGTCTCTTTTTACTTTCTTATTTTTGTAAAATAATAAAATAAAATTTCATATTAAATCAAAAAACTATCCGTGAAATCGCTCTTAGGCCGCTATTACACTGTCATAGATATATGTCAAAGTTTTATTTAATCAAAGAAATATTATAGTGTAATAAGTCAACTTTTATAATATAAATTTCTGTAACCATAGTTAAAGATACTTCTTAATATTTGATCATAGATTTGATCAAAGATCTTTGACATATATCTATGACAGTGTAATAGCGGCCTTAAAAATGTTCTTTTAAATTATGCTATAATATTATATACATATTGAAAATAAACTAAAATTTCACATCGGTACGTGGACAAAAAGAGCATACATAATATAATTTTTTAAAAGTGAAAATTTACTAGTAAACATATCTTTGCGCAGTACAGGAGGTACAGAGCGTACAACATACAGTAAGCAGTTGTAAAACTCACAAAATATTATGATTTAGGGGAAACCAGTGTTGGTTAACACAATATTTCGACTTTTAGCGGTAATTTCCACAAATTTTCTGCTAGAATAATAACGAAGTCGATAATGATTATACTCTAGTCTCGATATTATTATTATTATTATTATTTTTTTTTTTTTTTTGATGAACTTTCTACTTAGAAGTTTATTTAACCCCTTTAGGACTAATGACGAGCTCAGCTCGTCATACTAATTTTTAGAAAAAATTCAACTGAAGAGTGTGCATTGTCTTATATCGGTAAGTGGAGGCTGTATAGTAAAGAGCGGTCATATTGTAAATAAATTAAGCAAAACCTACCAAACTTGCAATTATACTTATAGAGATATTAAATTTTTTATCTAAAATATTGGAATATACGGCGGTACAAAAAAGTTAAATATTAAATAAAAAAGTATAAAAATAAATGTCTAGATAAAATATAATAACTAACGAAAACGTTACTTAGTAAAAATTTTAAATAACGTTCAGATAACGTAATCCAGAAAAGCATAACACTGATTAGAAGTTATTGTCCCAATTCACTTTAATCCAATCCACTTTGGTCTCCCCTATAAACAAAATCACATAATAATTATGTAACGTGATAAATATGTAATAATTTTTCTGCTTATGAGTTGGAAGTGAAGCTGTAAACCATATGCCTGCATTAGCATAATGCGATTTTTGGTAAACAAATTTTTTAATTGTCATAAATAATTTCGGACATTCGAAATACTTATTGTAAAATAGTCAAGTCAATCCATATACAGAAGTTGATAACTCTTCGAGACTGTCCTAATATTGCCCAGTCAAAGTATGAGAAGCAGTAAACAATGAAATTGAGGACACTATTCAATATGAAGTAAAATTTTGGTACACAATTTCAGTATACCGAGTGTCCCCAATAAAATTGCCAGCATGGGGATCTCGTAAAAGGTGGGATATACACTGGTTCTGTTAAACTGGATGGCAGAAATACTAGGCGCGTCTAATGCTATCTACAAACTTCCCAAATTTAATTTAGCTTAGATGCCGTAATTCCAAATTTCTTTTTTTATCAATAACTTCTAGCCGGTAAGAAACTATGGTATTTTTATCTCCACATCCTGATAGCATATTTTTTTATTTAGAATTTAAATATTTTCTTAAAATTTTTCGATAACTACCAGTTTTCGAGGTTCTTTTTTATATAGAATATGAAGTAGATTTTGGTTTAGTTAAATGACTTTTTTCCTTTTTCAATCGATATATCACATGTCATAACTATCTTCAAAGATGACGTCAAACTGTATTTTGAAAAAAAGAGTTAAGTTTCGTTAAATTAAGTCGAAAAATACGTAAATTACGCAACAAGTAACTAAATAAATATGAAATCTAATTATGGGTTTTTTGGCTACAGTTCCCAATGCACGGATAGAGTTGGACGTCCTTAGTGCTTCTGCGTAATTCACCTAATTAAACTCAAAACTGCATCTCTCACCGTTTACGAGATTTCTATGCTAGCAATCTTATTACGGATACTCTGTGTATAGACAGGTTAAACTATATTTTTCGATTTTGTAGCTGATAAGATAATTAATTTTTTCACCAAAAACCAGCTGTTATATATAGCGTTGCATATTATAAAATCAGTATAAATATTGTAGAAGATTATTTTAAAAAAGTATTTTCCGGTCGTTATAAGTTGACGAGAGAAACTATTTTCAATTTCACTAGTATTTTGTAACTGTCCTCGTTTTTCGAAGTTTTTTGAAAATTTAGGCTGGCAAGAACTGCGGCAGTATTAAAAAAAGTTAAAAAAATCAAGGTATTAACTAAGCAGGTAGGTACATCCAATTCAATATGTACGTATTGATTATTTTTTTTACTACCAATCAAATGTTTTACGCAATATACGTAATTATGTAATCACCTATAAAAATTTTGTTTAATTTCAATAATAAATAAAAATTTTCTAATTTTAAACGAAAAGCTATAATAATATATTTTTGAAATTTACCTATATTTTATTTTAAATACATATATGCTTGTAGCTATTTTTCTATTAGTTTAAATTTATAAAAATAAAAAAGCAAGTAAATATCCCTACTCCAAAATGTTTTTCATATGTTTGTTTAATTGAATTTATAATAAAAATGTTAATTGCCAATAATAGATAATTTTTCTAGCTATTTAATAGCTTAATAACCATTTTTGGCTATTATAACATAGATACAATAAAAATATCATTTAAATAATGTCTACAAAAAAATCAAAACTTTCTCCCGTTTTAGTTTGGAACATTACCTACAGTAAAACTTTAAGAGAATAAAATAATATTTAGAAATACATATCCATAAGAACTGAGCAAAAGAGAAGAACACTTCAAAGATGAGAAAATAATATTTGCTTTATATTAAAAGAGTCTAGTTAAACAAAGAATTATCACTGAAATCAAGTTTTCGCAATAATACAGAATAAGTGAATTTCAGCTTATATTATTTATTAACACAAAATAAGTTATATTATGTGTTTATGTAAATTTAATCGGTGAAACCCCATCACCTAAACTGCAGATTTTATTCTCAAACTGACAAGGAATTGACGACACTTCCAGAAAATATAGTCTCAATTCAAGTAGAGTCTGAATACAGGTCAACGTGTTAAAGGAAAAATTAAACGCGTTGATTATACTTTTGTAAAAAACAGAAATTCTAAACTGTAACAATTGGTTGGTTGTATTTACAGAACAATCATAATAATTACATCATAATTATTTACATGACAATTATAAGTTAACAAAATATTAAACAATATACAAAATAAGAAGTTCATATTATATGAAATAAAAAATTTAAAATTATCATCAACAATTTTCACTCATTCAAAACAAAAACACGTAATTGAAGTGCAGAATTGCAGATACAGTGAAAAGACACACATCCGTCAACTGAACAGACGAAGTTATATTTAGCAGATTTGTTATATTAGTTCTTGGATCAGCAGGTGTAAGTATATATTTCTGTAAATATTTAACCCAAAGTGGTTGATATAATGGACACTTTAATAAAAAATGGAAGATGTCGTCTTCTTCATGCAAATCACAAGTTAAGCAATTTTCATTATAGGTAACTGAAAAAGTATTTGTGGTTGCGCAATATTAACCTGAACGAATAGATACTGCAAGTTCTTAATTGACACAACACTTTTAAGTATGGAGCAGTTAATTTTCAGATAAGAATGCTTATTTATTTTATGTAAATCAACATAGATTTTGCTATAATGTGATTTTTCTAGAGAATTTAAATCTTCACAATGTCGTTTTTCTCGATAAGTGTCAAGCATGGTGCGTCTCACTTTTTTAATTTCAACTACATTCTGCTCTTCCCAAACATGCAGCATTCCAATTTCTTCAAGAACATTCTTCATTAAGAAACACCAATTATTATTCCACATCAGTAAAATGGGCATAATTCCCATGAAGTAAATATTTATAGCATGTTTTTAACAAGAGTATTATCCGGGAGGGAGACGACATGAATCCAGCAACTAATCATCCTTTTAAAGATTTCGTTTGCCATATGATTTCTGTTTGCTTCCAACCTAACCATAAAGTTGGGTGTGTTCCTGGACAAAGACTGAATCGATTTGAAGAATTTAATTTGTGCCGACTCAACTTTGTCCTTGTAATTAATTGCCCAATATTGGGAAACATAAAATAATGTAGAATGGCACAGGTTTTCAAAAAGTTTTATTTTTGTATCCCAGCAATTAGATTTCATTTCCGCAAGAATACTACGAACTCGGCCGCTGGCCATATTTGCTTTTTTAATAAAATTTAAGGTTGCCTGTAAGAACTTACAATTGGAAGAAAATGTCACACCAAGGTAAGAGTAATGGTTGGTTACTTCTATAATTTGGTCATCATATTTAAAAATTAGTATCTTTCTACATTTTGATGAGTTTCTGAATACAACAATTTTTGTTTTTCGTACGTTAACTACTAATTTATTACTGTCACAATATGCCTTTGAACAGTTAAGTTTAGCCTGGATATCAAATGGCGTGTAGCCAACTACAAACATGTCATCGGCGTAATATAAGAGTAGTATATCTGTGCCGCTCCCCACGTTGAAGCCACTAAAACCTTGAGATCTAAAGTACTCTTCTAAATCCGCTAAAAAGATGTTGAAAGGAAGGGGCGATAACGACTCACCCTGAAGTATACCAGCATTGATTTTGATTGGTTTTGATAGTAAACATCTAATCTTATACGTGTGTACGCTTGTTCATACAGGTTATGAATTAATCGTACAGATTTTCCATAAATTCCAAAGTGATTCGGTTTTTCCCACATTGCTTTATGGACTAAGGAATCAAATGCCTTTTTTAAATCTACGAAAATTGTATATACGTAATTTCTTTTTGATCGACATTGCGACGATAGGATTGTGTTCAATATGAAAATATTATGCATTGTCGAACGTCCCTCACGAAAACCATATTGCGATTCAGGGATTAAATTCATGTCTTCAACCAGATTTTTAAGACGAATGTTTAGGATGTTCGTGAATAATTTTAAAATTGTATTGGCCAATGCGATCGGACGATAATTCTCTGTTTTCGCTACATCACCATTCTTATGAATTAATATTGTATGGATTTCACACCACTTCTTGGGGATAATTTCTGTATTTATAATTTGATTGTATAGGTTAGTTAAATAATGCAGCCAATTCGACGGAAGATTTTTAAAGAACTTATAGGTTATGCCGTCGGAAACGGGTGTCTTGCTGTTTTTGGATTTAGAAATAACCAAGGAAAGTTCTTCTAAAGTGATATTCTCATCAAGGTATCGATGGCAAGTAGTGAAGAGGGGTCTAGGAGGAGAATTAATTACCTCTTGATACAAATTACTAAAATATAACTCAGCCTGAGTAATCTCTAGCGAAGTTTTCTGTCTAGGTTTACGTCTGTACGAGTTTGTAATTTTCCAGAATTGATTCATATTCTCTGTATTACACAATAATCTTAATAGGCTATCTTCATAAGTACGTTCAGCTAATTTAACGGCCGCTCTGTATTCATTTCTCGCTTGTAGGTAATTGTTTAGAAATTCGGTCGTGAAATTATTTTTTCGGCATTTTCTATGACGAATTCTAGAAATTTTCCTTAGATGATATAGTTCAGAAGTAAACCATGGTTTTTTAAATTCTGGTTGTTTATTGGAAGTGTTACTTGACATAATTTTCCGTTCCCCAAGTAAACCAAGATAGGATGCGGTATTATAAATAGCTTTTGAAAGATTCTCATACAGAGCTTCAGTGGAGATACTATTGAAGTAAATGCCAGAGTTTTCTGCTAGTGTTGATTGGAAGAGTAGCGCTACTCTTTCGCTACTCTTCCAAGTAGCGCTACTCTAGCCGCTTTCTCTTCAGACCATTTACAAATAGGAAACTTATCAACAATTTTAGGTTTGCAGGTAGAATCTGAAAAAGAGAACGATTTACAGAAAATATTTGAGACGAAAATTGAAAAAATCATGTGAGAGATACAACTGGTTCACTCAAAATTTCAAAATCCTCCACTAGTTCGGCTGCGGCAGAGACTCCATTTTTTCGTTCAACAAGCGACCATGACGATTACAGTACTGTCTGAACTACATCGGTTATGGCTAATTCTTCGTCGGAAAGTTGATTTAGGTTCCCAATCTTGCTATTGGAATCCCCTACTATTACCCAAGGATTGTCCTCGTAGAACTGCATCAATTTATTATAGGATTCATACAGCATATTTACACAATATTCATCATTCAAGTCGGGACGAAAGTAAACTGTACCAATAATTAACGAGTTTTGTTCATAATTAAATTTAATAATTAAAAATATTGATTTCTAAAATTTCATAACTTATATTAAAATGTTTTTTAACCAAGATTAAAATCCCCCAACTAGCAAGTCCTCTGGAATTATCTCTTGTGGCTACACTTCCAAACTGAATGTGATTGTATAAAAAAGTAGGTAATTGTACTTCGTCTTTTAGTAGCCATGTTTCCATCAAGTAAATTATATCAGAATGAATCATAGATTGTTCTTGATCTTGATTTAAATTAAAAATGTTTTGATAGCCACTTATATTCCAGTATAAAATTCGAAATTTGTTAAAATGTTCATGAAAATATTTTTGGTCTTTTTTTACATTACAATCGCTGAGTGGACATCATTGTGTAGGATTCACACTACCTGGATCAGCTGTTGGAAAATATTTGTCCAACGTAGTATTGTTAATTACCTTTCCGCTGACTGTTGCTTTTGGGTACTGCTAAGTTTTCGTTTTTTAACTGACTGGCTTTCAGAAATTACTTCCACTTTTCTATTTACAAAATCATGCGTACTAGTATTATTCGTAGATATACTTAATTCCAATGAATCATCCTTTTCCGGTATGAAACTTTTCCCATATATTATTGTCTTAACATGTTCAGTGTCATGAAACACCAAAAGTTTTACCGTTTAGCACAAGCATATCATAATTTAGGCGGGCATTAAATCCTCTGTTCTTAGCATCTTTTAATAAGGATAGTAATTTTTTGCGTATATTCATAACATCATTGCTAAAATGTTCATTTACGTAAATATCTGTTCCTTGGAATAAACGCTTATTTTTCATTACCAAATGAAAGTATTTGATCAGGAGTGGAAATAGATCTTAATATTATTTTATTCGGTGACAATTAGATTTTAACTTATCACCAGATTTGAACAATTATGAACTTCTAGAATGTCCAAACATGGATATCTCCTATCACTTTCTTTATCTTTCACACAGATCGTGCAATGTAAATGTAATTTGTAAAAATAAAGTAGAAAAAAGTAATAAGTGGCGTCTTTTATAGACAAGAAATTGCATTGTAAAACCCCGTCATAAAATTTTATCTTTAATTTTCTACACTAACTCTGTTGCAAAATTCATAACAAATTTTAAATTGTATACTTCTTTTAGACAAATTTTACTGTACGAAACATAAGCAATAGTTATTATCTTTATTAAATTTTATTACAAAACATATTAAATATCGTAAAATTGGTTGAATCTGAACATGTTTGACTTTTGCATTTGATTTTCATCCATTAATATGAAATTTGTAAGGGACTGTCAAATTTTTTTTTCGAAATAGTCTTAATTGATAAATTTGTTATATTTTTTGAGAATATAAATTATTTATCACGATAACCAGTAAAATAATTTTATTAAATTTTAATAAAATAAATACAAAAATACTAATAATTTAGTGATTCATTTTTTTTTTTATTAAACAGGTATAATATAGTTGTAGGTATGTACCTAGCTGAAAGAAGAACTTTGGTCGAATATATCAATATTTACCATATAGGAGTTATGATCTTTACCATGTTGTTCTTATGGAAAGCAGAAAAGTTCGCTGAGTCACTAGTAAATATTAATATTATGAGCTGTTTAAAATTTTTTTAAATCACCTTAAATTTCATATTTAATTTTTTTAATAATCTTACCAATTTGTGCATTATTTTAAAATAATTTATTATTATTTATCAATACTAGATTATGATAAACTTATGATAAACTATAAACTATAAATTACAATAATGAAAAAAAAAATTATTCGTCTTGTCCCTATTCACTTCTCAGTACATGGTGACTACCTTTTACGGTACATAAAAAATGTTGCTATATTTTTTAAAAGTATTATCAAATTGTGTTTGTCAGCATTCCTCCGTTTACCCTACATTATATGCGTTTAAATGTGTGACTAATTCACCATTTTTAATAATAGTGATTCACAATTAGGATTATAACAATTAGGAAACTGTATACATGCTTACTACGTATAGATACATATATACCTGTGTACGTATTGGTTAGAGGGTGGAACCTTTTCAAGCGAATAACAAACCCAAATAAATGCACATCGCTTACCAATTTTAAGCCAATTACCTAAAAAAGAAAGAAAACTGTTGTTAAAAAATGTAGAGAGGAAAGCATTTTTATTGTTAGGGGTAGAAAAAATGTGTAATCAGATTAATAAAACGGGAAAATTATTTGCTTTAAAATTGTGTTTTAAAAGGATTACCTGAATTCGGGGGCTTCCTTGTTAATTAAAGACGCGTGTAATGTACATTTATTAAATTATATGAAATTTCATTGCAAAAGTGAGTGACCAAATTTACAGTCATTTAAATAATTTCTGTTCAGTTTAATCAAATTTTTTAACCAAGAATTGAAAAATTGTAGCTTTTACTTCGTATTGGTGTAGAACTATTAAAAAAAAATGCTAAAATTTTGAATTTTTTAAAAGAACGACATTTGATTTTGTTTAGGTATGTTATTACCCTAGCTATGTACATATACACTATCAATGGAAAATTTTTGGTCAATAATTCATGTTTGACACAATAACAAAAATGCAATTTGTGTCTATAAAGACGCCTTTTAAAGAGGTTTTTACAGTACAGTACTTTGTTAACAAAGTAAACAAGTCAACATATAGGTACTTTCAAAGGTGCTATCACTCGAAATGCGAAAGTCTTCCGTTTAAATCAACTTTTCGTAAGTTTTCTCGTCTTTTATTATATTTATTATTATCTTTTGATGATTTTTATTAATAAACTGCATTTTAATTTCCGTTGTAGTTAGCCTCCTCTTTATTTTGGACATAATTTTGTGTCTATAAAGCTAGCCCCGCCAAGCCATAACCCCGAGATCTCAGGCTATATTTTTTTGCTATTTTTTTTTACCAACGAATTGATTTTTTTGCCACAGCCGTTACCGAAATACGATGACGGGGCTGACTTTAGACTTAAGTCAGCCCCGCGTACCCTATATCTCCGGACCTGCTGCACCTATTCAAATGAAATTCACGGGATAATTTTTTGCTATTTTTTTGCAATTTTTTTTGCCAACCTGTAGTAGATACTGAAAGAGATTAACAGAATAAATTTATAATAGATAGACTCTTCTTTAGTTTAGATATTATAGAAATGGTATCGAATCATGCTCAACTAACAATATATAATAATTAACTTTGAAAATTCATATTCAGTATACAGATGCTGTATACATAATGTGTTGAATTTTGAAGAATATCTACAAATTTCCTAAGATGAAACTTAAAAAATTATTTTCAGTTAGACGGGCACTACGTCTGTTTATGTTTTTTCCACAACGGGAAAAAAGATTCAAAAAGTTACATTTTCTGTTGCAGTTGAATCAGAAAATCATTTTGTGAAGTAGAAAAGAGAACCCCATTATCGCTGGCGGAATAATATCATTAAATAAGACTGTCATTTTGGCAATAATGACCTTTTATATATCAGTCAGTGGTCGGTCAGTGTTCCATCAATCAATGCATCCAGTAGGTACCAAGGTTCCGTTGATTTCGGGGCATAAGTTCAATGACATAAATAAATCTAAGTCCATTTTTGTTTAAATTTCGCTGTTTATAAAAATAAAAAAATGCACCCTAGTGACATTTTAGGAAAAGTGGGGAAGAGTCGCAGTGCTGAACGCTTTCATTTTGCGACGCCTTCATTAAGATAATAATAATAAATAGATCTTGAAGAATAAATATTTTATAAAAATTTCGGTTTGTAGAAAAATTTGCGGGTCCAATTTGTTTTTAATAAAATTAAAGTATATACAAAGTCGTCTCTTTACTATAAAAAATATTTGTTTATAAAAAAGATTAATAAAAAAACTAATTATAAAATCCGTTTAACCTTGAATGACCTTCTATCATTAATTAATGACAGTAAATTAAAAATTCTAATTAATAATAAAAATACATATTTAAATAAATTCTATTTCCTAATTTGAATATATCAACAAATCTCATTTATTTTTTATTTAGATCATTTTATATACTCTCAATTTGATAACTTGAATAACATGAATTTCAATGACTCAAAAGCTTAAATTCCTTGCTAATATTTATGCTAAAACATCCATAACTATGTATAATATTTAAATTGACATTCTTTTCAAAATTTATATTAATTGATAAGAGAACATTTTTGCCTTAAAATTACAGAGGCTATAGGTGTTTCACATTTGACATTCTTATGTATTTAGGTTAAAACACATCAAATGTACCTACAATTTTTTTTCTCTTTAATATGCTGTTATTATTTGATTATAAAATTATAATGGACAAAACGTAATAATGGTGTCAGATGACCGATCATGATCCTCATATGTAAATGTGTATAAATGTAATAATTTATCTATTAATGGCTCCACGCTCCATGTAGTACATTATTGAAGTGTTTTGTGGGTGTTTTGAATAATGTGCTCGAATGGCAACATGTTATTAGGGTTCCGTAGTTAAAATTTCGGAACTTTTATAAATTCGTCTGTTACACTATCATAATTCCTACAGCTTTTGGTCTATGAAGATGAAATGTTACGAGCAGTCTCAATTAATACTCAACATTAATCAAGTAGCAAAAATGATTTCTAGTTTTTTGAGTATTGAAAATCCTATTGAAAAGATTTTGAGAACCGTATTGAAAAATGGGGATAAAAATTTTTTTCCTAGGTGTTCGAACGAGTGAGGTATTCTTAAAAGGACCTTTTAAAATAAAGTTGCATTTGCCGCATTTTAAATTACGAACTTATTTGCCAAATTTACAAATAAAAATTTATAAATTAAAAAAAAAATCTGATACTGAGTTCGATCATGCAATATCAAATGCTAGGGGTGGACATGCCAAACGGACAGGCGTGTTTCGTATCCCCTACACGTAGCATACAAAGCTAAACGTGATCATTATACCAAAAATTTGAATGTTCAAATATTTGTGAATTTCTGGATCAAAAAATAAAACGTACAGCTCATTGATCAGACCAAGTAAATTAACTTAAGGAGCTGTACAGTTAAAAAGAAAAGAATTAGTTTAAAAAAATTCTGTATTTTAGGAAATTTAGGAAAATAATAATTGGTAATTAAATTTTGGCAAAATATGTATGTTTTATACACTTAAATACATAATATGCAAAACTTTTGAAAAAATCGCAAGGTAAAATTTTATCCCAAAAAAGTTTCTAAATCTCCACACAAACAATATTATTGGCAAACTAAACTGACAAAAATATTAAACAGTACCTACACATAATAGTATATTACGTGATTGAGGTTGTAAATTGCATATTACACACGAGCGAAAAAGTTACGCAAGAGCCGCGCAGCGGTGAGTGCGTAATTGCGCAAGTGTGTAATATACCTTACAACCAAGTTACGTACTATACTTTATCTACGACTAACATTAAATTCACCATAAACTATAAAAATTTGGTACAAATCTACAAATGCCAATACATTAAAATTATGTAGTATTTGAAATTTATTAAAAACAAACGTAAACAATCAGTTGCTAGGTAAAATTTCTATACAGATTCTAAGATAATATGTATCATATATATCACTGTATAATATATAATAATTATAATTATAATAATTAACCCCTTTAGGACTAATGACGAGCTCAGCTCGTCATGCTAATTTTTAGAAAAAATTCAACTGACGAGTGTGCATTGTTTTATATCGATAACTGGAGGCTGTATAGTAAAGACCGGCCATACTGTAAATAAATTAAACAAAATGTACCACACTTGTAATTAAACTTATAGAGATATTAAATTTTTTATCTAAAAAATTGGAATATATGGCGGTACTAAACGGGTTAATAAAAGTGTAGTAGGCGTTATTATTTTTAGCATGCATACGTGTAAAGGACCATTTTTTGTACAGCTGGATATGTGGCTGTGTGTGAAACGTAGCTTACTTAGATAGTATTTTGTACCATAAACAAGCAAATTCATGGTAGTCGTAAATAAAACTATTTATATAGGTAATATTGTATATCGGCATTATAAAAGTGTTGAGAATATTTAAATTACTGTTAATAATGTTAGGTGAGTATCTCGGCAACCTAGCGTCATCCGAATTTGAAACAGATCGTGGGACCCTAATCTATGCGTGATCGAACACACACTTTATGAATCTTATTTTATTTGGCGTTGATGTTGATCGCATAATTATATTTTGATAAACATGTGGTAATAATTTTGAAATTATACTTTTAAAACTTTTTTTGTGTTTTTATTATAAAAAATTAGGTGTACGATTTTCTATGGAATGGACGTACAAGATGTTCTAAAATTTTACCTATATCAGAGACGCCTACAGGACCGAACAAACCAGTACGGCCTACCGGATTATTTGCACGCAAAAATTATTAAAACACAAAGTAATTAAGAGGTATGTTTGGCATAGGAGGAAAGCGTGACAAACTGACCAAAACACGTATTAAATTTTCTTTGTCGAAAATTAATATCTACCTGACTTTGATTGTTCAGAAATTATTACCTATATGAGCGTTTGGGTATGGGCATCAGACTGTAAGTTGATCGACTTGGTCAGTCCATAAATATACTGACTCATAATACAATCAATGAAGACTGCTACGGTCTTATTGCACATAGTGAATACATCATCCAGTAAGAATGAGTAACGATTTGAAAGATTTTGTACACATCCTATCTTTGTAACGGAAAAGGAAAGGAATATATAAACGCAATATAATTTCCCTTAGTCATTCATGTGCGTTGTATATAGGTACGCGAAAAATTTGCCACAGAGGCCTATTAAGTGAATAGCTAACAGAAAACTGGCTACTACAACATGCTTACATAATCCCCGATGTATTTTCTCGTATAATCTCACAATTTAAATTAAGTGGTTTGCTCTTCTTCTTTTATCTCAACCAGGCAATCACCTCGACAAAATATCTCGGTTGCAGTTTCGTGTCAAACCTGGTTAGCAAGCTGATCCCAATACTAAACAGCCAATGTGGCACTTAACCCAGGCGCACATTAAGCTGCGTCACGTAGTAAACGCAGGGCAGGGCAGAGCAGGGTAGAGCAGGGCAGGGCAGGAAAGCACGAGAAATAAACTATGTAGCCGCGCGCACATTGAGACGCAGTTAACGCAGGCAGGCAGATGATGAAGATTCATGAAAAATATGTGTAGGTTCGCTCTCGTCAATTGGGTTTAATTTAGAAATATACGAAACTTATGGTTTTGTGACACACTGTATTTTTAATTGTGATATCTGAATCAGAATTATTTGTTTTTAGTTTTGAAACACAGATTAAAATGTCAATTATGCTGAAGGTAAAAAAAAAAATGGTTACAATAAAAATAATTTTATGTTATTGATTTCACAGCCAACACACAATAATTTCTTGATTTTTTTTTTTTTAATAAAAGATGATAACATTTACAATAAAAATTTATATTATATGTACATATTTTTTGACAAAAAAATAGTGCAAATAAAAATTCTAATCAGTAATCACAAATCTTTAAAAATTTTTACAACTAAGAATAGGTTTATATAATTTTTATAACCCTGCTGATGTTTTTTGATATATTAATAAAAAATAAACATTTTTATGACCGAAATTTTGCGGGTACATAACTTTATACATTTAAAAAAAAATATAGTAATTATCTCTTTGCTAGTGTTATAAAAATGTTATCTTCTTTTTTCCGGGCTAATAAAAGTATTTTGACTGTTTTTGTGTCGACTTTTTTTTTTTTTGTTTTTACAATGGACATTTTAAAAATTTAGTATGCTTTTAGCGAATTTCGAAAACTCGAAATTCAGCTATTACAGTAGGTGTCATGACGCAATCTGAGTCCGGGACTATGGCAGAAATCTGTTTTGAGGTCCCTAGAATACGAAAATGATATTCACTAAAATTTATATATATATATATATATATATATATATATATATATATATATATATATATATATATATAGGGGAGAGCGGTGTCAATTGTAACAATGGTTACTATTCCGCCATCTAATAGTTTTAAGTAAAAACAACAGTTCCAGAGTGTGTATAAGAGTAATTTGTTATACCGACTGAAAGTTTAGAAGCCTTAACCCTACCAATCAGTTTTTATTACAATTAATAAAAAAACACATTGAAAAGTAAATGTCAGAGTCGTGATAATTTTTCTTTTGGTGTGAAAATTATTGAAATTTAAGGTAAGTTGAAATGATTATATGATAAATAATTCTATCCTTTTTAACATAATCACACAACTTTAAATTTAAAAAAATGTAATATAGTAAAAATTTAAGTTTATTGCTTTCAAATACGGTTGGTGTCAATTGTAACAATGAATTTGGTGTCAGTTGTAACATGTTTTAATTTACGTAAACAATCATTTTTAAATTTAACGACATTTTTTTGAGTTTATTTTAATTGGATACAACTTCGGTTTATTTTAATTCTATATATTCTCCTATACTATCATTGGATAGTATAGGTTAAATTTTAGAATAATAATTTTTAAATATAATTTTTCCTTTTATAGTTACATGAAAAATGGTTAAACCGCGGGAAAGGAAAACGAATCGAGGTTCAGTAAGTCAAGCAACATACAAATTTGCTTCAAAGGAAGTAATGTCAAGGAAAAAATCAATTCGAAAAGTTGCACGATTTTTCAGATAATGAATTTTTCTACCTAGAGTGCATGGAACCGTATTCTGAAAGCAAAGAAGATTGGCTACAATCTATAACCTGCAAAGGCTGAGCACATATTAATTCTGCAGGAACGAAACATAATTACTAATGTATCAATTGCACATCAGAATATAAAAAAATTATATTTTCATTTTGAACGTACCAATGAAGTAAAATTTAACAGAATAAAGTTTATTTTGTTTATTTAAATAATATAATTAAATAATTATAAACCAAAATTAAAGAAATAATAGTTTTTTATATGTAATATTGTTTTTTATTCTTTTAAATATGTATGTGTTACAATTGACACCAAGGCTGTTACTTTTGACACCGCTGTGGTGTCATTTGTAACAAAACAAAATGTCACCTTTTTGCCTATTTATTTCGCAAACTAGATACAGAAAGTCCAAAAATCGGCTACTAATCGATTGCCAAGACTTGATTTAAGTGTTCTACCAAATTTTGAACATTAAAAATAAAATCTGTAGATATTACAGTGGTTTTTATCAAAAATGTTACAATTGACACCGCTCTCTCCTATATATTTATGTGTTCCCACGATAACTCTCGAACGAAACGTCTAACGCTTATGAAATTTTGTGTGCGGACTGGATTCTGAATTGGCTTGGCTAAGTTCGTTAGCCAGACACGTCGGATGCCCAGAAGTAGGTTTTCTGGCCATTTTTTATCATTCGATCCTATCATAAGGCAGTTCAATTTTTACATCGTTGAAAAGGAAAAAAAAATTATGAAGAAAATATTCTTATAATTTTCTTTCTATTTTAAGTATTTTTCGAGAAAATGTAAATTTTCACTTTTATTCTTTTTTTGTTAATCTAATAAGTAATTTATATTTATATCTCAGTTCTTTATAAAGTATAAAAATATTTCACTTTTTTATTAAAGAATTTTGTGAGAACAAGTGAAAACTATTCACATATATGTGATATAACACACATACATGTATAGAGTTTTGTTTCTCATTTATTACATTATAATTAGCATGGTTCTATCCCATGTTAAAAAATGTAAATTAAACAGATTTTCTAAGCTAATGTAATGAATAATTTTTTTTTTTTTTTATTGAATTTTTAAGTAAACAAGAAATTGAAGATTATGTTATGATATAAATATTATTAAATATGAAACAAAACAAAATATGTACAATGTACATATGTATGTACGGAAAAATATTTTGAATCGATTTTGAAAATTTTTCCACTAATAATTAATAATGTTAAAAAATTAAACCATTTCAAATGGATTTAAGGTATTTTATGTGAGGTCAAGGTTTTTGGGACCTAAAAAGGCCAGAAATTAATTAACCAATCGATTTTAAAAATTTTTTCACAGTTAGTAAGTTAAAGTATTTGAATTAATTAATTAAATGATGTCCGCAAGAAGCTTACGGACTGCCATAAGTTATATGAGATCCTTAGAACCCTTTTCTTACTGTTAGAGTACTAGACTTGTATGAGTTTCGCCAGGATTTACTGATCCCATAATTCTAAAAAATACACTAAACGACCAATTTTAAAAATTTCTTCACTGTTACAGAGCTAAACTATTTTAGATAGATTTAGAATACATTATGTAAGGTCCGCCAGGGTCCACAGGATCCAAAAGTGTCAAAAATAAACTAACTGACCGATTTTGAAAATTTTTTCACTGTTACAGAGCTAAACTATTTTAGATAAATATCGATTACGTTATGTAAGGTCCGCCTCGGTCCATAGGACCCAAAAGTGTCAAAAATAAACTGCCTGATCGATTTTGAAAATTTTTTCACTGTTACAGAGCTAAACTGTTTTAGATAAATATAGATTCCGTTATGTAAGGTCTGCCAGAGTCCATAGGATCCAGAAGTGTCAAAAATAAACTAACTGACCGATTTTCAAAATTTTTTCACTGTTACAGAGCTAAACTATTTTAGATAAATATAAATTACGTTATGTAAGGTCCACCAAGGTCCATAGAACCCAAAAGTGTCAAAAATAAACTAACTGACCGATTTTGAAAATTTTTTCACTGTTACAGAGCTAAACTATTTTAGATAAATATAGATTACGTTATGTAAGGTCTGCCAGGGTCCATGGGATCCAAAAGTGTCAAAAATAAACTAACCGACCGATTTTGAAAATTTTTTCACTGTTACAGAGCTAAACTATTTTAGATAAATATAGATTACGTTATGTAAGGTCTGCCAGGGTCCATGGGTCCAAAAGTGTCAAAAATAAACTAACCGACCGATTTTGAAAATTTTTTCACTGTTGGGGAACTAACTATTTTAGATAGACATACATTACGTTATTTAGGGTCCGCCAGGGTCCATGGGACCCAAAAGTGGTAAAAATAAACTAACCGACCGATTTTGAAAATTTTTTCACTCTTACAGAGCTAAACTATTTTAGATAAATATAGATTACGTTATGTAAAATCTGCCAGGGTCCATCGGATCCAAAAGCGTCAAAAATAAACTAGCCGACCGATTTTGAAAATTTTTTCACTGTTGGGGAGCTAAGCTATTTTAGATACATATAGATTACGTTATGTAAGGTCTGAAGTGTCAGTAGGACCTAAAAGTGTCAAAAATAAAATAACTGACCGATTTTGAAACCTTTTTACTATTACCAAGGTAAACTATTTTAGATAGGTACAGGTTGTGTTATCTGAGATCCACAACTGTCCTGCGGATGCAAATGCGGCGTAGAATGCTACACAACGGGTTTTGAATATATATATATATATATATATATATATATATATATATATATATATATATATATATATATATATATATATATATATATATTAGATAAAGTCCGCCTAGAATATACGGTCGAGCTGATTTTTTAATGAGGTCCACCGGGATCTTGCAGATCCGAAAACGCCAGTAATAAGCTATCGAACCGATGCTAAAAAATTTCTCACTGCTAGAGAACTAAATTATTTTAGATGGATACAACTATGCTGCACAAAATTCGTTCGGGTTCTTGGGTCCCCAAAAATACCAAAATTAACTACCCAACCGATTTTAAAAATTCTTTTTCTCTTAGAAAGCTAAACTATTTTAAATAGGTACAGGTCTTAGATGAGATCCGCCAGTGCCCAAGATTTGGAAATTCGCTATGTTATGCAGATGCTGCGACAGGGGTATTTTAGTAATTAGATTTTAATATTTACATTTACATGTAGCATATTAATTAAAATATTTAATATTGTAAAAAGAAATTATTCGAAAATGAGAGTTTTAATGCACTACAGTTAAAATCCTTTAAATATGGTATACAAGTATATCGATATACATTTTTGGATGACTATTATATCAAGTTTTGCAGTAGGATGATATTTTTATAGCACCTTCATTAAAACCATATTTTTTTAAAGTGTTACTTTTATGTCCCGATGTACACATGCGTTGTTTTACCGCTGTGTGCACGCAGCGTGCACATAATTGCGGTCGAAAGTACATTGAGTTAAATTGTGTGATGCACACATAGTTGCGGTGCCGCGTGCACGCAGCGTGCATTTTGTGCGGCAGCTCCCTACAGCACCGCAGCGGTGAACTACCGCAACTGCGTTCTTCTAGTACGTTGTTTTCAATTGGTCAATGCACACATACGTTTTTTTCACGCAGAAAATATACAACTATTGAAAAAAGGACCTTGAACTGTCGTTTATTTTAATTGATGGAATGTTGAATGTTACAGGGTTATAGCTAATAATTCCAGTGGAGGTATAGAAATATATATTTGGATTTGATTTCCTCCCTATTACTTGCATAAAACTCATCAAATGGTTGAATCCTAATACATAAATTATTAAAAATCTTTCATTTTGCATCTGAAAACGATTCATTTTTTATATTTTGTAAATTCCATTAAAAATTTTAGTTTTAAATTTTTTTCTGTCATTTGTAAAAATTACTGTACAACAAATTCTTGAGAATGATAACAGACAGCAACTGATTTGTTTATTGGTTTATTAACAATGTAGTAATATCAGTTTTAACATACCAATTTTATCAATTTTACTGTGTAACACAGAGTTTTAATTATATAATTGTAAAAAATTATTTACAAAACCTGATGACAATTTTTACTTCAAAAAAATCCCAACACTGGATTCCCGTGAAGAGATCGATAGAAGTAAGAAATTAGTAGTATATTAATTTTCACATTATTTGATAGTATAAAAATTATATTTTATGCATTACGTTGTCCAAACTTACAACGACGCCACTAGTTTTACAACTGTGACAACCGATTAAACGTGCGGTACCGCTGCGTGCACGCAGTGGCGCCGCACCGTGCACGCAACGTGAAAAAACCGTATGTGTGCATCGCATTTTGCGGTGCCGCTGCGTGCACGCAGCGGTAAAAAAACGCATGTGTGCATCGGAACTATGAATTTCAAAGGATTCTATTAATATGTTAATGTAGGTATACTAATACAGTTGTAAAATTTCTTTTAAAGTCGTAATTTAGGTTAAATTAAATTTTGCAATAGTTTAAAGCATGTTTCAGAAATTAAATTTTTGTTTTCACATAATATAAATTTCAAATTGATAAAAATCTCATGAATTTGCTATTGATGTATTTATAAACAATTATTATAAAAAAATTTTTTACCTAAACAAAAGTATTTTACATTTTAAAATCCATTTTAAATAGCTATTTTCCATTTTATATTTTAAATAATTATGTTTAACAAAGCCGTTTTCTACTTTGTATTTTAAGTACATTCTTGAAAATCATTTCCTATTTTCTATTTTAAATGGTTTTTTATGAACCATTTTGCCCAGCCCTGTAATAGAGAGCGTAAAAAATTGTCAATATTTACCCGATAAGCGATAACGATAAAACGGTGGGCCGCTGATTGTTTCTAATAGGTATTGATGCGTGGAATTAAAAAATAGTAAATGAAAACGTATATAACTTGATGGGAACATTCTAAAAATTAAAGATAATCGCCTAAACTGTTAAATAAATAAAATTGTTAATAAGTTCCAAAATATACGTATTAATTGTTGGCATTATAGATATAGATATAGCTTACAACTGAAGACGTCGGTGGATAAAGGTGTTATGTCACATTTTTTCAAAAAGTCAATTTTGTAAAATTTTAAAATATTCTATGCTGAAGTATCATGTAGGTAGAATTTGGCTAGAATAATAAAATTTGGCTTCATTACGTATAATAGTTTTGTAGAAATTCAATAATAAACACGTGTTTTTACATGGGAAGTAGGGTAAAGGAATCGGTAGTTGACAGTGCTTTAGCAACCAAGAGCTTTTTTAATTGATATAATTCTGGTTGGTCACATACAGAAATCTAGTTTTCATGTTAATAATTATCTCGGGAAGTTCACCACCAATTTTGATGTAATTAAATATTTTATAAATGAAGATGTTTTAAATCTGACAAATGTTTTTGTAATCGTAATATATAAGCAGGTAAATTTTTTAAAATAAAAATGCACATTTATTATGTTTGAAAATGACTAGAACCGATTATAAATAGATGGAAGTTGATGTTAAAATTCATTAACTGATAATTCCTGCGCCAGGGACTTGTCATCTGTGGGTGTCAACTACTGGGTCCTGACATAAGTCAAAAATATTTAAAAATCTTTTTTGTAGTGTCAACTACTAGTACCTTTACCCTAAATGTAAATAAAAACTTTCAAACGCTTCTATTGTAAAATTACAAAAATGTTATAAACACCTTCATTCACTCATGTCTTCAGTTATCTGTTGGTTATGTTCAATTTTGTGGCATTTGTGAGAGAGATAAAACCAGGCATTCTGGCGACTGTGAGTCAATGACTGATTTACAATAAGTAAACCATCCTTTTCAACCAAAAGAAATATCTTGGTAAGTATATACAAATATAGGTATTTATATGTATGTGGTAATCCCATTCACTATTATGTAACTGAATTTTTGTTCCTAGGTATTTCAATTGTAAAAATTTTACAAATCACTGATCGTTCTGATTTTATTCTTGTATACAGGAAGTAATAAATTTTTCTAGGAATATCAACTTATACCCAACATATAAATCAAAGACTTAATAAAATCATCTGATTGGTTCACCATGAATCGGAATAAAATGAGATTCCAGGAAGAAGTCAAGAAAATATAACAGCATCAAACAGTCAGACAAACAGACAAACAAACAAAAATACCTCTACATCACATAATGCCAACATAAGAACAACGAAACACATTACAACAAAGTCGAATACATAGTATCAAAATATGTATTATACAATAGCAAAATATAATCCGCACATTTATTCACTTTTTAATCTGAATTTGCATGTACCCTGTGCATATAGACACTAACGTTCAAAAGCTTTCGGGTACTTCCTGAAATATCTAACGATATTCCGTCTTTGGGCAATGATTACATACCTATGTACCATAATTCTTAATGATGGGATAGTTCGAATTAAAAATAATTATTGATAATTCGTCTTTTTTTTTCATAATGAGTAACATTCGATTATGGAAATAATTTAAATTATGGCTAATTTCAAAAATGCATCACTGCTTGCATGAGGTAGAGTCAAAAGTTCAAAAACGCATCAGACGCATCACAACGAAAAATCAAAAGTTCATTTTTGCATTTGATGCGTCAAAACAATGCATCAAGAAATTTGGTGATGCGTGTCCAAGATGCATGTCATGTCAATTCATGTGCATGAATTATAACTACTTGCCATATTATGTAGGTATTAACACCAACAGGAATAATTCCGAAAATCACATTGTTGAAAAAGATTTAGCTTTGATTAAAATTGTTTAAACTATTGGAATACATCTTGCACTTAAAATAGGTATGTAATATTTTTTAAAATTCAAGTAATTTCAATATTTTCAATTTCAATTAAGTTCAAGTTGAAATTCAAAGATAATATACCTATACAAGGACTGTATTGCTATATTATCTATAGTCTATCTGTAGCCAAATCAGAGGTTAAATGATGCCAATATCCCGTTCAAAAACATCTAATGTGCATCAAATTTCAAGAGAGCATCAGCAGCGCATCATGTAGTATTAGACGCATCAGAAAAGTCATGATGCTGCATCGATGCAGTAAAGCTTACATTTTTGAAGTTACCCTATATAATTCAGATAAAATATTACGAAACAGAAGAAATGTAATATATGAATGAATTATGGTAGATTTTTTTCTAAACTGGTATGATTTTTTAGTGTGCATAAGGAATAAAAATATGCTACATCTCAAAGTTAGGTGTCTACCACTGAAATATCCTGATACAAAATTATTTAAATTAGAAAGTGTGCGATTACTTTTGAATGGTAGAATATCTGACTGTGAATCTGTACCTCTGTACGTATGCTTTAATTTAAAGAAAACGTTTTCCGAGAATTAAATGTTGTAAAATCGTGAATCGTTTCATTTTAACTGAATAAGAAATTAAGTTCAGACGATTTTTTTCGTATTTGCATGGCTTTGCCATTTTAAAATACTTTGCTATTTGTGCAATAAATTTTGAGTTCAATAGAATTATAATTGTAAAAATTTTGTTAGGTCGTTCTCGGCAGGAGGTTATGTATTTTATTTGACTACTACATATTATATCAAAGCACGATTTTTTCGGTGTGCTCAGATACCTAGTTTATTAATTCATCTTCCATGATACATTTATTTATTTTCTTTATTTTTATTTTTGTTAAATAGGATAGTTCTTAGACTTTTCTTATTTTTAAGTAATTTTTCCATAATCTTGATTAGCGACTATCATCGTAATAAAAAAACAAAATTTTTTTCTTAAAACATTTGTAGTTTGCAACTCGAAAAACACATTAAGAATTAGGTAAATGGTAATTTTAACTTTTTTTCAACTGAAGCTTTATTGCACTTTAAATATATATATAATATCAACACTTGTACAGAAGTATACAAAGTCAAGAACAAAACAAAAAATGAACTCGGTAGAAATAACAAAACTACGCTACCTCACGTTTTTAGTTTGCACGTAAAATAATACCAGTAAACGAATATGTGTATTTTATTATCTAAAGTAATACTTACGTAATCTGTTATTAAAAAGTTAACTACCTATCGCTTATTTGTTAATACTAATTTGATTTATACCACCGATGACGAACTGTAGTCATATACTATATAACTGTTATAATTTTATTTAAGAGTAATTAAAATTAACTTAATAATAGAATCAGTCAACCATAAAAAATAGTGTACTCTGACAATGAGTGTAAGTATCAAAACAAATTCTCATATGCTTATATTTCAAGAGGTGACAGAATATGTAACTAGTCTTATCCATAACCTTTACAAGCTTTTGTATTTTTTTTTTTTATATCCGAGTGATCAATACATACATACTGCCTTTCCTTATTTCAAAATATTGGTATCCTTATTTTCGAAATATTTGAAAAGAGTGTGGCCATTCCATTGTTATCTGTAATTTTTGATTGTTTGATGCAATTAGTAGGCCAAATACACTGAATTTATAATTTTGTTAATTAAGTTACTGCGGTTACTCATTTAAAAATTTGGCTTGTTCATGGCAGATTCGTTTCCAGTGGCCACACTGTTATTAAGTCACTGTAAGTAGGTGATACAACAGAATAAAAAATAGCATATTACAGTAATGTAACGACATAAGAACACCACCGGGTCAAAAAGAAAAAATGTGCTGATTTCGTTACATTAGTGTTAGCTTCATAAACCAAAATTAAAGTTGCTGTATTATTATTTAAAAATATTATGTGACTAGTATTTACATAGCTAGTATGTAATACCAATCCATTGAACATACAACTCGCAATGCATGTAAAAACATCCCTTTCAAACGTGACGTTAATGTTGAGTGTGCTAGTTACGATTGTTCTTATGTCGTTACACTACTGTACTTATCGTTTCGTAGGTAGTTTTGATTAACTACTTTTCAACTAAAAAATGCTGAATAAATAAAAATAATAAAGTTAAAGGGATTACTTACGTGCTTAGGAAAGTTAAGTGTAAATTTTTATAACATGTTATTTTTTGTTAACTATAATAAATAGAAAACAGGATTACACAAGTTACCTGCTATAACTATATGATCGCTAACTTTCGGTACAAGTGGCTGAAAATGGTTATTTTTTAAATAATTCTAAAGCGACTTTTTTTAACTGATAAGTTTCAACAGATTCACTATATCTAAATTTCAAGCATTTCCTGTTTTGATGTGCATTTCCAAAGAAATATCAGTGGAAATAAATACACAAATAAGAGCATTAAGAGAATACCTACATTTTTTTATTTTCAAATAAAAAAACTAAAAAAACAAAAGAATATTAACGCGTGTTCAAAGAAGCGTTAAGCGAAAGACCTTGAAATCATTTCAGTTGTGTTAAATGATTAGTGAAAGTTCCCACCAAAAAATGGTTAAGTGTAAATCAGTAGCAAGAATTGGTTATTGTATCATCGACTCTAACACACCTATATAAGGCAATAATTTATTATTAAATATGCTACGTCTTCAAAAGTAATGGCGAAATTAAAATATTCATTCATATCGAAAAATAACACTTGCTTTTCAATATTAGGGGTACATACACTTTCGTCAGCGGAACCGTAATAAAATTTATGGCACCCGAAAATTTTACCTGATAAAGTTGCAATTTCGTCAGAGAAATTTTTTTATGATATACACTTTCGTCAGAACAAATGTTTAGGTATAATTAAATAAAAATAAAGTATGTATTGCTATTATATGTATATATATTTAATGTAGGTATAATATTAGTTTTATATTTTGGAATTATATTTTTTGTCATAGACACTGTCAATTACTTCCGTGTCCATTCGCCCATCCGTCTATCTGAGGTGATTTTTTCTGAAACTATTCCACATAAAATTTAATGTTTAGTACAGAGATAAAGTGTAGTGGCTCAATTGAAGACATGAGTGGATAAAAGTGTTATGCAACATTTTTATAATTTTACAATAGAAGCGTTTGGAAGTTTTTATTTACATATACTTCCCATGCAATAAATAGCTCATGTTTATTATTGAATTTCTACAAAACAATTAGGCGTAGTAAAATCAAATTTGAATATATGATACTTCAGCATTGGATATTCCAAAATTTTTCACAAAATGACTTTTTGAAAGAATGTCACATAACACTTTCGTCCAGTCACGTCTTCAATTATAAACGCAAAGAATAAAAAGTTTATAACTTTGATTTTGGGAGTTTTTAGAAGATAAAATTGACAAATGGAAAAAAAAATCTTTTTCAATATATATACAGTCGAATGCCCGTTATAAGACTCTAGGGACATAGAGGAAATTTTTCTCAGAATTTAAATGCCCTCACTACCGTACACTTAATATTGTCGTTCGACTACTCCTTATAAGACTATTTCATTTCAGCATTACATTCCTATACTTATAGTTTATAATTTTAACAGTTCCAGCATAATCTTATCAGGAGTAGTCTGGCACAAAACTCGAATAAGTGATTAAGTGGGGTAAGTTGCAACTGCTAATTGAGGGGAATAGTCTTAGAAGGGACAGTCTTATAATAAGTATTTGATTGTAACATATCTTCTTATACATATTTTTAAAACATTTTTAATGCAGTGAATACTCTTAAAAATTGATATTTCCTACCGTTACAAAGCGCTGGCCTTAAGTTTTCGACATCAGAAATAAAATTATCTATCAGAAATAAAACTTTGTCACCGTGATTGTTACATCAATTCTTATGTTTAATAACAACTTACTGTACGAAACACTATTTGCGGAAGTACGACTTGCACTTGACTAATTTTCTTTCTGTACCAATTTTGCTACAAATATAAAAGATGTTCAACCCTTTTGAGTAAATAATTGTTGTGCTACTGGAAATACCCAGTTTTATTCAAATTATTTCAATGTAGAAAAATAATACATAGTAATAGTAAAAGTATCTACAGTACATACGTATAACAAACAGCCTTTTACCTATATTTCAAATAATATATAAAATATATTATGATCTCTTATATTATAGATATCTGTTTTCTATTTTAAAATAATTTGAATAAAATTGGGTATTTCCAGTAATAAAACAATTATTAATCTGACGAAAGTGTATCCATAAAATTTAATCCAACGAACGAAAAAAGGTTTATTACTTTACTGAAGAGATTAAAATTGACGAAACTGTAATCGCCCTGATACTAGATGTCAGATAATTCACTTGTAAATTTGGCAATTATAAAAACTCCTGTCGCAGCATCGTGCATAACACAGAGAATTTCCGTTTACAAAAATTAGTTTTTCTCGAAGACTAGTTGACATAAAATAATAGTTTAAAGACCACTTTTTGTGGGCAAAAATTTTTGACTAAGGGAAAATTTTGGCAAAGAACTAATTTTTTTCACGACAATTGCCAAAAAAACCCCTGTTCGGTTAACGAACTCGTGCAATGGTTTGGATCTCCAATATTTACACCAAATTTCGTAAGACATTTTGTTCGAGTTGTCGTGATATATACATATATATATATATATATATATATATATATATATATATATATATATATATACATATATATATATATATATATATATATATATATATATATATATATATATATATATATATATATATTGTGTGTGTATCCGCACGACACACACACACAATATATCGCATCATAACTCCGCGGGCCGCATATAAAGTTAGGTGTTCCCATATAATTATTATGTATTCTTTCTAATACATTGGTTCCCACTAACTTGGTCATTATAAAATAAATATATTTTGTATAAGTGTGGTGAATCTCGCACGCCAAAAAATTTCAAGGTGGGCTACATGAGTTCCGCGGCCACCCCTTGCCTAAACTGTTGCATTTAGAAGAATGAAATTTAGCACAGGAGAAAATTGGCGTTTAGGCTTCTATTTATAAATAAAAGTCAGCTGTATCTGGAAATTTATTTCCTAAGGCGTTAAAACAGAAAATGACAGTTCGTATGGGAAGTTCGTCATTTTTGAAGTTAGAAACCTGGATATTGATTTAGGCTTTTAAAAAACATTAACAGTGAGCAAAAAGTGAGTACCTAATAAAAAGATGTTGTCGATGGGAAATCGCATCAGGCATACGGCTAGTATATATATATATATATATATATATATATATATATATATATATATATATATATATATATATAATAAATTTTAGGTCTCTAGGGACCTCAAAACCAATTTTGCCAAAGTTCCGGGCTCAAGTCCTGTCATGACAGTGGCTGTAATAGCTGAATTCCATTCTGGGAATTCGCTAAAACACAAATAGCATAATTATCAGAAGAGTTTTCACTAATTTTGATACATCATTCAAATCTTGAAGTGATTTTTAAATATCTTAACTAATAATATTCTTATCTTAAAAAAAAGTTGCTCTTAAAATACAAGGTGTTTTTCAATATACATGTTATATTACTGATTATATTATTTTGTAATACTGTTATTACGATAATCCAACATACAAAATTACAATAATGCTGAAAGGACCGACAACAGAAATTTTAAAAGGTTTATTTAAGCTTTGAAAATTTTATTCAAAATTCATGCCAATATGGAATTGTAAGATTCATGGAATTACAAAGTAAACATTCTGATTCTGAAAATCAAGCAAACAAAGGGTCTACTAGATTTTGTTACTTGAGCAATTTCATCATTCGCTTTTCATAATGGTTCCACTGTAGTCTGTTAAACATTTGATTGAAAACAAGTTTATGATTGGAAAGATTGCAAACATTTTTTTTATTTTCATATGTTAAAAAAGAAGGCACTGTACATCCTCCACTGATCGATTATTTTTTGTAACGTATAATATTTTGATTTTTTGTTTTAAAATTTAATATAAACAGCAGACAATCAAATGATCATTATTGGTTGATGATTCGATGAATTCTGGTTACACAAATGTGTGCGTTTGTTTTTGTGGTTTGTTACAAAACAAAAGACAATATTAACGAACGACAAAAAAGAGTAAGAAAAACGACAACCGAATAAACCGAAAATGAATTCTTTTTGAATATTGTGAAGATCATTCGAACGAAATTTTGTGCACGAATGATTTACATACCTTTTACACACAAAAATAAACCATAATACAGTACAAGTACAAATTCTTTCAACATTTTTATTATTTTTATTATTGTTTTATTTCAAATTAAATTCGCTACACCGATATGAAATTCTTGTGTTTTTTAAATCAAACTACCTTCTTATTTTTATTTATAAAGTATTTTTAAACATTAGAGATCAATAGTTTGGTGTCAAAGACCTTAAATTTTACTTATTAATAGTATCCAACAAGGAGATGCACCCAGAGTGAAATTGGCAATTTTGATAAAACACTGCTGATGAGTAGAAAAGGAAAAAATAAGGGACCCGTCTTTTTTTTATTGATCATTTTCCACTTTTATGAAGTGAAACTGATGCCTAAAGTTGGGGGTTCAAATCGAATTTATAAGGATATTTTTTTTTTATTTAAAATTTTGATGGATCAACCTTCTCGGTATAAGCATATTTCGAAAACTACACGAGAAGAAAACCTTAAATTGATAAAATGCGATTCTTTGCAAGACCTATCCAACTGTATCGATTAAACTAGTGTCGAGGGGGCTGGAGGGGTGAAAATGTGGGCAAATTTTCTTGTGCAGCGTGAGTGGTTCAACGTATCAAATTTTTACCATTATAAATAGAAAGAGCATCAAAAATTAAGAGATATGGGTTTCTACGTTATTTTAAAATATATTTGTAATTCAAAAGTTAAGGGAAAAAAATGCGGTAGATTATACTGCATTACTATTGATCGAGAGTGATTTCTGTATTTTATTATTTTATGTATTTTTTTCTATCGAAGAAATGTAAATTTTTACTTTTTCGATAACGACTCACGAATTTTTTGGTGCTTACATAATTGATAATTTAGCCATGTGTATTTTTGATTACACCTATATTCTATACTCTTTGCACTTACTTCTGCCAAATTTCTCTTCTCTGTCTGTGTTAATGAAGACTCGACAAGAAGCAGTAAATATCTTCTGTTTACTGTTCAAATGATTTGTAATAAATTTTATGATTTGGGCATCACTAACAATTTTTTGTGATATTCATATTGTAATGCTAATTGTAAACGTAGTGTAGGTTCACACCTAGCCAAGTAGTTACGTGCCTGTACACAGGGCCGTGGAGAAAAATAGTGGGCCCCGGGAATAAACTACATTCTTTTAAAAAATTCCTCCCAGAAGAATAGGTTATGAGCAAAAAAACCTTTTTTCCTGGGCCCTCTACCGACAGTTACGGGCCCCCTCCTCAAGCCCGGGCCCCGGGGCTAGAACCCCAGCTACACTACCCTCTCGTCGGGCCTGCCTGTACATCAGCTAACATTGTTTAATACACACTTATTACATGTTATGCTGGATGATTAATTGATTAATCTGTTTAGTCGACGAATTTTATTTATTTTTAGTTACTTTTTATCGACTATTTTACTGTCGACTAAATGACTAAAATGACTAATATTTTATTAAATGACCAAAAAGGATTAATTTAATAATTTTTCTGTTTTATTTATAAGCCTCGAAAAAATGAAAATTAAAAATAATCTTCTCTTATAATTTTTACTTTTATGTGAATAATACATTGTAATATGTAATTCTTTTTTTTTTGTAAAAAAAATAAATGTAATTAAATTCAAAATAATTATTATTTTTGAAAGACTTACATAGGTTACGCTATTCATGAATTCAACTAAAAATTTAGCCTATTAATCGACTATTCTATGCTCGATATTTTCGACTAATGACTAATTTTGTCGGAAAAACAACTTTAGTCGATTAATCGATTAACTACATCTCGACTCGACATCACTATGCATTCTCTCTCGGTTCCATATAACTATTCGATCAAGAACAAACTGTTTTCCTTTTTGTACAGGTATTTAACACGTTACATTACTTTGAAATGTCGAAAAGAAGATTTTATTCAACGAATAATGTTATCAATATAAAATTTTTTAGTGTTTTCTACGTGATAGGTATGCGGTGTAAAAAAATAAAATAAAATAAAATAAAAAAATTCCGTCAATTACATAAATAAAATAGTGGCGCGGGAGCAGGTCGAACACAGACGCCTTTCTGTCAAAGAGGTTCATGGTGGGCATCTAAGAAGGTGTAAGTAAAATTTCAAGTTAGTCAATCGAATGAAAACTGCTGGAGTTATCTTACTTATCGTTTTAGAAAATGTAGTTTTGAGAAAAATCCATGTAAAGTTTGTGGTAAACGGTTTACCTACACAAACGGTAAACAAAACGTGTTTACCATTTTGTGTGTTTAAGGTGTATAAATAATGGATTACCAAATAAGGTAATGGAATAAAGAAATGAAAAAAGGTACTGACCAGACTGAAACATTCCAAAATGATATGCGTAGCGGGGCAACGTTTTAAGCATTTTCAACCGCTCGAAGTCGTTCCAAAAGTCGGGTACAAAACGATTTTCAAAATTTTTACACAGTTATAATTCAATTTGAATATCATTTTAGAGATTTTAATACATCATTAAAAAAAGGAAAAAAAAGTTTTCCCAAAGTAATGTAACGTCGCAATATATTACAAGAAATATGTGTATGATCCGTATTGAACTGAATATTTAAGGTATTTGCAAAAAAACGCATATTTAAACATAGAGCTTTTATTAATTTTACTGCGAGCAGTACAAATTCCATATTATAATATGTAAATTGCGTTTACTCGTCAGTAAATAATTATTACACACTATGCAGGTGGTAATATATAATATCAAATTTACTGAAGGGTATATGCATGTACGAGCACACTGGTGTAGCAGTGAAGCATGTTGTAAGAAGTATTGCACTAGGACGTTCGCTTGTTCAACCCAATTCAACTTTGCATATAGGTAGCTGGTAGGTGCATATATAATTTATTTAACCATTTAATTTTTATTCAAAGTAGTCAACTTTAAATAACTGTAAGCACTATGATATTACACAATATATTCGAGATGGGCACCGAGGTTTTATATGTCAATTTATAAATTAAGATCCGAATATCTCACCCAGTGGCTTGAAACTATTCGATCATCTTTGATGAAATTTTTAAAAATTGAACGATTTGATCCTCAGAGCTAGCCGCAGCGCTACCATGAAATCCAATTAAATTATTTCGATATCTTATTTACTACTAATCCCATTTCACTTGTATTTGAGTATTTGATGTAAGGTGTCCTATAAATCTGAATACAATCAAGGTAAAAAAATCTACGCAGTCAGTCTCTTTGTAATTTCCAAAGTTATATAACCGGCTAGAAAACTTTAAGAAGCAGTTGACCTTATCTTTTTCTTCAAATTATTCTTATTTCAGACATGACGTTAATAATATGGTAGGTCACAAAATTTAAGGTGCAATTTAAATACGAAATCACTTTAAAGATTAGATAAAAGCTTATACGAGTACCAGGAAGTTGTGAGTCACCCCCACCGACTGGCATTGTTCTGTTGGTGCAGTGACAAAGTCGGAGTAAAATATCTGAAATCTCAGTCCCGTAAGTATCATTATTTTATTATTAGGCTTTTTTTTCTACGAACGCTACATTTTAAGAAAAAAACTATTAATGGCATTTATTAACGGATTTAATATAATAATTAAACGAACTAAAAGCAACTTTTAATATTAAACTCAAAAACACATAAATAAAATTAAAAATAACGCTTCCATTGGAAAATATGCGCTCCTGTTCCGAAATGTTAAATTTATATAACTTTCCCTATTACTGCCATCTATTAGCTGATACTGTATACACACATCAATCAATTACCAACAGTGATCAACAGGAAATTATGAGAATGATGAACCGTAATAAATAAATATACTTAAATTTCTTATAATAAATTTATCCTAAGAATTGTGATGAACTGTGACTATTGACTACGAAACACTGACTAATACGTGTTTACCACGCACTTGGTGATTTTTTTGATTTGCTGTGGTTAGTCCTTTCATTTAAATGATACATATACTTAAGTTCTTTGATTCCCATCCTTTTATTGACACAATAGGAAAAAGTGTTCGTACAGTTGCTCATCTTATCTATTGTATAGACTATAGAGTGACAGTGACTCATTATTTGCCGTTCTGATAACTAATTTAAGGTAAGCTTCAACTAACAGGATCAGCAGAGTTCCCGAATTCCTTTACTTGAATTTTAGTCGTATAGAATTTTCTATAAAACTTTTTTTTGTTACTTTCAAAGGTTTAAAATATAAAATCTGACGGATGGTGTTAGTAGAAATCTATCTTTACTCAATAAAAAGTATAAATCGACTGAATGTCGGTCCGAATGTCTTTGGAAAGTTGCCCATCATTACATGAACTTGTACTCTACCCGCTCTGGTTATACTGGTGTGTGGTATGCGCGCAGTTATATGATACGTTTTTTACAAAAAAAAATAAATGACACAAAGACTTCCTGTTTAATATTTTTATAAAACACGGGTAGTTAGTTATTTTATTTACATATGGAGCTTTTCACGTCAATTCGACCAGTCTTAAAAGTCAAGTTCTCAGATTTTTTTCATATTCACTATAATTTATCTACCAGTAGAGCTATGTCCAATTTTGACATTTATTTCTCAAAATTATTATTTAGGCTCGAGATATTTTGCTTCGAAAATTGCGGTAATTATCACGTTTTTTTGCATCTCTTTTATAAAAAATTCTATATTTTCCAAACGAGGGATTTGAATTGGATGAATTTTTGTGGGTAAATTCATGAAGCTCCATAGTACATTACAACGTAATAAAACTTGTTCTATATTGTACAGTTTCGTATTTCTATGCACTCAAATTAGGTCAAATTTGGACAGCCCTGGCCAAAATCTCTAATGACTTAAATAGATGATTTTGGGTTCATTGTGTTCAGAATTTTATGCTCTTTTAAATTTTGCAAAGAAACTGATGGACTTTTACTGGTATCAATACAAAAACTAAGAAAAACCGAAACTATGTGTAGTTATAGAGGGTTCATATACTACATATAACATTATACAGTAAATATTTAGCCAAAATAGTCTAACTAAATTACACATAGAGAGAAAAAAAATTGTTACCTAGACTTTTATAAGTGGAAATGGTAAAGAGGCTTATAATAAACGTAAAAAAAAATAAATGCGTGAGCAGGAGCGGTGGAGGATTGATTTGGGGGTTCCAAAGGCTGAAAAATTGTAATATTGCAATTTCCGGCGAAAGTCGAAGTCAAAGAAAAAATTATCCTTTACAAAAGTTGTAGATCATGCAAAAATCTACAACTTTTGTGAAGGTCACTTTTTAACATAACCTCAAAATTTCGGAGAAAAATGCGAACTTTGTTGTTTTTCTTCTTTATTTCGTTTTATATTTCTCATTTCCACAAAAATAATTTAATTTTTACGAAACTTGGTGAAAGTATGCTTTTCTGGGTCTTAAATAACCACAAGTATTTTTGGGTAAAAAAATTTAAAAGTTTCCGTGATATTGATTTTTTCAGTCCCGAAAACATTTTTTTCAACAAAAGATTCTGCTTAAAAAAATTATCGTTCTGCCAGTACTTATTTTTTTCGGTTTGACTTGTACTTTTTGGCAAAATAAACAAAATTAGTAGTTACATTTAAGAACATGATTTTTTTAAGTGGAATCTTTTCTTGAAAAAAAAGTTTTCGGGACTAAAAAAAATCAATATCACGGAAACTTTTAAATTCTTTTACCCCAAAAAACTTGTGGTTATTTAAGACCCAGAAAGGCATACTTTCACCAAATTTCGTAAAAATTAAATTATTTTTGTGGAAATGAGAAATATAAAACGAAATAAAGAAAAAAAACAACAAAGTTCGCATTTTTCTCCGAAATTTTGAGGTTATGTTAAAAAGTGACCTTCACAAAAGTTGTAGATTCTTGCATGATCTACAACTTTTGTAAAGGATAATTTTTTCTTTGACTTCGACTTTCGCCGGAAATTGCAATATTACAATTTTTCAGCCTTTGGAACCCCCAAATCAATCCTCCACCGCTCCTGCTCACGCATTTATTTTTTTTTTTACGTTTATTATAAGCCTCTTTACCATTTCCACTTATAAAAGTCTAGGTAACAATTTTTTTTCTCTCTATGTGTAATTTAGTTAGACTATTTTGGCTAAATATTTACTGTATAATGTTATATGTACTATATGAACCCTCTATAACTACACATAGTTTCGGTTTTTCTTAGTTTTTGTATTGATACCAGTAAAAGTCCATCAGTTTCTTTGCAAAATTTAAAAGAGCATAAAATTCTGAACACAATGAACCCAAAATCATCTATTTAAGTCATTAGAGATTTTGGCCAGGGCTGTCCAAATTTGACCTAATTTGAGTGCATAGAAATACGAAACTGTACAATATAGAACAAGTTTTATTGCGTTGTAATGTACTATGGAGCTTCATGAATTTACCCACAAAAAATCATCCAATTCAAATCCCTCGTTTGGAAAATATAGAATTTTTTATAAAAGAGATGCAAAAAAACGTGATAATTACCGCAATTTTCGAAGCAAAATATCTCGAGCCTAAATAATAATTTTGAGAAATAAATGTCAAAATTGGACATAGCTCTACTGGTAGATAAATTATAGTGAATATGAAAAAAATCTGAGAACTTGACTTTTAAGACTGGTCGAATTGACGTGAAAAGGTCCATATATTATTTATCCGTATTAAAATGAATGTGTATGTCACTTTTTGGCTTCCATAAATACGTGTGTGTTAATGGAAGCGGAAACAGTAAAATAAAATTCAATTACGTCTACTATTTTTTATGTTCCTTTAATTTCGGGAACAGTAATATGAGTCGTGGCTATATATACGTACAAGTAGGTAGATAATTAGGTTATTTGATAACTACTATATTATTGTCCCAGCACGTAGTATTATAGTTCTCTTTACAAAAAAAAAACAACACTAGATTTTTGTTTTTTGTAATTAGACCGTCATTCAGTTCAAACGGTCATCCAAATTAACATGATATACAATTTCACAAAATATAATAGCTGGAAGTTTTGCATATTTGAGCAAATTAAAATATTAGGTATGTTTCATTGAAATTAGAAAAAAGAAAGCATGGTTAAGTTACAGTTTTGAGGTCAAAAATATTTATTTTTCAGTAGATTTTGTAGTTTTAATTCAAAACAGTATTTTCGTAAAGGTTTTAGTTAAATTCCATAAATTTTTCGAAATTATACACACTTGTGATAACACTACAAAACTAGTTGTAAGAAGATAACTTATTAGCACGTTAATAATCATAATTTATAATGGCAAAATGCCCAACTGCGGTACACAATTCCAACAATAAATACACTTTATATCGAGTTGTTGACGCGTAACAGTTTTGTGTCGCAGTTAGTCAAGTATCACTTGATGTACAGTGTCAGTGACCATCAACGTGTTAACTTATTCGTTCATCACCCATTTATCACTAGTGGGCGCTGACGACATGCGTCGTGGACGACACGTGTAGTGTAATTTATTAATAAATGCTCGACTTTTGGTAATTATGACATATGGTAAAGTTTAACCGTTTTCAGGTGTCTTTTATGTTCCGCAGTACATGTTTAGACACATGCGTGGTAAATATATTCTGGATACAGTTGAAAAGTTGCGTAAATAACCACATAATGTTCTATGTAATTTTAATTTGTGGCATTAAAATATTATGGTTCATACGCATCGCACATTAAGATAATTACATTCTGAACGATCAAAAATATAGCTGTTCGCGTATTTGTATACCCTGTATACTCAGTAAAATACTATCTATCTATGGAGCAGGAGAGAATATTCCCTTTTTAATGATCATTGTGTTGTATTTTCAACAGAATGTATCATTTGAGTATTTATTAAACAGACAAGATACTTGAGTAAAATAATTGTTAATATTTAACAGTTTCTATAACATAAAAGCTCTTTTAAAAAACCGACTTCAAAAAGTAAAAAATAATTAATAGCACGAATTTTGAAGTCAGGCGGGGTCGTATAAAACACTGCGATCGGATGTGCTTGAAAGATTTATGAATTCTTCAAGATCTACATTTTTTTATATTACTTTCCGCCTGACTTCAAAATTCGTGCTATTAATTATTTTTTACTTTTTGAAGTCGGTTTTTTAAAAGAGCTTTTATTTCATACCTTTTAATGACAACGCTTATGAGTCCACCCTATTACAATTTTTAATTTTGTTTTTAAATTTTATTAAATTCCAAATTTCATACGTTTAGGTGAAATAGTTTCCAAAATACCAGCGTCTAAAAATTATAATTTTGGGCACTCACTGACTGCTTTGAAATTTGGAACATTAATAATGTTTAAAGTAATAATTACTTGGAAAATCAATGAAAATCCACAAATTTTTCAAATCATCAAAGAATTTTCTAAACTAAGTAACTACTGACAGAAAATTATATTTAAGAAAATTGGATCAACATAAATTAAAAGAAAATATGTTACTATAGATATTAAAGTAAATAACTTTGCATATACCACGGAACAGAGAAACTATATGGAAGGAGCATCACATGTACACAAGTGAATCTGGAAGTCCGACTAAACTCCGCTGCGTGCGTCAATTAGTTTCAGTCTGTTGTCAGTTCGTGTAGAATAAACATTTAATTTTTTGTTATTTTTCAAAAATATTTTGCAATAAACATGGTTTCTTGTTGTGTTTCTGGGTGTAATAATAAAGGTGGAAAAGCTGTTTTGAAGCAGGAAGGTGTAACATACCATCAGTAAGTAAAAATATTTTATAATTTTTTGAAGCCCGCCATGTTTAATTATAGCAGCCATGTTAGTACGGTTGGTACATCAACATTATTCGTACAACACAGAGCTGTATTTTCCCAAATTGTAAATTTTCAAAACTAACTTTTAAATTACACAATATTGAAATAATCCTATTAGCCATTTATAATTAATTTTGTTGTTACGTGTAACATTAATACATCATACTAATTTTTACTACAATATTTTAATTATTAAAATTAATTACAATTTAGTGTACATCCCTTAAGTTTAGAGTTATTTTTATTTATAAAAATTGTAGCAACGCACAAATAATAACAGTATCTTAACAATTTGTTTCTTAATAATATATTCTGAAAATATTGTTTAGATTTCCTCAAGATGTTGAAAGAAGGAGAATGTGGGTCAAGAAAATTCAACGACACGACTGGGTACCAGCCAAAAAAAGTTGTGTTTGTTCATTACATTTCACTCAAGATTGTTTTTATGAAACAGAAAAAGGTTTTCGAAGACTATTAAACACAGCAGTACCTTCGTTATTTTTACCTAAGGTAAATTTTAAATAATTATTTTAACAGTAATAGGGAAACTAAATATAATATTTTTACTTCTACTACCTTTACAACATAAATCTGTAAATGTAATTGCTTTTAATTATGAAATCTGAAATAATTTTTTTTTTTGTTTTTTGTTTTTTTTTTGTTTTTGTATTTTTTTGTTTTGTTTTGTTTTTTACTTTATGTTGGTAGCAGAATTATGGGATAATTTGAATTATAAGTATTGGGAATCGTAAAATTTAGATACGCGAACTAGTGGCCAAAAAAATAACTATTGCTAGTAGGCAAGGTTTGTTAATTAGGTTTTGACAATTCATAAAATTTACGCTGTTTAGTTCACAAAATTGGCGACGCAAAGATTTTCAGTTGTGCCTCTGGTGCTAAAATTAGAACCAATATCAACTAAAAATATACGTATACGATTAATGGGTGATATAAAATTTCAGTAATCTGCACATAATAATATGTAATTTGTATAATACATATATTATTTCTATTGATAATAATTAAAAGTATACAAAAATTTTTACTTGATACAGCTTCTAATTTAAAAAATCAAAGGCGATTGCGTAATTTTTGCTTTGTTAATACAAACTGGCATATTTTTTTGTATGTCATTCCTATTTTTTCATAATAATTTATTCAAATAAAAATTCCAAATTGAAAAAAAAAATATTAAATTTATTATGTAACATTTCCGTCACCCATTTTGTAACCCATTAAATCGAGAATTTTCCGTGTTAGTACCAGTTTTGATCGGTAGAGAGCGTAGTAATTGAGTGTTTGACTATATTTGGGAAACTTTTAAAATTTTTGAAGCAAAGTATAATATAAAATATAAGATAAAATAAAAGAATAATATAAAATTATTTTATGATTTTTTTAGAATTTAACGTCGGAAAAGGCGGTGCAAACCGAAATAAGCTGGATTACAGCTGATCCGATCATTTCAGAAGTGTCAAGTCATACGCTAAATTCTGATAAATCTGAATCTGAATCCCTTTCAAGACCTTCAACATCTTTATCTTCTACTTCATTATCGATTGTTGACGAAGAACCAGAATTTTATAATTTGAACAGTGTTGAAGACACGCCAAGAAAAAGAAAATTAAAATCAGAAATAAGAAAATACAGATTACTGTACGAAGGGAGTAAAAAGACAGTAAAACGGTTACATCAAACCAAAAGAAGACAAAATAAAAAAATTACCAATTTAAAAAGTATACTTAACAACATGAAAGAAAAGAAAATGTTGCAGGAAAATGAATATAAATAATTCTAAATTAATAACAACAAATAAAAAAACTGGATTTATTGGATTATGTGTTTGCATAAATAGTGCTAAAATAATGTATAAAAATTTAATTGAAAAAGAGGGCTCTTTAGTTTATTTACCTTTGTACAAATGCAGTCAGGATCATTTAGAATTATTTTTCGGAAATATTCGGGCACATGGTGGAAGCAATAATAATCCAACTGCGTGGCAATTTAAAGGAATTTATAAAAAAATGTTGACTCATTTAGAGCTACAGGATTCATTTAATGGGAATTGTATTCCATTGCAAAACATTTCGTTACTTAATTGTTCTTCAGGCGTTGAAAAAATAAATAAAACATCGGAAAAATTCCGTAGTTTAGAATATACAGATTCTGATAACATTGATTTATTCGAATTGAACATTCCTTACACATCTTTTGAATTATCAGAATTCACAAAACAAATTGTAACATATATAGCTGGTTATACCGTTCGAACTTTAATTAAAAGAATTAAATGTGAAGATTGCATTAATAGTTTATATTCCACGAACAAATCGTTTCTTCACAATTTCATTATTTCAAAAAATAAAGGTGGCTTAATTTTTCCTTCGGACGACGTGATCGAAGTTTGTTTTAAAACAGAAAAGTTAATGGCAAGGCTGTTTCCATTTAGTGGTGAAAAGCAGCTTCTTTTACCCAAATTTAACAAACATACCATAGTATTTAACTTACTAAAATCGTTTCTTGATTGCAAAATTTTTCAGTGTTTAGAAATTCACCAATATGACCAATTTCCGGAAAATAATAATCACATAATTCAATTAATCCAGTCCATAGCAGAAATTTATACTGACATTAGATTGCATTTTCTTGTAAAGAAATTTAATTTCAACGATGGAAAGCGTAGAATGTATAATAAATTAATATTATTTTCTGGCAAATAATTTTAGAAAATGTTTGATTATTTTTATTATCTTTAATATTGATTGCTGTAAATAAATAAAATATTTAACATATATTAAAAAAAAAACCTTATTAAAATAAACACCTAATTGATTTTTATTTTTGAAACCCTTTGTTCCATAATTATTTAAATTTTGTTCCCACTTTATTTTTAAAGGTATTTAGATATATTCTCCAAATTACAACCTTAATAAAACAGATACGACTCTGGTGTTAAATAAACAATCGTATCACCTAATACATACACTTCTTAAGTACCTACCGGCTTCACTTGAACTAGTGCATAAACTATTGTATGCTCCTTCCATATAGTTTCTCTGTTCCGTGGCATATACAAATTTTAAATTTGCCATAGTTATTCATATTATTGAAGATGGTTAAAAAATTACTCAACCAATGTCAACAAAATTTTTATGGGACCACCTGGAGAACTTTATCCACTAATTAAAAAAAAGATGGCGAAAATTGGGCCAAAAATGTCGGAGAAATAGGTGTATAAAAAAAAAAAAACATATGGGTTGAATTGAGAACCTCCTTGTTTTTGAAGTCGGTTAAAAAAACCATCTGTTGGGATTGCGCAAAAGTAATGAATTTTTTTATTTAAATATTGAATATTTATAAATTTTAGAAGTAGGTTCTTAATAAGTAATAATCATACACTTAATCGTTTCCATACTGTCATTAATCGGTCAAACCTATGCATAAAACGATACTCTAAGATTCGAAAATTTACATTTCGAATATGAAAGGCCTGAAGTAAAAGTCAATTAAATAGGTACGCCGTCGTGTGCACCTATCTAATCTCCGATTTTTTTTTTAATTGCTAGCGATTTCTTCGGATTGACGCAGTTGTCATTTAAACAGTAAGTACACTAGTGATGTCAAGCCGAGGAACATTTAGCAGATCAATCGACTAGAAGTATTTTCAGACACAATTAGTCATTAGTTGAAAATGTCGAAAGTACAACAGTCGATTAATTAACTGAATTTTTAGTCAAATTCATGAACAGGATAACTTACGTAATTCTTTCAAAAACGACGTTTTCTTCTGAATTTAATTGTTTAGCTTTAATTTTATTTTATTTAGAAAAGGTAGATCGGTTAGTTTAGTGGTAAAACATCTGACTAGATATCAGGGTATCCTGGCTTTGAATCCCAGACGATTCAGTTTAAAAATTTTCCAGTCACTATGTGTTTTTTATTTACCATTACTGTGATTATGTTGAAACTTATAGGGGACCATCTGCAGCCTAATCCCCAAATACTTTTACATTATTTCGTCTCTGTTAATAAAGTCGATCATTCGGAGTTAGATCGGAGTAGTGCACAAAGGCCTTGATTATTTTAAATGGAAAACGTAATTTATTAGGTAAACGATACTCATAAGGGACCAATGTGATTTCTTATCGTCCTCAATATATTGAACAGTAATGTTTGGATTCAAGGTGCGCTGCATCATTGGTAAAATATCTTTGTGTGTTTTAACTTGAATTAAAAATTAAAGAAACAAAATATATTACTTTGAAAAGGTAAGAATTTGAACAAATATCTGAGAAATAAAAATTGACTCATTTTTCAAGATTTTTAAATTAGATTACTTTTGTCAGTAGTGGTAAGTATGAAACCACTATATTTATTGAAAATAATTTGTTAGCCAAAAAAACGAAACAAAAAACTTTTTATGTGTTCCAATAAGTCATTCTTTTGTTTTCTTTGTTATTTCTTGCCCGTGTAGTGACTGGTGCCTAGCTCAATAGACAGAAACATATGTCCACTCTATGGATGGATAGTCAAGTGTAGATTTTTTTTTTTTAATATTATTGTTTGCTTTTTTAATGGCAGGTGTTATAATGTCTGGAATTTTTTATTATAATAATTTTAAATTTATTACACATATTTTTATTAATGTTATGCAATTTGCCAACTTAATTTTTTCTTTCTAATGTGGCATTTTTAAGTGTTGATTGTCATAAAATTGTGGACATGAAGAGGTTAGAAATATAACAGGAAATAAAAATATTCTTGAAAATGAAAGTGAAAAAAATTATTATATTTTATAATTACCTAGTTAAATTATATATGTACCTACCTAAAAATGGTCATATTTATTGTAATTTTAAATTTTATTATATATTAAAAATATAAAAGCTTTAAAAAATGTAAATTTTTTAAACTTTTGCTCTAAAAATATAAGTGACGAGCAAAAAGAAGTATTTCTGTTTTCTTTCGGGCTTCCTATTAACAACTACAGGCCCGGGTCCCGGGGCTGAAACCTCGGCTACTCCGCTTTCTCATCGGGTCTGAATAATTAACAAATATTTTAATCGTAAGTATTTAAAAAATTAATCGAAAGGAATCTAGTATACTTTTACTTACTTAACGAGATTCTTTATATGAATCCTAAAAATTATTTTAGCCTTCACTTTAAACACTGTTTCCAATTTGTATAGAGTTTAAAATAATTGTTGGAGCCACTACTGACTATATTTTCCAAATAGGTAGTTGATTGTAATTAGCATAGAGGAACGACTAAAATTCTTTCCTTCAGTAATTACATAAAATTCCTAACAGTTTTAACAATTACATAAAAAGTTTTTCTATTAATGTGTCTGTTAATTCTTTTACAATAAAATGACATAAGAGACAATATTGTTTTATCAAAATTTATTTCTCATATGTACAGTTTACACACATATGTATTTATACACTAGCAGTTAAAAAAACTAAAAAAAAATATATATATATATATATATATATATATATATATATATATATATATATATATATATATATATATATAAAATGTATATATAACCATATTAAGAACTCGCTTGTCTTGCTATGCCACGGCTGCATCACAAACTCTGTATGCGCTTACTTAACCAATACACAAATGAACCACAATAGTAAAGGCGTGAAATAACGATGAAAGCCCATTTATAGAACCGCAGTAGGGATGTTTTATTTTTTTTTTAAATTCATTCATGTACAATCATATAAACTGAAGAAACTTGAGACATGTTAAAAGCAAAGAAAAAAAACACTGTTTTTTTTTAAAAAGACAATTTTATAATTTTATGTTTGTTTAGGTTTGTTTAGTTAATTATTATACAATACATTTAAATTAATAATGATTTAAATGTGTTGGAACTTTTAGGAGGGAAGAATACAAACTTTTCAGTTAAATTTTATTTATTTAGTCATAAATAAATAATTGCCACTAGCTAAGAAAACTGTTGGATATTTTTTAAAGGAAAAATGTACCGTAGTCGACAAAACAGTTGCTACACATTGATGTGGTGGAAAGAAGTAATGCTCTATATAAAAATATTAGAATCTTTAACAAACAAAAAGAAAAATAAGTTGTCCTTGCTAGTACTTAATATTATCTCTATGTAATTATGTTTAATTACATTTCCAATAATGACAGAATTGCTTTTGAGTTGTATACGTCCAGCGTAAAATGGTATAACAAAAAAAACCGGGTCAAGTGCAAGTTGAAACAAGTTTTACACAAAAAATGACTGGCCCCTTACAAACTGCTCTATTAATAATCAAATAGCTCCAAAACGTATGCGCAAAGGATGAACCAGAAGATCAAATTGATAAAATTTCAGCAGGAAAGGAACAATCTTCAACATCTGAATCGATAAATGAAGACGGAGAAGCTAAACGTTTCAAATATGATGAAAACGTTAGCCTTCATAACAGTCATTCAAAATATGTTGATTACGAAGAATATTTCTAGGATTTAAACCCTTTAGAAGACGAATTAAGAAGTTTAGTAATTCACACACAAATTGGAGAAGAAATGGCTAATACTATGCACAATTTAATGTAAAGGAGCCATATTATATATTCCAGCTTTACGGATTATATTGAAAATGAGAAAAAACGAAACTATTTTCATAATTTCATAATTTAAAACGTGACATTACTGAGTCAGTGTTAAAATATATATCAAATGATGACAAAGATAGCGATTAAAAAACAACTGCTAGCGACAACGAAAGTATTGCGAGCGAAGGAGGAGTTGATGATGATGATGACGAAGACGAGAATACAGTCGCCGACGACGACGAAAGAATTGTTGATGAAGAAAGAGTTTCATTATGGTCCTATGGGAGGCGTTCAAATAAACTCTCAGTGTTGAATAAGTTGTTAAAAATCTTTGCAAACTAAAAAATATGTAATTATTCCAACAGCTGCATATCAAAGTTAATTTTTTAATAAAATATTTTATTTTAAAATTATTGTGTGAGTGTTATTATTTCTTACATACAACAAATTCGTTACAAAATTCGCCGAAATGATTATTCTTACAACGACTATGTGTATTTTCCTGAACTATTAAAAATAGGTAATGTTCTTACTTGCCGCTGAATACAGGTGATTAAATTGCACTGACGTTCTGGCACAATAGAAATATGTTACAAATTATGTAATTTTTACCAAGTATATTTAGACATATGTAAGGCCGCTATTACACTGTCATAGATATATGTCAAAGATCTTTGATCAAATCCATGATCAAATATTAAGAAGTATCTTTAACTATGGTTACAGAAATTTATATTATAAAAGTTGACTTATTACACTATAATATTTCTTTGATTAAATAAAACTTTGACATATATCTATGACAGTGTAATAGCGGCCTAAGTATCATTTATTAATAATTTTGTTAAAATAAAGTATATCGTTGAACACTTGAACAGTAATAATCTAAAACAGCTGAGCAGGAAAGGGTTAATTAACTGAAAACAACTTTGTATAAAAATTAAAACTTCATAGTCCAAATTAATATTTTCATCATTTTGGTAACAGGGCCCGCTCTAGGGGCGAGCAACCCGTGCATCTGCTTAGGGCGACAAATTTAAAAGGCGGCATATTGGCTGTGAATGAAACAATGTTTTTAAATAGTTAGATGAACTTTTTTGCTCGCCAGTTGTATTTTAGGGGAAAAAACTGGCGAGCAAAAAAATTAGGAGTGACATTTTCTCTTTTTACCCGGGTTGACGTAAACACTAGAGCGGGCGCTGTTTGTAAACTTGTTAATTATATACATAGACATAATTCTTAAAACAAAAAGGTAAACTGTACGATTTAGTCAGGGCCGTACTTAGAAAAATTTGGAAATATCGTGGAGTCAATCAATTTTAGATTTTCTCAAACTGTTAATTCCAAAAAAATTTCTGTGGTCACCCCTGAAAACGACGAGAGTTATTTACTTTCCATTCTGTATAATTTATATTTATTTAATATTTTCCGAAAAAAAAAACTAGCAAAAAATAAACAGTACCTATCTATACCGGCTTAGAATCGTTGTATATTAACTCACGACCAATCTTTTAATTTATTTTGTTAATTTACAAAACATATTAAAATGTTACGTGTGCCAATGAATTAATGAGGTAATCAAGAAGATATTTTTAGCAATAAACCTACCAACATTTTTTATAAGGGTGAAACCACAAAAGGAAAATATAAATTTTACAAAACTCGTTTTCATTAATACCTTTTGCAAAAATCATTTGATTGTTTTTTTGTTTGTTTTTGGTACCAACATGTACAGTGTACACACCAGTAACGCATATAAATATAATATATGTGATCGTGTATGTTATGTTTCAAACAAGTTTCCAAAATGAAAAGAAATCAAAACGAGAAAAAAAAACGGTTTGCATAATTTTAATGAGATCTATTTTTAGTTTAGAAATATAAATTGCATTTTTTGTGTACCTATGTTGCCAGTCGTCGTACTCATTTATTTCGTATTGAAATCATCGATCGTACATATATACCTATGCATACCAATCATCGATCGATTTTATATACCTATTGACGGTTTTCAAAAAGTCATCGTCACAATCATAATACGTACAGACCCTACTAGAACATTCAAAAATGTTGCAACAATTGAAAAGGATGCAAAAATACAGGAAAATAGTTATAAGTTTTAATCCCACCACTTTTGATATTAGAATATTTATATACTATACAACAGATGAAGTAGAGGAAAGTCGCCAAAAGCGGGTAAGCCTCTTAAACCGGGTAAGCGTTTGGACGTCGTTGTATCGAATGTTTTTGTCAGGTCGTGTGTATGCTGAGCTTAACCGAATATGAACCAATATCAATCAGTTGCACTTGAACGCTTGTGTCGTCTAATGTCCTAGTTAAGCACCATCAAATTTTTTGTTGGTTTTGTTAAAAATTTTGACGATAAATATTCTGTGACTAGTCACAAACCTTTTTATTTGTAGCCTTTTTGGTATTACCGTATTATGTTATCATCATTTAACTTTTAATGTAGAAAAAGACAGACATGTATCGGCTTTCATTTTGAAATTATTCTAAGTTAACAAAATTAAGTCTTTTTGGGCAAAGTGGGTAGACAAAATTGAAACATCTTAATTGAAAAAACTGTTGGAAGTGAAAAATAAAAAATAAAAAATCTTCTTTTTACGACGGAATGAGGAAAAAAGCTTAAAAAAATATTTCTGCCTTGTTTGTGATGATTTTGATGTGGAACCACCTGAAGTAATATACTCCAATGTGGAGGTTGTAAAAAAGTTACAGTTAATTGTAAAAATTGATTATTTTTATCTTTTTTAAATTTTTTTAACTTCATTATTATTATTGTTAGGTTCAATATAATTAAGAAAGTTTATACTAAAAAATAATAACAGTATTTAAATACATAATGTACTTACCCGCTTTAGGATACCTATACGGACAAAGCGGGTTTTTGCAGAGATTTTGTATTCTCTTTATTAAAAATAAATATCGTATAAAAATTTCTTAAGCGAAGTTTCATTTTAAACTTCGATAACTATTCTATCTGGTAATATAAAAAAGATCTGTTTATCGAGGTCAAAAGCCACTTTTTGGGGCGTTTAATCTTAGCTTACCCGCTTTGGGCTACCTTCCCTTAAACATTATTTTATTTATTTATTTTTAAGAAAAATCGCCATCTTTTATAGCCTACAAAGTGTCGATGATAATGAATATTTTTTAATCTGTATGTGATTTTTTTGTAACTTTAAACCATTTATTAATACGTATATATTCTAATAATATCTATAACAACAAATATAACATCAATAAATACAGAAAAACTTTAAATTCAACTTTGTTTGACCGCCATATTTGTTAACACTTTAGTCACTTTTTTAGTTTCATTTTCATATACATTGTATAATCACCTGTACTCCCTCTCTTTATTCAATGCTCAGAGACCACTACAAACTTATTAACTGGCAATAAGAGAAAATTTAGTTAATGAATTTTTGAAACCAATAATCAACTTAATAGACTTGTAGTATATTATTTTGTTTATGAAGCTTTTCAAATTGTTTGAATAATTTTTAGAAAAAGTCCTTTAGAGAGCTTTAGTTATTATTATATTAATGTGACACGTATCTAGATGGTAATCAACATCTTGACAGTCACTGACGTCATAAGACGTTAAGTAAAACCTCACTAACTCACACACAACGTCGAAGAACATCAACAATTCCATCTAAAGTGTATTAGCTGTCAAAATAATGTACCAGATGAGCATTTTATCATCATAGCTTATGGATCGTCACGGTGTTAATATGAAAATTGATATTCAGTTGGATCACTGCACGCATATGATTATTATGTAATAGCAGTACCCGCGACGTCATTCGCGCGACCCATTGTTGTAAAATCAATGAGAAGTATATAATTGTAAAAACTGGCATAGAACAATAATTTTGTTGTCATGCATATGTTCAAAGTGGTTTTTATATTTTCCCAAGGAACATTTTACCGTAATAAAAAGTATCTCATTTATGTTGATCCAGGTAATAAGCTAACATCAGACCAAATTTCATAAAAATCCGTTCAATAGTTTTTGCGTAATGTGTGCATATGCTCAAAATGGTTTTTATATTTTCTCGTGGGAATGAGTCATTTTCCCAGAGTAAAAAGTATCTTAGATGTTGATCCAGGTAATAAGTTATCATCACACCGTCATTAAAATCCGTCCAGTAGTTTTTGCGTGATGCGTGAACAGACAGACAGACAAAAATTTTAAAACTGTTTTGATATCTACATCGATAACTATATTTACAGTACCAGTACAATTTTCAAAAAATATTCCATGTACAGAAATGGTCTCGTTATAGTTTTATTAGATGTATAGATATAGTAGATATATAAATTGTTTCAATTATCACATAAAGCTTTTAGGGTGTTGTAATTTAGGGAAAAGATTCATTTTTGTTATTGCAAGAAAAAAGCGACAAGTAAAACACACTAAAACACATTCGAATACTTTTCAGGTATGTGTATGCGACTTTTGTTTTTAATTAGTTTCAATCAATTTTCTATTTATACAAATGGAGTCGCTCTTAAACTAACTATACCTACCTAAACATACAAATTCGGTAACTTGAATTTTTGAATACCCAGTAATTATATTTATTTATTTTACTTAGAGTGTGTCTTATTTTATAATATTATTAGAATTTGCTAGTTCGCGGATCGAATTTTATTTGTTGATTGGATTAATATATAATTCGTATGATGGGACGTTGTAATATTTACACAACAGTTCAGTTCAAGTTCCACAATTCGTCTTATGGACAAACTAAACTAAAGTATTCAACTCAATTCAGTTTGTAGTTCAATTTAATTCCACTCACCTGTATTAGGTATAGGTACTAATAATAAATTCAATTGAATCGATCCAAACCAATCTTTTGCTTCGTCTGCGTTGTGTACGAAGACGACGCACAGGCATGTGCATGGCCTTGCTGAACAAAATGGTTCTCTTTTAAGAGAACAACTACATTTTGTTTTTCTTGTCTTAAGATCGCTTATAAATAAACTGTCTCTGTTTCTTATTCCATACAATTCTTATTTTTAGTAGAAATACAATTTTATCTGAATCGAACGTTGAGAACGGTTATGGAATTGAAAAATATTAGATAAGATCTTTTTGTAAGATTACATTCGAAACTATATTATTAAAATTAAAAATGATAGCACAACATCCGTTGGCGGTACGATGCGATGTGCTGAACACTTTTGGCTCTAATCCAAATGCCATTTTTAATTCTTTTGATTGATTAATAGATGATCTATGCTGAATTGAAATGGACATCCGCGCAATATTTGATTCTGGATCGAGATGTTAGTGACCGATAACTTCTGTTTCTAATTGTTTCAAGTGTTCTCCGTTCAAGAAAATCATTGCAAAAGTATAAATTAAGACTGCAAAAAATCTTTTATCGTCCATTAAGTTCAGTATAAGTGTAATCAAACGTAAATTAGTGGCGACTACATTACATAGGTAGGCATTACCTATATAAGGAAATGTTTGAACGAAATTGTAATTGCTTCTTATAGCACGACCTGGCAATATAAATTTTATTTGGATCTCATTCAAGTCCATCTTTCAAGATTCATATGAACACTCACTTTGTTAGGCTCCTTATGCAAAAGAGTCTCATAGAACAAAAAAGAATTAGCCCAAAAAGATACCTCTAAATATAAAATATTTTATCTACGACTACCATGATATTACTTGTTTATTGTACAAAATACTATCTAAGTAAGCAACTATCTAAGTATCTAAGTAAGTACAAAATACTATCTAAGCTACGTTTTACATACAGCCATATATCCAGCTGTATAAAAAGTGGCTCTTTACATGCATGTATACGTAAAATACCAAAGCTTGCTACACCTTTATTAATTCTTATATTATATATTATACAGTGATATACATGATATACATAATATTATATATCTGTACAAGAATTTTACCAGGCAACTGAATGTTTACGTTTGTTTTTAATAAATTTCAAATACTACATAATTTTAATGTATTGGTATTTGTAGATTTGTACCAAATTTTTATCGTTTATTGTGAATTTCATGTTACTCATAGATAAAGTATAGTACGTAACTCGGTTGTAAGGCATATTACACACTCGCCGCTGCGCGGCTCCTGCGGAACTTTTTCGCTCGTGTGTAATATGCAACTGACAACCTCAATCACGTAATATAGGTACTATACTATTTCACATAAATACCTACGTAACAGGGTACTGATATGCTGACTGACCAAAACAAAATCGCACTCACAATGTTCGTTGTGTTGAACTGTTGACTGGCATAATCGCGGATTAAGTAAAATGCATGCGATATTATTACATTTTATAGTTAATTACTGTGACGAACAATAACTTGATCGGATTGTCAGTTCTTATTATTTTCAACGTGTTTTTATTTGGCTGGAGACTGATAAGAAATTCGAGGGATAATATTTATTAAAGACATTAAATATGCAGTAATTTGATACTAATAACTGAAACGTTGAAGAAGCATGACTATTAGAGATCACTATTCTGAAGAGGGAACTATCCTAATCAAATATTTAGGAACTGCATTATTTTAACTGTCGTGCTAGAAATAATCAATATTTACAGTTTTTATTGAGAACGAACTTATTATTCGTATAGGTACAAAATAAAATATACCGCCCAAAATTCTCTCGTTTGTTCAATTAAACTCACATAGTAACCCTTAGAATTTTATGTTGGATGCTGGAACATGTTTATTATGCTTTTTATTTTGTTTTCTTCTATTGTGGAATCTTACCGTAATAACTTTGTTCATTCGACGGCGATCGCTTAGTCTAGTGTATACTAGTATAATAATATATTAAAATGTTTTTGATTCATTTGACCAGTAAGTGGATAACGTTGCCAAATGAATTTGAAGCAAACTCTATGTACACACACTTGCTGAAACAAAATATTTAATTAAATTCAATTGGTCCGTTGATCCGATCACTAGAACAACACAGACCAGAACAAGGTAATAATATTTTTGCAACAGATTTATATATATAAAAAAAAACCCACTACACATTTACCTCTTACATTATGTAGGTACTATGTGTATGTGAACGAACATACACCTCTATCTATCTATACACACAGGTAAGTTAAATGGACAACGGCAGCAGCGCACTCCACTACACTGGCAAGCACTAGGTAGGTGAAATGAATAACTAGCCGATAGCAATACAACCTTGAACTTACTTCTTGTCCTCTATGTTGCTTGCTTGCTTGCTTGCCATAATATACGTACAACTTGTCGAAGAAGACGACGGCCACAGCTATGGCTCCCTCTTCGTGAATAACATTACATCGTAAATACAGTGTGTTTTGATTTTTCACATAAATAATTTTGTATATTTGATGAAGACTATGCAAAATCACCTACGAGCGGAGCTATTATTGATAGTAGAAATTGAAGATTTTCTTTGAAGTAGGTACTAAATGTAAGATATACTTTGAAGTAGGTACAAACAAAGACATATTTCATGAGACAGATATATTCTTGTGAGTTTGTAGTTGTTCAGATACCTGAAGAGCACAATTACCTAAAGAAACAATATTATATTTTACTATGAGTCTTCAATTACTCTTGACAAAATTTAATTGTTGTAGTTTAAATTACGATTGGAATCTTTTAAAGGCTTAATCGATCGAAAGGGTAAAGTTCTCAAATTACCTATATTGAGACCATAATACTCTAGAATAGAGCAAATCAGGATAAGAGTGTACATTCTACAATACCATTAATACCTCTAATTATAAGTACCTACTCAGAAGATTGAGCTAGGTAAATTCAAGGCGAATTAGAAAAAGCCTACAACCACAGTACTTAGACACGTTACCAAGAGGATCAATAACATTTGAGGGCCCCATGTAGTCTTAATTCAATTTTGAAATGAGTTATTCGAACGTAAATACAAGTCAAATGTCCCAACAGTTGCTCTAATTATTATGATTTTGATAAACAGCAGTTCAATAGATCATTGTCGAGAAAGATTCAAGCACATATTTGAAAGGTATTTCCAGATGGTCTTACATACCCACTATCATCCAGAATAAATGTAGAGGGCTGCAATTTTAATATTCGTTGAGTTGCTACCTAGGGTGAGCTACAGTTTGGGGATTTCAATTTTTAACTGGCACCTTCATCATTTTTACATCAAAATTTCATAGTTCTTGTTTTTCGGTGAGTCTGAACAGGGCCAGCAAGAGAAATGAGGGGCCCCGGGCCAGAAAAAAAAATTTTCAAACATTTTTTCTCCAAAGATGATGAAAAAAATGAAAGATAGCTCTGTTGGGCACTTTTTTTTACATTTCCAGACAATCTGAAATCGTTTTTAAATAAACGAAATCAATTTGGGACAAAACAATACCCAAATTATATACTTTAATTTTCACATTATATAATTCACTTGAATCAAAATGTAAACAATGAAATACAAATAAAAAAATATACCATTTTGTAATAAATTAAACATTTTTCTCATGTGTCGAGTACGAGTGACATAACATAATCATGTAAACGTAACCTTCTCATTATTATTTTATTACAGTCAACAAAAAAACACAACAGACACATACAACTCGTCACTCGCTGCTTTGATAATTAAAAATTCATTTAAATAAATTTATTTTTACCTAGAAGCGATATGTAGCAGTAAATTGTTTGCTATGTGCTAATGTTTGTTGCGGTGTTATGTATTCTGTTTCACACTCCAAACGATGAATATTAGTTAAACTATTGTGACTGTGACGCTGTGACTAGGTGAAGAATGTATCAATACCGTGTCAATTACAGTGTATCCGGCCATTGACTACATATTTAATATTTAAAACACACATAAACTGTTGGAGTATTTTTTGTTGATTGAATCCATTTTAGTGTTGATTGGTCAGTAAAAGACTGCATATGAAAAATATTCGGTTGTGGTTTCGGGCGGAATTAATATGGATTACGGAATTAATTTCTAAAAACACTTGCAGTGTATCCTAGAAATGTGCACATTAAGACAATGCTCAATTATTAAAAAATTAAAGGCCACAGAATCGAAATTCAAAAAAGTCATCAGTATTTAGGCATAATAAACTTAACATACCTACTAGTTATACTAAGAACACTTATCTTAGCTACTAGTGGTGGAGAACTATCGATAGCACTATCGATAACTATCGATAGTTTTGACTATCGAAAACTATCGATATTTTTTTTTACTATCGATAGTTTTCGATACATTTTTTCAGTTATTTCGTTTACATATAAATACTAAAGATAATAAAAATTTCGTAGAAATTATAGCCAGAGATATAAAAACAACCATTTTAAGGGAATTTCCCGGCAAAAAGGAATAATTCCGCCCCAGCGTAAAACCGGCGACCTTTTTTGTTTTTTTTTTTTTTACTCGCGGGCTATCTAAATGCCGCCCAACTTGGGTATCAAAAACTATCGATAAACTATCGATAACTATCGATAGTTTCACGACTATCGTAACTATCGATAGTCGGGACTATCGATAGTCAGAACTAGCGATAGTCGGGACTATCGATAGTTCTCCATCACTATTACCTACTGCTACTGTTAATGTTACGATGGCTACATAAGAAATAAAGAGTACAACAAGTATATATGATAACAAGAGCAGATAGCAGAACTTTTGAACTGTTACGAACCCGCATTCATTCTATTTATTTTTATTTGGAAATCATTATGGAAATCAATAATGTTTTATATTAATAATTACCCAATAAAGCAAAATTTACTATGCAAAAATACTACTATAATTTAGTGAATTTTGTGACATGTTTCGATCCATATGATCACTATCAGAATAGGGAAAGTTCCACTTCGGTTCATGCCTTGTATACTGAATACTAGTGATGTCGGGCCGTGAAGCAATTAATCGATTAATCGACTAAAATTATTTTTCAGATAAAATTAGTCATTAGTCGAAAATATCGAGCACGTCGACTAATCGACTAAATTTTTAGTCGAATTCATGGTAAGGTAACGTACGTAACTGTCAAAAACGAGGTTTTTTTGGAATTTAATTATGGACTTTTAATATTTTTCTTATAAATTTTCTTATATTTTTCACATAAAAGTGAAAAAGTTTCCATTTTTTGAAGTCCAATGAATAATACAGAAATATTGTTAAATTGGTCATTTTTAGTCATTTGAAAAAAAAATTTATCATTTTAATCATTTAATCGAAGGTAAAATAGTCGACTAAAATATGACTAAATGTAAACAAAATTAGTCGACTAAACCGACTAATCGATTAATCATCCGACATCACTACTGAATACATCCTATGAAAAAAGTAGCAGGGGTACGATTAATGGCGAAGATTCAAAAACAAGAAAAACAAGGACGGACTGTACCACTTGACACACGTGACCGAGAACAAGCATTCAGAAAATAATAAATCAAAGTAAAGAACTAGGGCCATATAAGTATACCTACAAAAAAGGAAACTAAATAATTAACAAATCGATCAAAATTATAAATTTCAAAATTGATCAAGAATTGCCACCTCTATATCCATAGGTACATACGAAAGTACATAAAGATCAACGGGTAGAGGCCACATTTCATTTTTTAAAGGCAAAATTCAAAATGTAGATAAATATTTTCAAAAAAGTGAAAAATGGTGTCATTTTATGGAATAAGATCTTCTCTTTCCAAAAAGATGCATTAACATAGTTGCTCCGAGATAGTCAGGTACAAGAGTATATCTCAGCAAAAAAAATTTCTTTCATCAAAAATTAAATAATGTATTAATATTCGTCAGTTATTATATTTGTATACCACTTGTTTTTTCTAATTTCCGCGTACTTATGTTGTAGAAATATAAAAGCATTGTTAACCCTAGAATCATACGTTGGTCTACGAGTCAAGTTAATCATACATTGGCGTCGTTTCGACGAATGGACTTTTTACGGGGAGTTTTAGAATTTATTTGCAAAAAACATTTTTTTTACATAACAATACTACAAAAGCGAACAAAATATTTAAAAAATTGGATTTGGAAAAATTTCTTAATATAAATATTTATTAATTTTTTTAATCTTTTTATCAAAGCATATTTTCACTATAAAAATTAAAAAATAGATAAATACATCAGTTGTATCACAAAACATGTCTTTCAAATAATTAATTTATGAACTATTATGAGTCGGTGGACATGTGTGACTTTACAGAATGCGAAATTTCTCAGTCACAAATATTCCTATAGATATGTAGTTATTTCCCCATTAGGCACATTTGTAAATTTTCTAAAATTTGTTAGTAATTTTTCGAATAAGATTCAGAAAATAATAAAAATTAAAATATTTTCCACAAAATAAATTGTTAATCTTTTATTAACTCACTTGAAACGCATTCTTTGGTTTGCGATTCAATATATTAAAACTTCAGTATTATGTCGTCTCTGTAAGTCAAACAGCTGTAATCATCTTTCATATTATCATAATCATTGAATAAACTAATTATAACATCCATATCTTTAATAAATTTTTGAAAAATTAGGAAAACTTTTATATGTGGAGTACAAAATCTTAAAAAAAAAATATAGGATAATCATACATCGTCGTCCTTTTGACGCATACTATTTCAGTATAAAAAAAACGACAATAGCTATAAACAAAATTTATACGTCTTATGTGTTATAATAACAAATAAATTAGATAACAGAAGTTTCACAGCAAGCAAGTACCGACAAGTTGTAGTATTGGAGCAGGTAGAGAAGTTCGTATGATTCTAGGGTTAAAAAAGCGTTATAAAAACGTTGTAAAATGATGTTTATAAATTATATTTCAAAAACGGCGTAGTGAATAATATTTATTTGTTATTAAATATGGTTTGTAACATTGTATTTTATAACATATTTAATTTTTATCAAATACCTTTGACACGTTTTCATTTTATGCGAAAGAACAGTTTTCCCGCGAGAAAGAATAAGAGCCCGCGTGTTAAAATTACAAAACTTTGAAATCGTTTTTCTCAAAATTGGGGTAATCAATTTTAATCGGAATAGGCTCGTATTATTGGTATTGGTATCGGAATAGGCTTGTATTATTAAAAGCTTCGACTTCTTGAGAAATTACTCACAATACGATAACTTTTATTGTTAAAATCCAAGGTTGGAGTGTTAGTCGATAATAGTGTACACCTTAGCGCACATTACTGCAACGATTAATTAAAACATCACCCCAGCTAGACAATTGTTTATTTATTAATAAAAACGTTCACTTTGAAACATAATAACAGTGATAAACCCGTAGGAAAGAAAAAAAACAGTTAACCTTTTACGAGAATAAACAAAATTAAAACTGTAAAACAAAACAAAAAATCCGACCAGCAAAAAGGAAATTAGTAGCTACATAATAATTAACTTGCTTCTCATATAGTCAAGTGATTTCAATGCATGGTAATGTTAGGTAACACATAATGTTATTTAGTACATTACTATACAGATAAGTACCTACATTCTTTGCAAAAATCGTTTACGAAATCGAATACAATTGTTTTATGTTATTTTATGGGAATTTATGTGCTTGCCTTTGTGTTTGTCTGTCAGAGGGGCAAAGAATGGTGGAACAAACTATTCATTTTGTTGTCGTTGCACATATATACATATCTATATCCATCAGGTAATTAAATCAAAGTGATAGATACTTCATTTGCATAACGTTAATGAAACGTAAATGTGGTTAAAGTTGATTTTATCGTTTAATGGAATCTACGATGTCAGAAGCAAGCATAGTATGGTTCCTATACTTGTACAGAGACGCTTGTCACTGTACCATTGATTGTAATCGTATTAAACAGTGCTTTAATGTTGGTGTTTGTTAATGTGTGTTAAGACTAAACGACAAGAAATTTTACCAGAAAATTAAATTATGTTGATCTAAATTTTATAAAATTTTTCACCATATTTAATTATCAATATGTATATAATATAAAATGTTAATTAACAGCCCTAGTTTTGAATCGGATGCCAAGACCAATTATATATACCTCATTTCAGATACAATTGATCATGAGTTTTCGTTAAAAAATTAAATAATTCTTATATTCGAAACAAATTAATCTTCTATTCTTTTCTAAAAGCAAACTGGAAATTTAAAATTTACGTAAATGTAATAATGAAAGATAATTATAAAGCCAAGAAATCGGAAATTATTTAAATTCAAAGTGACGAAGTATGGTTAAATTTAACTGAATTGAACCATAAAAAAAATTCTTCTTTTTCGTTTGTAATTATAGTTCCCATAGTAACTGAGGATCTAGTAAGTCGATGATAAAACGTTAATACAAATTCAACAATTTGGTGTGGTGATAACTTATTACTCGGGTCAACATATACCCTTATAACCTTTTATTACGGAAAAATGCTTCGTTCCCTTGAGAAAATTCAAAGACCGTTTTGAACGTGTGCACCTATTACGCAAACTACCTACTGAACTGATTCTGATGAATGTTTCATCCATTTTTATTCATTCGTATTTCTTGTTTTACTAGTTCTTTATAATAATTATATACTTCTCATTGATTTTATACCAATGCGTCGCACGAACGACGCCGCGGGTACAGCTAGTAGCCCGCTCCAGGGGGGGGGAGCAGAGCAACCCGGGGTGGCAAATTTTAAGGGCGGCATTTCTGTAAAATCGTCGCCGGTTTCACACCGGGCGGAAGCAGAATTTTTGGCAATACTGGCAATACTTATGGAAACAATAATATTCGTTGAATTTTCTGGAGACAGTTCAACTTTCTGGAGGCATTAAACAAAATTTTGTCTTGTCGAGAGGCATTAAACAAAAAAAAACAAAACTTTGTAGACAAAATTCTGCAATCTATTTTAAAAATATATATAATTTAATTTTTTGCTGAAATAAACGAGTACCAATTTAGATCATGTATGTATGTACGCACCTATCTATATACATTATAACGTCTGCTCTCTTGATCTCTATCTTGTTTTACAATACGTTTGAATAAAAAATAATTTATATCTAACCATCTTTGTTTAACACGATGATTATAAAATTCTTATAAAATTACATTACTTAATATGTTATAAGTAATACTAACAAATAAACAGATGTTATCCATAATTATTGGTTATTAGCGGTTATTTAATAAAATATAATAATTTATATTTTAAAATAATCATTCTTATTGCAAGTACATACTATATATAGATGTATACTTTAATGACGTAGGCAGGTATTCAAGCTTTTAAATGGAAAGAAATATTTTAAGAAATTTTTTTAAAAATTAGTCCTTTTGTCTATTTATTTGCCCTTACATGGACAATTTCAAAATGATAAAATTGATTTTAATGGAGATATGAATCATGTAATCATAGATAAACTAGAATGTTTTGGAAATTTTCAGTTTGGTGGTTATATAACGTTCAGTTCTCCCTTCTACCTTTAACAGCACCGCGTTTTGTCATCGATGACTTAGATTTTCACTAATAATTTTTTTATTTTGCTCCATTTGTATTATACACTCCGCATTCGTACGGAAAAGACTGCATTACTAATCAAAACAGAATTATTTCTCAAATAATGTTTTAAATAACGAACAATAAATTGGCAACGGTTAACAAAAGCCTTTAATTCGAATTTCGTTAATATAAACAGCTTAAGTTTCAAATGAAGCGATCATGTATACATTAAAAATACATTCAACAATTTTTTGTTAAACTTCCTAGGCCTTAAACTTCCCGATGGTACTGTACTTCAAAAAACTTACTTTCCTAAAAACTTTTTCAGATTTACACCTGTAGCATGGACATGCGAAATTTCATGGTCATACATAATTCATAGGTGGAAATTATAGACTACAATTAATGGATAGAATGACAGACGAATTTGATGAAATCACAAGGCTTTCCATTAGTTAAACTTTTTTAATACCGAATAAGATGAGGCTTATGATTCACTTTTATTTCACTGGAGGCAATTTGATGGCAAACTCTTGTTGTTAGTTACCACACAAATGGTTTAAATAGTTGGCAGGACGGAGACTTTTAGTATATAGTATAGTTGAAGGTAAATTTCGACAATTTAAAAGTTGGAACTATTCAAGCTAGACTGAAAAAATACGAGGAAACTGAAGTGTAAACTTATTGTTAGTACAACGTAGATGGATCGACAAATTAGAAATATAGTTCGAGTGAGAACAAAATGGACTACAACGGGAACGGGTTGATTTTTTGAAATTTTATACGGAAGTCAGAGCGGCCGGAACGTAGTATTAAACACAATTTAACTGTAATTCGGGATTCGGAGTAAAAATCGAATTCAGTCGGAAGTGGGATTAAAATGATTGATAAATCGAGTGGGGAGATATTTGGCAATTTTTCTTGGCACTGTGTGTGAATGGAAAAAAATACTATTACCGGCGATATCTCTAAAACGGGTTATTCCTCGGTTATCTACTTTAAATATTTCCGGTATTTTCGGCAAAAAGTAATACATAATTCAGCATTGTTTGATTCTATCGACAGAAACAACTGAAGGGACTGGATTGAAAAGACGCAGACCTATCATAAAATCAGAACACTTACGTATCGATTAATGAAATCTGCTTGAAAGGGTCCAATGCGTACCTAAAATAAAAAAAAATATATATATTAGCAAAAATTATATCGTATGATACTTATTTAAGAATAATTTTTCTAAGTAAACACAAACAGGAAATTATTTATATGATAATGTATTTGGTCTCTCAAGACTTCTTGTTTACCCACTCATTCAATGTACTAGGTTCTCAAATTATCCCTGGTAGGTACCTTATTATATCTTGTGTGCACCATATAAGACTGAATATGAAAATATGTAAATATTATAACGACGATGATGCAGCGTCTTTTCAAACTTGACTATACGACAATAAAAGTCATCAACAATGTCTCCTAGCTCACTAGTTAGTCTAAGTCGATTGTATAAAATAATATACAAAAAAAAAAACATACGTCTATGAATTTATAAACTGAAGTAGGTTCTTTCTTGTAAATTGTTACATCAATTTTATATTTTATTTTTATTTTTTACTGAAATATGTTATTAATAATATTTATGTGACTAAAGATTAAGATACACTAAATAAATATACCTACAAAGAAAAAGTGAAAAGGAAAAATGAAAATATTCATAATTATGTACCAAAATCTCTTTTACAATAGAGTTATATTAATAGTGGAAACGCTGGTCACTTCCGTTACTCTGTGAACATATAAACTAACTTATCAAGCGATTATTACCCATACGCAATTAGGGTTGCCAGGTCTTAAAACCAAAAAGCTGGACATATCAGCCAGTTTAGCCGGACTTTTGGGTAAAAAAGTCAGACACCCTTAACTTTTTAGTCTTAGTATAATGCGTCTATTTTTTTAAAAGTAAAACAAGGCTTTTTTATCAATTACCATAAAATTTTCGTAAATTCTAATGATACAACAATAAAATTGAATGAATCAATTTTATTAATTCAATATTCATTACAATATCAATTTCAATAATTGCATGGAAATAGTAGTTAGCAGTAACTACTACTGCAATTTGCAATGAAAAACAAAATTAAGCAAAACACGACTGAACTAAATAAACTTTAAATTAATTGTAACATAAAGTAATTAGTATTTTTCATTGGCATACATCTGCTTTAAAAGCTCATTTTCTTTTAAAATTGAGTTGTAGGACTTTTTACAAGTCAAATTTTTAAAATTAAATCGTACAACCAACATTTTGTCTATTCTATCGACATTTAATTTGTTGCGTTCTTTTGACCATTGTTGACCTATTAAAGAAAAAACTCTTTCAATATTTGCATTATGACCGGGAATGGAAAAATAATATTGACAAATAGTAAGGAATTTTGAAAATCAATCTGAATTACTCTGATTTAAAATAGTCTACCCATTTTAAAAATGATTCATGAATTGTGATTGATGAAAATTAAAAAGGATTCATGAATCAAATCACGGGCGGAGCGGAAACCAACACATGACAAATGTAAAAAAAAAAAAAATGGTCAAATTTAAAAAGCTTAACAAAAGCCGGACAGGCCGGACAGGCCGGACACCGTCTAATTTGGCCGGACACGCAACCAAAAAGCCTGACTGTGTCTGGCTTTATCCGGACGCCTGGCAACCCTATACGCAATGTATTATTTACTAACATCGTTATCAAATCGTACAATTATAAGCATTTACTATAAGAGTTGAAAATATAAAATAACTATGGATTTATATTATTTCTCTTTATGCTATTTTGTGTTTGTCAGTGTATTAAATACCATTAGAAATTAGAGTATGAATTTTAATAGGAATTTTAATAGGATTTTTTGATATTTTATATCTGCAAAAATATAAGATACGTTTTTGCACCATTATCCTAGGTAAGCGGGTTTTCGAAAAAAAGTAATTGAAGTAAAGTGATCGAAATTTCACTATATTATACAGGATACTGCAACAGCGGTGTATAGTATTCCGATACTCTTGTAGATATGGATTTTCCCATTACTACAATTTTTCAAAGGACATCAGATCATTTCAAAAAATTCTGTTACTATTCGGTGCAATTACTTGGCATCTTTAAAATGCACATAAAATGGACAGATTAACCAATTCTTTGATTATTTATTAGAGTAAAATTAAATAAAACAGTTTTCATATTTTAGAAATTCATAAACAGGTACACAGTAATATTATTATGTATTGATTTAATTAACTCAAAAAATATATTTTTTTAAGATTTATTCGAAACTTTACACCTCAGTTTATCGATTTTAATTAACATCAAAACCTGTGATAGACAAATAAGACATTTTTTCTCACATCTAAAACCTAAACTTTTTGTTAGTAAAAGTCAATAGCCATCATTCCTTTGTAACAAAAAATTAGTATGACAATAGAAACGTTTATAATGATGTTTGGTCTATTCCTATTTATTATTATCTAATCGTCGTTTTTGATAAATGATAAACAATGGGTCTCATTTTCTATTAACTTTATGTTTCGGTGATGTCAAAGGGAAATTCTTTTTATGGCATTTCTATTTATAAAATTTTAAAATAATAATAATAATAATAAAAAATGTAGATATAGGGGAGATGACTTCGTCTAATTGATGCCAAAGCGTTGAAATGGAACCCTGTGGATTTATCCGTTAACAAAATCAAAATGTCATATTTTTTTTGTTGATGACACACATATGTGTTACGTAATAATGATTATATAATAAAAATTACCGCTTTATTGGCTTCATGAATATTCATATGATGTAGTTTTAAATAGGTATCGATGCAACATATAGAGGTTAAAAAACTGATTTGTGAAGATTTCATTGAAGATTGTATTTTTAAAGTTTGGATAAATTTCTCTTAAATTACGTTGCGTTGTGGTTAATGTGACAGGGGTTCGAGTATAGGTACTGCTTGTCAGTATATAAATCAGATATTAATTGAAGCTGTTGTAGAAATTAAAATACATATATGTAAGATTTTTATTTGACACGATATGTTAAATGCTGTAGAATTGGAATAATATTGGAAGTTGTATGTGGTAAATATTTAATGTTGTATAGAGTCGACTGTACTTTACTTCTGAAATATAATAAAACTCGCCGTATACCCGATGGGAGTTCCCATCGACAACATCTTTTTATTAGGTACTCACTTTCTGCTCACTTTTAATGTTTTTCAAAAGCCTAAATCAGTATCCACATTTCTAACTTCAAAAATGACGAACTTCCCATATGAACTTTCATTTCCTTTTTTAACCCCTTAGAGAATAAATTTCCATAAATGTTTACATAACTGACTTTTATTGATAAACAGAAACCTAAACGCCAATTTTCATATCTGCTGTGCTAAATTTTGTCCTTCTAAACCCAACAGTTTAGGCTGTGCGTTGTCTGTCAGAGTGTTAAAGATTTATTCAATAATATATTATTTATTTTAATAGTCAATGTAACATATTTTTATATACCACTAACTTCAAAAATAACGAATTTACATACAAATTTTCATCCCCTTAGGGGACGAATTTTCAAAAATCCTTTCTTACAATTAGTGCTCGTCTACGTTACATAGGAAACTCCTATACAAAATTTCATTCTTCTAAACCCAACGGTTTAGGCTGTACGTTGTCTGTTAGTCAGTGTTAGAAATTTATTAAGTAGATAATGAACCTTTTTTTAGTTTTAAAAAAGTGTACTTTTTAGATAAAATATATTTCAAAAGAGAGTTGCTTGAAATATTTGTAAATCAGAAATATTGGCTTAACATTTAATTTTTTTAAAATTTTCTGAGTTATAGTTTAAGTTTACAGATGTTATGATAAAAAAAAAAGTTTTTTTGAAGCCTGGGTAGTCTAATCAAACATTACAAACTATGACAGAAATTTAAATTAAATTATTACGTGATCCAATTAAACATTTCCAGTATTTAAAATTATTCTTAACATATTAGCAAAAATTGGCATTTATAATTTCGTCATTACTTGGTTTATGTCATCCTTCCGATCCCATTAACGTTGGAAACTAGTCTAATTAAACAAAATTTATTTTCATCGAAAAATCATGAAGAGAACTTTGAATAGGTTGGCTATATACAAAGTTGCTAGGGACAGATATAGCAATGATGCGATTTAAAAAAAAAAGGCATTTTAATTTTAAAACTTGTTTTATCAACAAAAACATTCTTGCGGAGAAAAACAAGCTCAGATGACAACGTGTACACGTACAGACATACACAGACAAGACAACACGATAGCAAGAAGCCGGTTAATAAGTGATGAAGACAAATTCAAACAGTTAACTTCTCTCTATAGAGAGCGTTTTTGATGATAATAATGATGACTTCTCATCATTACAAATACACATATAGATAGATACATAGGTGTACCGTACATACCTTGCTGGTGTTACATTCAAGAAACAAGAACATAAATTGGTATACCTGCGGTGCAAATTCAGTTGAATGTTTTAAATTAAAACCAAATCGGTTTAATAAAATAAGTCAATCCTTTGTAAAAATTCTTACTTGTTTCCATATATATTTACCAAAATATATATAATAAAAAAGATGAGAGTAGTTCTTATTATTAAACAAAACCGAAAAAGTATAAGTTTTTTCAGTTACTGACGAATATAATTTTATTAAACGTTTAAAAATAAAACAATTTTCTTGCATTTTAAGGTTATTTTGTTACAGATTCAGTTACAAAAATCATGTAAGCTTACTTGAAATTGTATATTATAATACTATAATATACAATCTGTATATTATAATATTATAATACACAATTTCAAGTAAGCTTACATGATTTTGAAATTGTATATTATAATATTATAATATACAATCTGTATATTATAATATTATAATATACAATCTCAAGTAAGCTTGTAAGAAAATTGTTTCATTTTTAAACGTTTAATAAAACTATATTCGCCAATAACTGAAAAAAACTATAATTTTTCGGTTTTGTTTAATACTTAATAAGAACTACTCTCATCTGTTTTATTATATATATTTTCATAGATATATATATTCTAATGTAACTTACGTACTTATAGCATTTTTTTGCTTTACACAAAGATTGTGTTACTTCTTTGTTGTTCAAAACAGGTTAACATGTTTATTGTGTTAAATCGAAATTTGTGTTAATATTTTCATTTAAAACAAACGTTACATTAACGCAGCGTTGTGTTACTTATTTAACATAAAAATTTAACCACTAGTTTTTTTTACGCAGAACACAAATTTGTTTACTGTATAGTACTGTGGAAAAATTGCACTGTTTGCGATTGCACTATCTTTACGGGCGAATTGCTGGCTTACACGTTTTATCCCTTCATCAAACCGAATAAGGTATTTGCTTTACGTTGGTAAATTTAAGTGGTTTCAAAATTTTTATAAGAAAAAATAATTTTATGTTGATACTCCCTTTTTGATTCACTTTTATGTTGATACTCCCTTTTGAACCCCGAGCACTTTCACAGTAAACTTCCCCGGAAGCCGGCAATATTTTTAAAAAAACTTTGTGATACGTACATACCAACTGACATTCAAATCAATTACAGAAAGTTTAAATAACAAACTGGTAAAAATAAAGAAAAAAACTTTTATTAGTTCATTGTAGTTTTATAAATTTATAATAAATATAAAATATTTGTTATGTATTTGTTTATTTTAAAATTTTTTATAGAAACAGAAACCGAAGTGTTAAAAGCACTTATTTATATACATATCAGTAAGAGAGTATAATATGACAAATGCGTTCATAGTAGGAGAAAAAAATAGCTGACTACCTATAAATTGTGTTAACAGCAATCTATCCCGCATTTTAGAGAAGTATTTAGAGTTTAGACGAACTAGGCGGCTGTAAATTATATGTTGTCAAAGATTGTGATGATACTATCACACAATTACAGTCATGTCGAAATGAGTTTTATCAAAATTAAAGCTACTGTAGTTTAACGAACGAATGCTAAAACTACCTTGATAGACCAGTAGCTGCTTTGTGTTTCAAGTTAAAAATACCATTAGTATTGTAATTACCCACCACTTTAACTTAATTTCGTTACTTTATATACATAGGTAATATGTGTTTATAGTATATGAACTAGCTGTTGAAATAGAGGTAACAAACAACAGCCTGCAGAACAGCAAGCCAGCGAGCAGCACGCATTTCTTTATTTTTCGAGACGTTTAATTTACACATTACATCATCATAAATATGTCCTCATATCGTGTGTTATGCTAATGTAAAAATAAATTTAAAAAACACCTTTTATATCGTGGATACCATGTTAATATCTATAGCATGGCTATGGAGGCTATGGATATATGTATTATATTTTACAATGCGTGTATTAAACCTATACACTTATACCAATATATTTAATCTGATTATAAAAAATAATTACTTTAAAATAAAAATAAGAAAGAAATATTTTACTGTATTACATGTACTTTAACGAAAATAGTGGGATTATTTTACGTAAACAAAAATGGCGTTGTATAAGAAAATAATTCGAAGGCCAAGAGTATTAAGTGTGATGGTCTGAGTTGTCGAGTAATGAGTTAATGACTAAAAATATCCATAATTTTGTACAATAATAATAGTAATAATAATAATGTGATTTTACGTCTGTTCTTAATACTTTTCGCCTATAACAGACGCCACCCACATCATTTTTTGCATACTTTATTTATTTATACTATTTTTACGATACTTTTTAGATTTACATTTTAATGATGTGAGTGGAGGAAAGTAGTGGGAAGCTAAGATTTGGAAGATGTGGGTCTGCAGCCGTCTTTTTAAATGAATTATGTCGATATTCATCTGGAATTGTGAAGGGAAACTGCAAAAAACCTTCACTAGCAATAGCTATGTATACTAACTACAAAGGTTTTTGAAAGGTGCTCGGCTTTAGTTTCTTATTTAAATAAAAAATTATTTTTGATTTTAAAATATTTAATTCTTATCAATTTTTTTTTAACAGTAAGATTCGTGAGTCGAATAAAAATTGTTCACAGATCGCATTTGGCCTACAGGCCAGAGACTGCCCACCGTTGCAGTAGATTACAATTACATTTAGATTCTAAAACCATTTGTAATCAAATTTTGAATTATTTATCTTTTCTAATGTACATCTTAAGTTTAATGTTTCCAAAATTACCTACATATTTTAGTTATATTAATAATGTCCATATAATTGTATAACCAGTTTAATTTAAAAATTTCAGTTAAATTTAGAAACCTAGCCAGTAGCTACGAAATAAAAAAGTAACTCTTACGGTGCAATCATTCAAAATATGCAACAAATTTAAGTTACATACATACATCCTGACTTTCTGAAAATGTAAATAATTAGCTAAAAAAAAGTAGTTAAAAAAATCAAAAAACCCGACTGCGAAAAAAGTAAACTAAAACGGTGGAAATAAGATGAAATAGAGAAAAAGAAGAATGAATAAAAAGTAAAGCAGTCAGAGGCATAAAACTTTTCCGTTTAACTTGGTACAACAGGTATGCCACCGACTGCTTTACTTTTTATTCATTCTTCGTTTTCCCTATTTCATCTTGTTTCCACCGTTTTGGTTTACTTTTTACGCAGCCGGGTTTTTTGATTTTTTTAATTAATTTTTTTATTTAGGTCTATTTAGCGTTGTTTAATTCTTTAGAAGGAAAAATATATAGTTACGCATACGAGAGATTACAACGGCTGGCAGCCTAAATTACTACGAATTTGATATTAAAATTTTTTTATACTAGCGCTAATATAATAGCTTTTGTCTACGACTTCGTCCGCTTAGGTTGATTAAATGTTTAAGAAGGTTGATTAAATGTTTTCGTTTTTTTTTGACTTGAAAAATCATTCAACTGCAGGTAGATTAAGATACAATCTGCTAACAAAGACCGACTTCCTGCAACAAGATAAAACCAAAAACGTTGTAGATCACAGAAATATGAGCTACATGTCCGCACAGGTCAAACAATCAAAAATAAAAAACAAAAGTCAAAAACATCAAAAAATCAAATATCAAAAAAAAAAAAAAATTTATAAATCATCTTACATGTTTCGGCACGAGACCATTTTCAAAGATTATGGCAAGAAATTGTTTTTTATGATTTTTTGATTTCTTGCCTTAATCTTTGAAAATGGCCTCGTGCCGAAACATGTAAGATGCTTTATAATTTTTTTTTTGATATTTGATTTTTTGATGTTTTTGACTTTTGTTTTTTTTCTATTTTTGATTGTTTAACCTGTGCGGACATGTAGCTCATATTTTTGTGAGCTACAACGTTTTTGGTTTTATCTTGTTGCAGGAAGTCGGTCTTTGTTATCAGATTGTAAATGTTTTCGTGCATATACTATGTCGTCATCGACTCCACACGGATGAATTCACCGACAAAAATTAGTTTTCTATATAAATTTTCATCCCCAATTTTATATCTTTACGGAATAAAATTCCAAAAGTCCCTTCTTAGAGCTCATCTACGCTACATAAGGAAATTCTGTACAAAATTTCACGTTTCTGGGCCCAGTAAGTTTTTTAAATAAATTTTGACCGCCTATTTTATCCCCTTAGTTGATAAATTTGCACAACCGCTACTTAGTGCTCGCCTACATTATTTAAAGAACCCCTTTGTAGAACTTCACGTTTATAGATTCAACGGTTTTCTATATAAATTTTCATCCCCTATTTTAACCCCTTATAAGGAGTGTAATTCTAAAAATCCACTCTTGGTGCTTGCCTGAAAAATTTTACGTTTCTAAACCCAGCGGTTTTCTATATAAATTTTTATCCCCTATTTTACACCCTTAATGGATAAATTTTTACAAAAATTCTCCCTCTTAATACTCATCTACATTACCAAAGGACCCCTGTGGCCCTGGCAAAATTCTCCCTTTCATAAATTTTCATCCCCTACTGTATACCCTTAGGGGATGAATTTCCAAAAATCTTTTCTTGGTGCTCCCCTACATTACATAAAGAACTCGTCTGCAAAATTTTACGTTTCTAGACCCAATGGTTTGCTATATAAATTTTTCATCCCCTGTTTAGGGGACGAATTTTGAAATTTAATGTAGCCTATAGCACTCCCGAGATTAAGACGAATTCAGCGACACCTTCTTTACCAAAATCCGTCAAGCCGTTTAGGCTGCAGGCTGCGCCGCAGAAACAGACATAATCAGAGGATACATACATACTTCCTAAACACTTTACCCTCCTTCTGATGCAGTCGGGTAAAAAGGTTACAATCTTTCCACAGTCAAATTATAAGAATTGTATCCTTATTTTTTCAATTTCTCTTACACAAATTTATACCTGTTTTATTAATTTCTGATGTTACAGCTTTCTTATACATGCGAGGCTCCCAAAGCCCCGAGGCCATAGGCGGTTGCCCATTTCATCCGCCTTTTGCGCCGCCTCTGGAAATGAATGAAGTCTAAGCTCTATTTTACTAAAATAAAATTTCTCTAATAGTTCTCAAATTGAAATCTCTATGCGAAGTTTCTAGTTGTTTATAGTTCTAAATTAGTTGAGTTTCACTGTAGTTACAATGACCATGAATAACTCTTTTCAATAATGATCAGAAATGCTTTCTTACCACACAATACTTATCTTTGTTCCATTAAGAGGTTTGAAGTACACAGACTAAAAAAAACAACATTTTTTACATCAATTTAGTTAGAAGAACGACGCGATATGATTACGAGAAATAACGCAGAATAACACTTGAAAACGTATATAGTAAAGTTAGCATTTTTTGTTGCGTTTTTTTTTTAATGTAAAGGTTAAGGTAATCTTTTTAAAATGATCACATCAATGTTATATTTGAAGATTTGTTTTGATGTCTGATGGTGCGATATTAACGAGAGATGCCATCATTCGTACAACGTTATACTTGCGTATATATATACGATATACTGGTTTTAGAGCAGAATGTTACTATTTTTAAACCATCAATAATTCAAATATTTTTTAAACAAGTATCATTTTTATAAATACTACAATTTACAATGCTACAGTGTGATCCGGTGGAACGAATTTGGAAAAATTAATAGGATATTTGACTGTATTCAAAATTTGTTTTAAATATCAAATAATTTTATATATTATTCTTAAGAATAAACACTTAAATTTAAAGGATACTAATATTTTTTTTCAAATATTTTTTATTTCGCTATTTCCCAGACAAATTATTTTTCTCAAAAAGAGACGGTAACCTTAGGCTGCGGCCCCTGACAAATTTCTGTTTAGTTCACGAACCTTAGAAAAACTTCAAAAGGGCTAAATATCTTGAAAGCGAAAGAAAAAATCGTTAGTATGTTAAAACGAGCCTGTTTAATATTAATCATATTTCATTTCATACGACCCATTTTTGTAACTTAAATAAAAATTAAGTTACAAAAATGGGTCGATTAGCTACTGCGGTCCAAAGAGGAAATATAAAATTTATTCTAGTCCGCGTCATATAAAAGATTGTTCAGCCTTGTTCTAGGTTATACCAGAGCAGATGGTAATGAAAAAGCGAATAAGCTCTTAACCATTTATATCTTTAACTGAATTCAAATTTTTTTACGGTATAGGCTACAGGAGATCAAATCTTTCGAAATGTGATCAAAAAGAGGAAACCTACACGAATTGAAATTTTACGAAAATTACAGCTGGAAGAGATCGAAACTCTATATCAGTATGGACAAGTATAGGCATAAAACATTTTGCTACTTAGGTAACTGTCAAAGAGCAGAAATGTAAATGCCTGCCTCACTCCAAATTCCCGATTTCTTATGAAAAAGGAGGCTGTCGAAAGTGCTTCTGTATCCTCTACCGAAATCAGTCAATGGTTGCTTCATCAGAAACCATCTAAATATGCATCATTTTGTAAAAATTAAACATTATCCAGAAATGTTTCCTAGAAAACTTGAACTTAAGATTATTTGCATTGCATGCACTACGTAATAATATTACCATCCATCCAATGGGTTTTAGAGCCATGCCTTTATAATTTTATAAGAACCAACTAACACTTTATACATAATACTTATGCAGAATTATCAAACTAATGTGTTATTCAACTCTTAAATTTTTTTTTCGTGATTAGATCAAACATCCAAAAGTGGAATGAACCAGAGAAATACGCGCATTTGCTTTTAAATATTTCATAACACTTTTTCAAATCGATGACACTGCTCAGACTGCTTACCTTGCTACACACTTTATTTTCAGTCAGATAGGATGTAAACACTGGCATCATACATCAGATTCGTATATGTACATATTACCAAGTATTACATAGCGATCTCGACAGGCAGGTATATGTTGTTAGATACCATAGGTACACCAGTTTTAATTACGCAATATAAGTAAAAAAAAAAAAAAGAAAAAATGTTCTGATCAAATCAATTTATAAATGTATTCATTTTACTAAAAACTAATCAATTAACTTACTGGATTTTTTTTAGAAAAATATTTTTCTTACAACATTTAAGTGTTACTTTTTTTTTAATAAAAAAAACTAAAAATAGAAGTGAATCAATCATGTGAATAAATAATAGTAATATATATAATTAAGTTTTTTATTATTGCCCTCCTCATTCCAAATACACTTTTAATATATATTTTCTTTCTTCAAGTTCATTTCGAGTATAGTATACATTTAAAAGTTTCTAGCGTTACTAATGACAACCAAACTCATGAAACATTCTAAACAAATCTCTTATTTCCGTCTCTGGACGGAATAATATCGAGCCATTACCGCCATTTTAGCGTAACCGCCAAATATCAAATTTTACAGGAGAAGAATTTTTTAAATATTTGTATGGCGCTTGCGATATTTCTGCTGTCTTAATTTTATTACGCCTAAGCGTATTATTCTTATTATTTTATTAACTTCCCATAGGAAGTTATTGTAATGGATCCGAATTTACGAATCGCTAATTTTGACATATCTCCACGTTTCAAGGTCACTACAATCCGAATCCGTCGTTTTTAGCGTGATGTCTGTGTGTACGTTCGTTAGTTCGTTCGTTGGTTCATGAATTTTTTTTCGTCTCGCATATCTCGAGAACAAATGATGATATCAACTCCGGACTAATTTCATTAGATGTGTAATCAAAAAATGAAGACCGGATAAAGTTTTCAGCAAATTCAGATTAGCGGTTTGTTTTTTGTGGTAAAAAAGCGGAATTAACTTTATTAAGATAACATAGATTATATGGATTTTTTACCATCACATTATTATATAATGGCCTAAAGAACCTTCCTTGATGTTAAAAACGCCAGTATTTTATTATAAAATTTAAAAAAAAAATGAAGTAAGAAACTTTTTTTGAAATATATTTTGTCTCGCATATCTTGGTAAGCAAATGATGTTATAATTTGTTTGATAAGGGTGGATCCCCCATCCTTAGGTACAGAAGGCGAAGCCCCCGGTATGGTGCAAGGGGCAAAGCTTCTATCAGGAGCCCACGGGAGGAGTCGCCTGAAATGAAAAAAGAATTATTTATGTACAGTAGTCTCTAGTCTTTAAGGACACCCAATGAGAAGTTGATAGTGTGGGTAGACCTGTCCCCTAAATTTTTAATCTCACGATAAAGATGGTTATTGTCGGTTACGCTAAAATGTGAAAATGTATTAACGATAAACTAAGCAGTTGCTATAACTCGTTAACTAACGAATTTTGGAGAAAAACGTTAACACTGCTTGGTTCCTTACGGTTTAAAATTTTGCTTGCAATAAAACTCTAAATTTCGATAAAAGTGTCGCTTACGATAAATCGGCGGTAATGGCTCGATATATTAATCCTTATATATTAAAAAATTGTGTATTATTTTATGTCGACTGCAGTCGACGTTTGGAACGAGGAGGTTACAGTAAAGAAGGTTTGCATTTTTCAAATTTCGGCAAATAAGTAGACAGGATAAGTTACTGCATAGGTAGATAGTCAGTATGCATGGCACATGATAGTGTATGTTTCTGATATTTATCTGTACATATTTAAGGTAGTTAGAATCGAAAGCAATCTTTTTTTTTGGTTGAAAAAAATATTAATCGCATTCAATCCCGAAAATTTCGATTTTACACTGAAGACAAGAATTCTCTTAATGTTCTTTTTGTCGAATCGAATCTTAATTAGCTAATAGAAAAAATACCCCTGTCGCAGCATCCTGCATAACATAACGAATTTCCGTTTATAAAAATTCGTTTTCTCGGAAACCAGTTGACATAGAATAATGGTTTAAATACCTTTTTTATGTAATTTTTTTCCTCTTTCTGATGGTGTAAAAAAAATGTCGGAAAAACTTTTGAATAAGTGAAAATTTTGGCAAAAAAACTAATTTTTCTCAAGAACAAAAACCACGTTCTGGGCATCGGACGTGTCTGGTATATATATATATATATATATATATATATATATATATATATATATATATATATATATATCTATATATCTATATATATATATATATATATATATATATATATATATATATATATATATATATATATATATATATATAAATTTTAGTGGATATTATTTTCGGTTTCTAGGGACCTCAAAACAAATTTCTGCCATATTTCTGCCATTTTTATGATTTTTTGATAAATTGGCCACAGATTGCTGTATACAGCAATTGAAAATTAATTTTTTACGGTTTTTCGTAAATTTCGACAGCTAAACAAAAAATTTTGCAAAACCCTTTCTTAGCGAGCGCCTACGACCCAATAGGGACCTACATGCCAAATTTCAAGTTTGTAGGTATTATAGTTTTAGAGATTTCTTGATAGATGAGTGAGTGAGTGAGTGGTATTTCGCATTTATATACATAGATTTCAACCTATCTTTGGAATTTTGTTTTTTTTTTGCTTTTTTTCTTTTTGTTTTGTTTTTTTTTTCTTCTCTTACTTGTACATTGTATTATCTTTTGTTTCTAATAAAATAAAAAAAAATAAAAAAAAAATATTTCAATATTAGATTATTACATGATGGGTAAGCTGGGGCATATGTTTCGGTTGAATCCCATCTAGCCCTCACCTATTAACGAATTTCAGTTGGCTGTTGTGTAATAATTGCAGTTTTCTACCCTTAGTACGAAAAGGATCTCTCGAAAACATCGAGAATTTTTACCAAAATTTTCATGGTAGGAAAGTGCTAGCACAAATTACATCAAACACACATTTAAAGACATAACTTTTTGTATGAAACACTATTTGTGAAAGTACGATTTGCACTTGAAAGATTTTCTATTTTCAGAACAATGAAATAAACTGACGTCTAACCTACTGTCCTGTTCTAAATAATACAAATATTTAATTTACCAAAAATCAATTGAACAAAAATATATTAACAAAATTATTCTTTTCAGTAATTTTAAATAAAGGAATAAATTTTGTATTATATCTAAACAGGTTTAATTCAATGATTCTTGAAATTCATGTTCCTACAAAGTTTTATTTGAAACTCTGCCAAATTGTATTAATAATATAATGTATGTATGTGTAGTGTATATCATCTATTGATAATATTTCTTCATATGCTATTTAAAATTAAAAGCGAAAAAAACTGAAACGTCAAACTTGAGATCATTAAACCCACTACACTACACACAGTCAGACAAACAAACATGTTCCACTGAAAGATCAATATACAAAAAATAACACTGCCAAAAAAGTCAATATTCATATCATAAACAATAAATAATAAATTATTTCATTCAATATATAAAAACGAAAAAGGTTAAACTCCTCCAAAAAAAATATCCAAAACAGAAGAAGTGAAATAACGTCAGAAGAAAAAGTGAAAAATGTCAATTAGAAGACGAGAAAAAAATCAAACATTCTGAAGCTAAAATTGAATTAAATAATTTCATGTAACATTCAACATATTAGATACATATTGATTGTCAAGTTCGATAAGAAAAAATTAAACATTACCTACAACCATAGTAACCATGCAGATACTGAGAAATCAACTTGATGTACCAATAAATAATATGCATATCTCATATTCATTAAAACAGCATGTTTAGTTACAAGAAATTTACAAGTTAACCAAAGTTAAGTCGGTTCTACACGATGCTACGAACACCTTCCAACATTGGACGATTGACGATTCGTTGCATCGTGTGGCCGTTGTTCGAACCCACAAGCGTCCAATGTGGAGCATCGAACGTTCGCATTTGGCCATGTTCCAACCGATGTCGGTATGCTTGCACCGAGTCAAAGGATGCTTCGAACGTTTGAGGGACAATGTTCTTTCGCAAGTAATAAATTATCAACGGCTACACGACTCGTTCATATGAAGAAAGACAACATCAGTGTATAACACTAGAGATAACATCAGACAGGTAACATCCTCGTCCACTGAATAAACGTTTGTACCGACACATCATCATATACTGTATTGTATTGAATCAAATATTCGATTCACCGTGTAGCAGGAACATTCGCAGCACCAACTATCGAACTCACTTGCATTAAACGCTCGATCGAACGTTGGAAGAAACGTTCGTAGCATCGTGTAGAACCGGCTTTAGATGACGAGCAAATGTCAATCAGACGAATGGCAAATACTCAAGTTACGTTACATTACTCGATCTATAAATTTCTACACGGTGATATATAAATCTGATAAAGAAAAATCAATAATAGAAAAATACATAATATCTAAAACAAGTGACGTGTGTCCGATACTGAACATTTTTGTTTTCTGAAATGACAAAACAATATCAAAATATTAGACAAATGAATAGCGATATAAAAAATGAACTATTTCATTAATTTCTTTTAAAAATAATTAAACTTGTATATTTTAAAAAAAGTTTGTTATTGGTCACTATCGTATACAATGAGCCCATTAAAAGTTTACTAAATTCAAACTGATTTAGAGCTGGGAATGTTATAGCATGTTGGTAGTTATAATGAGATAGGAAGTAGCTGATTTTATTAAGTTAATAAATAATCCTACGGAACCACCAAAAATGTTTCTCCCATAGAGCACTAGAGATAAAATATATATTTCTATACTACTGGAACCAGTGTAACCACTTGAGATAGAAAATATGTTGTATACGTGCACGGTGTTTACTTTGTATTTGTGCGGTAAACTCTGTTAGTGTGAGTGGTGATAGCCGTCACGTGACCTTTGGTTCGCATACATGTGTGTGATGTGTGTGATACCACAATGCTACTTGTGCCGGTTCAACAATCAAATTTATTGTTGTTTGACTGACTTACACTGAGCGACGGGTACTGAGCAACTGACACTAAGCAGCCTAAGATGCACATACTTGCACATAAGTGATTGCAGAAAAGAGACAGTTATATTCGTTCTATTTGTTCTGTGGTTTCTCCTGTCATTTAATGTTATATGGCGCATCGCCTTTTTATTTTACAGAAAAAAAAGATTTTTTACCGAAATCTTCTCAACAATGAAGTATGTTGTCACTATAAATCTGTTTTGTAGTAACAAAATGATTCCTCTTCTTATGTTAAAAAAAGGGAGTACTGTAGTGATTTCACTACATTAACATTCCAATATAAATCTAATGGACTCCAGAAAACCATTATCACTCGACTTTCACCTTCGCTATCGCATCATATATGCAAGGTCAGCAGTCGTCACTGGAAATCTACTGATTTCACCCTCGTTGTTGCATCATTCATACAAGGACAACAGTCGCCACCGAAATTACACTTTCACCCCAAAAAATCAATTAACACAATATATATATATATATATATATATATATATATATATATATATATATATATCATTAACAAATTGTATAGAAGCCAGTCAGTCAAAAATCTTAGTCGAATATTTTAAACCTGTAATTATTGTCACTTATTGTTGTTAATTATTTTATTATGCAATAAATGTAATAATAAATCATATTTAAGTCTTTATTTTCAATTAACATTTCTAGAGTCAGATCGTTAAAGTGTGAATTAAAAGTGTTAAAGTAATAAAGTTGAAAAGTAATTAATTCTTTAAACAAGAAGAAAAATCTACAACTTTATAGTAAATTGGGTGTAATTCCTCAATTAAAATTAACTGAATTACTGGTGTCAGAAATCCTGAACGAGTTCGATTTTACGCTTCAACTACGTCAACCTGGTGTAGGAAGTCCCGATCAACTCCAATCACATACGTCACGCACGACAAACTGGTGTCAGAAGTGGGATTCAGCAAAACATCTCTCCCAGCAAGAACTGATCGTACGAGTTCCATAATTTCCGATAGCAAGGGATAGAATTCAACAATCAGCCTGGTTAATGTTTGAGCCTGAATCCAGCGATACGAACAGCGTCTACAGCAGCCAATACCGCTCAAGAACGTCAAGCAGCTCTTCATCAACTGCAACCGTAAGTGTTGATCTACCTGTTTTTGACGATTTATTATTAAATCCTAACACTTCCATTTCCAACCTAACAAATCTGTTCTCCACGATGAATGTTAATGAAAATATCGACTCAACAACCAACAGTAACGACGTCCTCACCGACGATGACACTGGCTCACAAACAACATCAAATGATAGGTTTAGAAATAATAGATTACCTAGCTTCAATTATACCTCTTGGATAGATCCTTTTCAAAACAATCATAACGGAGGTTTGCATTTTTGTTCGCAATTAGGGAATACCTTAAAAGTAGCACCCACTTATTTACATAATGAAATCTTAATGTATGCCTTCAATAAGTTACCATTTGAAATCCAAGATGAAATTACTACTATAAATTTAGAAACTATTATTTCAACTATCAAACGTAAATTTCAAACTAATCGTACCCAATACTTAGTAGACTTAGATATTTCTAATACGAAACAATCAAACTCAGAATCAGTAACGAGTTATTTCGAAAGATTCAATAAATTACGATTAGAACAATTGAAATTATCTAGGGAACAAGATCCTATTTCACATAACGTTATAAAATTATATATTGAAAAAACCATCGCAAGCAAATTTCTAATTAATTTAAATTCGCACATTTCCATTCATTTAATGGATAAAACATTTAATAATATAGATGAGATTTTACCTATCGCACTACAGCTAGAGAATAAACTTAAAGAATTAAATATTTATAGATCTCCTAATCTAACCGAGAAATTTTGTAAATTCTGTAAAACAAAAACGCACAATACTAAAGATTGTCGTAAAAAACCAAACAACTCACCTTCCACTTTAAATTTGACAAACTTCGATAACCGTAACCCAAAAGTTTGTACCTATTGCAAATATAAGGGTCACACTATCGAAGAATGTAGGAAGAAAAAATTTCATGACAATCTAAAAACAAATTTACCAGTTCGACAAAACCAAATAACAAACGAGATTGACCATTTAAACTCCCAACAATCCATCCCGAGAGCCGCGGAGATGGATCAGTACAATACTATGGCTCAACCACTAGTAACACAGGAATGCAATTTTCCAATCCTACCGCTAAATTAACCAAGTTAATTTTTCAAATCGACTCAAACAATTGCTCTTTTCTCATTGATACAGGAGCAAGTGTCTCATTGATAAAAGAACAATTCGTAAAAACGATGAATTCGGAGGAAAAAATTCCTTTATCAGGTATTGAAAAAACAATTCAGTACACTAAAGGGAAAACACAACTACATCTCACTCGAGATAAGTTTTATTTTCCATTTACTTTTCAAGTCGTAGATAATACCTTTAACCTAATAACAGATGGCGTGTTAGGTATAGATTTTTTAAACTATTATCACGCGAACATCGATACAAAAAATAATATTATTAATTTCAAAAATCCTATTGTCATTAACGAGATAAAAAACATAAACACTCTAAAATTAAATTATATAGAAAATAATTTACGCTTATCTCACCTTGAACCACACATAGCAAATCAAATAAAACAAATTTGCTTCAACAACCAAAATGTTTTCCTAAACGAAAACGAAAATTTAACATCAACCACTTTATTAAAACACCACATTAAGGTGACCGACCCAACTCCAATTTTTACAAAAAATTATCGATTCCCCAAAGTACACGAAAAAGAGGTACAAACTCAAATTCAAAAAATGCTTCAGGACAATATTATACGCGAAAGCCAATCACCCTACTCAAGTCCAATCTGGATCGTGCCAAAAAAAGCTGATGCATCTGGTCAGCAAAAATGGCGTATAGTTATTGATTACAGGAAACTTAATGATGTCTCGATCGAGGATAAATATCCTCTGCCAAACATCGAAGAGATCCTGCATAACCTCAATAACGCGAGATATTTTTCAACCCTAGACTTAACATCTGGATTCCATCAGATTGAAATCAATGAATCTGACAAACAAAAGACAGCATTTACCGTTCCCGGAGGTCATTACGAGTTCAATCGAATGCCTTTTGGGTTAAAAAATGCTCCGGCTACTTTTCAGCGCATGATAAATATTGCCCTCAAAAAGCACCTAAATTTAAAATGCTTCGTTTACATAGACGATATCATTATTTTTGGCGAAACGTTACAAAAACACAATGATAACTTGAACTCAGTATTACAAACATTAAATGAATACAATCTTAAAATTCAACCAGACAAATGTGAATTCTTAAAGGAAGAAATCGAATATCTAGGTCACGTCCTCACATCATCTGGAATAAAACCCAATCCAAAAAAAATAGAGGCTATCAAAAACCTCAAACAACCAAAAACGGTAAAAGACGTTCAGTCATTTTTAGGACTTGTTGGATATTACCGTAAATTTATAGAAAACTTCGCAAAAATTTCCAAACCCTTAACCTCATTACTACATAAAGATAAAGAATTTATTTGGAGTGACGAATGCGAAAAAAGTTTTCAAACATTTAAAGAAATACTAACCAAAGAACCTTTATTAAAATATCCAGATTTCTCCAAACAATTCATACTAACAACCGACGCTTCCAACATAGGAATAGGCAGCATTCTAGCTCAGAAATATAATAATGAGGAGCTACCCATTGCATACTTTAGCAGAACTTTGAGCAAAACTGAACAAAACTATTCCGTAACTGAGAAGGAACTTTTAGGGATAATAGAATCAGTCAAGCATTTCCGACCATACTTATATGGTACCGAATTTATCATTCGCACAGATCACAAGCCCCTAGAATGGCTAATGAACTGTCGAGACCCGACGTCGAAATTAGTACGATGGCGTCTCAAGTTAGAGGAATACAATTATAAAATTATATACAAAAGCGGACGAAAAAACACTAACGCGGATACCTTATCACGACCAGTGTTAATCGTTCAAGATTTATTATCAGAAAAGTCATTGTCTAATTTTAAAAAATGGTCAGAAAGTATAATCGAACCTATTATTTATAACCAATCGAACTTACCATTAGAGGACTTAGATAATTTAGTATTACCATTCTCTGTAGATCAGTCCAATAATAACAAATTTTCCGAATTTATAAAATCAAAATTAAAAAAATACTCAACTCCTTTTAAATCAAACCGAATTTATAAATCACGATAATAAAAATCTCTATATACTACCCTGTAAAAATAACGCTTTAGATCAAATAACTTTAGAAAACCTATTTGAGTCACTATATACATTGTACCAATGGACACAAATTTTAAAACCACCATTTATCTATATTTACGATATACCACAATTATCAATTTTAATTCCAGAAGACACATTTAATAAATTATTATTTTATTTCTTTTCTGGAACTGAAACAGAAATAAACATTTTACGAAGTAATACCATAATTGTAAGAGATCACAATGAACGCAAACTGTTAATAAAACAAGCCCACGATGATCTTACCTCTGGACACAAAGGTGTCAAAAATACCATAAAAAAACTTAGGCAGAAAATATTTCTGGAAAACTCTCTCTAAAGACGTGGAAGAATATATAAAAGCTTGTCCTCAGTGCCAAGTTAATAAGGTACCGAAAAATAAAAATCCACCTATGGTAACAACAGAAACACCATCCAGCTTCAACGAAATGGTATCCCTCGATATCATGGGACCCTTCGCGGTAACTGAAGCTAACAATCGTTATGTAATTACAATTCAAGATAATCTTACGAAATTTATAAATGCGTATCCAATACCCCAAAATAATGCAGAATATACTGCATTAAAATTTCTAGATCACTGCACTAAATATGGCTTCCCAAATATTATCCTTACGGATAACGGAATCAATTTTACAAACAATATGATCAAAGAAATTAACCGTATTTTAAACATCAAACACAAACAAACAACACCCTACAACCCACAAAGTAACGGCAGTATAGAAAGAAGTCACCAAGAGCTTAAAAATTTCCTTCGCAACTATGTAAATGATAACCTCAACGACTGGGATCATTACATACAATTAGCATGTTACTCCTACAACACCACAGAAAACCGAAATACCAAATTCACTCCTTATGAACTTGTATTCGGTGAAAAGGCTAAAGACTTAAAAACGAAATCTAATTTGCCCACTTACAATCATCTAGCTACCGACATAAAAAATAAAATAACTAATTTAAGAAAAAACGCGAAAGAAAATTTAACTAATTCTAAAACGAAAAACAAGGAGTATTACGACAAAAATACCAAAGAAAAAACTTTCCAAGTAGGTCAGCAAGTCCTCATGTTTGATAACGTCGCGCACAAACATGATAAGGACAAAAAATTAAAAAGTTATTATAAAGGACCATTTAAAATATTAAAAATTTACCCTGAAAAACAAGTAGCCCTTTTAAAACTTAAGAAAACGGAAAAATGGATACATTATAAACATTTGAAACCTTTTGTTTCAGATGATTCTAATGCCGATCCTCATTCTGTTACTGACGAACCAGTGCCAGGGCCAAGTAACTGTTGAAAAACTAAAAAATACAGGCGTATACTATAACCATTTAGGCGAAGCTAAAATCATAAATAACTATTTATCACTCATCCATTATTTTAACATAAGTTTTGTAGAGAAAATTATAGTAAATATCCCTAATTACTTAAGCAAGTTAGACTCATTATGTAAACTAAAACAAAACGAACAACAATGCAAACTAACATATACACTTTATGAATTAGAATATAACGATTTAAATGACAGATTAACAGATCTATCCAAAAGTTATTTTGAAACTCTAAGACGACAGAAAAGGGAAATCCACTACGAACACGGTTGGTTCGATGCCATCGGAAACATTTGGCATAAACTCACTGGAAATCCCGACGCTACAGATGCAGATTTTTTATTTACAAATGTGAATAAACTAGTTAAAGAACAAAATGACGTAAATAAAATCTTACAGCATCAAATTAGAATCATCACAGATAGTATAAATCAATTAAACAAAACCCAAACACAGATACACATTGTTGAATCTAAAGTTAACGAATTAGTGTCACAAACGACCAAAACGAATAATAAAATACAAAACGTAGACGAAACGGTTACAATGACTCAAATCGAAAACTTGTTGAAAGAATTACTCTCATTATTAAATAAACTAATAAGTAAATTCGAAAGATCAATAACTTTAGCGAGACATAATTTAGTTAATTTTGATATCTTACCTCCTCGTACACTTATACACGAATTGCAAAAAAGCAAAAATCTTAATTTACCCTTTCCCCCAACGTACAGTAACGTCGAATACTATTATAAAATAGCCGACACAATGACTTACAACCTTAAACATACACTTGTTGTCGAAATTAAAATACCTTTAATTGATATCAACGAATACGATTTATTTCGAATATACTCAATACCTCAACCCGATCCACTACTAGCTAACCTTTACCAAACCATAAAAATCCAAAAACCCTACTTCTTCACAAGCAAAAATCGTCTTAAACATATATTAGAACAGACACTGACGAATTGCAAAGAATACCAACGCCAACAATTCATCTGTAAAGAAGATACAACCTACAAAGAAAATCATAATGAATGTGAACTACAACTCTTCGATATAACAACGCACAACATTCCAATCGAATGCGAAGTCATAAAATACTATGGCGAACACGAAATATGGCAGCAAATACATCCAAATCAATGGCTGGCAACCAGTTCAACACCGATCGCACTTACCACAAATTGTAACAACGTAATCAAACAATACGAGATAAAAGAAGAAATCGTCAAAATAACGCTAGACTCGCCATGCTACGCATTTACGAAACACATTGAACTTAGACCCACAACAACAAAAGCTATATACCATTACAACGATTTCATACCAAAAATATCACTACAGAGTTGCGACGAATGTAGAAACAAAACGAAACAAATCCGAAATTTAACGCCACTGCAACTTCATTACAACAGCTTAGAAAAACTAACGGACAACTTCCATCATCTGCAAACACTGGATCAACAATTAAACAAAGAAATGAGCGAACATGTGGAATTCCTCGGAAAATCATTCTCAACTTCCAATTGGTTTTCCATCCAACTAACAGCTGGTATCGTAATTGTCATACTATCCCTGTTTGGCTTCTACAAATGCGGATTATTTTCACTATTAAAATGTTGTATACCAAGATTGAATGGAACTTGCTGTACGAGCGGAAATCCATGTATTCGAATATTTAATCAATGCTACAACAGAAAACAGGCACAACCGCCATCAGTTCATTTCACCACTACTCCACTAATGGAACCAGAAGACCAAATACAAGCGTTAACCATAAGGACCATCCAAGGCGCACATGAAAACTCCAAATCACCCAAGCCATCTTCAAGAAGAAGACGCCAAGATCCAATCGAGCTAAAACCTTTTAGGTTATAGTCGAATCTTCGAAGGGAGGATTGTAGTGATTTCACTACATTAACATTCCAATATAAATCTAATGGACTCCAGAAAACCATTATCACTCGACTTTCACCTTCGCTATCGCATCATATATGCAAGGTCAGCAGTCGTCACTGGAAATCTACTGATTTCACCCTCGTTGTTGCATCATTCATACAAGGACAACAGTCGCCACCGAAATTACACTTTCACCCCAAAAAATCAATTAACACAATATATATATATATCATTAACAAATTGTATAGAAGCCAGTCAGTCAAAAATCTTAGTCGAATATTTTAAACCTGTAATTATTGTCACTTATTGTTGTTAATTATTTTATTATGCAATAAATGTAATAATAAATCATATTTAAGTCTTTATTTTCAATTAACATTTCTAGAGTCAGATCGTTAAAGTGTGAATTAAAAGTGTTAAAGTAATAAAGTTGAAAAGTAATTAATTCTTTAAACAAGAAGAAAAATCTACAACTTTATAGTAAATTGGGTGTAATTCCTCAATTAAAATTAACTGAATTACTGGTGTCAGAAATCCTGAACGAGTTCGATTTTACGCTTCAACTACGTCAACCTGGTGTAGGAAGTCCCGATCAACTCCAATCACATACGTCACGCACGACAGTACAAATAACATTTGAAATATACAGAACTTAAAAAAAAATACTAAAGAGACAAAACTTCAAAAAAAACGACTCTCCTTTGTAAAAAAAGACTGGTAATCACCGTACATATAATTTATTTTGATATGTTTATTTCCGAAACTTAAGTAGGTCACTTGAAATTATTAATGAGTGACTTGACCCACGTTTGCGATGTTTGTTTTTAATATTGGACGAAAACAATTTATGTCTGTGGTACTTTTGGTGAGCCACAATATAGACGAAAAGAGAAGTACATAATAAATTCATTTCAGGAACGATAATTCAGACAGCTTTTATCGTATTATTTTGTCAGAAAATTTTTAATTCCAGAAATTCCCGAAGATCAATGAAGATATGGACAACTTATATAATTTGGACTGTTTTTAATTTATATTTGGTTATCAAAAGAAAACTCATAAATTAAAAAAAATACCTTACTCAAAAATATTTATGGTAATAATAACAATTTTGCATTGAAACCTTCATTCAGTTACTAGTATTAATTAAGCTATTTGTTCCAAACAATTAATAAAATTTTCTTTAAAAAAACATAAAAAACAACAACTTTATTTGTAAATTGTATTCTTAATAAATTATAATTTTTTACGTAATTAATTAATTCCAAAAAAATTTGATAATAATGAAATTAAAAATGGGATACACACAAAAGAATATTCTAGACTACAATATTTTTAATTAAGAAACAAATGAATTTGTTTAAGAAAAAAAAATATAAAACAAAATGTAATTAATAAATTTTTCCGTGAAAACCTTGAGACGCTTTTCGAAGTTAAACATTAATTATTAGCAGAAATTTATTACTTTAAATGTCACTAGAAGAGGTTAATTAACATACATGTAATTACGTACAATGTTTATAATGGATGCAGATTACTTTATTTAAATGAAATGAGATTAATTGTAATTAAAAGTTTTAAAACATTAAATTCCACTTATATTTTCATAATTTTCTTCTGTGAATAACATTAATAAAATTATAATTAAATACTAAATTATAATTTGACTATAAGTCTGTGTTTAAAACTGTGGAAGTAGGTTTCTCTGAAACTGTAATCCCTTTACTTATAACCGTTTATATTCATATCGTATACAATTTTGATTTATAATTTTTTCCGTTATCACAACCTATTTCTGTCACAACTCACAGAATAATTTGAAGAAGATCGCATACGTAAAACAGTGGTACGAGAATGTATAAATAAAAACATGTCGCAGATCTTAAGGCCGGTTCAGACGCAACGTCTTATCTGAACGACTTGTTTGAATCAACAAATCGTTCAGATAAAACGTAGTGTGTGGAGCGCACAACGTACGTCTTGCATGACGAAAATGAGGTTGTAGAATAAGTCGAAAGTTTAAGCTGCGAGGCATCATTTTATGAAAATTGGAACGACAAGTTGGCGCATCTGAACGCACCTTCGTTTTATCGAAACGATTTGTAGTATTTTTATACATAATATCGTAGTATTCTGTTGCTTCGTGTGCGTTAATTTAAAAATTTAAAATTTTTAAAAATAAAATTTTTTGCATTAGGTAATTTTGTTTTTTATTTTATAATTTTTAATTTATTGTATAATGTCTGATCTTCGTCAATGCTCTCGTCAATTTTTGTGTGAATTTATTGAACTTGATAGGAGTTTTCCTTGCTTGTGGCAAGTTAAAAGCCCAGAGTACAGTGACTGGAATAAAAAGTCTCAGGCATACGAAGCCCTGATTGAAAAATACGGAGACATTGACGAAACGGTTAACAAGGAAATAGTAAAAAAATTGATTCTTTACGAATCGTTAACAAAAAAGAACGGGCTAAAATATTTAAATCTACTAAAAGAGTTTAATAAATGGCTGTAAGTTTCAGTGTCCATCTTTAGGTAATTACGCCAATCATCTGCTTCATTATGGAGTTCACGTAATAGTCTGACATGAGAAAATTCATGTCTTTTTAAGAGCCATTCCCTCGATTATTCAATCTTAATCTTCGATTTTTTCTTTTATTTTTTATTAAAATGCAAACACCATAGAGTACCCAAAGAAGTGTTTTGTTCATGACAAACGTCGTGAAACTGAAATTTGAACGATAAGTTGGAGACGTGTGGACACACTAATTTTTGTACGTTTTGTCGAACAATTTGCATGAATGTTTTATCGTTCAGATAAGACGTTGCGTCTGGACTTGCCTTTAACAGTAAGAAATTATTACATGAAAAAGAAATTTTTTGCAACTTTTTGGTATGGCTCCTAAACTACCCTATTTGGAATTTCGTATTTTTAAAAACACCATTCTACTTATCTATAGTATTTCTGCAAAATTCCGATAGTTTTATCGAGAATGTTATTTGGACAATTTTTAAATTCCTGTTTAAATATATACAAAAATGTATTAAAATATGTAGGCATATGTGAATTTACACCCACTTTTAAAATTATACCTTTAATAGTGGCTCATCTCTGCTATTGCGATAGCTGTGTGCCGTCAAAAATCATTTTGCAAATAATAAATAATAAGTTTAATCGCACAAAGATATCAATTTTAAATAAAGGTACAAAGTATATACCTACATCTGCCTAGAAAATATCAGTGAATAGGTAAATCGCTACGAAAATACAATCAATTTGATCACTAAAATTATATTGCTTAACACTTATTTTTAAACAGAATCGTACGCTATAATGGCCAACCGATGGGAAACAAAAAACAATAGAAAAAATTATTGCTGTTATAAAATTATATAATTAGTGTAAAAAATATTTTCCTAAAATAAAAATATTCTATCGAATCAGTTTTTTCACCTTTATTTCTATAATTATCACATTAAAATAACTTTTACAAAAACTAAAAAAAAAAATTATTGTAAAAATACCTTCACGAAAAAAGCAACTGATATATTTCATTACTGACTGTGAAATAAGTTTTAAAAATTGTTCATCCTGAATATGCTCTTAAGATACACATATTTTTATATTAGAAAAGAAAAAAGTATGTATGATGAACTCCCTTGAACCCTACATTCAATTCATATCGTTATAAATAAAAAGGGTATTCAAGGACAAATTCATTTTGATTTTAATAATGACTGACGGTGAACAAAAAATTTGCACTATTAATGAATAAAGGAGGCGCCACTGTAATATTTACTTATTTATTATTAATACTAATAAAAAGCTGATAGAATGACACAGTCGATGAATAAAAGGATTGTCAATTACGCAAGTAGAATTCAGCGCCAATAAGTGTCAATAGGTAACTAAAGCCCGATTTACATTAACGCACTGCTCTCACTCCGATATCACTACGCTCCCGATTCGATATAATCTTGTTGTGTTCACATTACAGTGCTGATATCATGCTGGTACCTATTCGTTCTCTATCCGCATTATAATGCTGCTCTGGGTACACTCCCAGTTCAGTCTCAGTTCGATACAAATATCTTTTCATAACAACTGAATGCAAGCGGAGTGTAGTGGAATCAAAAAAGTGTTTACACTATAGGTACAAGCCATAACAAGTCTGATATCGCTCCGATAAAATATTACCTGAGTGGTATTGATATTGGAGTGACATTGGAGCGAGAGCCAACCGTGACTGATATCGGACCGATATCAGAGCGATGATGTGAATACACTCATTGTTTATTGTATAAGAATATTTTATTGAACCTGGAGCGGAGTGATATCGGAGTGAGAGCAGAGCGTTAATGTAAATCGGGCCTAACTGATCAAGCATTCTTGTACCTTAAAAAATTTAAGATATAGGCGTTAATTATATTTTATTTTTACTATTTTAACTAATACAGTTAACAAAAAGGTAATATTACTTGTAAAAATAGGTATAAAAATAAAATTTCACAATATTTAGTCAACTTTTCTTACTGCGTAAACTCGACTATCAAATTCCAGAAGTAGAAACTCTTGAAATATGATTCGAACATGTATGTATTATACCTATGTTAAAAAAAAAAATAGAATTAAGAAAGAAAAAAATACAATTTTAACCAAGTCAAGTCTAATAGTACATATTGGTATTACAAGATTAATCATTAACTTACTTCAGCTACTACGACTCACTCTCTTAGCAAAAATAAATTTAATCGTATAAGTACTCAGATATGAGAATTGAATAAGTAGGTATAGACATTTATTTTACTTCGTTAATACTATTACTTGAATGCATACATACATATATGTATAAGATCATAAATTGTGATATTTACAGCAAAAAAAAATGTATATACTTATGTTTCATTTTCTTATATTTTCTAAATGAATGGTATTTGCGAACTAACAATGAAGAAATTGTTTTGAAAAATGTAACACTACAAAAAATTATGAATTTATTTGAATTATAATGTAAATAATGTTTTATAAATATTAATTAGAGTTATTATACAGTTAGTTAAAAAAAATTACGAATATATTTTAATATTTTACTTTTCCTTTGGCATCATCGTTTGCTTTACTGTGATCAAGTTAAAAACATTTAAAACCACTATTCCAGGCAATTAGTCGAATTTCGACATAAAAATATATCATATTAGTAAATAAAAATACTCTATTTTTCAAATTACCACTTTCATTTGGTATTTTGCAAAGTAAATTAAAAGTAATATATTAAAAAGTGGTATTTTGCAAAGGAAATGTGTTTTATTTACTAATATCAAATATGGAATATCATAAAGTAACGCTCAAATCTATTAAATTTAAAAATATGTCTTTTATTATCGTAAATTTATTACTGTGAACTTATACTTAAAACTATGGCGCGCGTTAGTGTTTTTAATCCCAAAAATATTAAATATATAATTAAAAATCAAATTACCTCAAAAAAATTATAATAAAATTTAGAATAAGAATTTTTATTATTATAAATATAAAAGGAATTAATTAAACTTGTGGCTGAATATAAAATTAATTTTTTTTATACAGAAAAGATAGGCCTTTTTCCCCATTTATTATGATAGTGAATATAATTTTTAATATTTTCAATTATATATGCATATAAAATTAATTTTGTATAGTTGGAAGTAATTTTAATTGTCGTAATTTTTATTCAGTTTAATAAAAACGAATATTGAATTATTTCTATTTTATGTTGTTGGCTGTTATTGTTGTGAATTATTATTTTATTAAATATAATGGGAATGATTTTCTATTATAATACAACTAACTTGAAAGTCATACATTACTGTATCATGAAAATTAATACAATTAAACTTATTGTCACCACGCAAATATAATGTTTATTATTATTTAAAATGCAATTATTTTAGATATAAATTTAATATCATAGTAATTATTTAAATAAATATTATTCAAATATAAAATAAAACATAAATTCTTGTAACATTCGTAGATACAAGAAAATAGTATAATTGAATTATATTTAAAAAAAAAAAATTAGTCAATCCCCCAAAAATAACATCCTTGTATAATTTAAATTCAATGAATTCTCATTATGTACATAATTTTATTGCCAGCTATTTTTATTTATATTATAATTAATTTGACTTAGTTCGTTTGTTCTACACAGATAAAAATTGAATTAAAATTATATTAAGCATAATTTTAGTTTACAAACAAATTAAAATTATCAACTAGATAATTTTAATTCTGAACTAAAATTATCCTTTGAATTAAAATTATCTATAAAGGACCCTCCACATTCTCGCGAGGTTGGCCGAGTACGAGAATGTAGAAGGTCATTTCCTTGTGCCTCGCGGTTGGTGTTATAATGCTATTCATATGCCTCAGCCAACCGCAGCGAGGAACTCGGCGAGGAACCTCGCCCAACCTCGGCGAGAATGTGAAGGGTCCTTAGGAGATAATTTTAATTCAGAATTAAAATTATCTATTTGATAATTTTAATTCAGAATTATTATTATTTTTTTTATTGATAATATTAATGAAGAAAATATACTTTTGTTTAATGTACTTTTAATTCAGAAATAATATAATAATAAAAATTGTTTTATTAACATAATAGAAAATGGATTATTTAAATTTATTCAGAAAAAAAAATTGAATAAAAATTTGTTTCAATAATAAAAAATAAGGTATTTTATATTGTAAAATAATATTTTGCTACAGATTTTTGCTGCTATAGCTAAAAAATATAACTATTTAATTTTTTCTTTCTTAAATAAAATTGAATTCATATAATGTTTGTATATAAACAACTCAAATAAAAATTTTTAAAATATAAGTTATTTTTTAAAATTTTATTTTACTATTGTTATTATAAAATATATTGCAATAAAAGTATCCCAGATCATTTTTTAGTATATCATTTTAATTAGATCAATTATTATTATATTTAAGATAACTTTATATAATTTTCATTATAAAAATTTCTATGATGTTGATTTTTTATTATATATAATTTTTCTGATGTTTAATACAATTCGCGTATTAAAAACACTAACGGCGCGCCATAAAAAAACTGAGAAATTCAATTATTTTCAGAGAAGGGTCATTCACTACATTCAGTACACCCTGAATTTCATAATAAATTTCATATTTGTACTTATCTAAGTCAATTTTTGTGAATTTTCAAAACGACTATATTTAGATTAGACATGACCAAATGGCGGATCTTATATGGCCGTTAACACAGTCGATGTTTTGGACTGGACGATAAATTTTATTACTCTTTGAAGGAAAAAAAAATTTATAGTAGCCAATCCAAAATATTGTATATTCTGACTCTGTTCAGGACCATTTGATGTGTTTTCTAAATCATATTATCCTATATAAATAAGAAGAGAACATAACAAGATTCAACAAAAAGTCGTCCTGAGATTTACAATTATAATATGTACAAGAAAAATGACAATTTAAGGGGTAGGTACAGTTTATTTTGTGAAATTTAATAACTAATAATATGTGTCCGGGCGATAACTTTTGAACGAAATGTCTTACGTTTATGAAATTTGGTGAAAATATTGGAAGTCCCAAACCGTTGTACGAGTTCGTTAACCAGACATGTCCGACGCCCGGAACATGTTTTTTTTTGGTAATTTTCGTGAAAAAAATTAGTTTTTTGCCAAAACTTCCCCTTATTCAAAATTTTTTGTGAAATTTTTTTACACCATTCCTTCGCCGTGCGGTTAGACATAACATAACCATACCTACATAAAATGGAAAGAGGAGAAAAAATCACCTAAAAAAGATCTTTAAACTATTACTCTATGTCAACTAGTTTCCAAGAAAAACTAACTACTATAAACGGAAATTCGCTATGTGATGCACAATGCTGCGACAGGGGTATTTTGAGTTTCAAAAAAGTGTACTTTTTAGATGAAATATATTTCAAAAGAGAGTTGCTTGAAATATTTGTAAATCATAAATATATTATTCTGAGTTATAGTCGCGGTTTACAGATGCTATGATCAAAAAAAAGTTCTTTTCGAAGCCTGGGTAGTCTAATCCATAATTTTCAAGACTGTCGAAATAAGATGTTTGTTTAGATGCAACTGATGCAAGATTTTGACATTACAACTATGACAGAAATTTAAATTAAATTATTACGTTTATAGTACATGATCAAATTGAACATCTCCAGTATTTAAGATTATTCTTAACATATTAACAAAACTTAAGAAATTGGTGTTTATAATTTCGTCATTACTTGATTTATCTCATCCTTCTGATCTCATTTACGTTGGAAACTAGTCTAAATAAACAAAATTTATTTTCATCGAAAAATCATGGAGAGAACTTTGAATAGGTTGGCTATATATACAAAGTTGCTAGCGACAGATATAGCAACGATGTGATTTCAAAAAAAAAGTTATTAAAGTCCGTACGATAACTCTCAAACGAAGTGTCTTACTTTTACGAAATTTGGTGAAAAAGTTGGAAGTCCCGAACCGAAGTTCGTTAGCCAGACACATCCGATGCCGGGAACATAGTTTTTGTTCTTGAAAAAAAATTAGTTTTTTGCCAAAATTTCCACTTATTCAAAAATTTTTGCGAAATTTTTTTACACCATTTAAAAGAGCAAAAATTACATAAAAAAAGTCTTTAAATTATTATTCTTTGTCAACTAGTTTCCGAGAAAAACTAATTTTGTAAACGGAAATTCGCTATGTTATGCAGGATGCTGCGACAGGGGGTATTTTAATATATACCTGAGAGAGTTTTGAATCGCAGCTCATAGTTAATCTTCCTTTAAAAAGAAATAATTGGAGATAAAAACGTTTATATTAATAAATTACAGGATGCTTAAAAACTTGCGGAGGAATATGATATTTGCATAATTATAATAAAACTAAAAAAATCACTTCCTGAAATCGATACAATGTTGTGCAGACAACTTTTTTTATCATATTTTTTTCTTGACTCTTGAAAAATAATACTTATATAACATTTGCACAATTAATTGAAGTATATTTAAGCATTTAAATGTTTTGATGACAACAAAAAATTAGCACTGTCAAGAAAATAATCGCCTTATCAACCAAAAATACATGTTTCATTAATATAATTTGTTTCACCAAAATATGTTCAATCTTCATTTGATATCTGCTCTTTTTCCCATTTTGGTTTTTGAATTAAAGGACCACCTGAGTAAAACAAGTTGTGAATAATGATAAGAAGTATGCAAATTTACGAATCCAAAATATTAAATTTAAAAAATAAATGTTAAGCCGTTAATGATTATTTCTTGACATCGAAGTCAACGGCTTAAATTAAAAAAGACATCTATTATTTTCAAGAAAGAACACTGAAGTACCTATACAAGCACATACATAAAATCAAATTCCACGGATAAAGAGTTAATTAGAAGGTTTAATATAAAACTGTTCTTTTACGTAAGTGACTGGTATTAGACAACATATTAGGCACTGGAGACTAAATACTAGACTATTAAGCACTATCACTGAATTTGCACTACCAGGTGAAACTACAAATATTAAGAAAAATAACAATGTATTAACTGTTTTTTAAATGGTTCTTGGGTTAGCTGTAAAACGCTTGTTCCAGCCAGCTAACAAAATGTTTACAATTAAGTCTTATTTTTAACTGCTTATAATAATTTTTTTTAAAGTGAAATATTTATTTATTAAAGAAAATAAAGAGACTGATAATGGTACTGAAATCTTTGCTATATATTCGGTTCAATCGAGCAATTTTTGGTTCTATAAAAATTCAATAAAAAAAAACAAAAAAACTATATGTGTATAATTTGTTTCCTAAGTATCATTTTGCATTCATATACACATTTAACCGGTTAAAATATTAATAACTAATATAAAAAATTACAAAAAGTATTCAGTATTAATTATTTAAATACGTGTGATAATTAGTTCCTTATCATTAATAAATTAAGAATTTGTATACAAGTATGAATTATTATTGTATTATAGTTATTATTTAGTTATTATTACTTGCATAGAAATACAATTACATCGTGAAAATTAAGAATTAATATATAACTGTATTGTTGCATTTAAATAGTTTTGATAGAAATCTAATTAGAAAAACAATATTTCCGTGAAAACGCTAAGGTCACAATTTATTATCGAGCTTTGTATGATCTATAGCAAGAAATTTGTTAAATTATTTGAATAGAAATTTTTTATAACCTTTGATGATTATCCCAACTCATAGAAAGCGGCAAATTATTTGCAAATTTCAACATTAGCAGTAACTAACCCAAATGAAATATACTTACTGTATTAAATGTATTTCTAATTTTTAATTTTTGTATGAAGCATGTAAGAAATCGAAAAAATTGATCTAGTAGGGAAATGCAAGCAGAGGAATTGAATGTTTTTTTTTGGAGTTCTGTTAAAATATTCCTTTAGATAAGTTAAATTATGTAAGCCGTAGGATTTGGACAGTTCTGGACCCACCATCCGATTTTTTTGAGCGACCTCAAGTAGGAGGTACCACTTCAAAAAATGGAATACCACTGTCGCAGCATTCTGCATAACATAGCGAATTTCCGTTTACAATAATTAGTTTTTCTACGAAGGCAGGTTACGTAGAATAATAGTAGATAGCGTACTGATTATTTATCTTTTAGAAACCATGGATGGTAAGTCATATGAAAAATTTTCAAAGCAAGCACTATTTATTAAATTTTTTGGTGAAACCAATATTTTTTTACCTACACCCAAAGAAAAAACTACTTAATATCAATAAAAACTATACTGATTCAATGTAAAACATTAACGAAAGTCTAGTTATATTGAAATTTATTGTTTCAATGTAGAACAACTTTATTTTAAAGTTAATTAATATTGATTTCCTACAAAGTTCCTTATCTTTACAATACATTTTTTTTTTAAGTTGTACATTATTGAAACAATAATGAGTATACTAAATTTTAAGTTGTCATTTTTTTCAGTGTATAACACTACTCAAAAAGACTAATTATACCAAATTAAACCGAAAAATTTCATAACATTTTACCGAAAAAAACATTTTGCTTACTTACATACATACGTAACTTTAAGAATTATTTATATTCTCCGTTGGAATTTAATTACATGTATTTAATAAATTGGCTTCATACAATTATTTAAAATGGATGAGTTGATTTAATATAATACATATTTAGTACGTACATACATATGTACAGCTATCATAATTATAATAAAAATTGCGTGTTTCTTAATTACATGTTTTAAATCTCAATCATATAATTCTCATAAAAAATACACTCTTATTTGTTTGTGTATATTAAATAATTTGAACTACCTACATAATACGTGTAGTAAGTACAACTACAGGCAAAAAAAAAACTGATATACTGACGAAGAAAATGAATCCCAGTATTTATGGAAAAAAGTTGTGCGTCTAGTTAAATACAACTTGTCTATGAGACGATGATCTCTGACGCCGTCGTTGCCAACATTGTGATCTGTCTCTTTTTAGGATAATACATATGTATCATATGTATTCCGTCTGTCTCTTTTTAACATAACAGTTCGTGTCAATTCTCCTCTCCCCTTCGTCCTGCTATTAGAGATCGTCGTCTCATAGACAAGTAGTAGTTTTCAGAAAATATTTACACAACCGGTATAAAATACTGTCCAGTTTCATTCAAAAATTAGGGTTAATTTTCTGCACAGCTGTCACAGTAATTTTATGCACAACTGTATATACATGTATTTATCGTGTGGCAAGAAGTGCAATCAAACATATTATGTAGTTAAATTAAACTTCACCTCGCCATATGTTTTACATTCGCTCCTTGTTTTAATTAATTAATATAAGTATAATTATATTTAATTTTTTCCCCGTCTCTTACTCTCTTTTTGTTTAATTTTTCGTTTCAATTGTTTTGAGTTAGATAAAAAACAATTGATGATTATTATCTGCTTCAAATTCTTGCTTACTTCGTAAATTTTTTTAACAAACTGACATTATATTCCGTTCTTAGAATTGCAAACTGTTTTGTAGGTTTTGTATATGCTGGCGCCTACTTATTGTTTAAAATACCCCTGTCGCAGCATCTGCATAACAGCGAATTTCCAAATCTTGGGCACTGGCCGATCTCATCTAAGACCTGTACCTATTTAAAATAGTTTAGCTTTCTAAGAGTAAAAGAATTTTTAAAATCGGTTGGGTAATTAGTTTTGGTATTTTTGGGGACCCAAGAACCCGAACGAATTTTGTGCAGCATAGTTGTATCCATCTAAAATAATTTAGTTCTCTAGCAGTAAGAAATTTTTTAGCATCGGTTCGATAGCTTATTACTGGCGTTTTCGGATCTGCAAGATCCCGGTGGACCTCATTAAAAAATCAGCTCGACCGTATATTCTAGGCGGACTTTATGTAATATATATATATATATATATATATATATATATATATATATATATATATATATATATATATTCAAAACCCGTTGTGTAGCATTCTACGCCGCATTTGCATCCGCAGGACAGTTGTGGATCTCAGATAACACAACCTGTACCTATCTAAAATAGTTTACCTTGGTAATAGTAAAAAGGTTTCAAAATCGGTCAGTTATTTTATTTTTGACACTTTTAGGTCCTACTGACACTTCAGACCTTACATAACGTAATCTATATGTATCTAAAATAGCTTAGCTCCCCAACAGTGAAAAAATTTTCAAAATCGGTCGGCTAGTTTATTTTTGACGCTTTTGGATCCGATGGACCTTGGCAGACTTTACATAACGTAATCTATATTTATCTAAAATAGTTTAGCTCTGTAAGAGTGAAAAAATTTTCAAAATCGGTCGGTTAGTTTATTTTTACCACTTTTGGGTCCCATGGACCCTAGCGGACCCTAAATAACGTAATGTATGTCTATCTAAAATAGTTAGTTCCCCAACAGTGAAAAAATTTTCAAAATCGGTCGGTTAGTTTATTTTTGACACTTTTGGACCCATGGACCCTGGCAGACCTTACATAACGTAATCTATATTTATCTAAAATAGTTTAGCTCTGTAACAGTGAAAAAATTTTCAAAATCGGTCGGTTAGTTTATTTTTGACACTTTTGGATCCCATGGACCCTGGCAGACCTTACATAACGTAATCTATATTTATCTAAAATAGTTTAGCTCTGTAACAGTGAAAAAATTTTCAAAATCGGTCAGTTAGTTTATTTTTGACACTTTTGGGTTCTATGGACCTTGGTGGACCTTACATAACGTAATTTATATTTATCTAAGATAGTTTAGCTCTGTAACAGTGAAAAAATTTTCAAAATCGGCCAGTTAGTTTATTTTTGACACTTCTGGATCCTATGGACTCTGGCAGACCTTACATAACGGAATCTATATTTATCTAAAACAGTTTAGCTCTGTAACAGTGAAAAAATTTTCAAAATCGATCAGGCAGTTTATTTTTGACACTTTTGGATCCTATGGACCGAGGCGGACCTTACATAACGTAATCGATATTTATCTAAAATAGTTTAGCTCTGTAACAGTGAAAAAATTTTCAAAATCGGTCAGTTAGTTTATTTTTGACACTTTTGGGTCCTGTGGACCATGGCGGACCTTACATAATGTATTCTAAATCTATCTAAAATAGTTTAGCTCTGTAATAGTGAAGAAATTTTTAAAATTGGTCGTTTAGTTTATTTTTTACAATTATGGGATCAGTAAATCCTGGCGAAACTCATACAAGTCTAGTACTCTAATAGTAAGAAAAGGGTTCTAAGGATCTCATATACCTTATGGCAGTCCGTAAGCTTCTTGCGGACATCATTTAATTAATTAATTCAAATACTTTAACTTACTAACTGTGAAAAAATTTTTAAAATCGATTGGTTAATTAATTTCTGGCCTTTTTAGGTCCCGAAAACCTTGACCTCACATAAAATACCTTAAATCCATTTGAAATGGTTTAATTTTTTAACATTATTAATTATTAGTGGAAAAATTTTCTAAATCGATTCAAAATATTTTTCCGTACATACATATGTACATTGTACATATTGTGTTTTGTTTCATATTTAATAATATTTATATCATAACATAATCTTCAATTTCTTGTTTACTTAAAAATTCAATAAAAAAAAAAAAAATTCTTCATTACATTAGCTTAGAAAATCTGTTTAATTTACATTTTTAGTCGAATTTTCTCCGAAAAATTAGACTTATACAGTCTATACGATAAGAGCTGCGAGAGGCGAGAGTAGGGGCGCTATCCGTTTTCGGACCCGTAGAACACGAATATGTAGAAAAAAAAAATGTCTGATATATATATATATATATATATATATATATATATATATATATATATATATATATATATTTTCCCGCCACCTTTTAATTTGTGTAGGGCCCGTCTATGGAAGTTAAGAGATGAAATTTGGTAAATGGGGCTCATTTTCGAGGCACCTCATACTATCAAAGTGGGGTCAAATTTTGGGAAAATTTTTTTTTTGACCCGACCTTTAAGGGGGTGGTGGGGGGTGGAAAAGCAATAAAACTTTTCCAAACCGGTTTTAAATAATGTTTCGGTCAATTATCTACAACATATCCAAAATTCAGCTTCCTAGGATGATATGGTGGGAGTAGAGGGGGGAAAAACGATTTTCGCTGGATCTAACAGGCCCCCAGCCCCCCAGAATTAACGTAGAGGGTTGAAATTTGGTGTGTTGATAAAGTTCGTACCTAGGTTGTGCTTTTTGGAGGTTTTAATATTTTACCCCCACCCCCCTCATTTTTAAGCTACAATTTCATGTATTTTCGACGTTTTCGAAGTTTGTACCACTCGCACAGGTCACCCGAATAAACCTAGAGGGCTGAAATTTTGTATTCGGATTGAGTTAGTATCAAGGGGGTGCCTTTTGGGGGTCTCGACTTTTAACCCCTACCCCCACCATTTTTATACCCAAAAGAACATGATTTTTCTTGTTTTTTAACAGTTTCGTTCGGGTCAAAATCTCCCCAAATAAACCTAGAGGGCTGAAATTTGGTGTACAGGTTAAGCTAATAGCCAGACACTGTTTTTTGGAGGTTTCAACTTTTAACCCTTACCCCCACGATTTTTACGCCAATATTTCCTTAATTTTTTTGCTTGTTTTCTAACACGTCTAGAGACTCCATAGGAAACCTAGAGGGCTGAAATTTTGTACGTATATTCAGTTAGTATCCAGCTAGTACCTTGTAGGGAGTCCGCATCACTTTTCCCCCCACTTCTCCCATTTTTACATCGGAATTGAATGCTATTGTTAAATGTGTTTTAAAAGCATTATGTTTATTCTAAATACAAGTAGGCGAATAGTAATTTTAAAAAATTTAAAAAAAAGTGAACTTACTTTTATGACAAATGAAATACATACATATTAAGTAATTTAAAAATGTTATTAAAGTCACTGTTTATTTATAAATTAGGAATTTTGGATTTTTAGTATTTATAAAATAGAAATTTTGGATTTTTTTGGAAAGAAAAAATATCTTTATAAAGGCCTTCCAGTTTACTATTTAAGGTTCTTTTAGCGAATTTCGAAAACTCGATATATATATATTTATGTGTTCCCACGATAACTCTCGAACGAAACGTCTAACGCTTATGAAATTTTGTGTGCGGACTGGATTCTGAATTGGCTTGGCTAAGTTCGTTAGCCAGACACGTCGGATGCCCAGAAGTAGGTTTTCTGGCCATTTTTTATCATTCGATCCTATCATAAGGCAGTTCAATTTTTACATCGTTGAAAAGGAAAAAAAAAATTATGAAGAAAATATTCTTATAATTTTCTTTCTATTTTAAGTATTTTTCGAGAAAATGTAAATTTTCACTTTTATTCTTTCTTTGTTAGTCTAATAAGTAATTTATATTTATATCTCAGTTCTTTATAAAGTATAAAAATATTTCACTTTTTTATTAAAGAATTTTGTGAGAACAAGTGAAAACTATTCACATATATGTGATATAACACACATACATGTATAGAGTTTTGTTTCTCATTTATTGCATTATAATTAGCATGGTTCTATCCCATGTTAAAAAATGTAAATTAAACAGATTTTCTAAGCTAATGTAATGAAGAATTTTTTTTTTTTTTATTGAATTTTTAAGTAAACAAGAAATTGAAGATTATGTTATGATATAAATATTATTAAATACGAAACAAAATAAAATATGTACAATGTACATATGTATGTACGGAAAAATATTTTGAATCGATTTTGAAAATTTTTCCACTAATAATTAATAATGTTAAAAAATTAAACCATTTCAAATGGATTTAAGGTATTTTATGTGAGGTCAAGGTTTTCGGGACCTAAAAAGGCCAGAAATTAATTAACCAATCGATTTTAAAAATTTTTTCACAGTTAGTAAGTTAAAGTATTTGAATTAATTAATTAAATGATGTCCGCAAGAAGCTTACGGACTGCCATAAGTTATATGAGATCCTTAGAACCCTTTTCTTACTGTTAGAGTACCAGACTTGTATGAGTTTCGCCAGGATTTACTGATCCCATAATTGTAAAAAATAAACTAAACGACCAATTTTAAAAATTTCTTCACTGTTACAGAGCTAAACTATTTTAGATAGATTTAGAATACATTATGTAAGGTCCGCCAGGGTCCACAGGACCCAAAAGTGTCAAAAATAAACTAACTGGCCGATTTTGAAAATTTTTTCACTGTTACAGAGCTAAACTATTTTAGATAAATATCGATTACGTTATGTAAGGTCCGCCTCGGTTCATAGGACCCAAAAGTGTCAAAAATAAACTGCCTGATCGATTTTGAAAATTTTTTCACTGTTACAGAGCTAAACTGTTTTAGATAAATATAGATTCCGTTATGTAAGGTCTGCCAGAGTCCATAGGATCCAGAAGTGTCAAAAATAAACTAACTGACCGATTTTGAAAATTTTTTCACTGTTACAGAGCTAAACTGTTTTAGATAAATATAAATTACGTTATCTAAGGTCCACCAAGGTCCATAGAACCCAAAAGTGTCAAAAATAAACTAACTGACCGATTTTGAAAATTTTTTCACTGTTACAGAGCTAAACTATTTTAGATAAATATAGATTACGTTATGTAAGGTCTGCCAGGGTCCATGGGATCCAAAAGTGTCAAAAATAAACTAACCGACCGATTTTGAAAATTTTTTCACTGTTACAGAGCTAAACTATTTTAGATAAATATAGATTACGTTATGTAAGGTCTGCCAGGGTCCATGGGTCCAAAAGTGTCAAAAATAAACTAACCGACCGATTTTGAAAATTTTTTCACTGTTGGGGAACTAACTATTTTAGATAGACATACATTACGGTATTTAGGGTCCGCCAGGGTCCATGGGACCCAAAAGTGGTAAAAATAAACTAACCGACCGATTTTGAAAATTTTTTCACTCTTACAGAGCTAAACTATTTTAGATAAATATAGATTACGTTATTTAAAGTCTGCCAGGGTCCATCGGATCCAAAAGCGTCAAAAATAAACTAGCCGACCGAATTTGAAAATTTTTTCACTGTTGGGGAGCTAAGCTATTTTAGATACATATAGATTACGTTATGTAAGGTCTGAAGTGTCAGTAGGACCTAAAAGTGTCAACAATAAAATAACTGACCGATTTTGAAACCTTTTTACTATTACCAAGGTAAACTATTTTAGATAGGTACAGGTTGTGTTATCTGAGATCCACAACTGTCCTGCGGCTGCAAATGCGGCGTAGAATGCTACACAACGGGTTTTGAATATATATATATATATATATATATATATATATATATATATATATATATATATGTATTACATAAAGTCCGCCTAGAATATACGGTCGAGCTGATTTTTTAATGAGGTCCACCGGGATCTTGCAGATCCGAAAACGCCAGTAATAAGCTATCGAACCGATGCTAAAAAATTTCTCACTGCTAGAGAACTAAATTATTTTAGATGGATACAACTATGCTGCACAAAATTCGTTCGGGTTCTTGGGTCCCCAAAAATACCAAAACTAATTACCCAACCGATTTTAAAAATTCTTTTTCTCTTAGAAAGCTAAATTATTTTAAATAGGTACAGGTCTTAGATGAGATCCGCCAGTGCCCAAGATTTGGAAATTCGCTATGTTATGCAGATGCTGCGACAGGGGTATTTTAATTTTTAAAACTAAAACATAAAGGCAATTAGCGGATAAACATGGGCAGGAATGTCCTCGTACAAATTGTGTTGGCTTTTTTTCTGCTACCTGTTTTCGGCACAAAATTGAAATTTACTGAGATACAGCCCTTAAATACTTAAAACCTTTTTTTAAAGCCTCAATCAGCCGAACACTCATCACCAGTTTTGAAACCAACAAAATGACAATTCGGTTGTAGACTTTCAATCACATTTCGCTTGTAGACATTCAATACCGAAGATGAAGGGGAAAATTCGACTACCGTGATGGGGCCCCGCTGCTCACGGCGTTTTTTTAACATGGGATAGAACCATGCTAATTATAATGCAATAAATGAGAAACAAAACTCTATACATGTATGTGTGTTATATCACATATATGTGAATAGTTTTCACTTGTTCTCACAAAATTCTTTAATAAAAAAGTGAAATATTTTTATACTTAATAAAGAACTGAGATATAAATATAAATTACTTATTAGACTAACAAAGAAAGAATAAAAGTGAAAATTTACATTTTCTCGAAAAATACTTAAAATAGAAAGAAAATTATAAGAATATTTTCTTCATAATTTTTTTTTTCCTTTTCAACGATGTAAAAATTGAACTGCCTTATGATAGGATCGAATGATAAAAAATGGCCAGAAAACCTACTTCTGGGCATCCGACGTGTCTGGCTAACGAACTTAGCCAAGCCAATTCAGAATCCAGTCCGTACACAAAATTTCATAAGCGTTAGACGTTTCGTTCGAGAGTTATCGTGGGAACACATATATATATATATATATATATATATATATATATATATATATATATATATATATATATATATATATATATATATAAATTTTAGTGAATATCATTTTCGTATTCTAGGGACCTCAAAACAGATTTCTGCCATAGTCCCGGACTCAGATTGCGTCATGACACCTACTGTAATAGCTGAATTTCGAGTTTTCGAAATTCGCTAAAAGAAGTAATGAATTTAAATTAATAAATTTGTTGAGAAGTCTAGGTCCAAATATTAAAACAAAAATATTTAAAATGAAAGCAGAATATTTAAAATATTACAGGGTTGGTCCACATCAAATCAACCAATGCTCAAAACCTTATGTCTTCAGATCATTATAATATTTCTTTTATATGGTAGTACTTGCTTTGAAGATAACGAATATATTTTTTCATCTTCTTATTACCATTATTTTTGTAGTTATAACAATTTTTAAAATCCAAAAACAGCAATTGTTCGGAGGGCTTTGAAATATTTAAACACATGTAGCTCAAAAACTATTTGCCCTAGAAAGCTGAAACTAGTACCATTACTTTCAGAATTAACAGGGCTTTAATTTGACATATAACATGATAATGCAATTCAAATTTAACTCTTTCTCCACAATCCAAAAAACTGATTTTTATAAAAAATCCAAAATCGGAATTTTAAATTTTTTGAAAAAAATATATGTTATGCCCAACCTCTTAAGTAAGTTGTATACAAAGTTTCATGATGGTATTCCAATGGTAACACACTGAAATAATTTTTATTCTGAATTAACGTGTGGAAATCTGGTACATTTAGTATACTAGGGGAGATACGCAATGAAACGGACAGTACCTGTTTTAGCGAAAGTTACTGAACGAATAAATTCAAACTTTGATGTTGGTAGCACTAACCTCCATAGACTATGCTACAAAGATGACAGTTACCGGAAACTAATTGTTTTAATTATATGCATCAAAAAAGTTTTTGTTGTAAAAAAGTAAAAAAAAGAGATCTTTTGAATAAATTCTCACAGGTAAGGTATTACACCAATTGTATTTTGGATGATTTATATAATATTGTATAGAAAAATTTTTACCAAATGAAAATGATTTCATGCGATAGGAATGCACGTGAGACAGCACAGCAGACAAGCTTGTAATATAGCTATCTCTTACAAGATCTACTACCTAATATATTGAAAAAGGATAGTAAAACTTATAATAACTTTGATAAATGACAAAATTTCATTTTTACATTCCAACTATATGAATCATTTGCATTTTGTATAAATGCGAGTATATATATTTTAGTCAAACGTTAAGTTACTTTTCAAAATGTTATTTTTAACTAACTCATTTTGTCAAATTAATATTTAGGTTAGTTACGCATTGAATCGGACAGGTGAAGCATTGAAACGGACGTCCGTTTCAATGATATAAATATAGAAAATGATGCAAAAAAATTTGATCTTTATGACTTCTATACTAGCACTGAGTCTAGACGATATTGCTCTTTTTTAAAGAGCTATCTATTGATATGCAATCTATTCAAATTATACCAACAGGGGTCGTTGGGGGTTAAAATTAGGGGATTAATTTTGCGAAAGGGGGTTAAAAATTAAATATATTAAAATTTTGTTTGCAGATTTCAAATACTCTAAAAAAATTTAATCGACTTGTTTTTGTTCAATTTTCTAATATTAAATCTAGGAGTAGTTAATTAGGGGGTGACTGTGTCGACATAATCGTATTATTTGACTACTAAATCGTGTGTTGATCGTAAGGTTGAATTCGAAAATTTCACTCCTACATTATTTTAATTGTTTTAAACTATTTTTCATAAAAAAAGTTTTAGATACCTCTAATAGTACGATTATGTCGACACAGTCAGCCCCTGGTTAACTACTCCTAGAATGAAATAGAAAATTGAGCAAAAACAGGTCGATTAGATTTTTTTTACGTATATTTGAATTTTGCAAATAAAATTTTAATATATTTAATCTTTTACCCTCTTTTTGCAAAATTAACCCCCAAATTTTAACCCCTAACTACCCCTGTTTGTGCAATTTAAATAAATTGCATATCAATAGATACCTCTTTAAAAAAGAGCAATATCGTCAATTTAACCTTTTACTCTATCTCTTCTATCTCTTACCATTTTCGAGACATTTGAAAAATTACCCCAATCTCTGAAGAGCGATTTCACCCCTTCAAGCTATTTTTCCGCAGATAAAAAAAATACGTGTTGCTGATTTTTTAATGTTCTACAACTTGTTCAAATTTCATCAAAATCGATAGGTCCGTCTTTGGGATCTTTACTTGTTAGTAACATGTACTGTACTAAATGTACCAGATTTCCACACGTTAATTCAGAATAAAAATAATTTCAATGTGTTACCATTGGAATACCATCATGAAACTTTGTATACAACTTACTTAAGAGGTTGGGCATAACATATATTTTTTTCAAAAAAATTAAAAATTCCGATTTTGGATTTTTTATAAAAATCAGTTTTTGGACTGTGGGGAAAGGGTTAAATTTGAATTGCTTTATCATGCTATATGTTAAATTAAAGTCCTCTTAATTCTGGTACCAGTTTCAGCTTTCTAGGGCAAATAGTTTTTGAGCTACATGTGTTTAAATATTTCAAAGCGCTCCGAAAACTTACTGTTTTTGGATTTTAAAAATTGTTATAGTTAGGTAACTCAAATACGAATGTTCAAAAAAATATAAACGTTGGTATTTTTGGCCTATTCACCAAATATCATACATTTTAAGAACATTGATGTTTAAAATAATGTTTTTATTGGATGATTTGATATGGACTAACCCTACAATGAATGCTTCTTCAATTTTGATAAGATATATAATTAACATACTTTTATACAAAAAAATTCTAAATCAACTCATCAAAATCTAAACATTCAATTTATTTCCAACAAAATAAAGTTAATTTCGTATTTTCTCGTAACTTTCAATGATTAGAAAGTTTATAAATTTATGGAACACAAAACCTTCGAGAATTAAAACAAGAAATTAGTACGCGAATTGCTTTATTCATTATGAAAGATTTAAAAAAGACTGCTCAATTTTCGTCTCATATTTAATAAGTATCGAATTCTAATATTCGAATTCCCGTTCTCATCTTCAAATCTTTTAAATAATCACGAACGTGTCTCTTTGCTCCAAACCAAAATATATAACTATCTACAATACTTTTATTTTAATAGCTCAGCTTTTCTTCAATTAACTTTCATTTAGTCTCATAAAAATGACTAAACAAAACAATTAATGATTAATTTCATAAATGATTCTTTCTAATTAAAATTTCATTTCGGTTATTATCACTATCTAATGAATTTATTCTCTCGTGATCACGTCACGCAAGACGATCCACTCACGATATGTCACGCTTGAACACGCATGATATGCATTATTCACGTATGACTGATGGAACGCTGTTTGGAATATTTTATTTTTATTTTGAATATCAGATCTGCATTCATTTGTATCTACATTATAAGTTATAGTACCTATAATATGACTACGAGATTTGTATGTATAATCAATGAAATCGAAATGATTTGAATTGTTCCAATAATTTAAGTAATCGAGCAAATGAAATAAATATTACAATAGAACCTCTGATTACGGACACCTCTCTTAACCGGATCCCTCCTATATAGTTGCAAATTTTTTATGACGGTAGCATTCTATACTAAAACCAGTGCACCCAGCACTCTCTTAAACGGACCCTCTGTTAACCGGGCGCCGACAATATTCTTTGCCGAAAATATATTATTTAGTACATTATTACCTCCATTAACCGGACGCGAGTACATCTAGTGCATATGTATACCTATATGGGTTAGGTATAATTGTTCATGTTTTAACTTGTTAACAATAATTCTAATGTGACGATGCATTTGTAAATGTTATATTTTTGTATAAGTATCTGAATTCGTTCATAAAACTGATTTAAATTAAAAATTTTTAAAAAAATTTTCAATTAAAAAACTAGTAATGGATACTGCATTTTTAATGCTATTATTTACTCTATCCCTGTTAAGCGGACACCTCTATAGCCGGACAAATTTTTGCGTGACATTGCTGTTCGATTAACAAGGGTTCTACTGTATTATTATTAAAAATGTTATTTTACAAGAAAAATATTGAACACTGTGTAACTGTCTTTTTAAAAATTAAATCCAGTGAATTATGTTTTTTCAATCAAATGGGGATGGCGTAGAGGTTGTTTCCCGTTAACAAATACCTATTTAATATTTTTAATTATTCAACAAGTTTGAATTTGAAACTCAAGTTAAATAAAATAGTATTCTATAAATATATATTTATGAACTCATTTTAGTGTTCGGTATTAAAACTGACAAGATAGAACACTTACTCAATCACTTTGGTATCTGTCCGTGTATCCTGGTCAATTTTCTCTGAAACGTGAAAATCTGAAATTTAGCACAAAGATATAGAGTGTGGCGGCGCAATTATAGATATGAAGTTGGATTTCGTTTCTGATGGTTAATTTCAAGAGATAATCTGAAAATTGGGAAAATTTTTTACTCAAGAGCATCAAAGAGGGTAGTATCAAAGAAAAGCTTATTAAAGAAATCTTTTAAAAATTACTCTACCTGACCCTTACTGCCAGAAGCATTGCTTACAAAAATTTGCAAAAAAAATCAGGAACATTAAGAATAAAATGCAGATTAAATGAAAATTATTATAGCTGAGTAATTTACATAATTCCCTCAGAACATAAAAAGAAAGCTTGATGATCCATTTTGCTTTGCTCAAGATGTTAGTTTCCACATATGACATGTAGCTAAATTTCTTCCGATCACTGTATTTACAAGTAGGTAATACGAAGTTGCACAATAAATAGAGTAGTAAAATAAAATATACGTAACTATAATATATAAAATGAACTTAACCAGAAGTTTTATCTTACAATAAAATTTGATTTAATTAATTCCGTTCAATTGCGCTCGCATTATATGTACCTATAATTACAATCTAAATGATAAAATGAAATTCTGTGTTAAATGTCAAACGCACGTTAACATTCGTTAATATTGTAGAGTTCATTTCAAATAGCATGACCAATCTTCTTATGTAAATTCAATAGTAACACTAGTCAACTTATTTGCAATGAACTTTACAACAACATGTTGCGTACCTATGTATTTAAATGTAAAGGATACAGCGTTACATGCATACATGTTTTGTTTCTACCTATCTAAATTCTGTAAAAAAAAACTCCCCAAGTGCGTGTTCTCGATTAAGTTGCCATTTCGAAATTGGGACTAATGTTTAAAAATCCTCAAGTCTCGCGACGGAAACTTGGGTATCCGGATTAATTCCTTACATTCCCTAGAATCCTAGACCGTTGCTTAGAAAAATAGTAGGACTTTATAAATTTTTTATAAAAACTATTATTTCCAATTTTTCTTTTAAAGTTGTTTTGTAAAAAATAGCCACCGTATTCATTGGAATTTCTAACTAAAAGACAAGTTTGGCAATTTATTAGTGTTTCATTTGTATCATGTTATACAAAACATCCTAAAAATTAATTGTAGATAGTTTTACTTTGTGAAGATCCATAATATATATGGCGAAGAATGTTTCTTCGCTATAAATATTATAATTCTTACAAGTAAAGGTCCCGAGGCCGGACCTATCGATTTTGATGAAACTTAAATATGTTGTAGAACACTAAAAACTAAGGGACACGTATTTTTTTTTATCTGCGGAAAAACGGTTTGAAGGGGTGAAATCGCCCTCCATAAATTGGGGTAAAAATTTAATTTTGCAAATATCTCGAAAACAGTAAGAGATAGAGCAAAAGTTTAAATTCGCGATATTACTCTTTTTTAAAGAGCTATCTATTGATATGCAATTTGTTCATATTACATCAACAGGGGTGGTTGGGGGTTAAAATTTGGGGGTTAATTTTGCAAAAAGGGGGTGAAAAATAAACAATATAAAAATTTTGTTTACAGATTTGAAATCTACGTCAAAAAATCTAATTGACCTGTTTTTGCTCAATATCCTAATATTAAGTCTAGGGGTAGTTAACTACAGGGTGACTATGTCGAATAATCGTACTATTTGGGTATTTCAAGAAGTTCTTGTTCATGGAAAATAGCTTAAGACAATTAGAATAACGTAGAAATGAAATTCTCGAATTCAAAATTGAGTTTGAGTAACATTGGAGAGGGGGTGAGTCACCCTCTTAAATTACATACTAGTTTATATACACTAATTTTTGCTATTAACACACTGATAGTGGGTAAAATAATGTCACAATAAGTGGTTCTGAAGTTGGACTATCATATGTAAGGTCTTTATTAGGTTTGTTTTTTAATGGATATTATAGTTTTCCTTATCGAAAATTATCGATACCGAAAATTACATAACCTAACCTAAAATAACGAAACCTAATAAAAACCTTACATACGATAGTCTAACTTCAGAACCATCTATTGTGACATTATTACCCCCTGTAAGTGTGTTAATTGCAAAAATTAGTGTATGTAAACTAGTATGTAATTTAAGAGGGTGACTCACCCCCTCTCCAATGTTGCTCAAACTCAATTTTGAATTCGAGAATTTCATTTCTACGTTATTCTAATTGTCTTAAGCTATTTTCCATGAACAAGAACTTCTTGAAATACCCAAATAGTACGATTATTCGACATAGTCACCCTGTAGTTAACTACCCCTAGACTTAATATTAGGATATTGAGCAAAAACAGGTCAATTAGATTTTTTGACGTAGATTTCAAATCTGTAAACAAAATTTTTATATTGTTTATTTTTCACCCCCTTTTTGCAAAATTAACCCCCAAATTTTAACCCCCAACCACCCCTGTTGATGTAATATGAACAAATTGCATATCAATAGATAGCTCTTTAAAAAAGAGTAATATCGCGAATTTAAACTTTTGCTCTATCTCTTACTGTTTTCGAGATATTTGCAAAATTAAATTTTTACCCCAATTTATGGAGGGCGATTTCACCCCTTCAAACCGTTTTTCCGCAGATAAAAAAAAATACGTGTCCCTTAGTTTTTAGTGTTCTACAACATATTTAAGTTTCATCAAAATCGATAGGTCCGGCCTCGGGACCTTTACTTGTTAGACATTACTATCCATAGTCTTGATAATAAATTCAAGTAGAACATATACTGCAAACCCACGTTTACAGATATTACAGTACCAGCAGATTCATTTTCGCCATTAACCCACAAACTGGCAGTCTATCGGTCTATGATCCACAGAGGTTTTTTCATTCCACTTGATCCTAAAGACAGAACAATAGAACTCAACACCATTAAACAAATAGCAGTCTCCAATGGTTTTTCACCAAATTTCACACAAAAGCTCATAAACCAAAAACTACAAAAACTTACTACAGAACAAATCTATCCTCCTATCACCCCGCTCAACCCCGAATCCAAACAATATATATCTTTGACGTATTTAGGAAACATTTCCCATAAAATCGGCAATTGTTTCAAGTCATTTGGTTTAACCCGCACTTTTCATTCAGTTAATAATATTAGTCAATCCAATTTTAATTCTAAAGAAAAAACTGATCCATACAAAAAATTTGGTGTTTATCGGTTAGATTGTGGAGAGAATAATGCAGCACATATTGGCCAATCGGGAAGATCTTTTGAAATTAGATACCGTGAACATATTACCTCTCATAAGCATACTTCAAACTCTGGTCTTCACCTTTTAGAAACGGGACATTCTATTAAATCAGACTACAAATCCAAAATCCTTCATTTTTGTGAAAAAGAACAGAAATTGAATATATTTGAAGCTTTAGAAATTAACAAATTAAATAATGATTCCAATGTAATTGTTTCGAATGACCAAATTAAATTAAATAAATCTCCCTTTCTTAACCTATTTAATTAATATATTTCATTACTTTTTTTTGTTCAATATACTTCTGTTAAAATATTTCTTAATCACTGTCAAATTGAAGTTTAAACAGTTAAGATTTTTAATTTCCATAACGTTTTTAACATTACAATTCTAATCCTCACTGTGTAATCATCGTCCTGCCCACTATTTTTGTGTTATCCGCCAAAACTTGTTTAGCATCGATTCGTAATTTTTGCCACCTCGTTTCTAGTACACATGCAATTTTGTTTACCTCTCTTCTGGGTTTTTCCCATCTTTGAACCAACTACATTTCAACCTGTTTCTGTTAATTTTTAATTTTATTTTATTTAAATATATAACTGTTCCCAACACATTTCAGTTCAATTCAGAATTCACCTGAGGATGGTTTAAGAAACCGAAACAAGTTTCTGAAAAAGTATTTTTCAATATTTAAGTGAAAATTTGACAAAGTTAAACATTCTTTGCCATATACATCCTAAAAATTTTATATATACAGCACAATACTTTTGCGATTAACTAGTAATTAGCTTTGAACTAGTAATTTGAAAGCTGTAATTTATTTTTACAGCTTTCAAAACAAAAAAATAAATAAATAAATAAAGAAGAAGAAAAATTGGTTTTGTAATAATATATGTATTTTAAATAAATAATTGTAATGCAGTTCGATGCATGTCTTCAAACGTACAAGCTAATGTGCATGCGAATATGTAAATTGAATAATATGAAGTACCGCTACTGGAATAAATATTTACATACGTATACAAATTATCTATGTATCTACAGTCTATGAATAAAATGACTGATATTACGTAACACTAAAAAAAATAAAAACTAAAATACATATAACTTGACTTTTATTAATGTTATAAATACTGGGCGTTGGTAAGCATACTTTAAGATTTATCAATTACAGTCGAACCTGATTACCGATGAAGTTCCTTGAAATGTAATGTAATTGTAAGAACGGTGTCCGGAATTTTAAGAACACATGATATTCGCGGAAATTTGCGAACAGTAAGGGTTTTTACTACCTGAGACTGACCTGACAAGATTACAGGCATATTTGAGCTGCGAAAATTTGGGAACACTCTTTTTTTCCTTTTAAAATTTGTAAAAATAGGGTAAACGCCCATTTACAGAATGAACTTAATTATATCAGCTTGGAAAACCCGACACATTTCGTTTTTGTGTATACATCTTAAATGTTGGCAAAATATGACTGACCACCCACTGACACCGACAAAATAGTGATAATATTATTTTATTACAGTAGATAACAATATTAAACGAAGGAGAAATAATTCTAATTGTTAATAAATACACCAATAAAATGTCAAAACGTAAAGACAAATTTAATTATATTAGTTTGGGAATCCCAAATATTTTAAGTAATGCTGCTTAAATTTTTTAAAAAGGGGATGTTTACGCCCATTATTATCATCTATACGTAACACAATGAAGTAATAAGAATTAAGGGTATATTTTTAAATATTTTAAAAGAAAACAGCTTTTTAGTATATACGTACTATTTATTTACTTTTTATCACCTACATCCACCATAAAACACATTCCTTACAATTTTGCCGTAATGAGTCACTGCTAAATATCAATATAAATCATGGTTATCGTCTAGCTTAGCTCATTTACGTTGTAACTAGCGAAGTAAGTAGCAATATGGAAATCGTCTTAACCAACAGAGGCTTTAGCTTTTCCACATTACTTTAATCTTTAATATCTTACTAATCAATCATGCGCAAAATATTATCCGTTCTTTATAATAAAATTTCCTCTACACGTAAGAACATTTTATTTCATTTTTATAATTTTATGAAAATTCTGAATAATACATCTGTAAACAAATCTAATGATGCAATACCTTATATTCTTATACAATGTACATACTGATTAAATGTCGAACTTGTCGATTCCTTTCTTTTATAATGGATAATAACATATTTACTTGCACATGTTCTACAAAAATAATATTAAAGACATTTTGTTTAAATACGTAAAAAAGGGGCGTTGACCTTATTTTACTATATTCTAAGTGGAAGTGTAAAAACCTAAGTGTTCGCAAATTTCCGCTATTCAAATATGTAGATAATCTTACTTGGTCAGTCTCAGGTAATAAAAATCATAACTGTTCGCAAAATTCCGCTGTTCGCAAATTTCCATGTTCGCAAAATTCCGGAATTCTTGTAACAAGCCTTGACTAATCCACTAAACAATCTAAAACTAATTTTAAAAAAATTGTCAAATTATTTAATTAAATAATAAAATTTAATTTGATTTAATTTACACTGACAATGATAAATTACGGTAACTTAGTTAAAATTAAATACAAAAATCCATGTATACACCGGAAATTCAAATAAACGTAAAACAAAAAATGTCAAGGTACTTAAAGTTGTACGTAATTTTTGTTTAGAAGAGAAGATATTGTTTTCTGAAACTACTGTTAGTTTACTAACAAAACAAAATTAAATAAAACAAAATCATATAATTATTAAATAGGTTGTATGTGATAAAATTAAATATATATTTTCGCTACGTCTTACCAAATTTCAGCGTGAATTTTTTTCATGAATGAAATAATAAATAACAGCCAAGTGTAGAATATAATGTCATAAAGCTTATAAAACAGATATATTATGAGTGATAAATCGTAAGAAAATACAAGTCTTTTAAATGTGATGAAATATTTCAGAGACAGACAAGCTGCGACATATCAAATAAAGGCAACTTCAAAAATGCATCACTGCTTGCATGAGGCAGAGTCAAAGTTCAAAAACGCATCAGACGCATCACAACGAAAAATCAAAAGTTCATTTTTGCATTTGATGCGTCAAAACAATGCATCAAGAAATTTGGTGATGCGTGTCCAAGATGCTTGTCATGTGTAGAATTATAACTACTTGCCATATTATGTAGGTATTAACACGAACAGGAATGATTCCGAAAAAGGAACTGTTGAAAAAGATTAATGTATTTACCTTTCATTAAAATTGTTTAAACTATTTGAATACATCTTGCACTCAAAATAGGTATGTAATATTTTTTATTCAAATAATTTCAATATTTTCAATTTCAAATAAGTTCAAGCTGAAATTCAAAGATAATATACCTAGACAAGGACTGTATTACTATATTATCTATAGTCCATCATGCTACATTGGCTATATTGTGTGTCTATTATGCTACATGCATCATGATGCCAATATCCCATTCAAAAATATCTAATGTGCATCAAATTTCAATAGAGCATCAGCATCGCATCATGCAGTATTAGACGCATCAGAAACGTCATGATGCTGCATCGATGCGGTAAAGTTTACATTTTTGAACTTACCCAAACTATGCTAGTCTTTGATTCTTCTAATGAATTGTCCAATTCCACCATGCCAGCTTTTTCTAGGCCTGTCGCCTTTACGACGCTCAAAATTATAACATTTTATTTGTAAAAAATAGTGTAAAATTATTTTTAGAGATACATTATCCGCACCAGAAATAAATGTATGGTAGGGGTCACGGAGACACCCGTGCGACTGATTTGTCTATGCCACGAGTTTACTCATGTCACAAAAAAAACTATTTATTATTATTAATAACAAAATTTAACATACACTATTCATAATCGATATCTACATAAATTCATAAAAGTCAATTTTGCTTTTCATATAACCTTTTTAAGAACAACATGTAACTGAACTTGAAAAATTGCAATTTTATTCTTGTTTTTATTATGCTAATTATTGAATGTTTTTAATTAATGTTGTATGCAGGCTGTTAAGTATAAATACCGTATTTTATATAATATTAATAGAAGGTTATTCATTTGAATTTTTAATAAATTAATTTTTTAGAATTTTTATAAATTCTTTGAGGCAATTATCCGGACGTTTGCTACACATACATAGGTACATACATATTATGTGTGTACACTTGAAATACCCAAGTACCTATACATTTGTGTATAATAGGTGTGTCTATAAAATATTACTGATAAGCATATTTATATGTACAAACATTAAAGGAAATTGTTGAAATTATTTGATGAAAAGGTATTATATCCCGTTTAAAATTTTCTTAAAGGTTCGTTCATATCGATAGGCACTGAATGAAACGACAAAGTGTCGTGCGATAATCATTATTTAATACTTATGAATATTTTCACATAGTTACATATTATTAAGTGGCACAACCGTACAAATTTAGACTCACACGGGTTGTATCGGTACAGCTTTTATCGAGAATTTTTTGTTGGTGTTGCGACCTATTTTGTCTGTCGACATTTGACAACAATAAATGATGAATGCATGTTGCAAATAGTGCAGACAATTTCTGGTACTTTTTTTATCTAATGTCCATTACATAATTATATGAACTATATATGGGCAATTCCATATGTGACTGACTCTACATTTGACACAATTTACGTTTTATTTTGCCTTATATTACGAATATCACTATGTTTACAGTTTGAATTTTAGCATGGTTTTATAGTTGATACCTCAATTATCCCTCTGTAATAAAAAGTGTGCACAAATAAAGTTGTAAAATATGATTTATTTAATAAAATGTAAATGTGACTGACACTACATGCAAAAGGAAGTCGCTTTCGAGAGTGTTTTTAAACTTCGAAAATCTTCCTCTGTACAGACGTTATAATTTTAAATTGTATATTTAACCGAAGTATATGAAACAAATTATTGGAAAATGATAAAATGAAAGACTTTACTTTTTTAGAAAAGTAGTTATTCGAAAAATAATTCGTGACTGACACTACAGATCAAAACGTGACTGACACTACCATCACTTTGAATTGCAAAAAAGTAGTATTTTTAAATGAAATCTTAGAAACTGACACTATAGGACATAAAATAGGAACTTTAAAATAATTTTAAAGGTACACAAATGTACTTATTTTTATTATTTATTACCTAAAATACAAAATTTCTTAAGATTTTTCAAAATCTGTAAATTTATAATAAATTCTATTCCCGTTAAGGATTCAATTAGGAACTTGCCGTGAAAATTTAATTAAAACACCACTATAAAATACACTATTAGCTTATACTTACGACAAAACATTGAAAATTACACTAGTTCTAAAAAACTAAAAACAAACTTTTATTGAAATTTTGGGAACTTAAAGTACTATAGTGTTGCCATCATATTAACGTATTTTTACTACCAATAACAATTATTTATTTTTTTCAATTATGGAGCCTTTTCCATGAAATTGCCCATATACGAAAAAATTCAATCTGTTAGGAATCTATATTTTTCTTTGATTTTAATCTTAGTAAGAGATCTAGTAATTAGGCTATAGACGCTCGTTATCTGTGCATTTTAGGGACCCCGGGATCGTTTTTCTTTCTTTCTTTTTTATTTAAATTTTCTTACAGAAGTTATGAACAACCAAAAATGAGTCGAATTAATTATAGAATACAGATAGGTATATTTCTACATTATATTACTAGTAAGAGACACAACAACCATCAAAAAAGGGAAACAATCAGGAAGGAAATTTCTTTCCAGTTCTAGAACTCTTGCGGTAATAACACAGTAGTGAAACAAATATTCACTACATAACTGGCGAAACGTGTTAAATTTGTGAAAAATTAATTTTTGTAATTGTTTGTGTACTACATGGGTACGTACATATTTCCCATAACTATCAAGAGAGTACGCGAATTGTTTACATACATATTATATGAATACAAAATTTCTATGAACACATTAAAGCGACATTTTGCAATAACGTCAAATAAAATCAGCATAAAAGACAAAAGAAGTCAAACTGACATGTTTCAACCATTTAAATGGCCATCATCGGAGCCAAAAATCGTAAAGATCACCTTATGGAATCCAAGAAAATTAATTATTATATTATTTTAGTGAACGAAGCAAATTCTTTAAAAAATTTCAGCATAAAAAATAACTCCATGGAGACAAGTAGTCATATGAATCAACTACACATCAAAGAACAATATAAGATTAAAAATTGAATTACAGAAAAAACTCGCCACAATAAATCATTTTTTTGTAAAGGGGTTGCAACTCAATAATCAAAATTCACGTATTTTATGAGCTGATAAATCGTAAATTATATTTAATCACTTTTAATAAATATAGTTTATTTTTTTTCACTTTTAATTATAACACCTTTCTTTTATGTCAAGGAGATGTGGGGTGGTTTTTATAAGGGGTAGTGACTGAATAATTAGAATGCGCGAATTTAGAGCTTTATTTGTACACATAATCTGCTTTTTATTTTTCAAAACATAATCTATTTTTGAATTTTCAAGTATCTGCTTGTTCCTAAAATTTCATTAATCAAGGGTAGTTTGGAGACTACGGGGATGAGCTCAAAAATAAAAATTATACTTGCTCAAAAGCTCATAAATAGCTCTTAATTCTACCGCAAAAATTGGTCTGAAATTTTTATTTTTAAGCGGTGGGGGGCTGAGTCGAACTCGACTCAGCCTCCCCCCCCTCACTAAAAACATTAAATTCCTGCTCAGCGTGTCGAGCTCAAAATTTTTAATTCACGGAATACGAAAGCTCATAAATAGCTCCAAATTATTCGCTATTTGTTTTTTCAATTCTGAAAGGTGGGGGGGGGGCTAGGTCGAGTGGGGTATGATATTATGCTAAGCGTATGTCATATAGTGTATTGCATATGTATGCTCTTTACTTTCTACTCGAAAAAATCATAACAATTTAGAAAAAAATCAACAACCATAATTCATTCATACTACATTCATAAATCATAATAGATAACATACAGTTTTTTCGATATTACATTACTTTATTATAAGAAATATAATTCGAATTATATCCATAACCAGATGTCATTAAATATTTAAAAAATCGGTTTATCAAGTATCTTCAGTTCGAATTATCCCATCACTAGAGAATATGAACAAGATTTAGTTGCTAAGATACTCGAATTAATTTTTAAAAAATAAGATTGTTTTGCAACAATTTTTTACTTACTATATCGGTATTCGTTTTTGGCCATAATGACTAACATACCTGCAAAAAAAAAAGAAAAAAATGAAATCCATCAATAAATTAGCAAAAAACAATAAATTTAATTAACTTATATACTAAGAATTCGTTTATAAAATCAAAACTCCAGTAAATAATAAATAATTATTTCATTATTCAAATTATTATAAGGTAAATGCTTCCTACGAGCTATTTTTATTATATTTTTCATATTGATTAGTATAATTAATTACGTAATTATAATTTAATTAATAATTATTTCCTACGCTATATATTCATAATATTAAAATACAATATCATAGAAAACTGTTTTAAAGTATTACATAAGTAATTACAGCAGAAAAATACACTGGTCGACAAAAGAAATAATACAAATTAAATATCACATAGTGATTGAAAAATTATCAAGCTAGACCGGCTGGGACTCGAACCCACCCTTGCTCACGAGCCACTCCAGTTCGATAATCATTCAGTTAAACAGTTATTTTAATTTCAAATATTTACAAATCAAATGTTCAAGTTTCAATTGAGCTGAACGTTAAGTGAACATATGAATATTAACGTATGTTTAAATACGAATAAAGGTTCGTCATACGTAGTAATGTTTCACAAGCACTCATTAAAAATTAAGAAATTACACAGTCCATTTAGCCTAATTATCTTTTTTATTATGCTTTATCTATATTTTTCATTTTTAGATGAATTTTCAAAAACTTAAGAAAACTAGTCTTTATTGCTAAAAACAGAAAAAAAAATAAGTTTTAAAAAAATAAGCACCTTACTACTAGTATTTGAATAAACTACTAATATTTTGTTTATTAATGTAATATTAATGAATGGTATACAAAAACTAGTTTGAAAAAAAGGCATTTGGACTTTTTTAGGCAGTATCCAATAATGGACATTAATGACTTTTGCCAAGTTATTTCTCGTCTTGACGAATAACAAAAGAATCCATGCTAACGGATTTTCATTCTAATTAAATCAAATTTAATTGCAAAGAGGAGTTCCCAACTTAAAAAAAAAAATTAATACTACATTCACCAAATACATTTAATTACTTAAAAATTAAAAATAAATATTTTACAGTTTGAAGATTGTAAGATGGTCATATCTAATAATAATAAATAAATCGACGGCAGAACGAATAAACGACTATACGAAAAATCTTGTGTTTTGGAACTCAAAATTTATCCATGTCTACTTCGTTACTTCGTGCAAAATAGGTGTAGTTATCTTTATATATATATATATATATATATATATATATATATATATATATATATATATATATATATATATATATATATATATATATATATATATATATATATATATATATATATATAAGACAACATTTGTGAATTGAATTATCAACGAAAACTGAAATTTTACAAAAGTGTAGTTGTCTTTTTGTTCGTTGCTGCCGTCGAAATGTTGTACATCTATATCAAAACTTAATATTTTGTGGTTGAAGTACGAGTAATAATTTGAATCAGTCGACCCACAGTAATACTATACATTATATCAATGTGTCTTCAATGTACTACACTATAACTGGAGCATTGAAGCAAATATAGCTTTGGTGTATTATGACTACTATAATCTTATCTGCCTATTTTTTGTTAGAGTTGTGTAGTTAAAATTTTGTTGCCCTTATAATTCCGTCATGTCTGTCATACTTTTAGAATTCAAATTTATTGAAATAGGCACGCATATGAAAACTTTTTTTAACATGGATATGTTTTTGAGCGTGGGTATACATTTGAAAAAAATTGTGATGCTAAAAATTGGTACCTAGAGCTAGTTACTTCATAAGTATTTAATTTCTTGTAACTTTTTGTCAGAGCTAATATTTAGCAACTGATCAGAGCTTTAGTGTGTTTAAAATGAAACCGTTTCCATTTTATTATGGTCTAATAAAGACAAATTACATTCAAAAAAATATGAAAACGTTTTTTTTTAACATGTATATTACAAAGTAAATCTTTCAAATAATTTCATTCCTTTAAAACTTTAAGTCATACTGCACCAGCCAGCATATAAACATTGAACTGTAGCTATTATATTAATGAATATAAAATAATGGTACGGTTGTGTAACCGTGTGTGTATACTAAGAGTACATATTTGAATTAAATTTTTCACAGATTCAAAAATGAATATATTGAAATGTATTATATTTTTCCAATATAACGGATATTAATAAATTAGTCAATATTTATTTAATAATAATAATGTAAAAAAGCTAACTGTAAAATTACTTTACAATAATACACTTGGAAGCACATAATATCATAGGTAGGTACAGCATAAGATTAGATAGAAAGAATTATGTATATTAAATATATTGAATCATTTAACTAAAATTACAGTAGGTACCGGGTCCATTCAATTAAAACCGCTAATGTATTTTGATAACATTTAACTTTGAAAATGTTTATGCTGAACTCTTTTATATTTGAATGTAATTCATTACATTGTTCGGAAATTTTTGCCGTAGTACTGAAAACCAAAAACGTGGTAAGTAAGGTAAACTTTAACGTATTTCGAGATCACTTATCTATCTAGTGGATCTCACATGAAATATATTCTATTACTACAAGGGAACAATTTCTACCCCTAAATTTTTTAATTAAAATTTTGAAGTAGTACTATTATAATATTAATTTGAGTAATTATAAAAGCAAAATTTTTTTTTAATACATAACATTTAAAAATCCGAAATTTAGGATATCAAAAAGAAGCCGTGAAATGTGGGAATACGTTTTACATACAGAGATTTTTTCTATACTGTTGGAAGCAATAATGTTAAAAATGTGTCGCAAATCAGCTGATTAATCAACTTCGAATCAAAGTTTCCAATAATAAAAAAAAAGATTACTGTTTATAAAAAACAGAAAAACACGTTTAAAAAACGTAACCAAAACCTGGAAAAACAAGTGAATTATAAAAGTAGGTTAAATCAGACGGTTAATATAAATTACATACCCCTGTTGCAGCATCCTGCATTACATAGTTTTTCTCGGAAACTAGTCGACACAGAGTAATGGCGTAAGAATCATTTTTATGCGGTTATTCTCCTCTTTATAGTGGTGTAAAAGAATGTTGTAAAAATTTTTTAACTCAGAGAAATTTTGCGAAAAAATTTACCTTTTTCACGACAAATGCCTAAAAAACCATATTCCTGGTATTAGACGTGTCTAGCTGAAGAACTCATCCAAAATTTTTGGACCTTTACACCAAATTTCGTAAAAATAAGATATTTCGTTCGAGACTGAACGAAATATCTTATTTTTACGAAATTTGGAATTCGAAAAAATATATATATATATATATATATATATATATATATATATATATATATATATATATATATATATAAATTTTGGTGAATGTCATTTTCGGTTTTAGGGACTTCAAAACAAATTTCTGCTTTATAGTCCCGGACTCAAGTCGCGTCATGACCAGGGCCGTGGAGAGAAATAACGGATTCTAGGAATAAAGCACATTTCTTAAAAATTCCCCAAAATAATAAGTGACGAGCAACAAAAAAAATTTGTTTTACTTTTTTCCGGGTTTCTTCCGACCGCTACGGGCCCCCTTTTTCAGCGCGGGCCCCGGGGCTACAACCCCAGCTACCCCACCCTTTCATCGGGCCTGGTCATGACAGTGGTTGTAATAGCCGAATTTTCGATTCGAAAATTCGCTAAAAAAATGAAGAGAATCACAAAAGGAGGCTACAGTGTTTTGTGATAATGATTTTAAGAACTTTAAAGTTCTAATGACATTAAAATTGTAAATTGTTTCCCTTATAGTTTTAGCAGAATACTGTATTACAAATATTATAATGAATCATTGACTAATTGATAGTAAATTAATTTAAAAAATGTAAACTGTATGGCTATTTTAACCTAAAAAACTTGTGTGTATAGAAAGGTAAATTGAATTTTCTGTTCGAAAATTCACTAAAACAAAAACTGAATACCTAGGTACAACAGGTAGGTACTAGGTACTTGATAAACTACACACAGAGAACAAAGAGAACGAACATTACTATGTTTATACTAGGGAAACGAGCGTAACCACCAAGGATAGAAAATAACTCACCACTATGTTATATATGTGCACGCGGAGTTGTGTGTGTTAGTCCGTTGGATGGTGTGTGTATTAGTGTCTTGCATACATACATACATAATATATAGGTGGTGGTGGAACGTATGATGTACGTATACCACGTACATATACCGTGTTAGTACGAGAGGTAGCAATATAACAACAATTGAAACATACCCATTGAGTGCTCGCGAATGAATGATGACTAACCAGCCTAAAGCGGCTTCTACACGATGCTACGAACGTTCCTTCCAACATTCGATCGAACGTTTGAGGCAATTAAGTTCGATAGTTGGTGCGACGAATGTATCTGCTACACGGTGAGTCGAATGTTTGATCCAATACGAATGATGATGTGTTGGTACTCAGTGGGCGACGATGTCATCTGTCTGATGTTATCTCTAATGTTATACACTGATGTTGTCTCTCTTGTATAATGTGTTGGGACAAACGTGACGAAGATGTTATCTGTCTGATGTTATCTCTAATGTTATACACTGATGTTGTCTCTCTTCACATGAACGAGTCGTGCGCAACCAACGAACACAACCAACATTGACCTTCAAACGTTCGAAGCATCCCTTTGACTCGGTGCAAGAATACCGACATCGAACGGGACACGACCAAATGCGAATGTTTGACGCTCGACATTGGACACTCGTAGGTTCGAACAACGGCTACACGATGCTATGAACCATCCAACGTCGAATGTTGGAAGGTGTTCGTAGCATCGTGTAGCAGCGGCATAAGATGCACATAAAAGCACATAAGTGATTGCAGAAAAGAGACAGATGTATTCGTTCTATTTGTTCTGTGACTACACACATGAATGCATGTGTGAATAGATATTATAAATATTTAAATTTCTAATTATAGATAAATTCCAATAATGCAAATCATACGTAGAAATTACATATTGATGACATAGCAAAAAATTTAAAATAAAACAACAAAAATTACAATTTTAGATTAGGTACGAAGATGATGCATATGTACGAATACGTATGCATCAGTAAATAGTTGTAGCTTGTAAATATGATTACTGATTAGATATTTTACATATTGGAATTCGAACTGATGATCTTTAATATTGTAAATACTTATTTTTACAAGATTATAATCATAATAATAGCGGTTTCAGTAGCGGTTAAATTTCAAATTCGGGTCATACATAAAATCAACCAAAACACTCTTTGAGCACTTGTATGTAAAATTTGAAATATGTGAAAAAATAAATAAAAATAAATTTTTTGTTAAAATGACAGAAATAAATCTAGGTAAAAGACGACCAGATTCATCTTCAAGAAATTCTTCTGCAACAAAAACTATAACAATAAGAATTGTTTAACTTAAAAGAAATCGAGACATAAAACAGTAACATTAAAACAAAAGAGATCACTATGTTAATATACAAAATATGCATTTTTTTTTTTTTTAATGTTGGCATTCTTAAATACGTTTTTGTATTGTGAAGATGCCAACATTAATTATATATTATTACCCTAGAGTATCAGCCACTAAGATGGTTACCATTGTTCAACCAAAGAATTTATATTTCCCAAAATCTAATAAAAAAAAAGAAAAATGGGTCATCAAAATATGTCATCAAAAAATTCCCCTATATAAATTAATAGGGAAATTTTTTGATGATAATAAACACTGGAATTGTAAACTATAATAGATACAGAATCAATTTAACTTAATGCCTATGAGTGTAACTTAAATGCCCTTTTGAAAAAATTAACTAAATTTTATAATTCTTTTTAAATAGTAATTTAAATTAATGATAAGTATATTTGATTAATACACAAAATATCAAAATTTGAACAAATTACGACCTGTAGTTTGTAGGACAAAAATTTTTAAAAATTATTTTTCGATACGCATTGTAGCCCAGGTGCTAGGTGACACTGAGTATGCATGAAAGAGGTATAGAATTTGACTTTTGATTATTGTAAGGAGGTCTAAGGTGAGTATGAAAACCCATGTCGTCGACCTCTGGGCCGCTGTGTCACACGAATGTCATGTATCTTTAGATACGACAATTTCGCGTAACAACGTTTAAAGGGTTCTACTCAATCCCTAGTATATATATTGACAGTAAAATTAATTAATTTGTTAATAATTATATAATAATTATTGTATTTTTAAATTTGCATTTTGATTGTATCACATTCCTTATTTCTTATATTTTCAAATACTATATTTATACGTTATTAAATCAATACTGCAACATTGAATCAATAACGCATAATAAAGATCAATTATCTTAGATATTTAATAATATTTGAGCGAATTAAGATAATACGATATTTTATTCAAATCAAGTTTTCTCAAAACTATCATTTCTGAGATACGTCAGATTAGTGTGACACGGCAGTAGGGTGGTCGACAAATTGGGGGGAGAGGGGGAAGGTTTCAGAAAAAGCCGATCGGAAGATCGCTTATATCTTGCTTATTATTGATCGTTTCGAGATCACGATCAAGGTCATATTCGGATGCAGAATTTTCCGCTCTTTTCATTTCCGGGGTCAAAAGTGGGGGTTGCCATATAAAAAAGCGGACTTGACCTTGATATGACCTTGAGCCTTGACTTTGAGGTCAAGGTGAAGGTCATCATCGGATGTGCCGTAACAAATGGTGAAACTTTTGTCTTGATCGTTTATCCCAAAAATGCTTTCCCGCTGAGATTTTTGACTTTTATATACTTTTGACTAGCCGTGTATACTAAAAATACATACTTCAATTTTAAAGTTGCCTTCTATTTTCATTTTTTTACACGAAAACCATTAGGTATGTTAAAAATTTGCATATGACATAAATTTTAGATCATTTCCTTGCAAGCAAATTTAAAAAAAATTATCACTCTACGATCGATAATAAGCAAGATATACGCTCCTTTCACATTATACGGTTTTTGCCGTACGGCAAAAAACCGTAGGGTCACATTTTTTTAGTGGAGTGAAGAAGAACATGGGACCTTTCACATTACACGGTCACGGCAAAATGCCGCTGCCGTGCCGTGTAGCAGCCGTCTCTTGCCGCTGCGCTTGACAGTTGCCGAACGGCGTTTTTAACTCAGTAGTGTATGTAATTAAATTGATGCTTTCACATTTGACGGTTTTTAGCGAATTTTCAGAATGGAATTCAGCTATTACAGCCACTGTCACAACGCGACCTGAGCCCGAGACCATGGCAGAAATTTGTTTTGAGGTCCCTAGAAACCGAAAATAATATTCGCTAAAATTTATATACATATATAAATTTATATATGTGTATATATATATATATATATATATATATATATATATATATATATATATATGTATATATATATATGTATATATACATATATATATATATATATATATATATATATATATATATATATATATATTCGGTTTCTAGGGACCTCAAAACAAATTTCTGCCATTAGTTTTTTCCAAAATTTCCACTTAATCAACAATTTTTGCGAAAAGAAAAAATTACATAAAAAAGGTCTTTAAACTATTGTTCTATGTCAACTAGTTTCCGAGATCCGAGGCCCAGAACCGAAAAATGTTAGACTGTGATCGTTGTCTCGTAAAAACTGCGAAGTTAATCACAGTCTACACATAAGATATGTATGTATATATATCGTTTATATAATTTGTTTATTTTGCTTGGAATATGAGCACCATATTTCTTTCTCTGTTTTGATCATTTTTTCTATTCTGCAAAACAGCAAATATAGTGTTCATATTCTAAACAAAATAAACAAGGTATACGTATATATGCATATGATACATATAAGAGTACATATACATATATCCTAGTTGTCGTAATGTTGATGTAGTAACACGAAGGACAAAGGACATATGACGTTAGATGTACTTTAAGTAAATAGAGATAATAATACCCCTGTCGCAGCATCCTGCATAACATAGCGAATTTCCATTTACAAAAGTACGTTTTTCTTGGAAACTAGTTGATATAGAGTAACTGTAAATAAAAAAAAACCTTCTTTATGTGATTTTTCCGCCTCATTCCGCCAAATTTCTTTCAGGAAAAATGTCCAAAACACCGTAAACGTTTTCACGAAATTTCTTAAAAATAAGATGTTTCGTTCTTGAGTTATCGTGCGGACACTTGGTAAACATATATATATAAATGTGTCCGCACGATAGCTCAAGAACGAAACATTTTATTTTTAAGAAATTTCCTGAAAACGTTTACGGTGTTTTGGACATTTTTCGTGAAAAAAATTTGGCGGAATGAGGCGGAAAAATCACATAAAGAAGGTTTTTTTTATTTACAATTACTCTATATCAACTAGTTTCCGAGAAAAACGTACTTGTACTCTTTCTCTTACACTGAATTAACACACAGGATAAACTTTATTCCGGCTTCAAGTTCCTAAGGGTTACAAAACTATTTGCACAATTACTCCCAAATAATAAACACGAATTAGATGAAATTTGGTACAAGATACTATTTACCCGGAATTAACACATAGAATTATTTTATCCCGACTGAAGTTTCCTGTGGGATGCAAAACCTGTTACATACTCACATCGAAATTACTAAATCGAATTAGATAAAATTTAGGACACAGACACTAATTACCGTCAACACATACAGCAATAATTTTAATAACACATAAGATAGTTTTATCTAGATTAAAAGTTCCTGAGAGATAATGTACCGATTACATAATCACGTCCAAATAGCTAAACCGAATGCGATGCAATTTAGTACACAGATATGATAATAAATTTTATCTAATTCGATTTAGTAATTTCGATGTGAGTATGTAACCGGTTTTGCATCCCACAGGAAACTTCAGTCGGGATAAGATAATTCTATGTGTTAATTCCGGGTAAATTGTATCTGTGTATCAAATTTCATCGAATTTAGTCATTTCGATGTGATTATGTAATTGGTTTTCCATTCCACAGGAAACTTCAATCGGGATAAAATAATTTATGTGTTAATTCCAGGTAAATAGTATCTGTGCAACAAATTTTACCGAATTTGGTTCAGTCATTTCGATGTGATTATGTAATTAGTTTTGCATTAAGTTACATTTAAATCCATATAAAACTTAAACTATTTTTTAACACAATTCAAAAATATAGAAAAATTGAAAAAGATAAAAGTATTTTTACCAAAATTAGTCATAAAATTAATTACGGTCTCTAAAAAGGTGAATTTTTTTTTATTACACTTTTAAAATGTGAAGCCACCAGAGAGACACACAAGCCCTAGCAATGATAAATAAATGCATAGCACTCTCCTATAACGCACGCCCCCATTTAACAATTACGTGGCATACAAATGTGTATGATGGCACCCCTTCGTCTTTTAAAGCAAATATGAATGTTTGTAGTGCTTGTATATAGTACATTATAGAACTGAGTCAGCTCTATAATTGTTGAACACTCTAAGATATTGCTATATTTGTTTTAAAATTGTTTTTATTGTATAATTTATAATTATTATAATAATACCTGTGTTGTGTTATGTACATAGTGTGTTGTAAATAATGCATTTTAAAAACCGCTATGTTGGTACGACTAATTAACAGCAATTTTATTTCTATAATGTTGGATAGTTAAGTAATTCTTTTTTAAACTTTTTTAACAAAATAATTATGATTGCTTTGTGAAACGAGCGAAGTTGTTAAACAATCATTTTAAATAAAATACTGTGACATTGACATTTTAACCATTTATGGTTTTCATAAGAACATGGGTATAAAATTGAGTCATTAATTTTCCAAGAACTTTTATTTTTTCATTTGTAAAAATAAATAATAAAAATTTGGTGAACATTTAAAATTTCTATAAATTAAATGTAAAGGAATAAGTTTAAAAAGGGAGTGTTTAGTGTTTAGTAAGATCTTCTGGTCTTAAGAACATTAGCACTGCACATATGCTGATGTGGAGCCGGATATTTTTGTTATTCTGGTACTTAGGTGAGAACCCTAATTTTCGCGAAAAGCGTTTTCTTATATGAAAGTAGCATTCATTTACTTTTGTTGAAGAGAATACTTCTGGAATTATAGATACAGTAGCCATTTCAGAATTAGTGTTAGAGTTTTCTACTCTGGAACAGCTTCAACTACAATCAATTACAGGAATACTTTTCATAGTTAAATCTAACAAATAGACAATACATATTATATATTCACTTACTGTCAAAATATGTTGAAGTAATTAGCAAACCTTTCGCAGATTGCAGTAGGTCTGTTCCGTGCTACATTTTATCAGGTGGTATGTTATGTCTCTGGCACGTTTTGGCGTGTATTCGAAAATGGCTGTAAGTTTAATTCTCTTCAGTACTTTCGCTAAATTACTACTTATCTACCTTTATAATCCTTATAGTATAGTTTTGAACTTGTTCATTTTTGAAAGTGCTTGGTTGAACCTTAAAGTCTAAAGTCAGCCACTAACATCTATATACTTTAATAAATACAGCTATATATTCAAGAAAAATCGATTTAGTCACGTTGACAAAAGGTTTGTTGTACTCCCTGTATACTAAAGGTGTCACCGATCTTAAAAAACCTGCCGTGTTAATTGTGTTTAACAAAAAAATTTCCAAGAAACTATGCGTGATACTTCCAGATCTTATTTAACTGGTTTGCAGATAAACAAATCTTTTTTCTAAAATTATTTAAAATTTATTACGAGTGGAATAACTAATAGATTCGACATATTTTATAATATTACGACATCTCGTATAAACTATACATATTACGTACGCATACACATAGTTTTATGAATCTGATCTAATAACATATTCATTTTTATAAACTGGGTATATAAGAAGGCAAGCAGTAGACAGACATAGCCAAACCAATATTGGTAGAATAAATATATTAAAACTAGTTTCAATATAATAATCACATCAACCTTCAAAACACTTTCCTACTTCATAAGTTATCTCTTTTGTTTTTTCATCTAATTTGAGGCCATTGCTATTAATTTTGCATGTGTTGTTTTGCGTGGGTGAGTTCTCATATTGTTGAAAGAGTATTTGACCATAATTTTTGCTAATACAATTTAAATTAATTATTAATTTTGCAATTAAAACTTTATCTTTTTGGACACTGATAAGAATCTCAGTTTTGATTCAAATTCAATTTTTTTTTTTCTAATTCCAATTTTGAACTTTTCTTATTTAACAATTTTACTTAGCTATAATAGGCTCTAAATTAATCTGAGATATAAATTAAAAATCACAAAGTGATTGAAAAAATTATCCGGATCGGCCGGGAATCCAATCCAGGATTTCCCGGTAACTAGCCAGATGTCTTCGCTATTGCACCAACGATCCTGTATTCGCAGGCACCCGAGCCAGACAATCAGTGAACCACTTATATGTATTGGTACTCTCTCTAATGCGAGAAACAGTTACAATTTTTCAATTTTAAAGATTATCGAGTGCTTGTGAAAAATTACTACGTATGACAAACTTTTGTTTGTATTTAATTTCTTTGTTTAGAGTTATCGAAATTCAAATGTAAATTAAAAATCACAAATCCGGATCGGCCGGGAATCGAACCGGATCGGCCGGTAACATTTAAAATATGTAATATTTGATATGTAATATAATATATAGGTAATTTTTGAAATTGAAAAATAATCTGAGATACTCAAATTACGTACTCACTAGAGAAGCTCGACAGAAACTTTTCCTTACAAAAATACAGTATTTGTATTTAACTTTTGAACCGCAAATCGGTGAGAAATTAGACAACGCCTCACAAATTTTTGAAAACTTGATGTAACTTGGGAAGTTTATTTCCTTTTTTTTGTAAATTTTTAATGATGTTTTCAATGCAACATACATGGCAACTAAAATAAAAGATAAAAAAATTCATTTAAAAATAGTCACTTATTTTTGTCCTGAGATTGTTACTCTCCCATTCATGTAACCTACATATCGAAGTTACAACTATAGGAAGAGAAAGTACGATAATCTGAAAACTGAAACCTAAAAAACACAAAAACAAAAATTTTGATAGAAACTTTTTGGACCTAGACATTTTGTTTGAAAATTTTGTACGTATGTAAATACGTATGTTTATAGTATCTTCAGATCTACTAAAATTAGGGAGGTTAGTTTAGACTTATAATTAGTTACTTCATTTCGTCAGTTCTAGAATAATGTTATCATTATCGAAGTAATACTGTGATAAAATTATTTAAGGAGAGTTTACAAACAAGAAGTGAACAAATTGTATCAAGTGAGAGAATAAGCAAAAACATTTCTAGAATTTACTACTAATTAAATCATACTTTTCATAATAGAGTAGGACTTCGCTATATCGTTATCAAACAATTTCTCGCACACTGCACACATACAAACAAAATCAATAGGGCTCCGAAGTAATGCTTCGAAGCCCTAAAAAGAGAATAATTCTGAAAAATATATTATCTGAAGACGTTTAACAACGAGACAATATAGCAAAACCAGTAAATATATTTTGGTCGACATTACATTACTATGCAATGCATAGCACGCTAATATCTTACCTAGACGTAAGAAGCACAAGTGTATTTTGCTCGTACTATAACTACATATTTAGTACGTAAACAATTTTATTAAAAAAAAGTCATTAAAAAGTTCATGGTCAAATTATAAGAGAGTGTACTTGCTTTGCTGGCTTCTCCACCATCTGTACTTGTGTACACTGTATCTGTGTGTGCAAGAACATTAACCAAGCAAGCGTTCATTACACCAGAATCGAACGAATACAAAAATAAAAATAAAAACTGTTTTTGGATAAATGGTCTGCGATTCAAGTTCGCTGTATATGTACCAACTATTGTGTTGGAATGAAATTATGGTGCAACTGTTATTATTAAGTATCATCAAAATATCCATATACTTCATAACTACTATGATGAGAATGACCCATCATTATTTAGGCTTTCGTGTACCTATGTACATCAGTAAAGTAAGTTTTATTCAAAGCAATAAATATTAATTTATAATTGTTCGCAAAATACTTTGAAATGTACCGCTCAACTAATACCAGCAGGAAACGGACGTGAATAATCATATCCAATAAGAAATTTCAATTTTGCTAGGCACAAGTTTTTGATAAAATAGGTCTATTACTACTATTCTGTATGAGGGAAACATTTGTTCATTTTCTAAAGAATTTTAATTGCTAATTTAATGAATTATTTAAAATAGAAACGTGACAGCTGTTTAAAAAAAAATAAAACCGACTTTAAAATAAGAAAACTACTGAAAAGTATGAAAAATAATTACAATAGGTACACAATAAATAAAAAAATTAAATATAAACTGATAGTGTGTGAAGGTGATGCCAGGCCAGAACTACATTTAATTTACCATAAGTCCTCAACTAATAATGCAGTACTGGCATCAACTGTCAACTTTTGTTTTTATTAAGCGGGTTCTACACGATGCTACGAACGTTCCTTCCAACGTTCGATCGAACGTTTGAGGCAATTAAGTTCGATAGTTGATGCGACGAATGTATCTGCTACACGGTGAATCGAATGTTTGATCCAATACGAATGATGATGTGTTGGTAGAAACGTTTATTCAGTGTACGAGGCTGTTATCTGTCTGATGTTATCTCTAATGTTATACACTGATGTTGTCTCTCTTCACATGAACGAGTCGTGCAGCTGCTGAGTTGAACCAACCAACGCAACCAACATTGACCTTCAAACGTTCGAAGCATCCCTTTGACTCGGTGCAAGAACACCGACATCGAGCGGGACATGGCCGAATGCGAATGTTTGACACTCGACATTGGACACTCGTAGGTTCGAACAACGGCCACACGATGCTATGGGCCATCGAACGTCCAATGTTGGAAGGTGTTCGTAACATCGTGTAGAACCGTCTTTAGTTTATATTTTTCCTAAAACTTTTTTCCTTCGTTTTTGCTAAGTAGCCTTGGCCTCAGTAAACCTGATCTACTGACCACGGAAAGTTATTTAACCAGCCACTGCTTATATAGTACCATAGTCTACATGATATGTGTGTGTTGTAGTATATATTTTCGTCTTTTTTTTTTAAAAAAGAGCAATTATAAGAAACAGGAGAATAGAAACTGAAATATCGCTCCTCTTGAATGTAAGTGTTCTATCACCACTTTTTGGAGAAAATGAGTTGAAGTGAATTTCCTTACTTTTAGAATTCATTTCTTTCTATATCCGCATTGATATCACCAAAATGTGCAATAGTTTGACTTGTAGAGTTTGGTAATTTGGTTTATGTCCTCATGATTTCATTAATTGTTGGGATGCAAGTGTATTATATGTATAATCACATGAAACATAATATGTTGTCTTGAGATACCTTTTTCTGTTAGTATGCGATTGATAAACATAAAACAAATGCGTTCTAAAATATTTCAGAAAAATGGGGTTATGTTGCAAATTCGTAGGCATAAACAATCAATTATTAACGTTATTACGATTATTACAGTTATTACCTATGCTTAATTTGACTTTTGTGTTAAATTAAGAATTATAGTATTATTTGTTATGTGCGTTTTTGCTAAAAAAAAATAATTGTTCTATATGCCCACCAATACCGCTTAAAATGTAACTGTTCTATATACTGGACCTGGGTATTCTAGTGTAGAAATTCGAAAATTTTGATTTTTTTTCTTTCATAGTTTAGATCTATAAGAATAAGCCTCTAAAAGGATTTACGGAAATTCGAATTATTTTCGGAGTTATGGTGATTTTTTCCCTGTGTATTGTGTATCTTTTCAGTGTTCAATTCAAATTTTTAATATAAATTACTGGAAAATACTTTTTTCAATACGGTTGACATGATATCTCAAGTTGTAATGCACCGATTTACTTGAAATTTGGTACAGACGTTCCTAATACTATCAAAATTAGTCCGATATAGGGGTTTTTGGAATATTTTTTTTTTACTATTTTTAAAAAATTTTCAAAGTTGAAAAAAAGAGGGGAAAAATGATTTTGCTTTTTAAATGGACACCACTTTGTGAAAAAATTTATTTTTTAAAATTGGCAACGTCCAACTAATTCTACATCCTTGTTCATTAAGAATTAACTAAAATTTTATGTTTCAGATCACCAGGAGGGATGGAATCACGTTAACCAGGAGACACCTTTTTTTGAGTCCCCATTTTGCAGGTCTGTACCGATTTCAATTTCGTGTTTTCTTTTTTTTTTTAATTTTTATACTTACTATTAAAAAATGAATACTAGAAATGTTTCCTGTTTTTTTTTTTTTTTTTTTTTTTTTTTTTTTTTTTTTTTTATTATGTTCGTAAAATCACCTCAATATCGGGCCTCTAGACTAGAATACCCTCTTAAATCGATATGTTACTAAATTAGAAAACTTCTGGTGTATCTACAAATTTTAAAATTTTTTCTGAGTAAACTATTAAAATTTGAGAATTTCTATTAACAAAATCTGCATAAGCTTTCTTTACGAGTGATAAAGATGTTACAATCTTATTGAATGATTAAGCGATCATTAAAAAAAAAATTACATTGCAAACTTTAACTCTATTTTTCCACAAGTTACAATTTGTGGAGATAGAACACTTACATTCTAGAGGAGCGATATATAGGAGAAACTAACTAAACTTGGTCTGACGTCATTGAACAAATGCAAAAAATGAAGCAAAATTGGACGAACCAAATTACCTGTCTCTTTCCTTTTTTGTTATTTTTATATTAAAATAACAATAGAAACTTAAAAATATTCGTCTAATTTTACTTCATTTGTTAATGATGTCAAGCCAACTTTAGTTAATTTGACCTTTATCAAGAATATGCTGCTTAGATAAACAAACTCGAAAACACATACATAATGGTGGAAGCATCAGAAAGATAAAATTATCCTAAGCTTTGCTCGCTATTATTTCTGAATATATTTTTGCTGAGTCGATTGTTAATTAAAAAAAATTCAATACAGAATTACTACTGATAAGGGAGATGCCACTCTTAACCCATTATGGCCTAGCGTATGGTTACGCCTACGCATGCTTAAGGGGTACTGGCTTTATTCATAATGTGTCAAAGTTGGGTTAATTATTCATCGAGACTACTTACAATTTCAAATGAATATCAATAAAACGAAAGTGATAGATCGTTGCTATAATATCCTTGAATCGAAACAAAGAATTCATTTAATCGATATGCAAGTAGTAGAAAGTGTTTTGACAATCCACAATAATAATTTTTTTAAGCGTACGAAATACCCTACTGATAATTATAATAATCTAAATAAATGGGATTCTAATTTCTAGAAGTATGATATCTTGATATACAAAAGCAATTCAGTCATTAAGGGAGGAGAGTCCTCTAGAACTTTCAAATTTTTCATTTTTTGTTTTGCTTTAAAAGTTCAGTTGAACCTTAAGGAATATATTTCTAATGTTTTAATCCCAACAGAAAGATTGTCTTAGATAACGATAAACTGCCTTTAACTCTCTAATTTTCAAAAACGAAAACTTTTTAATAGCGTTTTTCTCCAAGCAGGTTTTCTTCCGCGCCGTGGGACATAACTTAAAAAGTTATTAAGGTATTAACTTGAAATTTTGTACAGACATTCTTTAAGACATTGGCCTTTGAATATACCGAAAATTTTGCATAAATTATTACTATAAATATTGTTTATAATAATTTGTTTATAAAAAACGTGACATTTTTTCTTTTTGATTTTAAATTGTGAAAAAAAAATTTCTCATCAGAAATAGGTAGGTATATGCAAAGCGTAATGACTTATTTTAATAAAATTTTTTTGTCCGATTGAATTCAGCTGATTACAAGAGGCTGGGCATTCCACGGCGCAAATTAAAAGAGTCAACTTGGAACAGCTGTAGCGCCGCCATTTTTTATTTTTTTGCATAAAAATTTATAAGTGAATACACCATGACATGCACTATACTATGTAACTTCATTTGATACAATAAATGTATCCAGTTTCTTAAAAAAAAATTATTAAAAAACCTGTTGTCTGGAGGATCCTCCCCTTTTAAAGGGTTGGAATCTGAATTTTCAGTTTAATGTTGATTATTGAAATAATAAATTCTTATTTTCAATGTATATTTTATAAGCCAACAAATACGTAAATTCGGTAAAAACGATAATATTTTAAGGTAGCTTTTTAAAACAAATAAATGGAACCTATAATTTTATTATGTAACGTTTTAAACAAACAAATTGTTAGAATCTTTTGAATTTTGACGTAGTGAACCACAACGACAGCTTCAATAATATTTATGCAGTATTTTCAATCAATATATTAAATAACTGTGCTATCGTGTACAATGATCTCAAGTTGTTTTGCTATTTTAAATTGTAATAGAATAGTCCGGTGTACATAGATAGCCATAGCTTGTACATGTTAAGTCATTTTAATGTCCATGTGGTGGTCAAGATTTAGATTTTTACAACATTCTTAAGCCAAAACAAGTGAGAGATGATCATCGACTAAAAAAGATGAAATAGGTATGTACTTGACGTGTTCTTAAATCTTACATACTACTATTTATATGGTGTAATATACATAAATACATAATATATATTGTACATTCTAAATCCGAGAATATGAATACCTAGTACTTTGCTAGTACCTATACCTAAGTATTATATCACCATTTATAATATAAAGTGCTGATGGTTTCACTTTAAAAATATTGTAATAATGCGGTTACAGCAGAAAGATTAAACTTTACTTATAGATAGATAATATTGGGTATAGTATTGATAAGATTTAACAGATGATGGTGTTTCTGACTGGGTGATATAGGTAAAAACAATACATAAAGAGTAATAACGATGTCATCCAGTTAACAAATAGATATGTGATACACATAATGGAAACGAGGTACCACTAGTTGTCACTATTGCCTGAATAACCTGTTGTCAAATTGTCTTTAAACCGTTAAGGTAGTTGGTCGATGACAAGATTTTTTCAAAGGATTTTAACGAAACTTCCCTAGATATTTATTTAATTCAATACCAATAATACGAGCCTTTACCGAAAAAAAATTGACCACTCCAATTTTGAGAAAAACGATTTCAAAGTTTTGTAATTTTAACACGGGCTCTTATGGGAAAACTCTATTTTTTGGAATAAAATGAAAACGTGTCCAAGAAATTTGATAAAAATTTAATATGTTATAAAATACAAATAGTTACAAACCATGTTTAGTAAGGAATAAAAATTATTGACCACGCCATTTTTGAAATATAGTTTATAAACTTCATTTTACAACGTTTTTACAACGTTTTTTCAACAATGCTTTAATATTGCTACAACATAAGCGCGCGGAAATTAAAAAAAACAAGTGGTATACAAATATAATAACTGAAGAATATTAATACATTATTTAATTTTTGATAAAATTTTTTCTCTGAGATACACTTTTGTACCTGACTATCTCAGAGCAACTACGTTTTAAGTACTTTTATATAAGAGTTTGTGAGTTTTTATTAAAAATAAATAAATAAATAAAAATAAAAATATGGAAAAATTGCTTCTTAAAATCATTTGTAAATTACGTCATCAGGTACCCCGCTTGCTACCAGATATGCTGCTTTCCCTCAATGTCAAAAGACTACGCACGGTGACGGTCCATACTGAATTGTGCTCAAGAGTGAATAAGGATTAAAAGCTACATGCATTTTATTTTCTTCACAGAGGTAAACAAAAAATTGACCGCATAGGCCCGATATAAAACTGACTAAACAAATTAAATAATAATAATAACACTTAATTTTTTTATTTCCTTTTTTATTTTTTTACCTAAAACAAAAGTGTTAACGCATTTAACTAATAACTTAATAATTGTTGTAGCGAAATTATTCGTTAAAGTATTTCTATTTTAAGAAATGTAGTTACAACTACAGGGTGTTTCAATTAAATCGTTCAACACTGTAAGCAAAAACAAAGGCAGTCTGTCATTATCAATTGCCTTCAACACCACCTTTATAGTAAGTATATTCTAACTAAGACGATAAACCCAATTGACCAATCTTGCTTATTGTATTAGGCAGAAAACCAACCTACATACTAAGGTGTACATGAGCAACCAACAGGAACATTCTGTACACACATTATTTGTTATCTTTGAATTCTTTTTTATAAAAATTCTTTAAATTTTTTTTTTTTTTTTACTAATGCATTATTGGTTGTTTACCTTCAATGTCCCTCCGCAAGTCATCACATGTGTATGTATCTCGAAAAAGAGGAAATATACTTTCAATGTTAAAAATTTAAATAGAACTAACGAAAAAAATCGGAATTTTTTTGCTGCAAAAACATATGGTCAATTCTTCAAAGTATTAAAATATGATTTTATAATAATTATGAACACCACATACCTCAAGTAAAATGGAAATTGCTCGTTTTTGAAACGGAAATTAATTTTTAATTGTTACATATGCAGGTATCTATGTATTTAAAAGTACTTGTGTTAATCAGTGAAGAATTTTTTTTTATTACTATTATCAAAAAAGTTATGATATAACTATGTATTATGTCAGATTTCAAACAAAATTAAAATGTTTATAGTGCAATTATAATAAAAATGTTTTTGTAAAAATATTTTTGCTACATGATAGTAAATAGTTTGGATATAAAGATGGTATATGCCGCTTTTTCTTAAATCACGAAAATATATTTTTATATTCACTATTAACTGTACCCGCGACGTCATAAAATCAATGAGAAGTGTAATAATTGTACAGAACTTGTATAGAACAATAAAAATTTTTGCATAATGCATGCAAAATGGTTTTTATATTCTCCCAAGGGAAGGAGACATTTTACGGTAATAAAAAGTATATTATATGTTAACGCAGGTAATAAGTTAACACCAGACCCAATTTCATTAAAATCCGTTGAGTAGTTTTTACGTAATGTGTGCACATGCTCCAAATGGTTTTTCTATTTTCCCGTGGGAATGAGACATTTTCCCGGAGTAAAAAGTACCCTTAGATGTTAATTAAAATTCACATAGTATTTGAAAAACTGGATCGGATGGGACTCGAACCCGGATCTCTTGGTTGCTAGCCAAGTCTCTCTACCAATTAGGCTACCGAACCGCTTGTTCGAGTGCCACTCAGTCCGACAATCCATCGAACACATCCTCTCTTGAATGCGAGATGCAGTTATATTTTTAATTTCAATTTTAAAAAATTTTTAAAAAAAAAATTTTAGATGTTGACCCAGGTAATAAATTATCATCACACAAAATTTCATGAAAATCCGTCCAGTAGTTTTTGCGTGATGCGTGAACAGACAGACAGACAAAATTTTTAAAAATCGCTGTTTTGCTATCGACATCGATAACTATTTACAGTACCAGTACAATTTTAAAAAAATATTCCATGTACCGAAATGGTCTCGTTACAGTTTTATTATATGTATAGAAGAATCTAAAATTACCAGTAATAATTAAATTTCCAAATCGCTAAGCACATTAGCTTTACCCAAAACAGAAGCTTCATTCGTGTCGTAACTTCTTAAATGATTTAACTTGATGATGATGACTTAACTCGTCCAACAGATAGGCAACCTAAATTACTTGGAGCAAATACCTATATAGGTTATACAAATCTAGGGCTGATATTATCTCTGGCGGTTTTTTAATTACTCAAAAATATCATTACAGCAACAGATACGTTGATATTTTCTGATGGGAAAAAGTATTCATTTGATTTTTTGTTTGCAAAAAAATATGTACCTATACTTCATAATTTTTAATGAAAGGTTATGTTTCTTAAGGTGTCTTGCGGAAGAAATGGTAAAATTTCACTACTTTTTTTTCTCGGGAAAAATTAAAATTTATTCAAATAGAACTTATATCATCATTAAATATTTTATTTTAAATACTTAATGTTTATCATAAAAACACTGGAAAACTACTGTATTAATTGTTTTGCATACTTAATTGCAATTACGTGAACGACGGGTTTAGAAAAGTTTTGCTTTGTTTTGAAATGTAACAGTTTTATCAAAAATTAATCAATTTCTTACGACAAAATTCCGTCTTTTTTGGGTACAAAAAACTAAAACTGTGATAAATCGCAACGGTACCCCAAAGTTTAATTGGAAATTTACGATCCATTACCATAATTTTCTCTAGCCAAGTCAGATTAAAACTGCATTTTTTTGCCGACCATGGCAGGCTGGAGATAGCTATTGCAAATGAGGACATGTTGTAAACAATATCGTGTCCATCGAAATTTCAAAATATAAATTTTGAAATAACTCAATAACGATGCAAAATAAAAGGAAAAAAAAGCGAAGAGAATATTTCTGAAGCGTTAAAAATATCATAATATTGTTGTCGATAATGAGCATTGCAGAAATGCAGAGGGTCCACTACCTTTCAAATTTCAGTTTACTGAAACTCTATTATAATCTTGTTTTACATTCATATAGTTTTTACTATTTTCTAATCTTATAAAAATATAATAAGTGATTAATACCTATTAGTTGCTTTAAAAAAATTTCTGACAAAAACCATAAAACATGAGACAAAGAAAAGTGTAACATCTGCACAGTGTTTTTTCTAAGTTTCGTCATTATCTTTTATTTTATGATGACGAAATGAAAGAAAAAATTCCTTACAAGAATAGAATACCACATTCTGTTTCGTTTTTTTTTCTACTTTTTTTTTGTTAAATTACAACAGATGCCTGAATATCAAAAGAAATAAACGACTGCACAAGTAATGTGTAAAAAACACTACCGGCAAACTCTAGCTACCTGTAGCTTATTTATTTATTTATTATCGTTATCATTGCAGTATTAACTACACAAGTATTATTTTTCCGCACATTAATTACTGGGTATCTTAAAACTGTATAGCAAGAATTTCACTCTATCAAAAAAAGAAAATGATGTGTAATCTTTAAATCCAGTTACACCGGGACTTCTAAAGTAAATTTTCGATTTTGCTCGATGATACCATCTTCAAACTATAGATGTACTAGGCATAAAATAGAGCAGTGGTTTCCAAACTTTTTTGTCCCGTAGACCACTTGCCATGATTTTTGGTTTTAGATAGACCCCCTGTACAAATTTAGAAATTTAGTAATAACTTCAAAAATTAAAATTCACAAAGTGATTGAAAAAATTATCCGGATCGGCTGGGAATCGAACCCAGGATCTTCTGGTAACTAGCCAGACGTGCTAACCTCTACACCAACGATCCCATAATCGATCACCAAAGAAATCGAGTGCTTAAAGTTTCAGTTTAGCTGAACGACTAGTGAACATATCAATACTGCGTGTGTTGAAATGCAAACAAAAGTTTGTCATACGTAGTAGTGTCTCACAAGCACTCGATAATATTTGAAATTAAAATTGTAACTGTTTCTCGAATCAGAGAGAGTACTAATACACATAGGTGATTGAGTGGGTGTCCGGCTCGGCCGCTTACCGAGCATGGGATCGTTGGTGTAGAGGTTAGCACGTCAATACTGCGTGTGTTGAAATGCAAACAAAAGTTTGTCATACGTAGTAGTGTCTCACAAGCACTCGATAATATTTGAAATTAAAACTTCAAAAATATAATTTTCCCAAAACCACAAGTTGGTGACCTTTTTTTTTTGCTCGTTGCCGGCTCCCGGCGAAGCAAATGAACTGCTTTATGTCTCGTACTGAAGGTAGTGACCAAAAAAAAAGTCACCCACTTCCCTTTTTCTTTTTTTTCTTTTTCACATTTTAGGACAAACAGTTGTTTTTTTTAATTTTATATTAAACCTTGCGCAGACCATTTGACGTTGTTCAAGGGTGCACAAATCAATTTTAATTTTCCATGGACCTCCTGATTGATCCCGGGGACCCCTGGGGGACTGTAGGCACCACTTTGTGAACCACTGATATAAAGGAACTGCTAGTGTAGAATCTGAGAAGTGTAGCGCATTGAAGAAACTTCTAATTACGTTAGTAGTTAGATTCATAATTATAAAGTTACAACTACTGAATCATCTCCCCCCTACTCTTGGTATTTCAAGTGCACCCATTTATGAAAGAAAACTTTAACATCAAATTAAGAGAAATTATTTTATTATTAATAACATTATTTTTATTTTATTTATGTTGTAGATTAATTTCTATTTTATTTTTGTATATTACAACATAAAAGACGTATTTTACCTATTATATTGAAAAATAATATACTCGCGTATGTAACTAATAAATAATCAACCAATAATATCGAGGTCAGTCAGCGGTTATGTAATAATAAAAATTTTAATTTAACTTGGTGTTCCACTATTTCTTATTTATTTACAAAAAAAAAAAATTATAAATATACTGCAGTTAGAACAGTTAAGTAATATCATCTGCTTGACTTTGCATCGACCGACCGCTTAAATTAAGTAAATATTTATGTACATTGTATAATAACGTTACGTAAACGGAACAGACGAACGTTCTCCTTATGTAAAAACAACAGATTTTTCAATGTTAATTATCATGTTATTTATTATAAGCTTTTGGTGGAGTTATTGAGGGAACCGGTTTCAAATGCAAGAAACGGATTTCAAACTGAATTTACGTAAGTACCTATATATGAAGAGTTCTAAACTGAACGAGGTATTGAATCATCCTGTCCCGAAGGAATACCGTATTACTGTCTTGCATTCACATGTTAACAAAAATTGTTTTGGCTTTGAAGTGTCTATAGATGACATAATTGTAAAAATATTGCTTAATCAATGTTCTCACGATTGCGCTGATAGAAAACTACGACTTGTCTCATCATAAAGTTTTCTTGAGAGCCAATCTTTATATTTTACAATTCTACATGTGTAATTCAAATGAGACGCATACCTATTAGACAGATCCGTAACTAGACCTTTAGGGGTTCCGAGGCAGAAAGTAAAAAAAGTTTGTTAATAACTTTTTCACTTTTCCCAACCAAAAAGTAAGTGACGAGCAAAAAAAAAAATCTTCAAATACCAAATTTTGCCGCCCTGTGGTCCCAAATTTACCGCCCCTAAAATCTGCCGTTATAGGCTCCGGCCTACTCTGCCTGCTGGTAAATTCACCACTGCATTGACAGTTCAAGATGAAGGGAAAAGCGATGACAGTATTATAGTTCATTCACAGTTTATTAAAAATAACAACAAAATGAATAATACTGCAGTACACAAACTCTAAATTAAGTAGGTAACTAAACAAACTGTAACTTAATAATATGTGGTTTAGTTCAAAACACACAAAAATACTAAATTAAGCCAAAATTGAATGACTAAAACAGGTGTAGTAGTTTAATACAACTAAATTTGTCATTATCATAATTGTTTTCTTCTTGACTTGACACTGGCAAAAACAAACTGCTAGTAGTTACATTGTTGAATCATAGAGCTTCGTAGATAGTTTTTAGTAAGTTTCAGTAAACTAAACAGATGGAAACAAGAAAAACTAGAAAAATGAATAAAAAAGTAAAGCAGTCGAAGGCACACATATTGTATCAAGTTGAACAAAAGTATCTGATGCCTTCAGGTGCTTTACTTTTTTATTCATTTTTCTATTTCTTCCTGTTTCCATCTTTTTAGTTCGTTTTCTACGCAGTCGGGTTTTTAGATTTTTACATTTAATTTTTATTGTATTTATGTACCTTGGAATATAAGGTTTTGAAAAAGTAAAATGTGGTTAAGAGCCACTGTTAACAACAAATCCTGGTGGATATCGTGGATGAGTTTATTATTTTGGGGAATGGGGGAGAGGATTGTGAGTTGTTAATCTGTTGCTATAACTGAGAAGCAGATTTAACAGAAGTTTTTGTGAAAAGAAAATTTGTTAATTAAATTCAAAATATATATTATATGTCACAAAAACGTCAGTTAATTTTGGATTTTCTTGTATTCTGTTCGAGGCTACCTTTGATTGGGGGCCCCGGCGCAATGCCCCGATGGCCCCAACTTGGTTAAGGGCTGCTATTAGATAAATTTAGAAAGATTCTATGTCGATGTATGCATAGTTAAGTCGAATAGTTTCGTAGAAATTCAATAACAAACACGTGTTATTACATCGGAAGTAAGTACAGTTGATCCTTTTTTGGTGCGGTGGATAGGGACCGCATAAAAAAAATCGCACAAAAAAATATATTCAAAAATATCATAAATTATTTATGATATTTTTGAATATATTTTTTTACTTACTATACTTTTTATAGCTATTTATGATAAATAGCTATAAAAAGTATAGTTCAATACAGATTGTACAAAAAAACTTTTTTCATGCGGTTGCTCGGGACTGCATAAAAAAAGTTTCATCGAAAAAACATCACTAAAACGCTCAAAACTTAGAAATTTCCTTAGAAGTTGCTTCTATAAACAAGATAAAGCATTAATTTACACGTAGAAACATTTTGTTTCAGCTTTATAATATTATGAAAATTTTGAAAAATACATGTGTAATAAAATTAAATGATGCAGTAATTTATGTTCTTATGCAATATATTGATTAAATGCCTAAAAGCCGTTAAAAAGTATTTTTATCAAAGAAAGTTATTATAGTAATTGTTTAAGTTTCTTGCTGTCTCGTGATTTTGATTCACATTATGCATTTTAATGGCCGTTTTTTAAAAACCGCATAAAAAATCGCATAGAAAAAATCGCGCAAAAAGAAAATCGCACATAAAAGGACCATAAAATTACAATAGATTTAAACCGCATAAAACAAATCGCATAAAAAAATCGCACAGAAAAAAGTCGCACAAAAAATGACCGCACAAAAAAGAGTTCAGCTGTATAAATAATGTAAATAAATAAAAACTTTCAAAACTGCTTCATGCACTTGCCCTTTCAAATTTGATTTAACAGTGCAGTCGTAAATTGCTATCGTCATATCTGATTTAGCTGTTCTTAAAATTTATTATCAACGTAATCTAATATTTTACTTAAATTTTTTGAACTTAATAACAAATTTTAATTAGAAAAAATAAGCACACATTGTAATATTATATTATTCATTATTATTTTGTTTCGAAAAAAAATTTAAGCAATGCTGTGTTTTATTGGCGAAACGTGAAATTAATTATAACTATAAACTAAATAATAACTATTTTTTGAAGGTAAAAAGAGAAAAATTAAACAATCTGTAGTGAAGTAAGTGAAGCAATTAATTAGTTAAAATTTCAATTTCTTTTTCAATTTTGTAAATATCTATGTATACAAATGAGTCAATTGCACCGCGTACAAAATACGAATCTAAAAACTAAATTACAAAGCAATACGAATTAATAAATTGATATAATTTAAGTATAGAGGCATAATATGTGATCTTATGACGTAAAATTGGGTCATTACAATGCCTTCTTGACTCCCGTTTTTACTAGCGATAATCTCATCTCAATTTATATATAATTATTACATATGTAATTACATATATTACATACATTTCTGATGTCTTAAAGAGTTTTTATTTCAGACTTGTTTATTAAGACATCTTAATTAGTTCATATTTTGGATATAAATAAAAAATAAAAAAAAAAAGACAAAAAAAGGTAATATATATTAAAATCAATATTTTTATTGTCAACGTTAACGACATGCCTAAAAGGAAATCATTTGGAGACAATTTAGTAAACACATTAATATGCATTGTACATAATAATATGTAATTATGCAGGCGAATAAATAAATTTAACTAAATTAATTACATTTCTTTTAATTCGTAAATTACGCTTAATACTCTTTAATAAATTCTTAGCAAGTATAGATCTTTTTTCAAACATAAAAAAATGAGCTGTTTAAGGCATCAGAAATATGGGCTATATAAGACATTGTAGAAATATGAACTATTTCAGATATCAGAAAAATTAGCTATTCTGCAATCAAAAAACGAGTCCTTTAACACATCATAATTAAGACTTCATAATCGGTTATTAAATCGACGCATAATAATTTATGAATATATAAATATACTATCTTTGTGAACTTGCTTTTAACGTCCGAATCAGAAATATGAATTGTTTATGAATTCATTAAGACGTCAGAATGTTGATTGGAGATCTACTACTAACCACTAGACATCAAAGTCTATTCTATAATGAAATTCACAAAATTTTAAACACTTGAAAAAGCAAACTCTATAAGAGCCACGACACACGTACCACACGACGACTACTTTTTTGTCGTTGTCGTGTGGTTACACAGTGTACTTGTCGTTCGTGTGTTTTAGACCACCACTTACCAGCACGTTTTAGTGGCTGAGTGACGTATAATCACTGTTTTTGACAACATCAATCCCACCAATATTGTCTGTTGTATACAGTGTAGTACTGGTACTTATGTATCTGTCGTTTATAAATCGTCCACTACTTTTGGCCTCTACCAGCGACACTCAACGACAGCAGACGACACATTGCGACAGTGTCCGACTACGACGACAATTTGTGGTCCGTGTGTCTTGAAATTTGTGTTTCCGTAAGAAAATTACATGTCATTATTTATATTATGTATATTACATACATACCCGGCCACAGAGCAGCCACTATTTTGTCGCTGTCGCGTGGTCGTCGCGTGCTACGTGTGTCTTGGCTCTAAGATCAAAATTATGAATAAAAATTGAAGATTAAAAAATATTTTCCTTGCAAAATTTTCACCGTACAAATCATATTTCTTGTGCTTTTTTAAGGCAATAATTTTTTCACTACCTATTTTAAAATTACGGTCATAATTTCCAGGTTTTTTTGTAAGTACTTAAATGGGTCTTTTAGTTTCCTTGCTACATATAGCCGATGGTAATATAAACTTTAAAAAACACTCAAAAAATTCAAAAAATTAAAATTGTACAAGTCGAGTAATCAACACAGATGAGTGGGGGGGGGGGGGGTTATTATTACGTAAGTGCGTATAGTGAATACACAACGTAATGCGAGTAACTTAAAACAGTTGATGAAAATTTTCTACACAAAATCATATCATATATCGCCTGTATTTTTTGTTTGATTTATACTTATCTATGTATTTTGAAAAAAATATAGAAAATCAAATATAGACCGTAAGCAAAATTTCACGCTTTATGTAATTATATTTAAACACGAAAGATTAAATTAGCAGGTTGCAAAATGTTTATCAATGGAATTCGCAATATTGACGTTTGAAATGCAAGAAATATTTAAAATGATATTGAAGTTTCTATGAACTTTTTCCTTATTCCCACAATTTCAACACAAAATAGAATATACATATACCTGTATGTATTAATATTATGTGCAGATAAATTATAATTTTTATATACCGGCCTGAGGCTTTACGTATGTATAGGTGGACGCAGAAGAAGAATGGGCAAGAAAAAACTAAGCGAGCAAGCGAACGAATGAATGTAGAAGTGAACTGTAGACACAGGCAGATGGACAAACAAACAGGCAAACGGACAAGTGGCCAAATACAACATCAAGTTTAAGCATTAGAGTCCAATCAATGTAGTTATGTAGAAGAGAACGTTGTTGTGTACAGATATGTAGATACCAAGTGTTTAATTGACATATGCACACTAAATAAATTACCAATAGGAAAAAATACTGTACGAATGCTAACTACATAACTAGTAATAAATGAAGTTATTGAAATTACTAAATTTATATTTTGCTAAATAAAAGCTAATCCATTGAAGACATATTGGACATACAAGAATTTGTAAATGAACAATGGCGTACGGTCAAAAGGATTTAGACAGAAGGTTTTTTTTCCATACATAGTTCATATAATTATACTTAGCGATTTGCAAACACTCTAAAATTTTGTAGATACTGTTGTGTCAAATTTGAGCTAAGTATATTTAGAAAGGTAGCTAATATCATGTCGGTACCCACGATGAGAACCGGATTAAATATTGCGCTATTGCCCCAAAATAGAACATACAATACTTTCACTCGGATAATTTCTGATATCTGACAATTGCCAAATTGGCAACTTTTTTTTAGTTTGATTAGAGTTTAGGTGGAGCAGCTATACCAATAAAATTGCGTCCACTTGCGTTTTGTGTGCAAGTCGTACTTTAAGTAGGTACCAGGTTTTTTTTTAAATTGTTTTTACAATAAAAGAACTATTATTTATATTTGTTTGGCCTAGTGTCCGACCGAAATAGAATTTACAGCCGAAACCGGAACCGAAACTTCGGCCTCGGTCTCAGTTTTAGTCGAAACTGGAACCGAAACCAAAACTTATTTAGGCATGTTAAAATTTCAATTGTATGTTGAAATCTAGTGTATGTACGAAACACGAACTCACCCGAACAAAGCGCGACAATTCACGAACACTGAGTTTCCGCTGATTTTTGGCTGAAACTAGATTTTTTTCGGTAACTGGCCGAAACTGAAACCGAAGGTTCGGTCAGTCACTAGTTTAGCCCCATAGCTAGGCTAAAAAAATTCGACTTACAAATACTATCGATACACTAAGGGTAAAATGCTTCGATCACCATCTTGAATTTTAGTTTATACTTATCAAATGTTTTTAGGGTCATTTCAAGGATAACTTTCTTCCATATTTCCAATAATACGCTGTATGTAAACGAATAAATTGTTTAATATTAGGTATGCATAAAATAAATACCCGGTATAACGAAGTGATCATAAAATTCCTATACCACGCACATTTGCTAACTTATCTACATTTTATACTAGACACTCCAAACATACGATATGTATTATTGGTGTTTTAGAATGAACCGAATTTACATTTTCTGATTAAGAGCGCTAACATTTTTATTGGAACACTACACTACAGTCAGCTACCTCTAACATAGACGAACACGAACGGTACTTTTGTCTTTACGCTTACCTACATATATGCATATTGTGTTTCTCTAAGCTGAGTATAAATTTTATAATTTATTACACGTAATATATTATCAGTAGTTTGAAGACATTTAAGAATACCTGTAGATAGTATCATGGATATATCAGATGTTTAAAACACAAAATTGGAATAGAGTTAAAATGTATGTAATTAATTATGTCATTGATATACCCTCACTTTTATATGTAACTGTACATGAAAGTGTAAGATGATACACGTTTTTATTATAGGCACCTATATATATATATATATATATATATATATATATATATATATATATATATATATATATATATATATATATAATATATATATATATATTGTATATACGTAGACCATGTATATTATGAACCCATTGATATCAAAAATCTGTGTAGGATAAGTTCGTTTTATGATTTAATTGGAATTAGTTTAAATGTTTACATGTTATTTGCTATATAGATTTTCTGGTTTAGTTTCTATCTGATATTATATCCCTTTAGAAGAAACGTATTGAATAATTGTACAGCTAAGGTGGTCTTGGATATTTTGAACATTTAATATCATTAGTAGCAGAAAACTTATAACGTAGTATTATTACCGGATTTTTTGTATTTTCAATAGTTTGTGATCCCAAGACAAACTGACCTTATTTAAGGTCTAAAAAACTGAAAAGTACTAATTTCAAGACAGCACATTGGAGGTCCCTGAACCGAAAAGTATTTATACTGGAAAACAGAATAGCATCACTTAAAACAGCACTTACAAAAAAACGTTATCATACCCAAATTTCTATTAAAAAAATGAAAATTTCATGGACAATTACATTGCTAACGAACTGCTGGTGTTATATAAATTTTCCTGGCACTGGCAGTCAGGATTTTTTTAAATCATTACCTCTTTTAGTTTCTTTTAGTTTATACATAGACGGCACTTTATATTTTCAGCAAGTGCACAAACATTATTTGATATTTCAGAAACTATAAAATTCAGACAAGTAATTTTTTTATACTTTTAATTTCAAATGTTATCGAGTGCCTGTGAAACATTATTAGTGTATGGCGGATTTTTATCCGTATTTAAACATACACCAATATTCATATGTTCACTCAATGTCCAGCTTTGGCTGATACTTGAACACTCGATGTACTTTGGCAAATGGCCAATTCATTATGTTAATTATGTTAATGTTTTAAGTACCTATTTAAAAAAAAATGATTTTCACATTTATTTTTCACGCATCATCGAATAATTCGTCTAACCAGTGATTACCGTAAGTTAGGTAAGGTTAGAGTCCTTTAACAACTGATAATATACCATTACGCGTACCACTGGTAATTTAAATATGTAGTAACTGGAGCCATTTCCCAAAATTTGCAAACATTTGGCAAGAATTTATATTTAAATATATATATTTTAATACTGTTACACAGAGAACAAAATACGGTAATTTTTACGGAAATTTCTAGTAAAAAATTACGGAGCTCTCTGCTAATGCGGACATAAGTGACAGGCAAAGGAAAAAGTACGATGAGTATAGTAAAATTTACCCTATGGCTCCGTAAAATTTGACTGCACAGTAAAAATTACGCTGACTCCGTAAAAATTTCGGCGCTGTACAGGAAAAATTCTACTCTCTTACCGTATTATTTATAAGGTTTCTTTTTTTTATTTATTAATAAATAATTGAATTAAAATAGTTTAAAAAGATATTGATAGAAGGGTAAGGATTAAAATCAAATTATTAATATTGAAAAAATGTTCTGTGGTTTTTTATTATTTGTGGAAAAACATGTTTCAATAAACATCAATACATATAAAAAACATGCAACAATTAAAATAAAAAATAAACAATTCATGAAACACAAATAACAATTCTTTGTTTTAAATGTAAAGTCCATTATATATTTTATTATAAAAAACAACAGAAAAAGAAAGATAACACTCCACTCAGTGTACATCTACTCACTACCATGGCTCGCTCCTACTGAACTGGTAACGGTCACACAATGAATATTTTTTACTACAAACTAAATAACATTCCGTGTGATCATCTAAAAATACTTCTAATAATTTTTTTGCAATGCACAAAACTCGACCTTATGTGGATGTTACACACAACTGTTTATCGTCAGTTGTGTGTGATTCTTGTGTGGGAGAGATGCTAAAAGACAGGTTTCAAGGAGAAAATAGAAATAACAAATAGCGTCTACCTTTCAGCTTAGTAAAAATTACACTGTAGCTCCGCAAAAATTTTTCTATGTCTAGTATAATTTTACAAAAATTAAATAAATTTTCCTGGTATTCACTTGAAATTTTACTAGCCCATCGAATTTTACGGAGCTGTATAGGAAAAATTCTTAAGCTGTACAGGAAGAATTTTCAAATGAATCGTAAAAAATAATGTTTGAAAGGCATTTTTAATGGTTTTTAGATGACATCTATAATTTTACTAACATTAATTTTGAACTTATAGTGAATAAATAATTCCAATGAACTGATCACTGAATTATTGAATCTTATTAATTTTCCGAGTTTTTTGTTTTTAATAATTTGCTTTGATGTCACTGATCTTTTTACTCGATCCCTACAGATCAGTTCAAAACACTCTTCAGGATTTTCCTAACAGAGAAATTTTGGAATACTCCTCAGGCCCCCAATCTAGAAGCAATTTACCATTGTTTAAACCTGTTATTAAACCATAATTACTTCATTTTTAATAACAAAATATACCTTCAGTTTAACGGGCTCGGGATGGGCTCGAAATGTCCTCATTTCTTTGCAATTTTTTGCATGAAGCACATAGAAAATTTAGTAGTTAATCCTAATTCCTCGTTACTACGTAAATTGCTTTTTTGAAGATGCTACGTTGATGATATCTTCGCGGTGTAGACAGGTACTAAAGAACACGCATTAGAGTTCTTGAATTTTATCAGCTCATTTCACCATAGAATAAAATTTGCAATAGAACTTGGAATATATAATAAATTAAATTTCCTCGATCTAACTATTAAAAAATTTGTGTGTAGGTTTTTCGAAAACTACACACAAATCTTAAAATAACCGTAAAAGAACGGCCTAATAAGATAATCCATTATGAACTGTAAAGATCGAATAGTATAATTATTGTTATTACACCAACATAGTGGTGTAAAAATTTACTCACTTTAATAAAAATCATCAATTCTGCTCTATGTTGTTTGTTACTAATATTACTGGTTCCGAACTGACATGATTGCAAATGGCAGTCTCGGTAACTCTAGTGATGAGCAAAATTAGTCTTGGTCTTGCAGTCTTGTCTTGGTCTTGCATTTTTGCAAGACCAAGACCAAGACCAAGACTGCATTTTGCAAGACCAAGACTATAAGTATGGCTGCAAGACCAATACCAAGGCTCAAGTGAGCAAGACCAAGACTATAGCAAGAAAAAAGCAAGACTCTTGCTAAATTATTTAAATAGTTTAAAAGTATAATTAATACCGTAAAGAGAGAAAATTCTGATTTTAGAAGGAAAAAATTCGCTAATAAAAGATTTTTAGCAATACCAAGACCAATACCTGGCCTGGGAAATGTTGCGCTCCAACTAACGGTTTGTAAACTATAAGAATTGTGTAAACTTGCCCTTGTACCAAACTTGCCCCGGTCTACCGTACATAATCCAACAGAAAAATTAATATTCTGTTGAAATAAAGAAAATGCTTGCAAATAATATGAAATTGTTTTATACTGGTAATGGTATAGAGGCGGGGGGGCTTTTATCCTTTTCAACACTATTTTCTATTGCAATGTAGTGCTGTACCACTCTATTGTAATGTAAATTTTAAATGAATAGTTTTGTAAAATTAAATATATTAAATATAGCTGAACTCTTTTTTATACGGTCCTTTTATGTGCGATTTTTTTATGTGATTTTTTTATGCGGTTTGTAAAAAATGGCCATTAAAATGCATAATGTGAATCAAAATCATGAGACAGTAAGAAACTTAAACAATTACTATAGTAACTTTCTTTGATAAAAATACTTTTTAACGGCTTTTAAGCATTTAATCAATACATTGCATAAGAACATAAGTTACTGCATCATTTAATTTTATTACACATGTATTTTTCAAAATTTTCTTAATATTATAAAATTGAAACAAAATGTTTCTACGTGTAAATTAATGCTTTATTTTGTTTATAGAAGCAACTACTAAGGAAATTCCTAAGTTTTGAGCGTTTTGAGTGATGTTTTTTCGATGAAACTTTTTTTATGCGGTCCCGACCAACCGCATAAAAAAAGGTTTTTGTACAATCTGAATCGAACTATACTTTTTATAACTATTTATGATATTTTTCAATATATTTTTTTTGCGATTTTTTTTATGCGGTCCCTATCCACCACACAAAAAAAAAGATTAACTGTATGTTCCTAATATTAACATTTTCATTTTCGTCTCCAAGCTAGTAGTAAAATCAAGTTATTAAAAAGTTTCTGTTATCCGCCTGTTCCGTTGACCGCCATAATGTCAGTAACGGGACACTTTTCGATATTCTACTGGACTTATATTTGTACCATTTGCTAAGTAGCTAATTAAACTAAAATATCTTACAGTGATCGAAATAAATAACAATACGAAGTGATTTATTTACAAAGTGTTCTAGTTGAGAAAGTCTACTGCGAAATGCTCAAGCGTCTGAAACATCCAAGCACACGATTTTTGGCAAAACTTAAATACTCGCAATTTCTCAGTTCGTCACAAATAATAATTGTGTATAAAGATTTCACAACATACAAAATGCATTCGCTAAAACAAGTATATGTATTACGTAAATCAATACGAGATTTTTGAGAATAATAAAATTTTTTGAAAACATAATGGCTCATGAAAGTAATATTTATGAAAAATTTAAATAAAAACCATAACTAATATTATTTATGGAATGTTCTGTTCACGAATATGTAGTTAATTTTCATTTTCTTATCAATTTACCTACGTACAATGAAACTTACCATGTTTATGTTAAAAAAAAAATTGATAAATGTACGTCTTTTAATGCACCAAAAATTGGCAAATAGAAATACTTAGAGAATGATTTTGATATCCGCCAAAGTTGATATTATGTATTTCAACTGAATCAATAAATAAATTCAGAGATAGTGGTAGCATTTGAACCTGCAACCCACCCTTCGAACTGTAAACTAAGGCCGGCCGACCACAGACGTACAGTTTCAACAGACAGTTTAAAATGAATAGTTTAAACTGTCAGGTGAAACTGTACACTATAAAAGCACACACACGTCCAGTTCAATTCTTCAGTTTTTACAATGGATTGGAAACAACAGGACAATTTCACCTAGCAACATCTTTGATTCCGCGGAAATTATATTGTTAAAAAAACAAAAAATCAAACGCACTTGCTCCTGACCACAGACCAAGGAACATATTCTATATATCCTATAGATTCACTCTATCAATTTAAAAATGAAGCAGCCAGATACAACCAGTATACGACTTAATAGTATTCTGTGGTATTTGTAATAACGTTTTCAAATAATTATTGTCAAAACATAATATTGATAATAAAATTTTACTTTCTTGAGAAGAAACTGCAAAGTTTTGAAAGAAAAAGAGTGGTATTCGTTTCAACTATAGCTCCATTTGCGGAAAAGTGGACAATATATTATATTCCTTAAATCTCACCCGTCTCACCCCGTTACCTGCCACAAGAAAAATGCCTACAAACTGGCCCTACGCTCTGTCTAGTTTCTAGTAGTATAATAATAATAGTGTTCATTGATCTGTGCTCCTGACATAAATTGAACTGAGAACTGTACAGTTGAACCCTCACACACGCAACAATCAGTAGAACCTTTCAGTTTAAAAAATTGAAATTTCATTCGTCTCAGTTTAACTGTACAGTTGCGTTGAACTGAGATTGAAATGCCCACACACGTAGAGTTTAAACTGTGTAGTTGAACTGTTCAGTTCAAACTGTCAGTTGAAACTGTACGTGTGTGGCGGGCTTAACATCATGATTCTCGCTGTCGCGAATCTTCAAAAAGGCATAGCATCTTTTAGTTTACATATAAGCCTGATTCCACCGTTATGTACGCCCTTGCTAAAGCTTGTAACGGTTGTAAAATCTAATGGTACTACATAACGATAAATGAAATCATGATTTCTGAACAGTAAAACTCAAATAGAGATTGGTTTTGCACAAAAAAGTATGTGTTTTTGTAAAGACCGACCAGATCACTACTGCCAATCGTATCACAGCCAATAAAAGTTACCAAACCATAATTATATATTGTATACTTAAGAGGGAAACGTGACAAAACTGATCAAATTTTCTTTGTCCAAAACAAAATTTACTTAACTTTGTTTGTTTAGAAGTTTTTAAAATTTTACAACTAAAATTAGCTAAATTGTGATTCTTAAAATTAAAAACATAACTTCGGAAATATCAGTTTCTTGGCAGAAAGTGAAGATACATTAATTGTTGGGCATTGTATTAGCGAATATGTAAAATGGAAATACGTATATGCTACTCTTTCCCATTTGCACAAACAATTTCCGTTTAAACAAAATGTGGCCAGGCTGCCAGGTAGTAACATGAACTTTAAAAATTCTGAGAACAATGTTGATTATTACAGAGTCTCAGAGCTGAATTTGAAAAAAATAAATAAAATAAATTCCATTACTTAAGTTCAAGTGCCTTATTGTTTTAAATTTTAAAAATTTCTAGGTTAAATATTTTCTTATTTAAACAGTACTTGACCACCCAAAAAAATCTTAGGCTACATAAAGGCATTTTTGTATACGAGCTACAGTTTTTATTTAATTTATTACACACAAGTGGCATAAAATAACATAGGTACATAGAAAATGCATTATAGTTGTTTTATAAAATCTAAAACACCGTATTACTAGTAAATCAATATTTAAATATTACTACATTTTAAACAAAAATTACTATAAAAATAATAACGGTAGTTTTTTGTGTATATTTAATTAAAACACTATATTGATATAAGAGCCAAATTATACACTGAATTTTCAATGTTTGTGTACAAATCTATCAAGAATGTGTAACTAATTTTTATCTTTAAATTGACGAAAAAATTACATACAAATCAGTCAAGCTTGTTATGACTGATTCTTCGAAATCTAAAAAAAGAGTAACTAATCATTATTATTGAACGTCCCTGAAAGTGAAAAAATTAATGCAACCTTTGAGGGTATTGAACTTTCCACCAGTACTGGAGACAAATATTTTCCAATTTGTACAATATTATTCATTCAAATACCGTTCAAAAAAAATTTAATAAAATTATAAATACCCTCTTGATCTCGATCTCAACCATTCTTGGCCAAAAATTCGACTGACTGTGAGAGATACTGGCCCCGTTCTCGGCAAAAGAGCGTTAAGACTACCGGTCGTGGTTGAGACTTTGTAGGAGGTACTCAGGAATTAATAGGATAACAGATATACATACCTAACACAGTTTAAAGATATTTAAAGTCGACAAATTATTGTTTTTACCTTATATATAATAAAGTACATCGACTTTGATTATTAGGGTTTCTGAATAATTACTTACTATTAAAGCGATTTTTTAACTATTGATAATTAATTAATTTTTGTAGCTACCTTTTTTCCGATATATTGGTTTTATGTTCGGTTTCGATTTTCGGCCGAGACCAAAAATTCAGGTTACAAATTTGTGATATTTTCTGATAACTGCCCACACAACTCTACATAATTTATCATCAATTGAGCATCTTCTATATGTAATGATGCGAAATTTTCAAGATTGTTGCTCTGTCTCAGTAATTCCTACCATTTGTTTCAAATTAAGTATCAACTTTATAATTTGTTTTATACTTTGTTTTTGTATGGAACGCGTGACAATAGTTAATAGATTAAAAATACCTACTGTAGTTGAGACATGACTTATAGCGAACCATTAAGGGGCTAGTCATTAAGGTGGTTAATTAAAATTATTAAAAGATAACACTATTTTTATTCTTTTTTCCGAGAAAAATTAATTCTATATATCAAGCAAATCCTACGCTGTATAGGCTGCGTTAATTTACATAGTTGCTAAACATAATATTCGTCTACTCATTGGAAAAAATTGGTCTTCATACAATTTTTTAATTCAAAACTGTACCTACATATCTATCTCAGTACTAATTTTCTCAGTGGAAAAAATAAAAATTGAAAAATAAAAGACGAACCGATATGAATTTTAAGTAAGTAAATAACAATTACTTTTAATATACAAATATTATTTGAAGCGTTGTATTTCTCACGATTTACATAAATTTATAGAATTATATCGGTTGGCGGTCCTCGATAAGTGTAGCAAACAAAATTACCAAGATTTAAGAATACATCATAAGCTATTATAATAAAATAAAAATTTGAGAAACATATTTTATTTTGTTCAACGTTAGTAAAAAGTAATAGATTAGTGCTGTTGGAATTAAAACTTACATAATTTTAATTTTTATTACATAAAAATAAAAAGTTTCATTAAAATTTCGGTAATTGTCTTGTACGGTTAAAAAAATTCAACAATCTGAAACAAATTATATATATAAAAAAAAAAAAACAATTGTAGTTTTATTATTAATCTTGAAATTTTGAATTCTTACAATAAAACTCTTTTTTTGGACAGAATTTATACTTTCAATTCTAAAATTCTTAAATTTTCTATTTGTTTAATTAAAATGAATTCATCGAAACATCTTAACTTTTGTACAAAACGCCATGCAGTAAACAGGACCAAGAAAATTTTTTATAGGTAAAGACTAAAAAAAATGGTTCTAACTATAATTTGTCTAAAATAAAATATTTTTTAAAAAAAGTAAGGAACTTTTAAATCAAAGGGCTCAAACTGCAATTTTTGGTCTGAATATAAAGCTTCAGACACTTTAAAAGTGTATGCATTTATGCTACTAGAAAGTAATAAAGCATCTTTTATGTTTTCAAGTAGCTTGTGTAAATATTGGGAAATGAATACTCTTACATCAAATATTTTTATGTGAATGCTATAGATGAAGAACCGTCCCAGTTCAGTTTCAATTATATTACATCCCTCCTACACATCTTCCTTAGCTATAAATCTCATAATTTATTCATTCTTCAACTCACTCTAAAGATGGTCGTAAGACTGAAAACGCGTTAAGTAGAATATTATTTTATAGTGATATTGACGAAATACCTAATTAACTTCAAATATTTTGAATATAATGTTTACCATATTGATAGTTAAAGGGGTGTACAAGAAAAAAATTTTGTTCTATTTGTAAACAAACTGATCAACGCCCTTAATTTTTTTACAGCCCCTCTTATAATCACAATCCTATAGATTCAATGGAGAAAGTGTTTTAAAAACAGTGTTGTTCTCTATGTATCACAGCTTTCGAAATAATCAAGCAAAATCGATACAGTCTTCGTCGACCATTGCCAAGGTTAACTAAATGGTCCGCAGCTTTAAATATTTTCCTTGCTACTTATAATGTCAAGTCTAACCCAGTATAAATGTGAAATACTAATACGTAGATTAGTCAACTTGTGAGTTTTTATGATTAAGTTGATGCTTTAGACCAATTAAATCGATGAAAACAGAAGTTTTTCTTCTTATTTATGTCATTTATCACCCACGACAATTATTTTAACATGCAATTTAGTTAACGTGTTACCTTTTCTTCGGCGCACACTAGTTCGCTCCCGCGGTCATAAAACCCTGAAGGGTAGTATACTAGTTCGCTCCCGTAACTATTTTTATTACCCGTTTTTATTTATGTTTTATAATTTAATATTAAATACATTATAAATTTGGTGTAAATTTACATGACATACATTTTACAAAGTCGAATCTACTTATTACATTTTGTTTCAAACGAAATTTTCCTTTCTACAATTTCCTTACGCAAATTAACTGCCTTGCGATCCACTTTTCTCTGTTGATGAACTTGTTTCTGTTGATTTTCTGTAATATACAAATTAAAGACAATAAAAGGACTTGTTAAGAAATGGGGAAAACCCAGAAGAAAGAAACAAATATACGTGTATCCGAAACAAGTAGCAAATTACGAATTTGATGTTGAACGAGTTTTAGGTAGATAGCAAATAGTGGGCGGGGAGATTAAATAATGAATATTACCAAAGATTTTTAAATTTAACTTGAATAATTATAAATGTAAGGTTGAATAATATACATAATTGTAGGATTTTCACAAAGTAAAATTATCTACAATTAATTCCTATTTTTTTTTAAATCCTACCATATGCTACTGATTTTGGTGCATCAAAAACAAATAAAATTTAAACTAACGTAAATAAAACACAACACACTAAATGTCCATTATTAACTGTAATTTTGAACGCTTTTAAAAATTCGAATTTTAAACAAATAAAATTTTAATTGTTAAGTTATTTAACTAATTGTCATTTAAGTAATTAATTTTACCTGTCAGTAGATAACGAGTTGTGAATTAACCTACGACCCTTTTTCAAGAAAAGATTAAAATTTGACCGTGGGAGCAAACTAGTATACATCCCGGGAGCGAACTAACCTACGACCCTTTTTCCAGATGAGATTAAAATTTGACCGCGGGAGCGAACTAGTATGCACCCCTTTTCTTGACATGTTCGGAATTCTGGCAGATTTGATGCGTATAAATTTAATGGGAGCGTAAATAACATGATAGCAGAAAATTTTCTTATTGATTGTATCACATTAGGGATGTGACATGGAGTGAAAAAAATCGATTACTAAATAGTCGATTTTTCTCTTTTTAATATAAATCGATTTGTAAAAAATCGATTTTAGAAGAAATAATCGATTTTTCCGAAAAATTATTCGAAAAGTTGCATACTTTTCTATATATGTTATAATAAAGCTACCAAATTAATATTAACAATTATTTAGAATGAAGATTAGTTAAAATGGTAAGTGTCAAAAATAACTAAAATGACAACCTTTTGGTTTTAAAGCTAAAAAACAAACCAAGTTTTCCTTTCAGCTTTCACCTTAAATAATAAGGAAATAATAGAGTGTAATTTATATAATCGATTTATTAAAAATCGATTGTTATTATTTAGAGAATCGATTATTAAAAATCGGTTATAAGAAAAAAAGTAATGGATTAATATAAAAATCGATTATTTTTTCACATTCCTATATCGCATATCTCACATATGTAACATATGTTTGGCTTAGTGGTGGAGAACTATTGATAGCACTATCGATAACTATCGATAGTTTTGACTATCGAAAACTATCGATATTTTTTTGAAGTGAAAACTTCTTTAGCGGCGTTGTACACTTTTTTTGTAATGGGTAAAAAATGTTAAACTCGCGTCAGGTCACGTGACCTGATCGAAAATTCGTAAGATCTGATCAAAAATTCGTAAGACGGATGGAAAGTAGACAGTCAGTAGAGCAGACTAAAAAGAGCAGACTATAAACTGCGTTGTACACTTTTTTTGTAATGGGTAAAAAATGTTAAACTGGCGTCAGAACACGTGACCTGATCGAAAATTCGTAAGACGACAGTACATAACAGTAGACAGTAGTACAGAATACAGAACGAACGGTAGTATCTCTATACTACTGAAACTAGTGTAACGCGAAAGGACAGAGATACATACGGGTTTACTCCAATAGTACTAATTTTAAGCCCTATCTCATGAAACATTAATTTTAGAATAGAGATAAAAAATTTTTAAAAAGAGATTCTTGTAGGGATTACCGAAGAGAACATTTGTGCAATATATGAACTCCCAGAAATGTTTTTTTATATTGTTTAAACAATATTGAAAATTCATAAATAGCGTTTTTTGAGCTTTCACCGCTTACGCAACGAAAACGGTGATAGATACATTAAAAAGTGTTAAAACCTTTTTTGTAGAGAATCGAATTCTCTACAAAAAAGTCAGCGAGAGCACCTGTCTATCTTGTACAGGTGAAAAGATACAGCGCTCCAAACGCGCACTCAAAAGTCCACTTTTTCTAGCGTTCCGGCAGGGTGTGCCGTGTACGATAGCGCAATAAATAAATACTGTATTCTACCACATAAATGATAGTACTTTTATACTGATAATTAAAGCAATTCGTGCAAAATTATTCCCTAACCATTCCAAAATATCAAAAATGCACAACGTTAATATTCAAGTTTTCACTTCTGCCGGCACTCCCGGAGTGCAACCCGTCGTTTTTTTTTACTATCGATAGTTTTTGATACATTTTTTCAGTTATTTCGTTTACTTATAAATACTAAAGATAATAAAAATAGCCAGAGATATAAAAACAACCATTTTAAGGGAATTCCCGGGCAAAAAGGAATAATTCCGCCCCAGCGTAAAACCGGCGACCTTTTTTGTTTTTTTTTTTTTTTACTCGCCGGCTATCTAAATGCCGCCCAACTTGGGTATCAAAAACTATCGATAAACTATCGATAACTATCGATAGTTTCACGACTATCGTAACTATCGATAGTCAGTACTATCGATAGTCAGAACTATCGATAGTCGTGACTATCGATAGTTCTCCATCACTAGTTTGGCTATATCATTCTGTCATCTGTAATAGCTCCTTGACACATAAGGGTCACATAATATAAAGTAGTAGGCAGAACCCATAAGTACGGCAGAAAAATATAGCAACGTGAGAGGTATGTTAAGCAACCTATTTATATGTGATCTATTTACTACTTACAACTTCGATGTGAACAAGTTTTTTAAGAAACTATTATTATTACTAATTTATGACTATTAAGTATTATGAAACTAGTTTTGAAAAAATATTGCCCATCACACCTTCATAGCCACATTGAAAAAGTTTATTTAATAATAAAAATTACCAAAAATTAATTTCTAAAATCCTCCAAATTTTTGTTTATGTCATCAAACCATAAACTCATACGCAAACCAATTAACCGCAATTACTCATTTTATTAAAGGTGGAATTCGGATATGACGGATCTTGAACATGAAAAAACATTTTTGTGAGTGTGTAACAAATTTACATAGAGAACACAACAAACAAGCAATATCATATAATTATGAAATGATTTGAGTTTATTTTGCTCTTCATCAGCTACTGCTACTTCAGTTTACGATTACGGAGAATGAACAAATCTGGGTCAAATTTGTTGTTTAATGTCTCTTCGCTCATTATCATTACATGTAAGCAGCTACATATTACGGTAACATCTACAGCCAGTAAGAGCCAGTCACACAGAATAGATGATGCATTCAAAAATACGTGTATTTTATGTTGTTCTTTTTTTCATTTTTGTGGAGAAATTATGTAAGAGCACACATGTGATATGTATTGTAGTACGTAACCAAACAATGCACTTAGTATGTCGTGATTTTTTTGTTGGTAATTTTATAGCAATTTTTTTTTTATTTGGTGTAATATTTTATTACTTATACGAGTACATATGTATTTTATACTTACACATCTGAAGGTTTACATTGCAGTAGAAGATATTTAGTTTATTTTTTGTTGAAAACAAAAATATTAAACATATTCAAATAACTTATATTTAACACATTCTCAGAAATTATTACAGAGCAAAAAATCTCATAGACAGAGACATATATGTAATTTGTCCAATATATCATCGCAATGTATAAAATCCAGGATGATTAACTCTAGTCGAGGTAATGTGTTATTACGATCTTAATATCTTTCATGTCGCAACGAGCAAAACAGACAAAATACAGACGGCCAGTGGTTAAGAAAAACCAAACCGTGGAGTATGATAAACACTAGAGGTCTCATTCAACCCTTGAGGTCTACACGATAAAATTATCAGCATTTTCTAGCATCAAAAAAAGAAGTGATGGTACATAACCATATAAAATGAAATTGTATAGTTAATCTACTTTTTAAAGTTATTTTGCTTAAACAAAAAAGGCTTGAGCGGATCTGAAAATTTCTTTCAGGTTACAATTGGTACCCCGATAAAGTCGATCAAACATTTTCATTCGAGAAATATATTGCAGGAAAACCATGTCTACATACGTACAATTGCATGTAAACACGCTAATAATGTCGAGCCGAAGAGCAATTACTTAGTCTACTAATCGACTTAAGTTGTTTTTCGGATAAAATTAGTCACTAGTCGAAAATATCTAGCATAGAATAGACAACGAATTGACTAAATTTTTAGTCGAATCATGAATAGAGTAACCAATGTAACTCTCTTAAAAAAATGATGTTTTCTTGTGAATTTAATTACTGATATAATTATGGATACGAATATTACGACGTGTTAATCACATAAAAGTGAAAAATCCTAGACAATTAGACAATTCTTTTAGTTTTGGGTTCGTGGATCTAATAAACAATACAGAATAATTTTATTAAGTTAGTCATTTTAGTCATTAAAAAAAAATAACCATTTCAGTTATTTACTTGACGGTAAAATAGTCGACTAAAAATGACTAAATGTAAACAGAATTAGTCGACTGAACGAATTAATCGATTAATTGTTCGACATCAATACAGCACGCACATGCACACACTTATGAGTAGAGCTTTTTTAAAATAGTAAAGAAATGGTATAGTGACCTCAAAGCATACAAATACGCGAAAAATATCATTCTGATTTTAATACTGATTGAAATAACTATGCAGAGAAACTAAAAAAACAAAAGAAAGAATGGAGAATTGATTTTCAAAATTAATTGTGAGCAGTGTTTGACTGTTTGAAACTACAAAATTACAGATAGTTCTTGTTTTACGATGTACGGTTACGGAGTCGTAAGTAGAAGCTGGCAACAGAAGCAGCTGCCAGGAATGCGGTTTCAAAGGACGTATATTTCGACCAAAAAAAGTCCAAAAAAGTTTACACACGCATCGTCACATCAGTCATTGTTAACAAGTTACATGAACTAATATATCTAACCCACATAAGTTAGATACATACGCAGTGTATGGACTGGCGTCCCGTCCGGTTATTGGGTAATAATGTAGGTATCTTCGTCAAAAAATATCGTGTTCGCGTCCGATTAACAGAGGATCCGCTTAAGAGAGTGTTGAATGCATTGGTTTGAGTACACTGTGGCACCGTCATAAAAAAAAATTATCCTGTTATAGGAGGGTCCGGTTAAGGGAGGTGTGCGTAATCAGAAGTTTTACTGTATATGGTTCTTAAACTTGGATTAATTGAAACATGGAAATCAATTAGTAATAAAAAAATTTAAAAATGACAAAAACAATCACTGAATAACTGACAATGAATGGAATTAATCAAGTAAAAAACCTGAAAACCCATTTATAGTTAATGAAATATCATCTAACTGGACTCGATTACATTTATTCATTCTCGATTATAAGTTCAAAATATTATTGAAATAAAATTTGCAGTACAATATTTAAAAGAGAAGACAATTAAAATACCCAACTTAACTTTATTGACTGACTCCTCTACAAATCACAAAAATTATAGATATTATATTAAGATTATTAAAAAGATATGAACAATTTGTTGTAAATAAAAAATTATATTAAAAAAACAAGAAATATATTCACAGGATAAATAATAAATAAAGAATATGAAAAATACTTAAATAAATAATATCGAAAGAGAATTAAGATTGAAAAATTTCAAGGAATTAGGATAAAAGCCACTATACTCGAACGTGATTCAATACTCGAACAGTTTTGATATTTTATATATAATACATATATGTATTAATGAAGTTATTTCTGAAAGAAACCGATAAATATCAAAACTGTTCGAGTATTGAATCGCGCTCGAGTAAGGGGCTTTTACGTTATGTATATTTTGGTTCACAAAGCATATATTTGAATTTCTTTATTTTATTAATTTCACAGATTCGGCATTTTCTTGTATGAACCTATTTGCAGATATTTCAAATTTCCTTCATGGTTTATTCCTTAAAAAATGGGGCCAAGAAAGCTCTATTTCTTTATCTTCGAATCTACTTTATTTCTATATTGAAAACCTTGTTAGAATTTTCTTTTGAATTAACAGATAATATAGTGGTTGGTGGTTACATAATAAATGAAATTATACAATAAAATAGTAACCAATTTATCATTAACTTGGCAAGTTGACACGTGCTGTCTTTATACTAATAATAAACCATAAATACTTAATTTCCAGTTCGATACGTAATTATTTTCGAGATCTGTTTAAATAAATTACCTACATATTAATTAACTACATTAATTCATCACTACTTACAAGGAAATGCACCCAGAGTGAAATTCGGGATTTTGATGAAACTTCGCTGGTGTGTAGAATAGGCAAAAATAAGGGACCCGTATTTTTTTTATCGGCCATCTTCCATGTTTAGGGGGTGAAACCAGCCCCTAAAGTTGGGGGTTCAAATCGTATTTCTTAAGATATCTCGAAAACTATAAGAGATAGAGAAAAACTTTAAATTGACAAGATATTACCTATTCATCTGTACCTATAGGTTAAACCAGGGCCGGGTTAATAAGAGGGGCTGGAGGGGTGAAAATGAGGGTAAATTTTCTTGTACAGCCTGAATTGTTCAATGTATCACATTTTTACCATCATGGATAGAAAGAGCACGAAAAATTAGGGGATACGTGTTTTTGCGTTTTTTTGAAATATGCGGTATCCAAGATATATAAGGAAGAAAAAAATGGGATAGATTATATTGCATTATTATTGATTGCAAATACGTTTTATATTTTTTAATTTTTATGTTGATTTTCATCATAAAAATGTAAATTTTTACTTTCCGATAATGATTCATATATTTTTCAGTACTAACTTAATTGGTAATTTAGCCATGTGAACATTTGGTTACCATTATTCGAATGCTTGTGTTTGAATGCTCGACAAAAAGCAATAATCTTTTTCGCGCACTGTTCAGGTGCTTTGTAATAAATTTTGCGATTTGGGAAATGGGGTTGACACGTATAAAACGCAAAAAGAATATGAAAAATAGTTTGTATGTTGAGAAAGAAATAGACCGCGTTTATTTGGTTAGAAACGAATTTGTAAGGCAGTTGTTGAACGAAAGATTATTGCTTCTTGTTGAACATTACTTGCAGACCAGGGAACTTTGGTGGAAATAGATATAAAAGATATCGAATATTAGTAACCAAATATACAAATGGCTAAATTACCAATTAAATAAGTACTGAAAAATACATGAATCATTATCGGAAAGTAAAAATTTACATTTTCATGATGAAAATAAGCATAAAAATAAAAAAATATAGAAGGTATTTGCAATCAATAATAATGCAATATAATTACCCTCTTTTTTTCCTTATATGGCTTGGATATCACACATATTTCGAAAAAACGTAAAAACACGTGTCCCCTAATTATTGGTACTCTTTCTATTTATGATGATAAAAATTTGATACATTGAACCACTCAGGCTGTACAAGAAAATTTACCCCGATCTTCACCCCTTCAGCCCCTCCTATTAACCTGGCCCTGGTTTAACCTATACAGGTGAATAGCTCTTTCAAAAAGTAACATTTCGTCAATTTAAAGTTTTCCTCTATCTCTTATAGTTTTCGAGATATTTTAAGAAATACGATTTGAATCCCCAATTTTAGGGGCTGATTTCACCCCTTAAACGTGGAAGAATGGAAGATGGCCGATAAAAAAAAATACCGGTCCCTTATTTTTGCCTATTCTACACACCAGCGAAGTTTCATCAAAATCCCGAATTTCACTCTGGGTGCATCTCCTTGTTAGTACAAAATTAGTAAGAGTGTACGGGATGATCCGCTCTAGAATTTTAACCGTACTTAATTTTAAATAATTTAAATATTTAATAAAAAGGAAGTGAATTCAAAACAAATAAATGTCTACAGATCTATGTTAATCAAATATAAATCGTTTCGAACGGAAGTGAAAACTACTAAAAAAATTTATATCTTCTTTGTGGTTAGTTATCAATTCCACTCCCAATTTCAATCGATATCAAATAATTCATTTCCAAAAAGCTATGATCTCCATTCATGGAAAAACAGCCATTTTTGATAAAGAATCAGCAGTGGATTTTTTAGCAGACTTTTAATGTAGATAAAAATCATTAAAAAAAAACTAAGAAGTATCAGTTAATGATACGTTTGGGCCATAAAAAAAAATTATAAAATATTTTTGCATAATTTTATTACCCTAATAAACTGAAATTTTATACTTTTATTACACACATACTTAAATCGGTAAGTGAACCGGCGAGTTGAAAATATTTCGCATACTTCATGCTAATAATTAAAAAATTATTTTTATTAACCTACGCTGAACACATGTTTATAATTCAGTCGGTTGATTAAGTACCTATATAGGTATTCTTTGTCACCCTCAAACAACCGATCGGTTGGTAACTGAATTTTAACTCAATGGCTGCCAAATAATTTTTGTTTGTAAAAGACAGGTTTAAAAACATTGATAAAGAGAGAAAATTGTTTACATATTATGTATCTGCGTACTTCTGGAAATATTTTATTTTAATTGTAAGATTTTTGTTTCCTTCATAAAATATAAACATTGTTATGTATGTATGTTTTGTAAAGTCGGTATTAAACTAATATTTGGAATATGTAATAATTTTTTTAAAATTATTTCAAATGTCATTATGATATTCATTTTAAGTAAAATACATTCTACAAAAACATAAGTAAAGAGAATGAAGAAACCATTATCTACCATTCTTATAATTTGACATTCCCACTTTGTGTGTATTGCACAATATCTTACGAATTTTTAATTTTATAAATTATAATAATATAATACTGACTTTATAAGAAGCGTACGTGCATGAATACCTGCTGCAGATCAACCCTACTGCAATGTAGCCAATGTGTTTTTATAGTTGACAGAATAATTTATTGATTTTTTATAATATGTAATACATACATATTTAGTCAAACTTCGAAAATTTTTTTGCTAACAATAATAAACAATTTTTTTCATGTTCTTATAGTACACTGTAAATTCAATTATGTTAAAACATTCGATAAAAATTATTAGAAGCAAATTTTATATATTTCTGTAAATATTTATATATAAAATTATCCACAGTATTATTTTTTTTATTATTATTTCATTTTAAAGCAAGTTGGACAACTAGAGAAGTATCAATTTAACTTTAATTTAACATTTTTTGGGAAAAATTTTTATTAGAAAATAACCCAGTGTGGATTTCTAGTGTCCTTGTGATTTATTTTTATTATAGAATTGAGAAACAATATTGTTCAATTTAAACCATTCGAGTGCAGCTTAAAAATGTCAAAATGATTAATGACCTTAAAAATATAGTCTTGTCTTTTGTTGCAAGATATATTTCCCTCTTTGTTTCCTTTGGCATGTTAACATGCCAATGGCACTGAATCGGTTAAACAAAAATTTAACATAGAGCATTCACTGCCAATGTTACTAATGCAAGAAAACAAGTAAAAAGATTCTTACCTGTTATGTTTTGTCCAAGAAAAAAAAAATACAAAAACCACGAAACTGGAATCGAACTATTCAGCAGAAAAAAAACCGATCTTTCTCGTTTTTGCCACACATCAGAAAAACACCACAGCAGAAAATAATCACAAGAAAATGAAAGACGAAAAAATTTTCTCTGATACACAAAACACACAATTCAACAAAAAATAATCACAATTTTCTTTTTCAATTGTTGTCACAGAAAATCAACACAATAATCACAATTTCTTGTCCAATAAGTGTATTTACATAATTTTAAAACGATTTTGTTAAGTCTCTACAATGTGGTCCTTCAAATCGGAAAAACTAAACAGTCCAGTAAGAAAACGATCAGGATATCGTAACTATAGGTATATTATATTTACAAATGATGATAGATGATGTGCTTCGGAACATTTACAATTTACTTACATACATCTACAGTACTTGAACTATGTACACGTCCGAACACAAAACGTATCAAACGTGGAATGTACAATGAGACCATTTACTTTTTGTATTTACAACGGCAGGCGCACCAGGCCATGCGATCAAGCGAGGCGATTGCTTGTTGCCTTTCTTCAACATCAACATGTCGTATTCCTACATATGTATGTACATACAAACACGGCTGGCTAGTCAGTCGACGACTAAAAATAAAAATACGTTTTTTTCTACGTAACCAAGTCCATGAACAAACGCGACACACTCGTTTGATGGCAATCGGTTCAAATCGGCTAAAAATTTTTTACTGTAGTTTGTTTGATTCAGTTCTTTTTATGCTTATATATGTATACTATACGTATAGATTGATTTTGTTTGCTTGCTGGAGCATATTTTTGCTTTGGTTATTAGGTAGGGGAAGTGTTTTGTCGTTTATTGTTGTACAGGTGAGGACTCATTTCCATATCAATCCTATTCATTCACACAAACAATGGCTGTATGCAATTTTTTTTTGACACCTGCAATTATTATACCTACTTATTTGTATTTATTCAAATTTTACACTATGGAGACAGTAAATGAAAAGATTTTAGAAATGTAAATGCCTTAAAATTTATCAAATTTTATCAAAAACTAATTTTAATGTGGTGTATCTTAAAAATAATAATTGGTAGGTTTTGGTTTTATAATATATTCAGCGATGAATTTTTTGTTAAAAAGCTAGAAACTTTTCAAAGAATTTTTAATTTGTTGGTTCCAATATTAAAACGACTTTTAAAGATCCAAAGAGGTCCATAAAAAGTGTCCTGAAAATTCTGTTGTAGTTGTGATATTAGAAAAACTCATTTATTTTAACACTTTTTGTACACAAATAATTTCTTTTTATTTTCTACTCTTTATTGTGATATTTTTTACTTTTGTTTGATACAGTTGCGAATAGGGTTGCCAACTTTTTTTGAGAAAAATAAGGTATCTGATCTTTTAAATGCGAAAAAATAAAGTATTTGTCAGAAAAAGTATTTGTCTAAATTTAAGTTTTTATTGCCTTAATTAAGTTGTCACACGCATTTTTAAGTATATACCGCCGTTTTTCAGCAGTATTTTTGTTTTTGTAAATTCTTTATAATTATTAGTAGATTTTCTGGATTTTTTTTAAAGTATTATTGATTCAGAATATAGGTAAATCATTCATCTTAATATTTAATAAAGCGTTTGGGAATTACCTATCGGAGGGTTTTGTTTAGTGTAATCACAGTCAAGATTCAGAATAAACTATTTTAGGATACTTTATTTTTATGCAAAAGTATAAAGTATGTTTGTGAAAAATAAAGTAGAATATTTTATAATAAAGTATGGTTGGCAACCCTAGCTGCGATTATTGCGAAACTTAGTACATACATAATATAGTAAAATACATACACGAAGGACGACAGATTGGATTTTAACTATTTACGTTACGTTCGTTTACATTCGTTGAAATCACCAGAAACTGTTCCCGAAACATTAGTGCAACGTATGTTTGCCATATATTTGTAATTTGTACATGTATGTGATTTCGATTGAATAAATTTTTTCATTACACTGATATCAAAAATTTTGTGTTTATTACGATTATACCTTGCAAAATTTATGGCGCTGACAATATTGTATGAAAGAGCTATGGTCCATTTCGCTAAACACGAATTACATCCGGCGGTCAGTAAAATATTTCATCTCCCCAAGGTGCCATAAACAAAAAAACACGAATTGCATCCCGCGGTCAAAAATTAAACACAGGAATAGCATCCCGCGGTCAATATTTTATTACTTTTAAAGGTGTAGTTGGTTACAAATACATATATACATACGATTTATTCATTATTTTATATAAAATAATTTTCAAAAATAAATTTTTCCAAAATCATTCATATTATTTTTTTATTTTAATTTTATCTCATGAGATAGGTGCACCTATTTATTGTATTTTAATAAAAAAAATTGCGAAGTACGTATTCGATCTGCATTAAGTTGGGGTTCCGTAATCAGTAGTTTCTTAAACTTTTTTTTTATTATTTTTAATATTAGGTAAATAACTTGGAAAAATTTTACCGGGAAACCTATCAGCAGCTATTTTTTTACAACTTTCAGGGTTCAGGAAAGTTTAGCACATTCAAGTGGTTTTTTATAAAATACAATTTCGAAAATTTACTAAATTTTAGATATTTTCAGACAATGATTTTTAATTTTTTTTTTTAATATTAAACAAAAAATGTTTTTTTTCAACCATTTATGGAAATTGTCTACATAAATTGTCTTGATAATCTTAAACTACATGAAACTAGACCAAAATAGCAAATTAGAGTTTCAGATTCAAAGAAAAATGAAATTAAACTGTTTTCCCAGTAAAATTTTCTCCAAAATATTTAAAATTAAAAATAATAAAAAAAATTTAAGAAATTACTGGTGTCCGGAATTTTGTGGACATGGAATTTTGCGAACACATGATTTTCGCGGAAATTTGTGAACAGTAAGGGTTTTTACTACCTGAGACTGACCTGACAAGATTATAGGCATACTTGAACGGCGGAAATTTGCGAACAATCGTTTTTTCTCCTTTTAAAATTTGTTAAAATAGGGTAAACGCTCATTTACAGAATGAACTTAATTATATCAGCATGGGAAACCTGACACATTCCGTTTTTGTTTATACATCTTAAATGGTGGAAAAATATGACTGACCTCCCACTAACACCGACAACAAAATAGTGATAATATTATTTTATTACAGTAGATAACAATATTAAACGAAGGAGAAATAATTCTAATTGTTAATAAATACACCAATAAAATGTCAAAACGTAAAGACAAATTTAATTATATTAGTTTGGAGATCCTAAATAATTTAAGTAATCCTGCTTAAATTTTTTAAAAAGGGAATGTTTACGCCCATTATTATCATCTATACGTAACACAATGAAGTAATAAGAATTAAGGGTATATTTTTAAATATTTTAAAAGAAAACTGCTTTTTGGTAAATACGTACTATTTATTTACTTTTTATTATCTACATCCACCATAAAACACATTCCTTAGAATTTTCCCATAATGAGACACCGCTAAAGTGCTAAATATCAATATAAATCATGGTTATCGTCTAGCTTAGCTCATTTACGTTGTAACTAGCAAAGTAACTAGCAATATGGAAATCGTCTTAACCAACAGAGCTCATGTGCTCAGTACAATGGATTTGCTTACCGAAAGTTTCGGCATTCTAAGGAAAATATTATAACGTGGATGTGTTTGCGCCAGAAATCAACAAAATCCAAAGGAATATTGCGATCGAAATAATAATAGCCATTATCATTTTGCCAGGCCAAAGCTTGGATAAAGTGTGATGGAAATCAATTTGGTGATAGGAAACTAGTGTACCATCATAAATGCTTACAGCAAATCACGAAATTAGTAAATAAACAGGAAAATTTAAGTTTTTTAAATTACTTTAATCTTTAATATCTTACTAATCAATTATGCGCAAAATATATTATTCTTTTTTATAATAAAATGTTTATTATATTTCATATATTTCATATATTTTTATTTTATTTCATTTTTATAATATTGTGAAAATTCTGAATAATACATCTGTAAACAAACCTAATGATGCAATACCTTATATTCTTATACAATGTACATGCTGATTAAATGTCGAACTTGTCGATTTTTCTCTTTTATAAGGGGTAATAACATATTTACTTGCACATTTTCTATAAAAATAATATTCCAAGACATTTTGTTTAAATACATAATAAAGGAGCGTTCACCTTATTTTGCTATATTCTAAGTGGAAGTGTAAAAAACTAAAAGTGTTCGCAAATTTCCGCTATTCAAATATGTAGGTAATCTTACCCGGTCAGTCGCAGGTAATAAAAATCATAACTGTTCGCAAAATTCCGCTGTTCCCAAATTTCCGTGTTCGCAAAATTCCGGCATTCAAATTACTGATTACAACATAATGCAGATTGAATACGTACTTGGCGATTTTTTTATTTATTTATTTATTTATTTATTTATTTTTTTTTTTTTTGATAAAAATCAATAGATAGGTGAGATAGAACTTGATTAAAACAAAAATATGAATGATTTTAGAAAACATTGTTTTTGAAAATTATTTTATATAAAATAAGGAAGTTGTATGCATGTATACATTTGTATTCAACTACACCTTCAAAAGCAATAAAGCAATAAAATACTGACCGCGGGATGCAATTCGTGTGTTTCCCTTTTTACCTTTTTTTACAACTTTAGAGTCGGGTCGACCTTTTTCAACCGCGGGATGCAATTCGTGATCAAGCCGTCCATTTCACTTAAATTAGCGAAACATGCTCCATCACTTATGAATTTAAATAATTTCCGTTTTCTTTGCTTTATCTCTTTCATTATTGCACTTACGTAAATTTTAAAATTGCAGTTTGTTTTTAGAAAATAATAGAAGATTGATTTGTTTTGAATGTAAGAGTTATTTAATTTTTTAATTTTCACTCATGATCAACTGTATTTGAGACAGGGTATACAAAAATTTTTGTTAGGAGTTTTCCTCCGAAATAAAGTTGCAAGCGAAAACGAAAAAAAAAACGAGAAATCAGTAATTCAATTGAAAAAATATAATTTCTTGAGGTAATGCACACGTCAACTGACTTAAGGGGGACCACTAGTGCACCGCCTGAAAAAAGGTGATTTTTGAGAATTTTTTTTTAATTTAATGTTCCTCATACTTGGGTTTCGCGAATCCCTACAAGGCCATGTTTGACCTAATATTATAGGTTTACTTCCCACTTGCAAGCTTTCTAAATTTCATCAATGCTGTCGAGGTTCTATTGTATACGTACTCAAAAGATGGGTAAAACTACTAATTTATTTATTGCTTTACTGTTTGCTCAATATGTGATTTTTTAAATACTTACAGAGCGGGTACAATGACAATGGAAACATTTCAGGTAACAAATATTGACACTTGTAAATAATTTTTAAAATATTGAATTTTAAAATGTAGAAAAAGGAAGTTATTTGTCCTTAGAATAGAATCGTTGTAAGAAATTCTTTAAATACTTACATTTTGAAATATAATCATGCCTGGAAAAAAGTACATTAGGACAAAGGATACTTGATTTTTTATTTATTTATTTTTTATTTTACGTTATACCATAGTTGAACACCTACACTTATAACGATAAAAAGAATAAATGATGTGAAGTAGGTACTTTAAAAAAATGATTAGATAAGAAATTATAAAAACGCCTTAGCAATAAAGGTTACAATTGTATCACTTTTTTGTGCAATAAATTATGGCTAACAAGTTAAGGTGCCGAGACCTATTGATTTTGATGAAACTTATCTCCAAATGTTAACCCACAAACACCCCTGTTAACGTAATTTGAATAAACTGCATAACAATAAATAGCTTTTTAAAAAAGAGTGATACCGCCACTTTAAACTTTTATTAATTTCCCATAGAAAGTTATTGTAATGGGTCTGATTTTACGAATCGCTAATTTTACATATCTCCACGTCTCAAGGTCACTAGAATCCGAATCCATCGTTTTTAGCGTGATGTCTGTGTGTGCGTTCTTTAGTTCGTTCGTTTCCGTTCGTTCGTTCGTGAATTTTTTTTCGTCCCGCATATCTCGAGAAGAAATGATGATATCAACTCCGGACTAATTTCATTAGATGCGTAATCAAAAAATGAAGACCGGATAAAGTTTTCAGTAAATTCGGATAAGCGGTTTGTTTTTTGTGGTAAAAAAACGGAATTAACTTCATTAAGGACAGGGTAAGGTATTAAAATAATTTTTTACATTTTTTTTTAGCTGAATGCATAGTATCTTAGGAATATTGTCTCAAAATTTCAAGTTGATTGGAGCAAAATTGACGAAGTTATAAGCATTTTTGTTTTTACCTGGCAGATGTTTCGCTCTCTATATATCTCTCTCTCTCGCTTATATTATAGAAATTTCAATGGAAGTACAAACGTGTTTATACTTGTGCTGTATATTTTGTCAGTGTAGGGTATAAAATTTAGTTTAGCAGTAAGTATTCCATATCAGTTTTATACAACAATTTTTAAGTGTCTAAAACTTTAAAGCGTTTTCCCCACAGCTCACGTTTTCAAAGTCGGTGCCCCTCATAACTTCAAAACTAGAGCACCGATTCATTTGAAATTTTGAACGCTATTTCTGTACATAATTTACGAGGGAACGCTGGAGAGTTTTTTTCAAATTTGTTAATAATTTTTATTTTACAATAACAAACTAGCCAATTTTTTTCGCAAAAAATCGTGTTTTTCCGTGCTAAGTGTTCCAAAAAAATGAAAAATTGAAATTTCAAAAAACCCTTCCAGCGTTACCTGAGGAAAACTATTATCTAACGAATAAACTTTAATTTTTTTATTTCGGATGATCCAGCACCAAGTTATGAGGGGCACCGCAATTCTACTTTTATCCGAGACACGTTCGAATAATTGCTGCCATTACTGTATTGTTTAATACTTCTTCGTGAAAATTTTATACAATATTCTTCGAATGTCATACTTTCATGTACCACTGATTTTAATAAAGAGACTTTAATTGTGTCATCACAAAAAAATAACAAATACATGCCTTTTTTGTACGAATTAACCTTACCCTCTCCTTAAGATAACATAGATTATATGGATTTTTTACCATAACATTATTATATAATGGCCTAAGAACCTTCGTTGATGTTAAAAACGCCAGTTCTTTATTACCAAGGCACCAAACTAGTAACCAAATCACACTGTTCCACTTGTAACCAGTGGGTGTCGTAAAATCTCCTCACTATGTTGTGTAGGTACACGCTGTTTGCAATAGTGTTAGTTTTGTGTTTTGTCTGTGTGGGTATTCACACACATTACTACAACACACGTAATATGGGACAGACCAATCTGTCCAATTCAAGTAACAATGTCTAACAGTGTATTACAATGCACTGTGCGTTCACACCATTGGAAAAAGGAGAAAAATTCTAATAAAAAAGGTTTTTAAACTATTATTCTATGTCAACTAGTTTAAAAGAAAAACTAAATTTTATTAACGGAAATTCGCTATGTTATGCAGGATGGTGCGGCAGGGGTAATTTTATTTGTCCGAAGCATAGAGCACTAGAGATAAAATACATATCTCTATACTACTGGAACCAGTGTAACCACTTGAGATAGAAAATATGTTGTATACGTGCACGGTGTTTACTTTGTATTTGTGCGGTAAACTCTGTTAGTGTGAGTGGTGATAGCCGTCACGTGATCTTGGTTCGCATATACATATGTGTGATCTGTGTGATACCACAACGCTACTTGTGCCGGTTCAACAATCAAATTCATTGTTGTTTGACTGACACTGAGCGACGGGTACTGAGCAAGTGACACTAAGCAGTCTAAGATGCACATACTTGCACATAAGTGATTGCAGAAAAAAGACAGTTACATTCGTTTTATTTGTTCTGTGGTCTGAAGATAATCTGGAATGAATATTACATTATGGGGGTTATACATAGTAATTTCCACTAACAAGGAGATGTACCCAAAGTGAAATTCGGGATTTTGATGAAACTTCGCTGGCGTGTAGAACAGACAAAAATAAGGGACCCGTATTTTGTTTTATCGGTCATCTTCCACGTTTACGGGGTGAAACCAGCCCCTAAAGTTGGGGGTTCAAATCGTATTTCTTAAGATATTTCGAAAGCTATAAGATATAGAGGAAAACTTTAAATTGACGAAATGTTACCCTTTAAAAGACCTATTCACCTGTACAGGTTAAACCAGGCCCGGCTTAATAGGAGGGGCTGAAGGGGTGAAGATCGGGGTAAATTTTCTTGTACAGCCTGAGTGGTTCAACGTATCAAATTTTTACCATCATAAATAGAAAGAGCACCAGTAATTAGGGGATACGTGTTTTTGTGTTTTTTCGAAATATATGTGGTATTCAAGCCAAATAAGGAAGAAAAAAATAGCGTAGATTATGTTGCATTATTATTGATTGCAAATAGGTTCTATGTTTTTTTTATTTTTTTATGTTTATTATCATTATGAAAATGTAAATTTTTACTTTCCGATAATGACTCATCTATCTTTCAGTACTTACTTAATTGGTAATTTAGCCATGTGTATATTTGGTAACTAATATTCGATATTTTTTACACTTATTTCTACCAAAGTTCTCTGGTCTGCGAGTGTTAATGAATGTTCAACAAAAAGCAATAATCTTTCGTGCAGCAACTGCCTTTATCTTTATACAAATTTGTTTTTAATCAAATAAACGCGGTTTATTTCTTTCTCAACATTCAAACTATTTTTCTTATTCTTTTTGTATGTTTTTTAGGTCTCAACCCCATTTCCCAAATCGCCAAATTTATTACAAAGCACCTGAAATGTGAATGAAAGGATTATTGCTTCTTGTCGAGCATTTGTTAACACAAGCACAACAGAGAACTTTAACTTTCGCAGAAATAGGTATAAACAATATCGAATATGAGTAACCAAATGTACATATGCCTAAATTACCAATTAAGTTAGTACTGAAAAATACATGAATCATTATCGGAAAGTAAAAATTTATATTTTCATGATGATAATAAACATAAAAATAAAAAATATAGAACGTATTTGCAGTCAACAATAATGCAATATATTTTACTCTATTTCTTCTTCCTTATTTGGCTTGGATACCACACATATTTCGAAAAAACGCAAAAACACGTATCGCCTAATTTTTAGTACTGTTTCTGTTTATAATGGCAACAATTTGATATATTGAACCATTCAGGCTGTACAAAAAAATTTACCCCCATTTTCACCCCCTCCAGCCCCTCTCATGGACCGGGTCCTGGTTTAGCCTATACTAATGGATAGGTCTTTTAAAGGGTATCATTTTGTCAATGTAAAGTTTTTCTCTATCTCTTATAGTTTTCGAGATATTTTAAGAAATATGATTTGCACTCTCAACTTTAGGGGCTGGTTTCATCCCGTAAACGTGGAAGATAGCCGAAAAAAAAATACGGGTCTCTTATTTTTGCCTATGCTACACACCAGCGAAGTTTCATCAAAATCCCGAATTTCACTCTGGGTGCATCTCCTTGTGAGTCCAATCCTGTTTCATTATAACAATACATAAATATATTAGACACGATATAGTAAATAACAAGATATGCTCACGCGCAGATGCGTTATTATTTCTTTCTATCATTATTACGTCATACGTGACAAAAAAGTTCAGACAGTCTGTTGGCCGTGGTGTTTTTTGTAAACAAATTAAATTATTGTCTTTATTTTGCCGTATTTTGATAATTTGTTGCTTATAAATAAATAAATAAATTTGTATTATCAAAAACCAACTGCAGGTAAGATTAAATGACTCTTTGTGCTATCTATCAATGGTTTTTTCTACATCTTTCTAGTTAATTCTATTTTCTATTTTTTATTAGTTTAACTTGTGGTTCCTGATACGGTAAGTAATTGGCTCCCACATATTTTTCCGAAAATTCCTCTAAGTTTTATTTTTTTTCGTGACTTCCCTATTTATTATGGGGTTCGTTGGTTGTAATTTTGTTTTCCTCCTGTCAGTTTGAGAGCTACTTTGATTTTTGAGGTCATGTCCTTTGTTGATGTCTACTTTCGGTTGTTTTTCACAACTGAAATCGAATGTTTCTGAAGATGATCATTTAAATGATTGAAACATGTAGAACATTTTATTAATTTTCTATTATTTTCATGCAGTTTGTCGTACATTTTGAATTTACTCAAATAAATTTGTTATATAATGGTTATAGTGAGTTAAAATTTGGACTAAATTATATAACCACTTGATTTGAAAGAGCAGAATGTGTAAAATGTAGTACGAATGTAGTCATTATATTTCGAAGCAAAATGTTTTTTAGAATAAGAATTTTACACTGGAAAATGATAGAATCATTAGATTATAGAAAAAGAAAATTGATTAATATTGGTAACTAAAGAAACAATTTGCTAAAACTTATTTAAAATGAGAAAGAAAATATTTAAGGGATTATTCAGGGTTGCAGAAAAAAATTCTAACTGTTTTCCTTCCTAATTTTTATTCCTTTATATCTCAAGAATTATCATTTACAATTTGGAAACGAAATATGAAACAGGCGCCGAGTTATATATATATATATATATATATATAGCCGATTTGAAAATGTAGTTTTTAGTAATATATATATATATACATACATACATACATACATACATACATATATATATATATATATATATATATATATATATATATATATATATATATATATATATATATATATATATATATATATATATATATATATATATATATATGTATGTATGTATGTATCTATGTATATATATATTACTAAAAACTACATTTTCAAATCGGCTGTCATTCTATAGCCCATATCTCTCTATTAATTGTAACGTACAAGGGCGGATTGGAAGCGTAACAATTTTTTTTAGTCCCTAAACCTAAAAAATTTAATCCCTTTAAATTTTAACCCTTTATTACAGACAAAAGTTACCATATTTTGATTTTTCGATTTTTTTTTTAAAGTTTAACAGTTTTTTATTTTTTTTCTGAACCTATGTAATTTTAAGTTTAGGGACTCAGAAGATTTGTTTCCTTCTAAACCCCGTTCGAATTTTTAATTTCTAACCATCCGTTGAAGCTGTATGCTGATAGCCGTAAAACAATTTTTTTTTGAAGCTTCGACTTTGACACTACGTATAAAATACATTGTTATCGGGAAAAAGAAAATTAAAATTTTCTTTGATAATTAAAGGAATGCCTAAAAATGTGTATAAGGTTCCAAATCGATTGCATATAAACGTGTAAAACATATACACTTATTATGTAAAATCAGCATATCATAAAAGGGATATTTCAAAATTTTTGTCACGCGATGACAACATGCGCAGAACGAAACCACTTTTGTATAGCTATTGAGCATATCTTAGTATTTACTATATCGTGTGTATTAACAGTGAAGACAGACGTATATAGAACTTCAATCCTGTATTAAATTTATGGACAGTTTTAGAGCACCCCAAACCGTAATGTTGGCACCCCATCTATAAATGGCAGTGCTGTGCAGGCAACCAGTACGCACTGTTATGTCTTGATAATTGTACTTTTGAAACGAGAAATTTGTTTACGGAAGAAAAATGGAAATATACAAATTGAAATATACGTTCCCCACCTCTTCCTGTTAAACTGAAGCTTCCACATTGGCCCATAAGAATTAAACTTCTACACTGGTATTATATAGCAAAATAAAAAAACGCCGTGAGCAGCGGGGCCCCATCACGGTAGTCTAATTTTCCCCTTCATCTTCGGTATTGAATGTCTACAAGCGAAATGTGATTGAAAGTCTATAACCGAATTGTCATTTTGTTGGTTTCAAAACTGGTGATGAGTGTTCGGCTGATCGAGGCTTTAAAAAAAGGTTTTAAGTATTTAAGGGCTGTATCTCAGTAAATTTCAATTTTGTGCCGAAAACAGGTAGCAGAAAAAAAGCCAACACAATTCGTACGAGGACATTCCTGCCCATGTTTATCCGCTAATTGCCTTTATGTTTTAGTTTTAAATATTAAAAAAGGACCTTCAATAGTAAACTGGAAGGCTTTTATAAAGATATTTTTTCTTTCCAAAAAAATCCAAAATTTCTATTTTATAAATACTAAAAATCCAAAATTCCTAATTTATAAATAAACAGTGACTTTAATAACATTTTTAAATTACTTAATATGTATGTATTTCATTTGTCATAAAAGTAAGTTCACTTTTTTTTAAATTTTTTAAAATTACTATTCGCCTACTTGTATTTAGAATAAACATAATGCTTTTAAAACACATTTAACAATAGCATTCAATTCCGATGTAAAAATGGGAGAAGTGGGGGGAAAAGTGATGCGGACTCCCTACAAGGTACTAGCTGGATACTAACTGAATACACGTACAAAATTTCAGCCCTCTAGGTTTCCTTATGGAGTCTCTAGACGTGTTAGAAAACAAGCAAAAAAATTAAGGAAATATTGGCGTCAAAATCGTGGAGGTAAGGGTTAAAAGTTGAAACCTCCAAAAAACAGTGTCTGGCTATTAGCTTAACCTGTACACCAAATTTCAGCCCTCTAGGTTCATTTGGGGAGATTTTGACCCGAACGAAACTGTTAAAAAACAAGAAAAATCATGTTCTTTTGGGTATAAAAATGGTGGGGGTAGGGGTTAAAAGTCGAGACCCCCAAAAGGCACCCCCTTGATACTAACTCAATCCGAATACAAAATTTCAGCCCTCTAGGTTTATTCGGGTGACCTGTGCGAGTGGTACAAACTTCGAAAACGTCGAAAATGCATGAAATTGTAGCTTAAAAATGAGGGGGGTGGGGGTAAAATATTAAAACCTCCAAAAAGCACAACCTTGGTACGAACTTTATCAACACACTAAATTTCAACCCTCTACGTTAATTCTGGGGGGCTGGGGGCCTGTTAGATCCAGCGAAAATCGTTTTTCCCCCCTCTACTCCCACCATATCATCCTAGGAAGCTGAATTTTGGATATGTTGTAGATAATTGACCGAAACATTATTTAAAACCGGTTTGAAAAAGTTTTATTGCTTTTCCGCCCCCCACCACCCCCTTAAAGGTCGGGTCAGAAAAAAAATTTGCCCAAAATTTGACCCCACTTTGATAGTATGAGGTGCCTCGAAAATGAGCCCCATTTACCAAATTTCATCTCTTAACTTCCATAGGGGGGCCCTACACAAATTAAAAGGTGGCGGGAAAATATATATATATATATATATATATATATATATATATATATATATATATATATATATATATATATATATATATATATATATATATATATATATATATATATCAGACATTTTTTTTTTCTACATATTCGTGTTCTACGGGTCCGAAAACGGATAGCGCCCCTACTCTCGCCTCTCGCAGCTCTTATCGTATAGACTGTATAAGTCTAATTTTTCGGAGAAAATTCGACTAACAAGTTTTATAGATAATGAAGACGCCGAAGTTGCATGAGGTTGCTCTTATGCATGTATACGAATGTATTACGTATGTAGTGTATAATGCGTACTAATATAACAAACGTATAGCTCCACAAGACCACAACTCCATTGCTCTAGCCAATAACGAATTGTCCAACTCATGAATTTGCAACAAGCTAACGTAAGTATACAGAATGTATGTGCATACGTAATATTCTTATAATGGTGTATCCACACGTTTAAAATTTACAGGATATATTAACAAGAAAAGTATGCTGCGCTACGTGAGGAGAGAAGAAGTCAGAATCAAGCCACGTAATTCTTCCTTTTTTTTTATTTGACTCACTTGAACAAACATGAACGTGAATATAATACTTTCTGAATAATCTTGAATTACTCATGACGTGCTTATGATATTTGAAATTTCACAGAACTACCTCAAACGGTTTATGTTGCAATTTATGTTGTAATTTTCACAGTTAAATTTCCATAGTAAGGGGACATGTTTTATGAAGAAATGTTGCTAGACTTTAAAAAAATCGTTAATTTTCATGTTTAAGTGCCGATGCACACATGCGTCTTTTTACCGCTACGTGCACGCAGCGGTACCGCAAAATGTGATGCACACATACGGTTTTTGCACGTTGCGTGCACGGTGCGGCGCCGCAGCGGTTATAAAGTATACATTGAGTTAAATTGTGTGATACACACATACTTGCGGTGCCGTACGGCGCCGCAGCATGCACGCAGCGGTAAAAACACACATGTGTGCATCGGCACTTATAATGAAAAAAATTATTTCAATTGAATGTCTTCCGGACTTAATAGGGAAAAAACTACATTCCACCGCGTAAGCTTAAAAAAGATCAAAATGGAATTAATTAATTCTAATAATGTGTCATTTTCGATAAATTATATAAATCAAATATTCCGAAATTTTAAGATTTTTACATGGAGTTTTCTCCATGTAAAAATATAGAAGTTTAACTGATTGCTATTCTCTATGAGCTTTTATCTCGAGGGGCTACGAAATTCGACTACAGCGCTCAAGGTGGACAAATATATCAGTTTATCCGGACGCTGTTTGTACATAATTTTACTATTTTCTTTTTAAGAAAAAATATTTCTTTTTTTTATAAAACTGTTTGATTTTTTCAAAGCAGGGTATTTATTAAGATGTTTATTTACCAGATTTTACAAAATAATAAAAAAATAAATTACTTGTATTCCTACTATCAAACGTCACTTTTTTCTGAAATTTTCAAAAATATATCATAAAAATTATCTCTTATGCTTTTTTTCGATTAATTATTGAGAACTATTCCATTTTAAGACATTTTGACAAACTACAATGAGCAGATGTATGGCTTTTATTAAACAAATTTCAGTTTTTTAATATATTTTTCATTCATTTATATAATCTAGTAAGGCGGATTGTCAAATTGTCAAATAATTACGTGATTGATAGAGATGACTATAGTTTCGGCTCGGAATGAACTGGTTAATTTTCCTAGCAATTGATTTAATGAAAAAAAAGTAGTTGAATACTAGGTACCTTTCACAAAGAAAGTTGTGTCTCTAATTTGCTAATTTGCTCGTGTATTTCAAAATAAGTACGCACACATAAGTACGTACCTATAGTAGTTGCATTCTTGAATATCTCATTAAGAATTCGACATGTGTGGAGGCACCCGTACAAAATAATTCACCACCAATCAGTTGACATTAAAACTGAAATGACCAACACCTTTTAGTCAAATTTTTCCTTGAAATATATATATATATATATATATATATATATATATATATATATATATATATATATGTATATATCTATATATATATATATATATATATATATATATATATATATATATATATATATATTCCCGCTACGTTTTAATATGCGTAGGGCCCGCAACTGGAAGTTAAGAGCTGAAATTTGGTAAGTGGGGCTCATTTTCGATGCACCTCATACTATCAAAGTGGGGTCAAATTTTGGATCCGTCCCAACATTTAGGGGGGTGGTGGGGGGCAACCAAACAATAAAACTTTCCCAAACCGCTTGGAAATAATAAACATATGCAAAAAACATATCCGAAATTCAGCTTCCTAGGATGATTTGGTGGGACTAGAAGGGGAACAAATTATTTTTGCTGGACCTAACACGCCCACAGCCCCCCAGAATTAACGCAGAGGGTTTAAATTTGGTGTGTTGATAAAGTTCGTACCTAGGTTGTGCTTTTTGGAGGCTTTAATATTTTACCCCCCCCCCCCCCCATTTTTAAGCTACAATTTCATGCTTTTTTGATGTTTTCGAAGTTTGTACCACTTGCACAGGTCACCCAAATAAACCTAAAGAGCTGAAATTTTGTATTTGGATTGAGTTAGTACCAAGGGGGTGCCTTTTGGGGGTCTCAACATTTAACCCTTACCCCCACCATTTTTATACCAAAAAGAACATGATTTTTCTGGTTTTTTAACAGTTTCGTTTGGGTCAAGATCTCCTCAAATAAACGTAGAGGGCTGAAATTTTGTGTACAGATTAAGTTAATAGCCAGCCACTGCTTTTTGGATTTTGCCCCACGATTTTTATGCCAATATTTCCTTGATTTTTTGCCTTTTTTCTAACACGTCTAGAGACTCTCTAAGGGTAAAAAATATCTCCATAAGGGCCTCCCAGTTTACTATTTAAGGTCCTTTTTTAATATTTAAAAATAAAACACAAAGGCCATTCCGGGATAAGCATGGGTAGGAATGCCCTCGTACGAATTGTGTTGGCTTTTTTCCTGCTAACGGCTATCGGCACCAAATTGAAATTTACTACGATTCAGCCCTTAAAAACTTAAAACCTTTTTTTAAAGCCCCGATAAGCCGGACACTGATCATCAGTTTTGAAACCACCAAAATGACAAATCGCTTGTAGACTTTCAATCACATTTCGCTTGTAGACATTCAATAACGAAGATGAAGGTAAAAATTCAACTTCCGTGATGGGGCCCCGCTGCTCACGGCGTTTCATTTTCTTATTACATGGCATTTGTTGTATCGTTCACGATGTGGAAAGAAGTGCGCTTAATTGCGAAAAATATAAAATTAGCTGTGAATGAAAAATATAAAACTAGTGATGTCGGACCGAGAAGCAGTTAGTCGTAAAATTGACTAAAATTGTTTTTCAGATAAAATTAGTCACTAATCAAAAATATCGAGCACAGAATAGTCAACTAAACAGCTAAATTTTTAGTCTAATTTAAAAATAACGGTAACCTGTGCAACTTTTTCCTTTTGGATTAATTATTTACTTTTACTGATATTTCTGTTAAGAAGAAGGAAGATGTGACCATGCATCTAACATATCACAAGGTGTTGACCACGTAAAAGTGGAAAATTCGACGAGTGAGCAGGCTATATACAACTGTCCATATGACAAAAATTTAGATTTTCCAAACTTATTTCATATACTTGTAGCGATTGCCTCTGTGCTTTGTTGATGGTTATCGCAAATGCATGTCGCACCTGAAACTGTAAAGGTTTGACAACAATGCACCAAGGTTTCATCGCAATTGTATAGCATGAAGAATTAACACTGTTAAAAATTATTCTCCACATAATATTTCTGTTGTTTAAATAACTTTATTAGTTCACAAAAATAATTGTAGTTAATATTATAATAATTTTATATTGGAAGCATTTTTAAATTAATAAAAAAATCATTACAATTCACCATTACATTGATGGTCATATTGTAGGAATTTTCAGTAATATTTTTGGTGCTCTTTTGAGCTCCATAATTATAAAGCTTTTAATAATATAAAATATATTATTAAATATACATTTTTTATAAATTAAATATATTGGAATGAAAATTTTCTAAATTATTTAAATAATTGCATTATTTGGAAAATTTTTGCGGAAGGGTATGACGCAAAATCTGCCACCTACGCAAAATTATCCATAAATCTAAAAATGGATTTAATTAATAAATAAAACATAATCTAATCAATTAATAAATGAATATAAAAAATTAATTGAGAATATTAATTGTGGTTTTACCACCACCATCAAAAACTATTCTATTTTTCGTAGTTTTATTATCCTTTTTTATAAATGGGTGATGAGCCAAAAAATACACTTTATCATTATTTAAGTCATAATGATTAATCTTGTAAACTTTAGCATGACCTAAACTGGTATATTTATTAATAAATTTTGAATATTTTTTGAATAATTCTTTATCTTTTTGCAATGGGTTTACCAATGAATGCAGTCTTTTTAAAGCAATGGATAATGAATCGCCAATATCAAGTTGAGAAAACTCACATTTTAATGGCAACTTAACCTGAAACATTTTGTTAATGTTTTCTACTGAATTTTTGAATATATTTTTATATGCTTCAGCTTCAGTAGAAAATTCTTTATAAAATTCCGGTACTTTTTCAGTTTCCCAAAATTTAGTAATTATGTTTTCTAAATTTGACTCATTGTCATCATTTATAAAGGAATGTAAAGCAACAGCATTACAAAGATTGCTATTTTATATATCATTAATATGTGAAATGATACCACTCACAATAAAACTAAAATATGTATTTTGTAAAATCAGATTATTAACACCTAATTTAATGGTTACTGTTAATAAAATTTTAAAAAAGATATCAGCACCTAATAATAAAGAAATTTCTCCAGGAATATTGAAATCATCATCTGCTAATAATGTGTGTTTAGGAATATTTATATTTGAAGTACTAAATTCATATTAAGGTAATTTTAATGTTATAGTATCAACAACTGCCCAATTATTGATTTTAATAGAATAATATTATAAACACAAGATTGAATTTCTACATTTGTTGATTGATTTACCTTTTTAGTAGTATTAGCAATTCCTAGCACACTAATTGAATTATCAGAAGTTTTGCAAGGCCTAATTGATTGACTAACTTCTTTGAAACAAATGAAGTCTGAGACCCAGAGTCCAACAGATATTTAACCACTATTGAATTATGAGGACCCATTATCCTTACTTTGGTAGTTGGTAGCAAAACTTTATTAGAAATTTCTTTATTAATAGCATAAGCTATTTGATGTATTGAAATTATTTTGGTTTCACTGTGCAACAAAGTATTATGGATTTGTTTGCAAATTGAACATTTACTTGAAAATGAACAATTCCCTTTATGTTTATTTAAGCAAATATTACATAAATTATTATTATTAACAAAATCAATTCGACTATTTATATCAGCTCCTTTAAATTGGACACATCTATAAACTTTATGTCCTTGTTGATTACAAAATAAACATTTGTTAAATTTATTTTTCTTATTCAAACTTGCCGCTAAATTAACAGTTTTATGAATTTTGTTGTTGTTATTGCAAGCAGCAGCAGTTTCTAAAGCTGTGGTTTTTTCTTCTAAAAATTTTAAAAAATGTTGAATATTAGAACTATCATGAAAACCCCGTGATAATTGGTATGCTTTATTTGTATTTTGATCTAATTTTCTTGCCAAAATACAAACCAATATGTCATTCCAATATTGAATTGGCACATTAAAATTTTTTAATGCTGATAATTGTTGGTTTACTTTTGAAAGAAATTCTCTTAAATTTATAGCATTATTGCCATTCACTATACCTTGAATATCTAGTATAGCAGTTATATGCGAATTAATAATCAATGCTGAATTATTAAACGTTTTACTGAGAATTTGGAGGGCTTCATCATATGATTCATTGACAAGAGGTAATTCATTGATTATTTCAAGTGCCTCAGCTTTTAAGTATTTTTGAAATAGAACAACTTTTGTACATTAGATAATGTTTTATCTTTATCAAATACAGCAACAAACAAATCAAAAAATGGTTTAAATTCATGAATTCTTTTACCATCAAAATATGGGATATCAATATTTGGCAATTTTGAATGAGAAACTTTTGAAATATTACATTCTATTTCATTGCTTTTAGTTGTGGCGCACAAAGTATTAATTTTTGATAAAAGATCAAAATTGTGTTCTTCAACAGTTTCAAAATCATCATCCTTTTCATCAGTTAACAAAATATCGAATTCAACATTTTGATATTGCTTAAAAACGTCAATTAACCTTTCTTTTCTTACTTTTGCAGCTTCAACATTTATGTCTGCTGCATGTTCGTCAATATAATTTTTAATTTTGTCTATGTTTCCTTTTAATTGTTTCCTTTTTATCTTTAATCTTTTTAATTCAGCCATTGTAAGTTGTAATAATTATAAAATACGACCACTCAACTTCTTAAATTAACTAATGTGTTTTACAACAACAATAGCCAAAAGATAATAAATTAAACCAAAATTAAAGCATAAAGAGTTATAACAAAAGAAAAATAATAATAAAAATCTTATCTGGAATTAATTCGTTGCTAGCATAATAAACCACGGCAACCAAAAGCAAACACTTTTTATTTTTTATCTACTGATTTTGTTTTTGAAAAAAAATGTCTTTTTTCCAAATTTTCTAAGATTTTCAGGCCGAATTGAAAGCACAATGAAACTTTAGCACAACTTTTGAAGCACTAAACACTTATTTCACTTATTTTTCTTCGACGGACCCATTCAAATCTCATAGGCTTTCCAGATCTTCGTTCTTGTTTCTTGCACTTCCAGAAACCACAAATTTCTTCTTCGATCATCAAAAAGATCCGGTATAATGGACCAATTTTATGTATAGCATGAAGAATTAACACTGTTAAAAATTATTCACCACATAATATTTCTGTTTTTTAAATAACTTTATTAGTTCACAAAAATAATTGTAGTTAGTATTATAATAATTTTATACTGAAATCATTTTTAAATTAGTAAAAAAATCATTACAATTCACCATTACATTGATGGTTATATAAATGGAGCGCACATACACATAATATGTGCGTTCTGTTTGAATTGTAAATCAATAATGGATTGTTTTTAATTTGTAATAAATAAATTGAATATTTTTAAGTTTTTACAAAGGTTTCTACAAATTAAATTGTTATTAAATTTATAACAAATATTTGTTTAAAAATTAAAAATTCAGATACCTTTGTACCTTCTCGAGCGTGCACACAACAACTTACCAAAATTTAATCGTAATAGGATGGATGGTATAGGAAAGCATATAAGAGAAAGACATTTGTTATATATATATATATATATATATATATATATATATATATATATATATATATATATATATATATATATATATATGGGGCATTCTTTCAGAACGGGAGACCCCCTGCTGGCCAAAATTTGTGTTGCTTAAAATAGGTGTACAATATCTCAAATTAAAGGTTATGAACTCTACTTTTCCAGTATGAGTGGCATGATTGACCTCACATAATAGTGGCTTCAATATGGCGGCTGAAAAGCATAACCGCATTTATTTTGCGGACAATAAACGTTCTGTAACGTTTTAAGAACTTTTTCATAAAACTTTTTTTGGTTAAAAATATACAGTACTCCTTAACGTTTTGAAGACAATTTAAAAATATATAGAATATATACCGGGTGATCCATTTAACCCGGAATTTTCTTTGTCTTGAAAAATAAGCCTGTAGGGAAATTTTGCCTGACCAAAAAATAGTATTTCTGAAGAGGGCATCAAAATAAGCATCTCTGCCAACTGTGAGTGGGAGGGCGGGGGTAATTTTGAAATCTAAAATAGAAATCCCCCTTTTTTATTGCAGATTGGGATTCTACGGGACAAAGTACTCAACTTTTATACGAAACATTTTTTTCCATTCGTAACAGATGGCGCTATAATTGTAAAAATGAGTTTACATACTTGCATATAAATAAACTTATTTTTACAATTACAGCCCCATCTGTTACGAATAGAAAAAAAATGTTTCGTATAAAAGTTAAGTATTTTGTCCCGTAGAATCCGAATCTGCAATAAGAAATTTGGGTTTCTATTTTAGATTGCAAAATTACCCCCGCCCTCCCCCTCACAGGGGGCAGGGGGGCTTATTTTAAGACAAAAAGATGCCCTTTCAGAAATACTATTTTTTTGGTCAGGAAAAGTTTCCCTACAGGCTTATTTTTCAAGACATAGAAAATTCCAGGTTAAATGGATCACCCTGTATATTTTCTGTATATTTTTAAATTGTCCTCAAAGCTTTAAGGAAAGCTGTATATTTTTAACCAAAAAAAGTTTTATGAAAAAGTTTTTAAAACGTTACAGAACAGTTATTGTTCGCAAAAAAAATGCGGTTATGCTTTTCAGCCGCCATATTGAAGCCATTATTATGTGAGGTCAATCATGCCACTCATACTGGAAAAGTAGAGTTCATAACCTTTAATTTGAGATATTGTACACCTATTTTAAGCAACACAAATTTTGGTCAGCAGGGGGTCCCCCGTTCAGAAAGAATGCCCCATATATATATATATATATATATATATATATATATATATATATATATATATATATATATATATATATATATATATATATATATATATATATATATATATATAATACAAGTTCTTTCGTACAAGATCGCACCATATGGGAAACTTTTTTACTATTGATTTTTTGAAAAATATTTTTGTGGGGCTAGTTAGTGCATCAGTTGGAATGAAAAAGTATCTAAACACATTTCACCCCCCCAATTACTATTTGGCGGGAAACTAGAAATTTTAAATTTGTAATACCATAACCTGCAAAAATAACGCCCAAAAATCCACTTTTCCAAAATACGACTTTAAGTGGCCCTAAATTCAAAATAATTTTACGAATTCTAGCAAAATAAAAATTATACCATTTTTTGAGAGCTACTTATTCATAAAATCACAATTATAACACGTCTCTGTAACATTGAAGTTTTTCAATAAGCATGAACAATTATAAATACTGTATTTTCTTTATAGTTAGCAGGAATGATACTTATTACGCTAATTTCATAGAAAAATTTCCTAAAAATAATTTAAATAAATGATATCCTAGTCCTTTAAAATGACCAGAATTTTGGTAATATCTACTTATCTACTTAAAATCTCTAACATCGACTGACAGATAACGCGCAGCCTTAACCGTTGGGTTTAGAAGAATGAAATTTTTTGCACAGGAGTTCCCTATGTAACGCAGGTGAGCACTAGGAAAGGATTTTTGAAAATAGGTCTCCTAAGTATGTTAAATACGGGATGAAAATTTGTAGGGAAATTCGTCATTTTTGAAGTTAGAGATATATAAAAATATGTTACTATGGGTATTCAAATAAATAATATTTTATACACTGACTGACAGAAAACGCAAAGCCTAAGCTGTTGGGTTTAGAAGGACGAAATTTAACACAGAAGATATGAAGATTGGTGTTTAGGCTTCTATTTATAAATAAAAGTCAGTTGTGAAAACGTTTCTGGAAATTCATTCCCTAAGGAGTTAAAACAGGGAATGTAAGTTCGTCATTTTTGAAATTAGAAATGTGGAAATTGGTATTTAGGCTTTTGAAAAACATTGAAAGTGAGCAGTGAGTACCTAATAAAAAGATGTTGCCGATGGGAAATCCCATCGTGTATACGACTAGTATTTAATATTTTGTTAACAAAATTTATTATCAATATAGCCATGATACACAAAATTCACGGCAATATTGATAATATTAATAATAATTAGTTAAATACTAAGAAAATTTCCAGTAGTTTTAAAGGACTGGGGTCATTTATTTGAATTATTCTTAAGAGATTTTTATAAAGAATTAGCGACCTGCATATCTTTACTACAAATTAGAAAGAAAATAAAGTGATGACAATTGTTCATGCTTATTAGAACTTCAATGTTACAGAAACGTGTTTTTTGGGTTTTGTTTTCCCTGATAGTGGTATATAGCTATCGGGGTATGTTAACTAGACCTAATTTGGATATGATGCCAAAATTTCATGACGAAGTGACCAGTACTTTTCAAATTATTACTATTTTTCATAATTCGCAGTTTTGAAATTTCCGGTTTCCCGCCAAATAGCAAGCGAGGGATAAAATGTGTTTAGCTACTATTTCATTCCAACTGATGCACCAACTAGCCCTACTAAAATATTTTTCAAAAAATCAATATTAAAAAAGCTTCCCATACGGTGTGAACTTTATGAAAGAGACTGTATATATAGCAATTAGCAAGGGATATAAAACTTTTGAATGCTTACTTAAGGTAGAGTTCTAGTTTCTCGACCAAAGAAACGGCAAATTTCAATAATTTTTTTCACAGTGATATTATTAACTTCACCCTCAAAACGATTTCTTTGTTCAAAAATTAAATTTTTTTTTTTAATATTTTTGAATGTTTACTTTAAGGGAGAGTTCTAGTTTCTCGACCAAAGAAACGGCAAATTTCAAAATTTGTTTTACAGTGATATTATTGAATTTTAATCTTGAATTTTTTTGATCAAGAGATATTGAAGAAAGAAATTTTGAATCTTTGAACAAAGAAATCATTCTGAAGGTGTAGGGGTACAATTTTTTTTCCTGATATTAAGCAAACATTCAAGATTACAAAAAAATTAGGTTTTTTCTTTCCCTCACATCATTTTCAATATAAAGAGCGTCAAGGTGGTGACCTCAAAAAAGAGGTGTCAAACGGTAACACCGATAACTACTCCGGTCTAGAACATTTGAAACAAAAAAATTAAACAGCATTTTATTAAGAATTTTGTTCTCCAGTATACAAAGCAAAATTAAGTCAAAATTCAAAAAATTGTAATTGTGATGAGTTTTTTAAAAAAAGTTACCTATTAGAGGCGATAAATATTAAATAAGTGCATATTAAGCCACAATTTTATTTTGCATACTGGGCAACACATTAATTAAATGGGCATATGTAAACTCCACACTGATGGCCCTTTTATACCTCTCTTTGATACAGGTAAAAATAATCTAATATGTAAACTGCACACGGACCTATTTTTATGACCTATGGACCTATGGTTTATGACGGCGTGTAATTAAGGAATTTCCAAATTATATTTAAAGGGATAATTGTAAATGTACAAATATACAAGTGGTTCTGGTTCATTTAGTATTTAGTTACAATCAGTAACAGTGATAGTAACAATTGTGGAAATATTGCCTTTCGTTTCAAGGCCCAAAATGGAAACTAATTAAAAGTGAAAGAGGCAACAATATGTTGTTAGTGAATGGTTTCACTTACTATAATCAAAAACGTTTAAATAGTGAAGAAATCTTTTGGCGGTGCACAAAAAAGGGGTTGTCATTCGAAAGTATTTACCGTTGGATCTGACCACCTTATAACTCGTAACGAACATTCACACAACCATGTACGCGACAACACGAATACAAATCGAAAAAATATTGTAACTGCTTATAAAAGAAAAGCACATGAATACAATAAACCAAGATTTAGTTCCATAAGTTAATTAAGTTTTGAGGTATCAGTGTTACCAAAACAAGACATTTCATGAAACGCGCCTTTTTCTTATTTTGTTTACAAATTATATTTATGTGAATATCTCCGGAATCGTTAGGAATTTTTATTTCTTCTTATTTTTACCTTTTCTACTAAAAATATGTAAAAAAATCGATTTTTTGAAAACAAAAAAATAAGAACTCCCTTTAAGATCATGTACTTGTTTTATTAGGAATAAAATTTTTCAAAAATTTAGTATGCAAATGTTTTTACATGTTTCCAGCTTTTGGCGGGCGCGTTAATCAGAATATAGTGGTAATTCTTCTTTGTAATTTTTGGTAATATTCATTGGAATATTGCTCCATACAAAATGGTGTAATTATCTTGAAGTAATCTTTACAAACAAATTTTATTCAGTCAATAGTTAAATATGAATAAAATTCTGAACGCTATGAACTTTAATAATTATTTTTAAAAAAATCTTATCTCAGAGCCAAAGTAATTAATTTCTTCAGGGACAACTTATTTTAAATTACTGAAGATCAAATTTAATATCATTAAAATTAATATTTTACAAAAATTAATTATCCTTCTGTCTTCTTCCATTACTTAATTCATAACTGATAAATGAATAGAGAGAAACGAATGGAACAAAATCCACTTGACATCTTGCTATAAAACAGTTGTTTATACAGAAATTAATTATGGATAATGATATTGGCACAGCAAAAATCGAGAAACAGTTGGTGGGCCATACAAACACACACATGGAAAAAATAAAATTGATAACCTTTTTATGTAAAATAAAACACATTGGAAAAAAAAAATAAATTGATTGATTAAAGATTATTATTAATAGATATTATATTGATTTGCCCGACTGAATATGTTTATTTTTTCTGATGTATAATCTGTATATGTATATCAGAAACTACCAGAAGCTACATAGCTCAATTTTTTAACAGATTGAGATTATTATCTACAAAATATTATTTTTATATTATGTACCTCGAAGACGATTGACAAATGACTTTTGAGTTTATGTACTTACAAATTATTAATTTATTTTTTCCGTATTAGATAAGCGGATGAACATTGATTACTCAGCGGTGTCATCTTCAAGGTTGATGTGAAATACAATGCAAGTGATTTGGTGAAGATACTTACTTGCGGCTGGTAACTTGGCAACCGTGGCATCCAGTATTTTTCTAAAAGGGAGAGGGCACGACCTGGGAAATTGACTTCGGGATGGGATTTCGCAGGATTATAGTCCCTCTAAAGATTAATTAATTGTTAAAATATAAAGACTCATTGGCCAGTCAGTTTCGAAAAAAACGCTTTCAAAATTTTAGCTTCATTTACTGAATATTTATATATAAGTTATTGGTATGTCAAATCAACGAACAGGTGGTGCTGTCGGTATCGTGCTGGATTGGCGACTAGAGTGCACGTGTTCGATTCCGACTGACTGCAAGTATTATTAGTTATTACATATTTTTTTTGTTTTATTTTGTTAGTTGACTTAAATTTAATTTTCAAAAATAAATAATTATTTCTAACAATAAATATCATAAATTAAAATATAATTGCATTTTTATTTTTTAATTCGTAACCATCTACAGAATACTTTTCTAATAGGTAATTTGGTTTTTTTTTAACCCTAGAATCAATCATACATTGGTCTACGAGTCAAGTTAATCATACATCGGCGTCGTTTCGACGAATAGACTTTTTACGGGGAGTTTTAGAGTTTATTTGCAAAAAACATTTTTTTTACATAACAATACTACAAAAGCGAACAAAATATTTAAAAAAATTGGATTTGGAAAAATTTCTTAATGTAAATATTTATTAATTTTTTTAATCTTTTTATCAAAGCATATTTTCATTATAAAAATTAAAAAATATATAAATACATCAATTGTAATAATTAATTTATGAACTATTATGAATCAGTGGACATGTGTGACTTTACAGAATGTGAAATTTCTCAGTCATAAATATTCCTATAGATATGTAGTTATTTCCCCATTAGGCACATTTGTAAATTTTCTAAAATTTGTTAGTAATTTTTCGAATAAGATCTCAAAAAATAATAAAAATTAAAATATTTTCCACAAAATAAATTGTTAATCTTTTATTAAGTCATTCGAAACACATTCTTTAGTTTTCGATTCAATATATTCAAACTTCAGTATTATGTCGTCTCTATAAGTCAAACAGCTGTAATCATCTTTCACATTATCATAATCATTGAATAAATTAATTATAACATCCATATCTTTAATAGATTTTAGAAAAATTAGGAAAACTTTAATATGTGGAGTACAAAATCTTTAAAAAAATATATAGGTTAATCATACATCGTCGTCCTTTTGACGCACACTATTTTAGTATAAAAAAAACGACAATAGCTATAAATAAAATTTATATGTGTTATGTGTTATAATAACAAATAAATTAGATAACAGAAGTTTCACAACGAGCAGGTACCGACAAGTCACATTATTGGAGCAGGTAGAGAAGTTCGTTCGTCGTTTTGACGAGTATGTATGATTCTAGGGTTAAACAGGTAAATAATAAAATTACCAAAACCATTTTTAAATTAAAAAAAATAAGAATTTTATTGATTATAAATTTACTTACAATTTTATATACAAGAACCGGAATGATAATAAATATGGTGGATGAAGTTAAATATTGTGGATAAAGTTCTTTTCTGCATATCCTTTTTTGTAAATATTAATAAATATCAAATAAAATAAAATAAATTTTAATGTTAAATATTAATTATTATTAATTAATTATATTTAATATTCATTTATTAATTATATTTAATTATATTATTAATTATATTTAATATTCACTTAACTATAGGAGCCGAGTTTGATCCATTTTTCGAAATTCTGGCTGTTCATTTGATCGTGGCAATCGCCTGCAGTAGTGTTGGTCTTAAATACACAGTCTTTCACCTATCCATTTCGGCTACCATTACTAACCTATTTGAGGCAGATCCTCCTGTTTGAACGCGAAAAACTGTTGCACTGTTCCAGCACTTACCGAATGTTAAATTACTGTCCACCAATGTTTCGTCAATGTAGGCAATATTTCTTCAATCATTGCGAATTTTTTTGATTGTTCGAAGGAATTCGCCACGTCAAGCAATAATTTTCGGTTTTTCCATTAACATGGATCTTTTATTTTGAGACTTTCGCCAAAAAAATCCAATTTCTTTTAAGACTTTACGGAAAGTTTCTTTACAATAATTAAAATTTATTTTTTCTCTAAAAATCGGTAATGGCTTCGATAGCCTTGGCACAATTTTTTTTATTAACATAGAAATCCTCGATTGTGCACGAAATGATGTCGCGGTCAAAAATATCTACGCACGCAACTTTATTGCTCTTCCCTTTCTTCTTTTTGGGTGGTGGTAATGATGCTGATGGATCAGATAGGGCACGTTTTCTTCCTTCGCGTTTTATTTTACATACAGTGCTAACCCAGAGATAAAATATGTAATTGACTTTAAAAAATTATAGCTTAAACATTAAAAAATCATCAAAAAAAAAAAAAAAAATAACCCTGCAATTTTAAATGAGATAAAAGCGGGAAAAACACCTCACTATAGTGACGTCACACTTTGAAGCAACTAAACGTCAATGTTAATATTTATAACCTCAAAAATTTGATTATATTCATAAAATGTCAAAGTAAAAGCAAGCATTTATTAGAATTCTGGCCGACTATTATTATTACTATGTATATACAGAGCGTTCATAATGTTCCGGAGCAGCTGAAAATCTCAGTTAATATTGACTTTATCGAAAAATAACCCTGACAAAAGTTTCATGGGAAGAAATGAGGAACTAGAAAATCACCTCGAATTTGACCTTGACCAAAATTTGGAGGTCAGCTTTGTTTTTTGAAATGGAAACCTCTATTTTTGACCTCGGATTCGAAAAGGGCGGGAAGTTCTACGTTCAAAACCATAATCATACTTCATATCCCAAAGTCGTGTGAAGGTCATAAAAACGAAAAAAATATGATACTGGTTGGTTAAGGTCATGTTTAAGGTCAAATTCGAGGTCATTTTTAGGTTCCCATGAAACTTTTGTCCGGGTTATTTTTCGATAAAGTCAATATTAACTGAGCTATATATATGAGCTAGTAGAAATATTCAAAAGAAAACACAATTTCACCTCACCGATGAAAATTATTAAAATCGACATATCTAGCTACAAAATGTTACGTCATATTCAAGAAATGGCGCGTTTTCACAAATTTGAATATTTGTTGAAAAATGGCGGTATTCAAAATAAAATTTCTAAATAGTTATCAAATTTTTTTTATGTTTCATCATTAAAATTGGACATATGAAGTGATAATGCATAGAATTATTTAACATTTCACACAAATTTTAAATACCGTATTTAAATAGAAAAAAATTAAAATGTGTCGTACCTATAGTTGTAAAAATTCCATTAAACAAAAAAATACTCAAAATAAAGGGATATCATTCTTTAAATAAGTAACAATATTTAATTAATTTTTCTCTTTGTTTTTCATTTTTAGACATATTTCATAATTCATCTATTTCTGAAATTCATCACCCTTCCGGTCCCGAGCATGATGAATTGTCGAGTTTCTACTGTATTTAATTTTCATGCCTTGAGACTTTCCGTAGACACCCATATTGATAACTTTAGAAACATTTGAATTTCGAAACTTGTTTGAAGTCCGAGTGTTTTGGAGAACATTTCTGAACCTACATTAAGTCGTCCAACCAATAATTTATTGCGTTTTATATTACTCCAGAATCCTAGGGAATAATTTTAATCTCACTTAATTTTTTCAAAATATCAATATTGTTTAAGTAAAATTTAGTCAAGATTCGCCGTCTTTTTTAGAATATTTTTGGGTCCTCAGCACCCTAAGGGGTCATTTGAACTAGTGATGAGCAAATGCGAAACCAAGATCAAGACTTGGCAGTCTTGGTCTTGGTCTTGTTCTTGCATTAAGAGTCTTGGTATTGGTCTTGCTAGAGCAGTTTGGATCTTGGTCTTGGTCTTGTTGTTGCTAAAAAATCTTGCACTTTCTTGCATTTTTTTATTAGCGAATTTTTTTCTTCTAAAATTAGAATTTTTACTATCTTTACGTATTAATTATACTTTCAAACTATTTAAATAGTTTAGCAAAAGTCTTGCTTTTTTCTTGCTTTTGTCTTGGTCTTGCTCACTTGAGTCTTGGTCTTGAGTCTTGCAGCCATACTTATAGTCTTGGTCTTGGTCTTGCTCTTGGTATACATAGTCTTGGTCTTGGTCTTGGTCTTGCATTTTTTGCAAGACCAGGACAAGACTGCAAGACCAAGACTAATTTTGCTCATCACTAATTTCAACTTCAAATTCGTTTATTTCATGGCCTCAGTAATGTTTTAGCAAAATTTGGTCAAGATCCATCCATTCTAGAGAGCTTTCATTTTTTAGGATCTCAATACTATTTCAGCAAAATCTGGTAGACATTCGTCCAGCCGTTTACTTTAGAATAGTCTATATTAGAATAAAGGTTATCACGTATCCACCAGTGAACCAATTTTTGAAAGTTTCTCTACTCGTCAAACGACTCCAGCGTAGCCGTATTCTTATTGCAGAAATATAGGTACCTAATTTTCACAGCTTGTGATTTTTCTGTAGACAACCATACTTATTTAGATTTTTAGGAGTGGAGTACTTTTGGTCATTTTTATTGCTTCAGACTCCTGAGAATAAATTTTAAACTGACGGTTATTTATTCCGAGATTTTAAAAAGGTTTGTGTAACATTTAGTCAAAATTCATCAAACCATTTATTTGAATTTTTTGAAAATAGTATTTTGTACAGTAAATAAGTAATTTTATAGTAGTCATAGGTAAAAATATTATTGGTGGTATCTACACGGAGAGAAAAATCATATAATTGTTGTAGATAAAATTTCAGAAAAATTACCATGCTCTCTTATAATGCGTGCGCGATCGACGACGTGTGCGCGATTGTTGTCGTACTCTTTCATTTGCGCATGTGACCCGCAACCTTATGTTGGTTGGGCTGTACGCACTGAGGAACAATATACGTATTCAAACCTGCTTCGAAAAACTTCGAAGATGCCCGATCTTTTCCGACCTTCAATTCTTTATGATGCATACAAAAATGATTGGCAACAATATATTCTAATACTGAAGATAGTGAAGTAACAAAATGATGAATTGAACGGCGACAGTCCGTCCTGTAAGACAGTGTAATGAATACTGCTTGCTGCTTGTAAGACAGTCTAATGAATCAAGGTGCTTGGTCCGACCAAGTTGGTCGTCACACCACTCACCAGCCTGGCTATATGACTTGCATGTATGAGTGGGGTACATTTCAACAGCGTTGATACGGTTGATACCTTCTTTCTTTTTCTTTCTTTCTACTATTAGCAGATAGCATTTGAATAATTATAAGACGGCATGGTAATTTTTGTAAGAAAAACAATTAAAAAATATTTTTCTGTCGGGAATGGAACTTTTTACTGTGCTGTTTTACAAATTTTACCGGGCTAATATTACGGAAAGAATATTCTATCCTTTAAATTTTCTATGATTAATTATAATTTTTATATTTTCACTGTACAAAATTGAATATGTTCGCCTTTTACACGTTGATTGTAGTGCTGAGCACAGTAATTTTTCTATGAATTTTCTCTCAGTGTATAGAAATATTTATTAGTACTTAAAAATTACAAAAAGTATTTTTTTCCAAATACTTAGCAACTATTTCAAATTTGTATGATTTTTTTATAAATCGTCCATAGATTGCTGTATACAGTAATAAAAAATTGATATTTTACGGTTTTTCGTAAATTTCGACGGATAGACAAAAAATTTTGCAAAACGCTTTCTTAGCGAGCGCCTACGGTCCACTAGGCACCTACATGCCAAATTTCAAGCTTGTAGGTATTGTAGTTCTGGAGATTTTGTGATAAGTGGGTGTATAAATATGAGTGGTATTGCGCATTTATATAATAGATAACTGAAACAAAATTAATCTATAGAAATGAAATTAAAAGGCAGTAAAATATTTAAAAAAGCAAAACAAAAAATTAGACACGAACGAAGAAAATTCAGAAATGGCAATATTAATGTTGAAAAATACATTCTTCGCTAGTGGCCTGTGTTGGAATTCCAACAATTCCAAATATAATTTTTATTTTCAAAACAAAAAATTATTATAATTTAATTTCTAGAAACCTTTTTAAAAAACATAAAAATTTTCAATTTATTTATAAAAATTAAAAACAATTATTAATTTAAAATTCCTAGAGAACGCACATATGCCCTTCATTTATATAACCATTATTTTAATGGTGAATTGTAATGATTTTTTTTTCTATTAAAATAAATTTGTTTTAAATATAAAATTGTTATAATTTTAACCCTAGAATCATACGTTGGTCTACGAGTCAAGTTAATCATACATCGGCGTCGTTTCGACGAATGGACTTTTTACGGGGAGTTTTGGAGTTTATTTTCAAAAAACATTTTTTTTTACATAACAATACTACAAAAACGAACAAAATATTTAAAAAAATTGGATTTGGAAAATTTTCTTAATATAAATATTTCTTAATTTTTTTAATCTTTTTATCAAAGCATATTTTCACTATAAAAATTAAAAAATAGATAAATACATCAGTTGTATCATAAAACATGTCTTTCAAATAATTAATTTATCTTTGCCATTGCTGCCCTTATTATCATAGCTTATTGCCACCCTGCTCGGTTTACTACGCTCATCACATCCGCCTCTTATTCTACTGTTATGGCGGTAGGCCCTCTACATCTACCACCAATTGTGCCACCTTCTACGAACGTACTATCTCTGGTATTCTGACATAACTGTAATGGCTATTTATCCAGGTGAATTTTTTTTTCCTTTTCTTCTATCTCTGTTTCTTTTCTTTTTTTTTTCTTCTCATTTCGGATTCCTACGGACCGACAAGACCAAAGCCGTTAATCGGTCCTAAATCCATTAAAAAAAAAAAAAAAAAATTAATTTATGAACTATTATGAGTCAGTGGACATGTGTGACTTTACAGAATGTGAAATTTCTCAGTCATAAATATTCCTATAGATATGTAGTTATTTCCCCATTAGGCACATTTGTAAATTTTCTAAAATTTGTTAGTAATTTTTCGAATAAGATCTCAAAAAATAATAACAATTAAAATATTTTCCACAAAATAAATTGTTAACCTTTTATTAAGTCACTTGAAACGCATTCTTTAGTTTTCGATTCAATATATTAAAACTTAAATATATACAATATATTAAATATACAATATATACAATATATTAAAAGTATTATGTCGTCTCTATAAGTCAAACAGCTGTAATCATCTTGCATATTTTCACAGCAAGCAGGTACCGACAAGTTGTAGTATTGAAGCAGGTAGAGAAGTTCGTTCGTCGCTTTGACGAGTATGTATGATTCTAGGGTTAATTACAGTTATTTTGTGACATAATAAAAGTGATTAAAAAAAATATTATGTTGTGAATAACTTAAGAAAGTTAATTCTTCATCCTATACATGAAATTGGTCCTTCGAGCCAGATCTTTTGGATGTTCGAAAAGAAGTTTGATGTTTCTGGAAATCTAAGAAACAAGGAAGAAGATCTGGACTAAAGCCTATAAAATTTTGAATGGGTCCGTCGAAGAAAAATAAGTGAAATAAGTGTTCAGTGCTTCAAATTTTGTGCCAAGTTTGTTTCATTGTGCTTGTAATTTCGGCCTGAAAATCTTTGAAAAAAGAAATTTATTCAAAAACAAAATCAATTACCGTGGCTTACTATGCTAGAAACAAATTAATTGCAGATAAAATTTTTACTATTATTTTCTTTTGTTCTAATTATTCATTCCGTAATTTTGGTTTAGTTTCTCATCTTTTGACTATTTTTGTTTTTGTGACGTTAGTTAAATCAAGAAGTTAACTTTACGTGAATAATTAACAAGTGGTTTGGTTTTTGATCATTTTCATAGCAACCACTAATAACATTTTTAGTCGAATTTTTCCTTAGACTTATACAGCCTATACGATAAGAACAGGACGAGGCGAGAGTAGAGGCGCTATCCGTTTTCGGACTAGTAGAACACGATTCTGAAGAAAAAAATGTCTGATATATATATACAGGGTGTTTCATTAAGAATTATCCATATAGCAACTGGAGAAACCTTAGCACGAAATATGAAGATTTATGCCAAAACACTTAAATAAAATATTCCTCCTAACCGAGATATAGGGTGTTTTATTTTAAATATTCTAAATGATTTTAGCCCATATTTTCAAAATCATTTAAAATGAAATTTACTGAAACTAATAAATTTTATTTATTTAGTGAAATAGTTATTGACTCATGTGAATTTACGATTAGAATTAACAAATTTTATCAAGGTGGTTAAATTATTAAGGAAACTCATGTTAAATAAGCAATAAAACAAAAATGGATATTTTAAACATTACCTTTAAATGCAAATAACTCGAAAACTACTCACCCTATCGTATTGAGACAAGACGATATTTACGTAGAAAGTGACGAAGAATCAAAAAAACATGCAGAAACAGTTATTACGACAGTGGCGTAAATTGTAGGGGGATAAAAGAAAGTACCCATCCCTACCGCACCCCTACCGCATATCCATCCCTACCGCACGCCCCTGGTAATAGAGGAAAACTATCTTTTACCACTGTTTAAAGTAACCTAATATGTGTAAACTCTTTGCCAAGAATGGACGAAATATATTGGAAGGTGTCAAAAATATGGGCTTAAATCATTTAGAATATTTAAAATAAAACACCCTATATCTCGGTTAGGAGGAATGTTTTATTTAAGTGTTTTGGCTTAAATCTTTATATTTTGTGCTAAGGTTTCTCCAGTTACTATATGGATAATTCTTAATGAAACACCCTATATATATATATATATATATATATATATATATATATATATATATATATATATATATATATATATATATATACTCCCGCTACCTTTTGATATGTGTAGGGCCCCCTTATGGAGGGGAGGAGCCGAAATTTAGTAAGTGGGGCTCATTCCGATGCACAAAAATACTATCAAAGTGAGGTCAAATTTGGGGCAAATTTTGGATCCAACCCTAACTTTAAGGGGGTGGTAGAGGGCAAAAAAAAAATAAATTTTTTCCAAACCGGTTGGAAATAATGTTTCGGTCAATTATCTAAAACATATCTAAAATTCAGCTTCCTAGGATGATTTGGAGAGAGTAAATGGGGAAAAAAATTTTTGGCTGGATCTAACACGCCCGCAGTCCCCCAGAATTAAGGTAGAGGGTTGAAACTTGGTATGTTGACAGAATTGATACCTAGCGTCTGCCTTTTGGAGGTTTTAATATTTTGCCCCCACCCCCACCATTTTTAAACTGCAATTTCATACTTTTTCGAGGTTTTCGAAGTTTGTACCACTCGCATAGGTCACCCAAATAAACCTAGAAGGCTGAAATTTTGTATTCGGATTGCGTTAGTATCAAGGGGGTGCCTTTTGAGAGTCTCAACTTTTAACCCTTACCCCCACCATTTTTATACCAAAAAAAACATGATTTTTCTTGTTTTTTAACAGTTTCCTTCTGGTCAAAATCTCCCCAAATAAACCTATACCTAACCTTGCGTATAGGTTAAGTTAATAGTCAGCCACTGCTTTTTGAAGGTTTCAACTTTAAACCTTTACTTCCACGATTTTTACGTCAATATTTCCTTGATTTTTTTACTTATTTCTAGCCCGCCTAGAGATTCTCTGAGTAAACCTAGGAGGCTGAAATTTTTTATCTGTATTCAGTTAATATCGAGGGTGTGCCCTTTAGGAATACCACATTACTTGCCCCCCCCCCCCCCCAGTTTTCCCATTCTTACATCAGAATTCATTAGCGTTGTTATATGTGGTTAAATGTGATTTCTATTGATAACAATAGAGTAGGCAGACTTAATTTTAAGAAACAAATGAAATATATACTATCATTTATCACAAATACAACACATACATTAAGTAATTTAAAAAAAGTTATTAATGTCATTTTTTATTTTATTTATAAAATAGAAATTTTGGATTTTTTTGGAAAGAAAAAATATCTTCATAAGGGCTTTCCAATTCACTATTTAAGGTCCTTTTTTAATATTTAAAGGTAAAACACGAGGGAAATTGGGGGATAATTAAATTAAATAATATTTGTTTCTCTTTACTAACATTTATAAATAATTTTATATTGTTTAAAGTTAATATTTTTAAAAGGATTATTTCCAAAATAAGATTTATTTCACTGTTTGATAATTGATTTGGTGGTGGTATTTTACAATTATTAGAATTACAATGGCTGAATTAAAAAGATTAAAGATACAAGGAAAACAGCTAAAAGGAAATATAAACAAAATTCAAAATTATATTGACGAATATACAGCAGATATAAATATTGAAGCTGTAAAATTAAGAAAGGAAAGATTAGTTGACATTTTTAAGAAATATCAAAATGTTCAATTTGATATTCTGTTAATTGATGAAAAGGATGATGATTTTGAAACAGTTGAACAGTTGAAACAAAAGAACAGTTTTTGAATCTTTTATCAAAAATTAATTGTGCCACAACTAAAAGCAGTGAAGTAGAATCTAACATTTCGAAAGTTTCTCATTCAAAGTTGCCAAATATTGATATTCCATATTTTGATGGTAAAAGAATTCATGAATTTAAACCATTTTTTGATTTTTTGTTGCTGTTTTTGAGAAAGATAAAATATTATCCGATGTATAAAAGTTATTTTATTTGAAAAAATATTTAAAAGTTGGGGCACTTGCAATAATTAATGAATTATTTCTTGTTAATGAATCATATGATGAAGCCCTCCAAATTCTTAGCAAAATATTTAATAATTCCAATTCCTTATTAATTCGCACATAACTGCTATACACAAATACCTCGCTTTGCGTTTTTTTGAAGTTGCGTCGCTGCTGAATTAATACTAATTTTCACTGTGTTCGACTCTTTAATTTTTTTTCCGAAATTTTTTGAAATTTTCTATAGAAAATCATAATTCGCTTTGCGTCGTGTTTTTTTGAAACGTAATCAAGACGCAAATTAAGGTATTGGTGTACTAGATATTCAAAGTATAGTGAATGGCAATAATGCTGTAAGTTTAACAGAATTTCTTTCAAAAGTAAACCAAAAATTAAGTAAACCATCAATTATCAGCATCAAAAAAATCCCAATGTGCCAATTCAATATTGGGATGACATTTCGGTTTGTATTTTGGCCAGAAGATTAGATCAAAATACAAATAACACATATCAGTTATCACGGGGTTTTCATGATAGTTCTAATTTACAACATTTTTCAAAATTTTTAGAAGAAAGAGCCACAGCATTAGAAACTGCTGCTGCTTGCAACAGCAGCAACAAAATACATAAAACCATTAATTTAGCGGCAAGTTCGAATAAGAAAAATAAATTTAATAAATGTTTATTTTGTAACCAACAAGGATATAAAATTTATGGATGTGTTCAATTTAAAGAAATTGATATAAATAATCGAACTGATTTTGTTAATAATAATAATTTTGTGTAATATTTGGTTAAATTAGCATAAAGGAAATTATTCATTTTCATTTAAATGTTCAATTTGCAAACAAAACCATAATACGTTGTTGCACAATGAAACCAAAATTATTTCAACACAACAATTTGCTTATGCTATTAATAAAGAGATCCCTAATAAAGTTTTATTACCAACTGCTAAAGTAAGGATTATGGGTCCTCATAACTCACTTGTTGTTAAATGCGTATTGGATTCGGGGTCCCAAACTTCATTTATTAAAAGGAATTTAATTAATCGGTTAGGCCTCAAAATTTCTGATAATTCGATTAATGTATTAGGCCCGCCATACACGTACAGTTTGAACTGAATAGTTTAAACTGTCAGGTGAAACTGTACACTGTAGAAGCACACACACGTACAGTTCAATCCTTCAGTTTCTACAATGGATTGGAAACAGCAGGACAATTTCACCTAGCAACATCTTTGATTCCGCGGAAATTATATTGTTAAAAAAACAAAAAATCAAACGCACTTGCTCCTGACCACAGACCAAGGAACATATTCTGTATATCCTATAGATTCACTCTATCAATTTATAAATGAAGCAGCCAGATACAACCAGTATACGACTTAATAGTATTCTGTAAGGTAGTAATCAATGCGATAACCTGTGGTATTTGTAATAACGTTTTCAAATAATTATTGTCAAAACATGATATTGATAATAAAATTTTACTTTCTAGAGAAGAAACTGCAAAATTTTGAAAGAAAAAGAGTGGTATTCGTTTCAACCGTAGCTCTATTTCCGGAAAAGTGGACAATATATTATATCCCTTAAGTCTCACCCGTCTCACCCCGTTACCTGCCACAAGAAAAATGCCTACAAACTGGCTTTACGCTTTGTCTAGTTGTATAATAATAATAGTGTTCTGTGCTTCTGACACAAATTGAACTGAGAACTGTACAGTTGAACCCCCACACACGCAACAATCAGTTGAAACTTTCAGTTTAAAAAATTGAAATTTCATTCGTCTCAGTTTAACTGTACAGTTACGTTGAACTGAGACTGGAATACCCACACACGTAGAGTTAAAACTGTATAGTTGAACTGTTCAGTTCAAACTGTCAGTTGAAACTGTACGTGTGTGGCGGGCCTTAGGAATTGCGAATACTACTAAAAAGATAAATCAATCAACAAATATAGAAATTCAATCTTGTGTTTATAATTATTCTATTAAAATCAATAACTGTGCAGTTGTTAGTATAACATCAAAATTACCTCAGTATGAGTTTAGTACCGCAAATATAAATATTCATAAACTCGCATTATTAGCAGGTGATGATTTCAATATTCCTGGAGAGATTTCTTTATTATTAGGTGCTGATATCTTTTTCAAAATTTTATTAACAGGAACCATTAAATTAGGTGTCAATAATTTAATTTTACAAAACACATATTATGGTTTTATTGTAAGTGATATCATTCCACATATTTATGATATACAAAATAGTAATGTTTGTAATGTTGTTGCTTTACATTCCTTTATAAATGATGACAGTGAATCAAATTTAGAAAACATTATTACTAAATTTTGGGAAACTGAAAAAGTACCTGAATTTTATAAGGAATTTTCTATTGAAGAAGAGGCATGTGAAAATATAATCAAAAATTCTGTAGATAACATTAATAACAAATTTCAAGTTAAATTGCCATTAAAATGTGAGTATTCTCAACTTGATCTTGGTAAATCATTTTCCATTGCTTTAAAAAGACTACATTCATTAGAAAACAGATTGCAAAAAGATAAACAGTTATTCAAAGAATACTCAAAATTTATTAATGAATATATCAGTTTAGGCCGTGCTAAAGTTTACAAGATTATTCCATATGACTTTAACAATGATAGAGTATAGTTTTGGCTCATCATCCAGTTATGAGCAAATATAAAACTACTGAAAGTAGAGTAGTTTTTGATGGTGGTGGTGAAACCACAACTGATACTTTTAATTAATTATTTATATTCATTCATTAATTAATTAGATTATTATTTATTAGTTAAATCTATTTTTAGGTTTATGGATAATTTTGCGTAGGTGGCAGATTTTGTGTCATACTCTTCCGCAAAAATTTTTGCAAAGAATTCATTTATTAAAATAATTTAGAAAATTTTTATTCTAACATATTTAATGTATAAAAAAATATATATTTAATAATGTATTTTATATTATAAAAAGCTTTATTAATTATGGAGCTTAAAAGAGCACGAAAATATTTTTGAAAATTCCTACAATATGGGCATTAAATTTGATTTTTGATTCCTAGTTATTCCCAAGTATTTGGAGGACTGTTGGAAACAGGGATAAAAAATATAAAATATTGTTTAGAATGTGTGATTGGTAATTCCAATCTCACTTATGAGGAGTTATCTACTGTGATAGCTCAAATAGAACAGTCTTGAATTCAAGACCGCTCACATCTTTATCTCAAGGTATAGATGATTTATTTAACTTATTTATTTATTATTTCTTTATTTATTTTGATTTATTATTTAATTTCGCCTCATTTTTTAATAGGTGAACCATTTAATACTATTTTTGAACCAGATGCCACTAGCGTACTAATTAATAGGTTAACATTTTGGAGAATTTGCACGCAGATGCAACAACATTTTTGGAAAAAATGACATTCTGATTATTTAGTTCTATTACAAAATAGACCAAAATGGAAAAAGGAATTTCCGAATATTCAAGTTGGCATGCTAGTGTTGTTAAAGCAGAAAAATGTTTCACCATTAAACTGGCCATTTGCTAGGATTACATCAGTATTTCCTGGTGCAGATAATAAACTACGTGTTGTTGAAGTTAGGACAAAGACAGGTACTTATGGGCGTAATATTTTAAAAATTGCTATTTTGCCCATTTATTAATAATCATACTTAACAATTATTTATTTTTTCTAATCTTAAAATAATATTCAATTAAATATTGTTGAAATAGTTATAATATTTAATTTAATGTTGTTATAATAATTATCTATAAAATAATTTATTTTTCTAAAATTATTTTCTTCAATTATAATTTGAATTTTTGATTTCAAATATTTAATTTTCATTGATTTTCTTTTCTTAATCATATTTACTTAAAAAGTAACATTTCATCTTATGGTGGCTAATAATGGTCATAATGTTTTGTCTTTTTTTTCATGGTCGGTCTATATATATATATATATATATATATATATATATATATATATATACATATATATATATATATATATATATATATATATATATATATATATATATATATATATATATATATATATATTATAGATCGACCATGAAAAGCAAAGTAGGTCAAATCCTCAAATCAAAAAAACCAAGTTTGATTTACACCATAAAATTTTTAAGTTAATTTCAGAATTGTCATATCCGGTAATTTTCAATTGCTAAGTAGCTTGGGGACTTTTTACGATAGCATCAGCTCAGTTACCGTATCAGCTATGAAAATAAATTGAAATGAAAAACAAAATGAATTTCAGTTTTCACCCTAAGGGTAAAATTTTGGGTCTTTAACTAAGAAAACCTAAAAAACGAAATGTCTCAAAAAATACTGAACTTCCGTAGAAAATTTATTTGTTAAATTTTATTGTTTTAGCTCTACTATAACGTCCTGCAAGGAATACGTCGAGTTACCAGTAACTCTCTGTCTATCTCTCTTTATATATATATATATATATATATATATATATATATATATATATATATATATATATATATATATATACATATATATATGTATATATATATATGTATATATATATATATATATATATACATATATATGTATATATATATATATATATATATATATATATATATATATATATATATATATACATATATATCAATACCTAAATAAAATAAAAGGGTCTATCTGTGATTTTCGAATTTTTAGGTATTAATATGTTTTTCAGTTAGCAAATTCGACATATATAGTAAATATAACTTTCAAAAAATTTGTGTCTGTCTGTTTGTACGAACCGATTTACCTCAAAAACTATTGAAATTTACAGGGAATATAGATACTATCCTCCCGATCAATCTTAACCATATTTTAATGTGATCTTCCAAATGTTTATGTACAGGCTGATTCAAAAAGAATCTCCATTAAAAGTTTATGGTTTTCTAAATAAAGTAGAATTTTGAAAATTTGGTTTCCAAATATGAAGATTTTAATTAAAATATTTCTAACTTGCTGCCACTCCCGGTTATACCAGAAGTTGACACCAACTTTGCTGTTTTAAGTGTTTTTAACAACAAATTAGAATTCGCTGGGAATTTTTATTAATATTTTATCTGGCAGTGGCATATCAGCTTCCTTAACATGATACAGGGTGGTCACATAAAGTATTTTTTAAATATTTTTTTGTTTATTGTGAAAAACTTTTTTTAAATGAATTTTTATTTTTTACTATTACTATGTAATTTATATTTTTTACTATAATTATGTAAAAAAATGTAAAGTCTAACTATTAATATCAGATATTCTTACACCTAAAACTGATGTTTTGGAAGTTACAACGAATATATATAATAAAATGATAAGTTAGGTTTTCCATGGGCACGGTTGACACAAAAACCACTGGACAGACTTTAGTGAAACATTGTAAATTTATTCTTTTCATCATCTCAATATCTCCAGTCAGAATCTTCACGATATTCTTGATGGAGGTTGATGTATTCACGACAAAAGTTGATATACCTATCAAAAATACTCATTTAATAATAAACGGAAACAAAAGAAAGAAAAACAATAGATTACCTCTAGGTTACGATAAAAATAATATTCAAAAATTTAAACATTAAATTCAGAACTTTTTTATTAAAATTTCACTTTACAAAAGGATTGTAGTAAAGACTAATTACGAAGGAACTGAATTTTGAAAAATCCACCAGGGTTTTCCGATCTCGAAAAGAATCCAAAATCCAATTAATTCGAAAATCATAAATATGGGAATCTATGAAAGGATTTCAAAGTCTGAAAATTAAATATATTAATATGGTTGTTTTCGAGTCGTTTACCGAGTGGAGCGAAGCATTACATGGAATTAACCTTTTATAGAATTTTAAACTGTTTGGCGAGCAAAGCGAAGCACTTTAAAGAACTAATTTTGAATTAATTTTGTTTATTTCCTTAATGGTTTGTTTCGGAATAACTAATTTAAAGTAGCTTATTACTCACAGTTAACATAATTTTACAGAGAGGGAGGTCAAAGTTTACATTTTTAACGCCTACTATTCTGGTATCTCCAACAATGAGTGAGTTATTTTAGGAAATATTCAAGGATAATGCAAGCAGACTTAGCGGGATTTAAATTTTCCACTAGGATATGGGAGGATACTTACTTAGAGTAAAGTGTAAAAGTATTAGCTATTTTAAAAATATATAATATTTGAGTATTTTAAGTCAACATACTTTTTTTACTTCTCTACCAAATTCGTTGACATCTCCTTGATAGGTTTACTTTATATTTTTGGTCTATGTTATGTCTATGTTTTGCAGAAATGACAAATTAGTTTCTGAAAATTCCCATTTGTTCCTAGAGAACTAGCCAAAGGTAATTCTCAATAAATGAAGCTTATCAAAGCTTATGATAAGAAAATAGGGGCAAAAATTTTAGCGAACTATCCACTAGGAATTACCTTTACAAAATTACGAAATTCACGCCACCGAAGCCGCGGATTACAGCCTTTAGTGTTTCTAATATATATATATATATATATATATATATATATATATATATATATATATATATATATATATATATATATATATATATATATACAGGGTGTAAAGTAAATAAGTTTCATAATTTGCAGGAGAGAAAGGTCTCAGTCTACTAATTAAGTATTGCTAGTTAAATTTTACCGATCAAGTTTCATTTCAGAAATTTTCGATTGTCAAAAACGTGTTAAAAAATGGCCCCTAGAAAAAAAAACTTAATCAGGCTCTGATTACTTATCATTTTTTTCCTTTGCTTTTTTGAATGTAAATTTTTTTGTCAACAAAATATTTTTACCTGCTTGTTTACGGAATCTTTTGAAAATAGTTATACAGTAGTGTCCATAAAAATTTAAACATAATTTTTAATGAGACAATTTACGTCACATATCAAATAGATCGATTTCGTCAAATCTCATTAAATTATTTGGAAATTTAACAAAGTTCACTAGATATTTATTTTCTCCAATACCAATAATACGAGCCCTTACCGAAAAAAAAATTGACCACCCCAATTTTGAGAAAAACGATTTCAAAGTTTTGTAATTTTAACACGGGTTCTTATGGGAAAATTCTATTTTTTTAGAATAAAATGAAAACGTGTCAAAGGAATTTGATAAAAATTGAATGTTATTTAATACAAAGTTACAAACCATATTTAATAAGAAATAAAAATTATTGACCACGCCGATTTTGAAATATAATTTAAAAACATCATTTTACTACGTTTTTACAACATTTTTTCAACAATTCTTTTAAATTGCTACAACATAAGTGCGCGGAAATACAAAAAACAAGTGGTATACAAATATAATAACTGAAGAATATCAATACATTATTTAATTTTTGATAAAATCAAGTTTTTTTGCTGAGATAAACTTTTGTACCTGACTATCTCAGAGCAAGTACGTTAAGTTGAAGTATTTTTATGACACAACAATTAAATTTTAAAACATTTCTAAAATATACAATTGGTTTATTATTCACGCACATACACATACTTTTAATTTTAATACTTTGATTTAAAAAAATTATAAATCGCTAATTTATTTTCACACAGTTAATTCATGCAACAATCACATTGTTCCATCTTTATTCTGGATCACATATTCACATAATCACACATACACATTCAACTACAAATGCATATACATACTTATAAAGTTATAAAATAAATAGGTTACTGGTGTTTCCAAAACACATAAATATATTCAGTTTGACAGGTAATAAAATATCATGTTTATGTATGTCTTTAAAAAATAATTTTCAAAAATTAGGGTTCCGAAGAACTCTGGAAGTTCTTATAATTTTTTGATTGTAACATTTTCAGAATTTCCACGCTTTTGCATGTATGAAAACGAAATTTTGTAAATACAATACATGCTACAGATAGATATCTCAATTAACCGTCAGTAAAACAATTTCTTTCTTAATTTCTTATGGTACCCATCTTCCGTATTTAAAGCTGGGCATAAACACTTTTAGTACACTCAGTAAGTGAAATTTTACGTCAAAGTATATTCTGATATTAGATAACATTTCCAAAAATTCAAATCAAAATTATTAAGAGAAATTTAGAAGAGAAGAGAACTTACGAAAATTTTTTTTCGTAAGTTCCTTCAAAAATAATTGTTTGCAGCATATCATTAAAAAAATCTTTTAAAATCAAGTTAAGGTTCTTTTAACAACTTCTAATCTTTACACCTTGTTTCAGAAATATTGTATGTCGAAGTCCATGTGGTTTGTAAGGAATCCAATTACCACTTAATTGACCCTTAAGTAACACAAGTACAAATATATTTATTTATTTTCACAGTAAACCGTAAAAAAATATGCTATGCGATGTATTTTATCTCCAAAAATACAAAAACGCAAATAACTCAGGAACTCGGCTTAATGTGTGTTAAATACGCACTTGGCCAACTCCTTGATTATCAATGGTTGATGTGATGATATCAATATCATCATGATTGTCTGTGAATCCCCAAGTACATATGTATGTGAGCATGTCTGTAATTGTTTATTTAAAAAAAATGTTTTGACGATTTTGACACACTGGGAAATGAAAAGGAATATTTATCAATTTGAATGAATCAATAGATAAGGTAAATGATCCAAAATCAGACAGTGTCTTAAAATCAAACGTTTATATTATTTTAAAGAATTTAAAAAAATTCTGCTTTTAAAACGTTCGTTTTGTATATTTCGATTTATTTTTAACAAATATTGTACTAAAATTAATGATCAATTAGTTATTTTGCGAAATATACAACAAAACAGTATTAATTTTCATATTAGCAGAAATTGGAAAAGTACATTATTAACTAATATGTACGTGTAATAAATAAAGCAATTTTTCAATAAATTATACTTAAATGCATCTTTATCATTTTTTTTTCTTTTTTATTTGAGCTAAAGCGTTTATAATCAAAATTACGGACACTGTTGAATTTAAAAACACGAAAATAAGTTCACAAAGGTATTGAATTTAGAGCTAAGTTCTTATGGTAGATGTCGAAATTATGTGCCATTGCAGTAGTACAAAAATTCTTATTTTTTGTATTTTATCTTTCTATTTTTCTTAAGTGATAATTTATCTAAAGTAAAAATTTTGGTCTGGTTGTTGACAAAAGACTTTTAGCCTTTCCAACGAATTTTAAATTATTTTAGGAAAATATGTTTGGTTCTTCCTTAAAGTGTCGGAATTTGGGACATTTACCTTACTGTATATTTGCTTACACAATAGACGGACTACTATGTATGTTTATAGTACGTAAATTTTTAAATGTGTTTTGTATCAGCTTGTTGGTATAATAGAACAAATTTGGTAAAATAATTGTACAATAATGATAATTAATGCCGAAGTTTGGAATTCTCTGTTACAGTTTTCCGCTAAAGTTACTCACTTATGAATAAAAATTCACTTTTTAATCTGTGTTGTGTACCAACAATATTAACAACAATGTTTTATGACAGTTAAAGGAAAGTGTTTATTTTGGTTTGTTTAAAAATTCAAGTGTAATTTTTAATGTAATTTTTAATTAAATTAATACTTGTAATTAAAGTAATGCAACTAAATATTTGTAATTAAAGAAATGCAACAATACCAGAGTTACGGTTCTTGCAATATTCATAACGTCCTGTGAAATAAAAACATACAAAAATATTTCAAACATATTTTAACCAAAATTTATGAAAAGCAGTGTTCGGTTTTTTTTTTACTATACAGTACCTATCAATTCAAAAGTCGGCAGATGTTTACATATTGTCGTAAAATAAAAAATAAAATTATTTTTATTTTTAAAAAATTTTTATTATACAGGGTGCGAATAATTTTAGTTTGGTCAGAGGCGTATTCAGAGAAATTCATATTAAACGATGAGCTGGCTGGGATGCGATTTTCTCAGATAGCGAATTCCGAAAAAATTTTTATGTCTTCGGCAATTTTACACCGAGATAAACCATCTCTCAAAAGGATGAAACTTATTTACTTTACACCCTGTATATATAGGGATATTTACTTCTGAATAGTGTTGTATGATCCGAAAAATTAAAAACTGAATGGTACTTTTTGTCGATACACCGGCTAGTTCGATAATAGTTCAGTTAACATTGTTTATAGTAGTACATATGAAAGTACAATATAATCAGTTATAGTCGACTATATTTGTTAAGGTTCAGATTTGTTGCCAGTTACCTATCTACAATAGGCCCACAAGGAGAAGAGAGAAAAAAGAAATTTCTTCAGAGTCCATTCTCAACTTTGACATACAGTGAATAGGACCTGAAAAAAAAAATAAACCAGGAACAATCTGTAAAAAGAATTGAGATCCCATTTAATAAAGCATTTAATGTTAAAAATGTAGTCAAGACTTGCAGCTCTTTTGTTCTTAAAAAGTTATGAGATCTCATATAGAGGCAAGCTCTAAGTAAGTCTATATATATCATTATATATTAGGTCAAAGCAATTTATAAGCCTTAGCGAAATTATGATAAATAAACCACACATCGACAGCTTATAGTTCATTGTTGTGCTATTAATCACTGGTTATTTACCACAGTACTGGAAATCGACCAAGCCTTATAATTGGTTTTAATCATAATGTATATTTACTTAGAGCTTGACTCTGCATGAGATCTCATGACTTTTTAAGAGTAAAAGGGTAGTAAGTTCTGGTTACACTAGCCCCCGATTGGATTTCCCATCGACAATATCTTTTTATTAGGTACTCACTTTCTGCACACTTTTAATGTTTTTCAAGAGCCTAAATCAATATCCATGTTTCTAACTTCAAAAATGACGAACTTCAAATACTGACTTTTATTTATAAATAGAAGAATTTCGTTCTTCTAAACCCAACAGTTTAGGCTGTGCGTTGTCTGTTAGTCAGTGTTAAAGATTTATTAACTAAGATATTATTTATTTTAATAGCCATAGTAACATATTTTTATATATCTCTAACTTCAAAAATGACGAATTTCCATACAAATTTTCATCCCTTATTTAATCCACTTAGGGGGCGAATTTTCAAAAATCCTTTCTTAGTTCTCACTTAAATTACATAGGGAACTCCTGTGCAAAATTTCATTCTTCTAAACGCAACGGTTTAGGCTGTGCGTTGTCTGTCAGTTAGTCAGTCAGTGTTAGAAATTTATTAAGTAGATTTTTAACATGAAACGTCTTTTTTGATGGAACTATGCATATTTTAAAATATTTGCCCAAAATTAGTCAATATCTTAGTCTTAGTATTTAGGTAACATCTTAGTCAATATTACCTAAATACCTCATTGGTATTTAGGTAAATTAAACAAAACTCAAAACTAGATAAAATGAGAATAAAATATTTCATAGTTTAGCGTCTCATTCCATGTGATGGGTTCCATTCTTCTTTAATTCTTTTCCAACTAATTCTTCACTTAAAAGTTGAATGTCCACAATTCAAATTTTGGAAGTATTTCGTAAACGGTAAAAAATTAAATAAAAATACTCTTTGAAAAAAATTACTTACCGATTTTTTTGGGGATAGCATCAACCGAGGCAATATCATAGATACCTCTTGATTTTCAATTAACTTTTAGCGAATTTCCAGAAATTCAGCTATTCCAGTAGGTCTCATGACACGACTTGAGCCCGGGAATATGGCAGAAATTTGTTTTGAGGTCCCTAGAAACCAAAAATAATATTCACTAAAATTTATATATATATATATATATATATATGTGTATGTATTTATGTATCAGCACGATAACTCTCGAACGAAATGTCCTAGGTTTACCAAATTTGGTGAGAACGTTGGAAATCCAAAAATCTTGGATGAGTTCTTCAGCCAGACACGTCGGATGCCAGGAACATGGTGTTTGTTCTTGCAAAAAATTAGTTTTTTGCCAAAATTTGCTATAATTTAAAAGTTTTTGCCACATTTTTATACACCATTGCAAAGACGGAAAAAAATCACATAAAAAAGGTTTTTGAACCATTATTCTAGGTTAGCTAGTTTTGGAGAAAATAAGAAAATAAGAAAATCCACTACCGGGGCGGTTCTAGAAACCTCCGGCGGTGGGTGGAGTAATGTGAACGAAAATTTTTTCTAATCTAACTGAACTAACGGAACTTGATCTAACCTAACCGAACCTAAGAACATTTGGTCTCAAACCTAACCGAACCTAAGGAAATTTTTTGTAACGTAACCGAACCCAACAAAATTTTTTCTAACCTAACTGAACCTTATTGTTATATAATTTCTATAAACTGAATTAATTATTAGCGAATTTCCAGAATGGAATTCAGTTATTACAGGCACTGTCATGACGCGACTTTAGTCCGGGATTATGGCAGAATTATGTTTTGAGGTCCCTAGGAACCGAAAATAATATTCACTAATATATATATATATATATATATATATATATATATATATATATATATATATATATATAACGCACGATAACTCTCGAACGAAATTAAATGAAAATATTACGAAATTTAATGAAAATATTGGAAGTCCCAAACCGTTGGACAAGTTCGTTAGCCAGAACATGTCCGATGCCAGGAACATGGTTAAAAAATTGTTTTTTTGTCAAAATTTCCACTTATTCAAGAATTTTTGTGAATTTTTTTTACACTATTTAAAAGAGGAGAAAAGATTACATAAATACCCCAGTCGCAGTATCCTGCATAACATAGCGAATTTCCATTTACAAAAGTATGTTTTTCTCGGAAACTAGTTGATATAGAGTAATTGTAAATAAAACGTACTTTTGTAAATGGAAATTCGCTATGTTATGCAGGATGCTGCGACAGGGGTATATTTTTTTCTTTCGTCAACTTTATTGTAGAAATAAAGATTTTGTTTTTACTTTGCTAGTCATGCATATAAAACAAACAACTATTATTTGACCGTATTCTGATAACAAAGTAAATTAAAAATAAAAAGCGTCGGCCGCTCGACTTTAAGAAAAAATTCGTATCACATTCAACATTTGAAAGTTCAACGCCAAAGGTTACACTAGATGAGAATTATCGTGTGATATACATACTGTCGGAATTATGCATATTTGAATAAGATGATGAACCACATCAATGTAAATATAATTAGGGTTCCAAAGAAATAAATTTTAGAGCCTTTTTGATTTCGTCATGCCTTTCTGTCGATTTTCAATTTCATTTCAACAGATTCCTTTAACGATTATTTTATTAATAACCTTAGTGCCTGGTTCAAATATCCAATCTCGACCTTTATTTCTAATTCCAGAACTTCGGGAGTTGTCACTGACAATTGCTTAGAGTCTTAACTATAATTTATACTGCAGCTCTTCTTAAATTGTGGGACGCGACCCCAAATGGGATCGTAAATGTTGGGGTGAAACATATCTTACAACAAATAATTTTATTTATTAGTATTTTTGGAGTCGCCTATGCGTGATACCCTGGATCGCGAAAATGAGTGATAAATAATGGGGTCATGAATGGAAAAAGTTTAAAAAACGCTGAATTTTATACAAACAATTTGAAACTCCGAAGTAATTAAATTAGATAAACTAGTAAAAGAACAAAAAATGTTATTTATAGAATTACGAATATAATAATGAAGAAATAACAACGTGACTAAACGTTCACCACTGAACCTGCTTTTTATCTTATTTTAAATGTATGCAGTCCCAGAATAGGTGCATTCAAGCTCAATAGAAGTTGAAGGAATTGTAAATTAGATATTATATTTGCAAGTGAAATTCGACAGTGTCTGAAATAGATTCATCTGTTTCTTATTTTACTTCAGTGGATCTCGAGATTCGAGATCATAGGATTGTAATCTATTTTATAAACGCATGTACAAATCATTAAAAAGTTAATGTGCTTAAATGTTCCATACTTTATTCTCAAACTGCTGCCATTAAGGAACTCTGGTTTAATGCGTGTCGCACACGCACTTGGCGTTTTTTTTTCATTTTTTTGTTTTTGGATTATTTTTATATCGTAATATGTGTACACTATGACCGACAATATTGATAAATATACATAATTAAATTTAATTAAAATTTAAATCACTATTTTCATTAATTAATAGATATAATAATTATTTTCATATCAACAATATTTAAATTAAATATGTATTAAAAATTGAAAAAGTTAAACAATTTGTTTGGTGAAGTGCGCAAATCATCAAGTCTGAAATCTGTCGACATTGATTGAATAAAGGTTAATTAGCAAACAACAGTCGGCATTGTTTTAGACAGTTACTTTGTAAAATAACAGAATAATTTTCTTGGTCACTTTTCACTGAATTAAACTGTTCAATTATGCGCTAACTTTAATCCTCGAAAGTCTCTTCTACCAGCCCTCATCAGTCGATGACCCGATATTAAAAAGAACATTAGTCAAACTACATCCTTATGATATATATTGACTTTCTTACTATACAAAGTAAACACTAACATTTCTAATGACAGATTTCTAAGACTTTAGGAAGGCCCCTAAAATTTTTATGATCATTACTAGCTGTTACCCGCGGCTTCGCAAGCGTGAATTTCATAATTTAGTAAAGGTAATTCCTTTTAGGTAGTTTGCTAAAATATTTTGCCCCTATTTTCTTATTATAAGCTGAAATGATAGGCTTTATTTATTGGTAAGCTCACTAATCAATTCTCTTTATTTTTAATTTCTCCCTTTGGCTAGTTATATAGGAACAATTGAAAATTTTCAAATAATAAATGGTCATTTCTTCAAGCATATAACATAGACTAAAAATCTAAAGTAAATCCATTATGAAGGTGTCAACGAATTTGGTGTAGAGGTAGAAAAAGTATGTTGATTTAAAACACTCAAATATATATTTTTAAAATACCTAATATTTTGTAGACTTTAAATAAGTATCCTCTCTATTCCTATTGGAAAATTTAAATCCCTACGCCTATACCCCCTATAAGTCTGTTTGCATTATATTTGAACATTTCCTAAAGTAAATGACTCATTGATGGAGACGCTAGATTAGTAGGCGTTTAAAATGTAAACTTTGACCTCTCCCCCATTTTGTTGCGTTTATTCCCTATTTTACTCTTTACAGGATTAATTTTCAAAAAGTGTTGAAACACGTATTCATTAATTTATTTTTGACCTCCTTTGACTATGACTATCCTCCAGTTTCATTCGAGTAAAATTATCCTAATTGTGAGTAAAGCTACTTTAAATCAGTTATTCCGAAACAAATCGGGCAAATTTAATTCCAAATCAATTTTTTAAAGTGCTTCGCTTCGCTCACCAACCACTTTAAAATCCTATAAAAGGTTAATTCCATGTAATACTTTGCTTCGCTTCCCAAATGACTCGAAAGTAAACATATTAATATATCTAATTTTCACACTTTGAGATCTTTCGACAGATTCCCATATTAATGGTTTTAAAATTAATTCAATTTTAGATCCTTTTCAGGATCCGAGAACCGAGAACCCTGGTGGACGTTTTAAAATTATTTTTACTTCCTCCGTAATTAAACTTTACTACTATCCTTTTCTAAAGTGAAATTTTAGTGAAAAAGTTTTGAAGTTAACATTTAAGTTTTTTAATAATATTTTTATTGTAACCTAGGAAATCTTTTGTTATTCTTTCTTTTGTTTCCGTTTATTGTTAAATTAGTATTTTTGATACATCAACTTTTGTCTTGAATATATCAACACCCTAAAGAACATTGTGACAATTCTGACTGAGGATGTTGTCGATGTTGAGATGATGAATCATCTAAGGAATAAATTTATGATATTTCGCTGAAATCTGTCCCGTGGTTTTTGTGTCAGCCATGCCCATAGAAAACCTAACTGATAATTTTATTATATAAATTCTATGTAACTTCCAAAATATCAGTTTTAAATTCTATGTAACTTCCAGAATATCTTATAGTAATAGATAGACTTTACATTTTTCTATATATATATTTATTTATGATAAAAAATGCAGGTGATTTATTTGAAAAAAAAAAGATTTGCACCATAAAAAAAATATTTAAAAAATGCTTTATATGACGAGCCTGTATCATGTCAAAAAGCTGAAATGTCACTCTCACATAGAATATTAATAACAATTTCCAGCGAATTCAAATTTGCTCTCAAAAACAGTCCAAATAACAAATTTGGTGTCAACTTCCGGTATAACCGGAAATAGCAGCAAGTTAAAATTATTTTAATTAAAATCTTCATAATTGAAGACTTCTATAACCAGATTTTCAAAAATCTAATTTATTTAGAAAACCATAAACTTTCAATGAAGATTCTATTTGAATCATCCTGTATACATAACCACTTGAGAGATTACATTAAAATGTTGCTAAGATTAATCGGGAGGTTAATATCTATATTCCCTGTAAATTTCAACTCAATAACTTTAATAGTTTTTGAGTTAAATCGATTCGTACAAACAGACAGACAAAAATTTTTTTAAAGTTATATTTGGTATGTATGTCGAATTTGCTAACTAAAAAACATACTAATACCTAAAAATTCGAAAATCACAGACAGACCCTTCTATTTTATTTATAGGTATTGATTGAGTGAGTACCGAAAGCGATGAAATTTATGTATTAACTAGCTGTTACCCGCGGCTTCGCTGCTGTGAATTTCGTAATTTAGTAAAGGTTATTCCTAGTGGGTAGTTTGCTTTTTCCTAGTGGAACTCTATCAACACATCAAATTTCAGCCCTCTAGGTTTACCTGGGTGACCTGTGCGAGTGGTACAAAGTTCGAAAACGTCAAATAAGCATGAAATTGTAGCTTAAAAATGAGCGAGGTGGGGGTAAAATATTACAACCTCCCAAAAGAACAACTTAGGTACGAACTTTATCAACACACCAAATTTCAACCCTCTACGTTAACTCTGGGGGGCTGAGGGCGTGTTAGATCCAGCAAAAATCGTTTTTTCGCCCTCTACTCTCTCCAGTTCATCTTAGGAAACTGAATTTTGGATATGTTGTAGATAATTGACCGAAACATTATTTCCAACCGGTTTGGAAAAGTTTTATTGTTTTACTATATTTGTAACAATTTTTTATACAACACCTTAAATAAACTTAAATATTTTCATATTTGTAAAAAAATTACCTGTAAAATGTAAATTGTACCTTTGTGAAATAGGGCCCTGGTCAGCAGAAATTTTTCCCATATAGTACAAGTTGCCAAGATTAGTTAAAATAAACGAACAAGGCACTGCTGTATCTTTTCTTGAAGCGATCAAACCTATTTATAAATCCTTATAGGTAGTTTCGCTCTAGATATTACTTGCGAGCTCGTATTTTCAAGATAGAATATCGTCGTCAGTTTAATAAAATATACCCAATTTTATTTTTATGGCGTTGCTACTTTAGATATTATCAATACCTATAAATAAAATAGAAGAATCTGTCTGTGATTTTCGAATTTTTAGGTATTAATATGTTTTTCAGTTAGCAAATTCGACATATATAGTAAATCTACCTTTAAAAAATTTTTTGTCTGTCTGTTTGTACGAACCGATTTAACTCAAAAACTACTGAAGCTATTGAGGTGAAATTTACAGGAAATATAGATATTAACCTCCCGATCAATCTTAACCCCAATTTAGTGTGATCTTCCAAATGGTTAGGTACAGGATGATTCAAAAAGAATTTCCATTAAAAGTTTATGGTCCTCTAAATAAAGTAGATTTTTGAAAATTTGGTTTTAGAAGTTTCCAAATATGAAGATTTTAATTAAAATATTTCTAACTTGCTGCCACTTCCGGCTATACCGGAAGTTGACACCAACTTTGCTATTTTAAGTGTTTCTAACAACAAATTTGAATTCGCTGGGAATTGTTATTAATATTCTATCTGAGAGTGGAATATCAGCTTCCCTGGCATGATACAGAGTGGTCACATAAAGCATTTTTTTAATATTTTTTTGTTTATTGTGAAAAACCTTTTTTTAAATGAACCACCTATATTGTTTATTATAACTATGTAAAAAAATAATGTAAACTCTATCTATTAATATCAGATATTTTCTACACCTAAAACTGATATTTTGGAAATTACATCGAATTTATATAATAAAACGCCGTGAGCAGCGGGGCCCCATCACGGTAGTCGAATTTTCCCCTTCATCTTCGGTATTGAATGTCTACAAGCGAAATGTGATTGAAAGTCTACAACCGAATTGTCATTTTGTTGGTTTCAAAACTGGTGATGAGTGTTCGGCTGATCGAGGCTTTAAAAAAAGGTTTTAAGTATTTAAGGGCTGTATCTCAGTAAATTTCAATTTTGTGCCGAAAACAGGTAGCAGAAAAAAAGCCAACACAATTCGTACGAGGACATTCCTGCCCATGTTTATCCGCTAATTGCCTTTATGTTTTAGTTTTAAAAATTAAAAAAGGACCTTAAATAGTAAACTGGAAGGCCTTTACAAAGATATTTTTTCTTTCCAAAAAAATCCAAAATTTCTATTTTATAAATACTAAAAATCCAAAATTCCTAATTTATAAATAAACAGTGACTTTAATAACATTTTTAAATTACTTAATATGTATTTATTTCATTTGTCATAAAAGTAAGTTCACTTTTTTTTAAATTTTTTAAAATTACTATTCGCCTACTTGTATTTAGAATAAACATAATGCTTTTAAAACACATTTAACAATAGCATTCAATTCCGATGTAAAAATGGGAGAAGTGGGGGGAAAAGTGATGCGGACTCCCCACAAGGTACTAGCTGGATACTAACTGAATACACGTACAAAATTTCAGCCCTCTAGGTTTCTTTATGGAGTCTCTAGACGTGTTAGAAAACAAGCAAAAAAATTAAGGAAATATTGGCGTAAAAATCGTGGGGGTAAGGGTTAAAAGTTGAAACCTCCAAAAAACAGTGTCTGGCTATTAGCTTAACCTGTACACCAAATTTCAGCCCTCTAGGTTTATTTGGGGAGATTTTGACCCGAACGAAACTGTTAAAAAACAAGAAAAATCATGTTCTTTTGGGTATAAAAATGGTGGGGGTAGGGGTTAAAAGTCGAGACCCCCAAAAGGCAACCCCTTGATACTAACTCAATCCGAATACAAAATTTCAGCCCTCTAGGTTTATTCGGGTGACCTGTGCGAGTGGTACAAACTTCGAAAACGTCGAAAATGCATGAAATTGTAGCTTAAAAATGAGGTGGGTGGAGGTAAAATATTAAAACCTCCAAAAAGCACAACCTAGGTACGAACTTTATCAACACACCAAATTTCAACCCTCTACGTTAATTCTGGGGGGCTGGGGGCCTGTTAGATCCAGCGAAAATCGTTTTTCCCCCCTCTACTCCCACCATATCATCCTAGGAAGCTGAATTTTGGATATGTTGTAGATAATTGACCGAAACATTATTTAAAACCGATTCGGAAAAGTTTTATTGCTTTTCCGCCCCCCACCACCCCCTTAAAGGTCGGGTCAGAAAAAAAATTTGCCCAAAATTTGACCCCACTTTGATAGTATGAGGTGCCTCGAAAATAAGCCCCATTTACCAAATTTCATCTCTTAACTTCCATAGGGGGGCCCTACACAAATTAAAAGGTGGCGGGAAAATATATATATATATATATATATATATATATATATATATATATATATATATATATATATATCAGACATTTTTTTTTTCTACATATTCGTGTTCTACGGGTCCGAAAACGGATAGCGCCCCTACTCTCGCCTCTCGCAGCTCTTATCGTATAGACTGTATAAGTCTAATTTTTCGGAGAAAATTCGACTAAAAATGATAAGTTAGGTTTTCCATGGGCACGGTTGACACAAAAACCACTGGATAGATTTTAGTGAAACATTATAAATTTATTCCTTAGATGCTTCATCATCTCAACATCTCCAGTCAGAATCTTCACGATATTCTTTGTGGAGGTTGATATATTCACAACAAAAGTTGATATACCTATCAAAAATACTCATTTAATAACAAACGAAAACCAAAGAAAGAAAAACAATAGATTACCTAGGTTACGATAAAAATAATATTCAAAAATTTAAACATTAACTTCAGAACTTTATTATTTAAATTTCATTTTAGAAAAGGATTGTAGTAAACCCTAATTACGAAGGAACTGAACGTAATTTTGAAAAATCCACCAGGGTTTTCGGATCTCGAAAAGAATCTAAAATTCAATTAATTCTAAAACCATAAATATGGGAATCTACATATGAAAGGATTTCAAAGTCTGAAAATATAATATATTAATATGGTTGTTTTCGAGTCGTTTGCCGAGCGAAGCGAAGTATTACATGGAATTAACAAACTTTTATAGAATTTTAAACTGTTTGGCGAGCGAAGCGAAGCACTTTAAAGAAATAATTTTGAATTAAATTTGTTTGGTTTGTTTCGGAATAACTAACTTAAAGCAGCTTATTACTCACAGTTAACCTAATTTTACACGAATGAAACTGGAGAGCATAGTTGTCAGAAATAAATTAATTAATACATGTTTCAATACTTTTTGAAAATTAATCGTGTAAAGAGTAAAATTGGGAGTAAACGCAAAAAAATGGAGGGAGGTCAAAGCTTACATTTTTAACGCTTACTGTTCTGGCGTCTTGAGTGAGTTATTTTAGGAAATAATCAAGCATAATGCAAGCAGACTTTGGGGGATTTAAGTTTTCCAATAGGATAAGGGAGGATACTTATTTAGAATAAAGTGTACAAATATTAGCTATTTTAAAAATATATAATATTTGAATATGTTGACTTAAAATACTCAAATATTATACTTTTACTGGTTTCAGTAGTATAGAGATAGATATATTATTGTATCTGTAGTCTGGGTTTATATCACACAGAGAAATTTTCAGATATCATTTTTTCATAAGGGTGGTGTTACACTGGCGGCTTGTGGACGTGCTCTCAGCGAGGCAATCAGTAAACACACTTGTCGCGTGTGTTTTACGAGTGCATCACGGCACAGTGTCCTCATTATTGTACAGCGATTGTACATGCATGCTATATTCATTAACAATATCAGCAAGCTTCCCAATTTTTGAAAATGCGACATTCCCTTCACAATGTTACGACCAACGCGTTCACTTATTGTCTCGCTGGAAACACGTTCACAATCGTCAGTGTGATAACGCTCTAAAATACCGAACTTATTTTACCATCTGAGTTCATTACTATTATAATTTGAATATAGTAAAGAGTACGCCTGTATGAAGTTAGTAGTGATGAGCAAATGCAAGACCAAGACCAAGACTTGGCAGTCTTGGTCTTGGTCTTGTTCTTGCATTAAGAATTTTGGTCTTGGTCTTGCTAGAGCAGTTTGGTCTTGGTCTTGCAAAATACAGTCTTGGTATTGCTAAAAAGCTTGCACTTTCTTGCATTTTTTTATTAGCGAATTTTTTCCTTCTAAAATCAGAATTTTCTCTCTTTACGGTATTAATTATACTTTTAAACTATTTAAATAATTTAGCAAGAGTCTTGCTTTTTTCTTGCTATAGTCTTGGTCTTGCTCACTTAAGTCTTTGTATTGGTCTTGCAGCCATACTTATAGTCTTGGTCTTGGTCTTGCAAAATTCAGTCTTGGTCCTGGTCTTGGTCTTGCAAAAAATGCAAGACCAAGACAAGACTGCAAGACCAAGACTAATTTTGCTCATCACTAGAAGTTAGCCACTTTTTCGATTTTCAACATTTCCAAAGTTGTTCTAAGTTGTTCTATGTTTGTTCTACATTGTTCCAGAATAGCAAATCCAAAAATCAAAAAATATGGCCAAAAATCGAAAAAAACCCTTTTTTGGAATGGCCCCCCATTTTTCGAAAAAGTACCTTTTTGTTGTTGTTCCAGGTTGCTCTAATTATTCTAAACATTGTTCCAAAATATTACTCTCTCAAAATAAAAATTTAAAAAGATATAGCAAAAATAATACAGGACTTACCCCCAAGAGTCAAGTACTCTTTGTATGACTGTTCTGGCGCTGAAAATTTTGTTCTGAGTTGTTCTAGGCCTCTTTGTCAATTGTCATTGCTCTGTAGTTTCGAGCCGACCGGCCAACTTATTCGATCAAAAATTCGAAGAACAAAAAAAAAAAAATTTTCCACCCCCAAGAGTAAAGTACCCTTTGGGGTAATTCCATAGTCACTTACATTACAATTTGATTTAAAATTGGGATTAAAATCTTTTGAATTTTCGTATTTAATGAGCAAATCCACTAAAATTTGGTCAAATTAAATCGAATACGATTTGAATTTTTAAACAAAGGAAATCAAACAACAAAAAATGCATATAATTTTTTTTTATACAAGATAAAGTAGGTGGTCACTTACATTACTAAAAAAGGAACATAATTTTTCATCTTGTACACAATGAACATTTTCTGTTCTATTTTGATAACAAACAGCTTCATTTAAGTAAATTTAAACAAATAATGTTTCAATAAATTATTTTAATAATAAATTTCATAAAATATTATATATTTTTTATAAAAATGTAACTTTTAATCGGTCACTTACATTACACCTCTTTGGTCACTTACATTACAGTCACTTTAAAACAAGTTTTATTAAAAAGTACGTGGTTTATTAGTTTGATTTTTTGGAAAATATGATAGATAACAAAGATAAAAGTTTTTTTTTAGTAATAAAAAAAACGTCTGTCGGTTTTGATAGCCTCCATTACTCGAATTCGTAGCTTGACAAAAAATCAAAATAATACTCAAAACGAGTACAGTAATTATTTCAGCATAAAGAAAAAGGTAAATTTAGCTGTATTTTAATATTTATTTGAAAAAAATCACAAGTTACAATATTTCTTTTTTATTAAGTAATAAAATAAATTTTTAAGCTAAATTTACAAAATAATACCCCTGTCGCAGCATCTGCATAACATAGCGAATTTCCAAATTTTGGGGACTGGCGGATCGCATCTAAGAACTGTACCTATTTAAAATAGTTTAGCTTTCTAAGAGTAAAAGATTTTTTAAAATCGGCTGGGTAATTAGTTTTGATATTTTTGGAACCCAAGAACCCGAACGGACTTTGTGCAGCATAGTTGTATCCATCTAAAATAATTTAGTTCTCTAACAGTGAAAAAATTTTCAAAATCGGTCGGTTAGTTTATTTTTTACAATAATGGGAACAGTAAACCCTGGCGGAAATCATACAACATAACCTTTATTCATCTAAAATAATTTTAGTAAAAAGTTTATCCTAACAGTAAAAAACGGGTCCTAGGGATCTCATATAACTTATGGTAGTTCGTAAGGTTCTTGTGGACATCATTTAATTACTTAATGAATTCAAATACTTTAACTTACTAACGGTGAAAAAATTTTCAAAATTTTCGACATTCGCTAAAAAAATCATTGAAAAATATTTGATATGTTTCGATCAATTAATGGTCAACATCAGCAAATAAAAGTTACTAAAATCGAAGAAAAGAATGAGTTATTTGTCCGTAGAAATTAAAATACAAATTCTGAAAACGAGCAAAGAAATATTGAAAAAACTAGATCGGCAAAACATTCTGACAAATAACACTACCCAACTAATACTTGCCAATTTGAATGAAACTTAACATACTTATTAAACAGCGAAAAATATTAAATACGTGTTTTTTTATTTCGGCTAAATACGCTTTTTAGGGGTAGAAAACACCATTCAACCTCTGTAGATGAAAACAGTTATAGCTAAATATTTTTGAAACGGCATATTTTTTGAAAAAAGGGCTGAGTACCAAATTTGTAGAATTTAAAGCGATGCACTTGATAGTGACCCTGAAATCGATTTTCAAGGTCAGTTGAAAATGATTAGCCATTGCCGAACTTTGACCATATCCTGTACCTATAAGCAGTAATTTCATGTATTGACTCAATCTATCTTCAAAATTGATTTGTTGCGTTATTTTTCTAAAATAAAAAAAATAAAAACCTGACGAAATGAAAAAATAGGCGCAAATTTATAGAAAAAATTAGAAGAAAACATTTTTGTAAGTAATTTTAGAAGTTAAGAAAAGATTTAATATCACTCCAATTGTAAGTTAAACATTAACTTTATGTTATATTAGAAATTTTCAAAATTTTTTAAAATTTTTATTGCTACTCTATAGTTATCATATTAGGAATTCAATTCAACATATGATTAACTATTATTTTTCCGATTGCGATTGAGCAAGTATTTTTCAAAATTACTTCTTGATCACTTATTTTCTATCTTGCATGTGAAATTCGTTCGAATATACTTTGAACCATTTAGGGATGAAAAGTAAACTACTCCTTTTGAAAAATATTAAATGATTTTCAAATGACTTTGGAAATTGACCTCAAGGTCAACTTCAAAGTCAAGTGCATCACGAGAGTCAAGTGCTTCAAGATCATCAAGTGCATCACTTTGAACTCTATAACTTTGGTCCTAAGCACTTTTTTCAGAAAATATATCGTACCATAATCCACTTCTATGTTGATTCCTGGTCTCTTTTCCTGCGTTTCTAAAATTTATGTCAATAAAAAATGTGCTACCGTAGACAAGGATGAATAGGTACGCATTCCGACTTCACACCGTATTTTTTTGTATTTATTTTATGAGTACCTAATCTTTAATATATTAAAAATTTACGCGAAGATGGTCACTTTATCAGCAGTATCCAAAAAAATTTAAAAATATCGGTGGTTTTTGAAAAATTAACAAAAATCGTATAATTTCTTCTCTATGAAAAATTGGGGTCAAAAGAGACGAGAAAAGAGTAAATGGGGACAACCCGTAGGGTCGACCAAAATTGAAATTCTAATATAAAATAATTTCGAACTTTTTGTATTTATACATTCAAAAAAGAAATAATAGGTACTTGATGATTTTCTGTAAAAATAAACGTAGAATCTAAAATAAAGTTTATATACTCCTGTCGTTTACCCCTAAGTTTATATTCCTCCTATTCTTATTTTAGTTCAAAAAATAATTTTTCAAAAGACTAAGACATAATAATTAATAACAGTGAGATTCTACGTCCATTTTCAGACTTTTGTTTATTAAATTGCGTAAAAGCTAGTAAATGCAATAACAGATATGATGAATTTATAAGGATTTTCTTGTACTACAAAATCTTAAAAATATGGAAACGCGTACTTTTTTTTCGTTAATTGTGTTTTATTCTTTTGCACAAAATTTTAAAAATACTTTATTTTCTTAAGAAAGGGAGGCAACTTTAGTCACAGATATGCCTATGAACAGTTTTTGGTAATCCGCGAAAAACGAAAACACTTTTTAAAATTTTTTTATTGTTAAAATCGAAATGTTCTTTTAAAGAGGGTTAAAATTACCATATTTTATATTAAAATTTTAACACAATCACTCCCTAATTAACGAGCCTTACTTAATATTAGCAAATTGAGAAAAAACACGTCAATTAGATTTTTTTACACAGATTTTATTTGTTATATAATTCAAAAGGATATTTTAAAAATGTGTATGAATGGCTTTCATTAAATAAATTTCAATATATTTTCCATTTATTTTAACAGTGGAATGTCCTTATTAGTGGCTATACTTTCGGCTTGGAGCGAATTAGACGAAGATTTTCTTCTATAACCAAATTTAATAATTAATTAAAGAAATAAAAAAAAATTTGTGGATTTCCTACCGTTCAAATATGATCTTTATTGTATGTATCTTTATTGTATGTAAAAATGTTATTACATTTTTTCAAAAAACTGTAAGTAAACTGTAAAATTTTCTTTACAAATATGTTAAAATAGAGAAATGTTTCCTTTTTAATTTATTTTTAACTCTTTTTAAATGATTCACTTTAAAATTTTTTAATATTTCTTAATCGAAATTTCATAAAAGAATGTGTCAGAATTTAAAAAAATTTTTCTTTGTTAAAAAAAAAAATTGAATGTGCAAAATTATTTAATATTAGAAAGCTCTGATTATACAATTCTAATCATAACTGTATTGTCAATTGGATAAAAAATTACGTAAAAATATTATTGTTTGAATATGATTTAACGTAATTTTTATACGATTGAAGCAAACTCTTATTAATTTTAGGAAGGTGTAAATATAATCTAAATTCTGATCATATCACATAACAGATATCGTCGGGATTTTTTTTGTAAAAAAAAATGGAACAGAGATACATTATAAAAACATTTAACTGACAGAGAAATAGAATATAGCCGAATCGTTAAATTGGATTAAAAAAATCATGACACGCTACTTATAAAGCGGCTTTTTTCGAATTTAGCTCGCAAAAAATGAGACAGAAAAAAAAAGAATGCGAGTGCGAGTGAAATGGAGAACGACATATTTCCTAGTTTTTCTCGAAAAGTAAGTAATTTAGAGCAACGGTATAAAAACATTTTTTATGCGTTTTACCTTTTACAATGGCTTAGTGTAAAAAAAAATTTGAAAAATTGCTTAATTCTGGCAAAAAACTCATTTTGTTGACAAAAAACGCCCGGAAAACCTACTTCTGGGCATCCGACGTGTCTGGCTAACGAACTCATCCAACGATTTGGAAAATCGAATTCGTACACAAAATTTCATAAGCATTAAACGTTTCGTTCGAGAGTTATCGCGCGGATACATATATATATATATATATATATATATATATATATATATATATATATATATATATATATATATATATATATAAATTTTAGTGAATATCATTTTCGTATTCTAGGGACCTCAAAACATATTTCTGATATGGTCTCGGGCTTAGGTCGCACCATGACACCTGGCGTAAAAGCTGAATTTCCAGTTTTGGAAATTCGCTAAAAACAATTAAAGGTAAAAAAATAAAAAAAACGTTGTATATCAGTGATTTAGTCTTCTGAATATCAAGTAGGCATGATTTTAATGAATTATTTTCATCTTTTAATTTTTACTAAAATTCCATCATTTCATGGAATTGCCCTTTGTATGATTATTCTCGTGCTGAAAATTTTGTTCTGAGTTGTTCTAGGCCTCTTCGTCATTGTTCTGTAGTTTGGAGCCGACCGACCAGCTTATTCGACCAAAAATCCGAAAAACAAAAAAAACAAAAAATTTCCACCCCCAGGAGTAAAGTACCCTTTGTATGACTGTTCTCGCGCTGAAAATTTTGTTCTCAGTTGTTGTAGGCCTCTTCCTCATCGTTTTGTAGTTTCAAGCCGATTTGCCAACTTTTTCGAGCAAAATATCCGAAAAATAAAAAAAAAAATTTCCACCCCAAAGAGTAAAGTACCTTTTGTATGATTATTCTCGCGCTGAAAATTTTGTTCTGAGTTGTTCTAGGCCTCTTCGTCATTGTTCTGTAGTTTCGAGCCGACCGGCCAACTTATTCGATCAAAAATCCGAAAAACAAAAAAAATAAACAAAAAATTTCCACCCCCAAGAGTAACGTACCCTTTGTATGACTGTTCTCGGGCTGAAAATTTTGTTCTCAGTTGTTGTAGGCCTCTTCCTCATCGTTTTGTAGTTTCAAGCCGATTTGCCAACTTTTTCGAGCAAAATATCCGAAAAATAAAAAAAAAAATTTCCACCCCAAAGAGTAAAGTACCTTTTGTATGATTATTCTCGCGCTGAAAATTTTGTTCTGAGTTGTTCTAGGCCTCTTCGTCACTGTTCTGTAGTTTGGAGCCGACCGACCAGCTTATTCGATCAAAAATCTGAAAAAAAAAAAAAATTTCCACCTCATGAGTAAAGTATCCTTTGTATGATTGTTCTCGCGCTGAAAATTTTGTTCTGAGTTGTTCTGTGCCTCTTCCTCATTGTTCTGTAGTTTCAAGCCGATTTGCCAACTTTTTCCAGGAAAATATCCGAAAAATAAAAAAAAAAATTTCCACCCCCAAGAGTAAAGTACCCTTTGTATGAGTGCTCTCAAGCTAGAAATTTTGTTCTGAGTTTCCCTAGGCATCTTCGTCATTGTTCTGTAGTTTCGAGCCGACCGGCCAACTTATTCGATCAAAAAACCGAATAACAAAACAAAAAATTCCCACCCCCAAGAGTAAAGTACGCATTGTATGATTATTCTCGCGCTGAAAATTTTGTTCGGAGTTGTTTTGTGCCTCTTCCTCATTGTTCGGTAGTTTCAAGCCGATTTGCCAACTTTTTCGAGCAAAAAATCCGAAAAATAAAAAAAATATTTTCCACCCCCAAGAGTAAAGTACCCTTTGTATGGGTGTTCTCAAGCTAGAAATTTTGTTCTGAGTTTCTCTAGGCATCTTCGTCATTGTTCTATAGTTTCAAGTCGATAGGCTAATTTTTTTGATCGAAAAATCCGAAAACAATTTTTTTTTTTTTTATATCAGCAAGAGTAAGTTTTTTTTTATATTCTCGTTTTCGAAAAATGGGAGGCCAGTCTAGAATGGGGTTGTTTTCGATTTTTGGCCATATTTTTGGGTTTTTGGATTTGCTATTCTGGGACAATGTAGAACAAAGATAGAACAACCTGGAACAATTTTGAAAATGTTGAAATTCGAAAAATAGGTGGCTGACTTCATACAGGCAAAGAGTACACGTAATAAAAAGTTTCTGTTTATCTGTTTTCGAAAAAGCCGCCGACATATTTAATCATATTATGCTACATAAATGACCATCTATGGCTTTGAAGAAGATATTATTAAAATAGATCTGTCTCTGTGCTTGTTTCTATTGTCTTTATCTACGTTTGACTGTACATGTTCAGTTATTGTTCAGTTACAATACTGTGTTCCAACTTCATACATTTTTAGTATAATGTATACAGATTATATTATTAAGGCCCAATTATATACAACTACGTTTTAGAATAATCAAACGAATATTTTGTAGTCAGACTAGTTTTTTAAACACTGAAACAATTGTTTAGAACATTAATTGTTCATTTCCAAACAAAGTAAGGATTATACTAACTATATGTCTTATATATTAATTTGCTAAATCTTAAACTCTACGATTTTTTATTTCCTCCAATATCAAAATGTATTGTCGTATATGTATAATTAAAATATAAAATAATGATGTAACTGGCGTTTGTTATAGACAAGATGTTTGTAAGGATATGTGAGAATCGCCACCAGTATATATATTAGCTTGTTCATATCTGGCCGTATAACTCACTGAGTTCACATCATAGGCGGATCCAGGGGGGTGGCTGTGGGGGCTCACCCCCCCCCCCCTTTGACCTACAATAGCTAACTTTTGTTAGTTAAACATACAATTCAGAACACCCAATTTCCCAAAATTCCGCCTGGGATTAGAAGCAGCCCCCCCCCTTTTTCAACTGGCTGGATCCGCCCTTGGTTCACATTCAACAAGCAGATGTTAAATTATTAATCAGAGTGTGATAGTATTTATGTCATCATTTAGCCATACCTACTTGTATTTTCGTGTGTATTTCTAATTGTAAGTGATGGTAGGCAATTTTTGTAAATATGTAAATTTTAATGTCTAACAAGTAAACGTTCCGAAGCTGGACTTATCGATTTTGATAAAACTTAGATGTGTTGTAGAACACTAAAAAATAAGCGACACGTATTTTTATATCAACGGAAAAACGGTTTGAATGGGTGAAATCGCCCTTCAAAAATTGGGGAAAAATTTAATTTTTTAAATATCTCGAAAACCGTAAGAAATAGAGCAAGGGTTTTTTTAAAGGGCTAGCAATTGATATGCAATTTGTTCAAATTACATCAATAGGAGTGGTTGAGGGTTAAAATTTAGGGGTTAATTTTACAAAAAGAGGGTTTAAAATAAAAAATATTAAAATTTTGCACGAAGATTTCGAATCTACGTAAAAAAATCCAATTGACCTGTTTTTGCTTATTTTTCTAATATTAAATTTAAGGTTTAGGATTAGTTAACTAAGGGGTAACATAATCGTACTACATATTTGAGTAATTCGAGAATTTCTTTTTCACGAACAATAAAGATAAGAATTAGAATAGTGTGTGAATGAAAATTTCAAATTCAAAATTCAGTTTGAGCAGCAATGGAGAGAGGGTGAGAATTTTTTAAGTCACTTTGAGGCCTTTAACTTTGGTTTCGATTTCCCTAGGTTAATTTTATACTTATATTTATAATATTTTCTAAGTACTACTTTAGTTATAATTTTCTATGCGTCTGAACCTTTACAACCCACTAGTACGGTAATGTGGTCTGTCGGCAGATTTGAATTTCATGTAAGAAAAATTATCTAACAAAATATAATAGAAAATCACAATGCTTACGTCAGTGAGCAACTTCATAATTTCACTCTAAATGGTCATTGTCGTAAGTATTTGTACAGATATAATAGGTACAGATGAAACCGAAAACGAAAAAAGATTTCAAGTTTATCAATTTTATGTATTATACGTGTTTATATTTTATATGTTTTTGTTTTGAAATTTTATTATAAAATTTAGGTAAGTCATTAAAAAACTATAAAAGGGAAAAACAAAAACGTGCGATAGCCAGTGACTGATAATTTTGACAATAAAAAAATTTAGCCAAATTTTTTTACATGAATTAAATAAAAACAAAATTACTGTATTGTACTATACATATATGTAGTAGAAATAAATAGATGTGATCCCGGAATAAATGAAACGCAGTGACAACAGTATATTTATCATAAACTGATTTTATTTTTTGAAATTTATAAATAAAATTTTGCATAATATTTAAAGTAAGTAATATTAGCGTTTAATTTTTTGTGGTATTATTCTTATCGCAGATTCGGTACATATCAAACGAAATTTTTGCATTTACGTAATTATTCTTCTTTTAAAAGAACATTAATAATACACCTATCCCCGGTTTTATACGAAGAGTCAACATCCAAGAAAAATATTTAAGTCGAAATCGATTCTAACAAAGGGTCTGCCAAAGAGTGTGGCACATATTTTTTTCGTACTCATAACATGTTTGTGTAAATCAGTGAAATGTATAAAAATTAGATTAGCAGTGAATATGTTCAGTGGTTACAATTAGATGTAATGACATTTTTAAGGCACCATATATATGGCTTAGTCCTTAAGTAACCTCAAAATTTGAGTAAAATTAGGCGATTGTATAAGATATCGACATTTAACGTGGCTCACAAATACAGGAATATTATTTAGGCCTCAAACGTGAAACTCGAGTGGAAATTTTTATTCTCGGTAACAAAAATATTTCACCTCTAAAAAATAATTACAATCCTTCCTTAACCAGAAAAAAAATACATTAATATATTCACAAAGTACAGTGAATTAATAATAGAGTGGCCATCAAAACTGGCAATAAAATCTCTGAGCTTATTTTCAGCCGAAAGGGTCTGCGGCAGGGTTGTAACCTTCCACCCTTACTTTTTAATACCTGGTTAGACCAGGTGCTCGCAGGATGGTGGGACAGATGCACTGGGATGGGTATTCTCATTGGCAATTGTTATCTGCTGTTTTTGAACTTTGCGGATGATCAGGTAGTTGATAAATACAACCTGGAGTTCATGCTGTGGAGACTAAATCAAGCATATGAAATCTGGGGTTTAACAATTAATTTTGATAAAACAGAGCGGCGCACACTAGTTCGCTCCCGCGGTCAAAAAACCCTGAAGGGTCGTATACTAGTTCGCTCCCGTGACCGTATACTAGTTCGCTCCCGCGGTCAGAAAACCTTGAAGGGTAGTACCTATACTAGTTCGCTCCCGTAACTATGTACACAAATTGAACAGCAAAATGAGAATATTTTTATTTTTGTTTTATAATTTAATATTAAATACGTTATAAATTTACTATTAAATACATTGTAAAAAATATAATATGTAATATTAAATACATTATAAAAAAAATGAGAATGTTTTTATTTATGTTTTATAATTTAATATTAAATACATTATAAATTTGGTGCAAATTTACATGACATACATTTTACAAAGTCAAATCTACTTATTAGATTTTGTTTCAATAACGAAATTTTCCCTTCTACAAATTCCTTACGCAAATTAACTGCCTTGCGATACACTTTTTTTTGTTGATGACTACTGCGAATTTTAATATATGTATCAGTTTGAATATTTTTCAAATTTTCAATAAATTGAAACATATTTGGATGGTAACTGTAAAATAAAGAATTCACATCCCCCGAGAGCATTTTGTGAAAATTATATTTATAATTATTTACAATTAACATGGGTTTGTCTTTTTCACTTATCATTTCGCACACTTCCATATCGAATTTTAGCTTCTTTGTACTTAAAAACTTACAAAATTTGAAGCACACACAATTATAAATATTACTATTTTTGATTATGGTGAAAAAAATGTTTATTTTTTCAAATTTTCTAGTTTTTGAGTTTTTGATTAATTAAATCATCTTTAGATCATCAAAAACAAATTAGTGCATCAAAAACAAATAAAATTTGAACTAAGGTAAATACAACACAACACACTAAATGCCCATTATTAACAGCAATATATAACTCTTTTAAAAAATTCGAATTTTAAACAAATAAAATTTTAATTGTTAAGTTATTTAATTGTCATTTAGGTAATAAATTTTACCTGTCCTACCCTTTTTCAAGATAAGATTAAAATTTGACCGCGGGAGCGAACTAGTATACATCCCGGGAGCGAACTAACCGACGACCCTTTTTCAAGATGAGATTAAAATTTGACCGCGGGAGCGAACTAGCATGCACCCAAAACAGAGTACTTGTGCATCAACAGCTCTGATGCTTCTGACATTATAATTGACAATAATGTCCAGCTGAAAGAAACCGAAAGCTTCAAATACCTAGGGGTTTGGGTAACCGGAGCAGGGATTAGTGGCCACGAGGTGACGAGATAATACGCTGCCTCAATTCTGTCTGGTGGGAGTGAGACCAGCACATCTTCAAGAGAAACAAGAAGAGAATTGGGAAAGCAATGGTGGATCCGGTCAAGTTATATGAATGTGAAGTCTGGACACTTAAGCAAGATTCAAAACGGAAGCTGGAAGCCACCGAAATGGACTATCTTAGACGTAATGCAAGTGTTCGGACTAGATCGGATGAGAAATGACCGAATCAGGCAGAGGAGGTGTGCTAGAAAGAACTGAAAAAAGAAGCCTGAAATAGTACGGACACATGTTGCGGATGGGTCAAAATTGGTGGCGAAAAGCGTTCGTATACATGGGTCGAACCAGGAACTAAAAGGCGAGGGCGTACTTGATTATCCTGGAACGAGGCGATGTTGTTTGCAACAGCTGAGAGGCACCTAACTATCGACGATGCCCAGGACCGTCAACATTGTTGTTTGGGAGTGGCGAGGCGGCTGTCAGCCGTATAAGCACTATATATTTTATATATATAGTACAATGGATTTCGGTTATAACAGCGATGAAGAGACTATTAAAATTTATAAAGAGTAATTTACGTAAAAAAATATACCGCGTAAGTTAGGTAATCGGAGTACATAAGCTTTTTTTTTTTTTTTTTTACAATTTTTTGTTTACTTATTGCACTTTATTGTTTTTGAAGCAACAGTGACAGAGAGCTGACGAAAATGGCATTATTATTAATAATATACCATGTGAGTTTTTTGAGAGTTGCCATTTCTATTACAACCAAATTTTTATGATAGAAATGGTACTGGAAAAGATTCTTTTCTTGAAAATAATGGAAATGTAACCAAGAAAACACTATCGGTTGAAATAGCCACAGTTTCGGATAATTTAGATAACTGAATGGGTAGATAAATATTATTTTATTTATTGAATGATCTTTATAAAATTTGCATGATATACAAACACCCTTGTTTAAATTCCTGAATAAATCATGGTATATTTTTAATTTTGTGCAATTTCAGTTTTATACTCATATTTCCAAATTACGTTATTAATTATGGAATTCTTTTTCAAGTTTTTTTTTCAGTGTTTGCTGGGGACAACCCCGGAAATGGTAGTTCCAATTTATGAAAGGGAAGGTGTACATTATATCAAATTTTTGTTAGGCTTTTACCTAAGTGTTTCGTAGCTTTATTTGTCAGTTGATGTTTTTTGCTTTCATCCGTAAACGAAATAACACTGGGGTACCCATGTACGAACTGCATATAAAATGATGCAAAATCAATGCATTTTTCTCGAAAAATCTCACATAAACAGCTGTAGATTTAATGTAATAATATATAATTAACTATTAAATAGTATTAGCTGCATAGTGTTTAAATATACAACGAGTAGTAAGTAAATCAAATAAATGGAATGCAAATTTAAATCATTACAAGATTCGTAATTTACAGTTTCTTTTTTTTTCTCCGTGCTTTTTTTAGTCGAATTTTCTCCGAAAAATTAGACTTATACAGTCTATACGATAAGAGCTGCGAGAGGCGAGAGTAGGGGCGCTATCCGTTTTCGGACCCGTAGAACACGAATATGTAGAAAAAAAATGTCTGATATATATATATATATATATATATATATATATATATATATATATATATATATTTTCCCGCCACCTTTTAATTTGTGTAGGGCCCCCCTATGGAAGTTAAGAGATGAAATTTGGTAAATGGGGCTCATTTTCGAGGCACCTCATACTATCAAAGTGGGGTCAAATTTTGGGCAAATTTTTTTTCTGACCCGACCTTTAAGGGGGTGGTGGGGAGCGGAAAAGCAATAAAACTTTTCCAAACCGGTTTTAAATAATGTTTCGGTCAATTATCTACAACATATCCAAAATTCAGCTTCCTAGGATGATATGGTGGGAGTAGAGGGGGGAAAAACGATTTTCGCTGGATCTAACAAGACCCCAGCCCCCCAGAATTAACGTAGAGGGTTGAAATTTGGTGTGTTGATAAAGTTCGTACCTAGGTTGTGCTTTTTGGAGGTTTTAATATTTTACCCCCACCCCCCTCATTTTTAAGCTACAATTTCATGCATTTTCGACGTTTTCGAAGTTTGTACCACTCGCACAGGTCACCCGAATAAACCTAAAGGGCTGAAATTTTGTATTCGGATTGAGTTAGTATCAAGGGGGTGCCTTTTGGAGGTCTCGACTTTAAACCCCTACCCCCACCATTTTTATACCCAAAAGAACATGATTTTTCTTGTTTTTTAACAGTTTCGTTCGGGTCAAAATCTCCCCAAATAAACCTAGAGGGCTGAAATTTGGTGTACAGGTTAAGCTAATACCCAGACACTGTTTTTTGGAGGTTTCAACTTTTAACCCTTACCCCCACGATTTTTACGCCAATATTTCCTTAATTTTTTTGCTTGTTTTCTAACACGTCTAGAGACTCCATAAGGAAACCTAGAGGGCTGAAATTTTGTACGTGTATTCAGTTAGTATCCAGCTAGTACCTTGTAGCGAGTCCGCATCACTTTTCCCCCCCCACTTCTCCCATTTTTACATCGAAATTGAATGCTATTGTTAAATGTGTTTTAAAAGCATTATGTTTTTATTCTAAATACAAGTAGGCGAATAGTAATTTTAAAAAATTTAAAAAAAAGTGTACTTACTTTTATGACAAATGAAATGCATACATATTAAGTAATTTAAAAATGTTATTAAAGTCACTGTTTATTTATAAATTAGGAATTTTGGATTTTTAGTATTTATAAAATAGAAATTTTGGATTTTTTTGGAAAGAAAAAATATCTTTATAAAGGCCTTCCAGTTTACTATTTAAGGTCCTTTTTTAATTTTTAAAACTAAAACATAAAGGCAATTAGCGGATAAACATGGGCAGGAATGTCCTCGTACGAATTGTGTTGGCTTTTTTTCTGCTACTTGTTTTCGGCACAAAATTGAAATTTACTGAGATACAGCCCTTAAATACTTAAAACCTTTTTTTAAAGCCTCGATCAGCCGAACATTCATCACCAGTTTTGAAACCAACAAAATGACAATTCGGTTGTAGACTTTCAATCACATTTCGCTTGTAGACATTCAATACCGAAGATGAAGGGGAAAATTCGACTACCGTGATGGGGCCCCGCTGCTCACGGCGTTTTTTTATTGTTAATGTGACTTAAACTAATTCATTTGAACTTTAAACTTTGCGAACTGGAAACAAAAAATACGACCTCTGCAATGAAATATATTTATAGAAGGTTGATTTGTGGAGTGTTAAGATTTTAAAAGTCATTTATTCATTAACTCACATGCAAACATACAAATATGTATGTACTTGCAATTAAAAATGCACATTCATTTATGTATTTATTCATTGTACAAATGAAACTGATACAACGTCATGGTACAAATAAGGACTAAGATAAAGTAGATTGAGAAAGGTACGCTACATTTGAGTCCAAAATAAGCTTTTTTTGCGCAGTTCGCCATCTACGTCACAATACGTCACATATTTGAATTTTTCGAAAAAGACATTACAATTATTTATTATTATATTTATACAGCATGTTTTTTGAGAGTTACCGTTTTTATTACAGCCAAACCGTTGATAAAAGCTAAGACCATAAGAGCTATAAAGCTCCTGACAATAGCAATCGGTTGCTCCCGTCGATATCTACGACTCTTATTTGAACAATTTTTCAATTAAATCAATGGTTTGGCCGTAATAAAAATGGCTCTCAAAAAACTCTCAAAAAACTCACACTGTATATATGTAATTCGGCATCTACGTCATCACAATCTGCGCATCGCCATACCTTTTTTCGTCTACTTTGGACTAAGATTTCTTTTGAATATACATATCTTATTGCCATATTGTAGAAGTTTTATCTCCCATCCACTGACAAGCTACTTTCCAGACCTGACGAACTAAATAAAAATAACAAAAATTTTATCATATAAAAAATCAAAAAATTACATGCATTTACACAAAAACAAGGAAAATAAGATTTTTCAAGGAAATACATTTAGTTTACATGAGTAAAAAACAACAATCTTAGATCTAATACTGTAAATAGAAAAAAAAAATGGTTTTGTATTAATCCTACTGAAACAATTGTAACAGTTGTAATTGTTTGTACAACGGAAACAGTTGTAATTGTTTGTACAACGGAAACTTGTACAATAAGGTCACCACCATCTTCATCAACATTTTCAACTCTGAAAAGGACATGACTGAAATTTTTGACCGAATGAGGGCATTTGTAAATGACGTTCACAATTACCCCACAATTTTAAAATCATGGGGCAATTGTGAATTGGTAATAAATTGTCCAATTTCTTTAGCAGTTAATAAGGAACCCTCTCAGGGTTTAGACCACTTCTTTAGAAGTATTCTTAACAATTTCTTACCTTTTAAAAAAAGAAAATGTATTTGAGGATTGGTCGAAGTGAGATACATAAAATTTTGCAATGGTTTTTTCAAAATAAAAAAGGATACTAATAGTTGGAGAATTGTTATGAAATTTCAATCGCATATTAAGAAAGGGCAGAAAAACATATTAAGAGTTGATTTTTAACAATATTAACGTTATTTTAGAAATTATAGGCGCTATTCACAATTACCCCAATTCACAATTACCCCGGTCAACCCTATTTATTTATTTTACATTTTATTTTTACTTTTAAATAATTTTCACTTTATAAGAAACGGTTTTTCTAACAAAATAATTCAATATTATGAATATATAGTTATTATTATACCGGGTGTTCCGTCCAGATGTATACATACGATTTACATGTTAATGGATAACATTGGATTCCCATAAGGAAAAACTTATGTCGCAAGAGTGCTTTGGTTAAACTAATATCTTAGTTGTTTTGACAAAGCAAAAGACGAAAATTTTTTTTGAAAAATACCATTATTAAGGAAAAAGAGAACATACTATAACCAAAAACACAAAACAATAATAAACTCTAAACAAAATATAAAATAAAAAAAAATGCCCAAAATACAATTTCAAACAATCAAAAAATGATTTATTGTTTTAGATTTTATAAATAATTTTTTACAATTATATAATTAAAACTCTGTGTTACATAGTAAAATTCATAAAATTGGTATGTTAAAACTGATATTACTACATTGTTGATAAACAAATAAACAAATCAGTTGCTGTTTGTTATCATTCTCAAGAATTTGTTGTACAGTAATTTTTACAAATGACAGAAAAAAATTTAAAACTAAAATTTCAATGGAATTTACAAAATATAAAAAATGAATCGTTTTCAGATGCAAAATGAAAGCTTTTTAATAATTTATGTATTAGGATTCAACCATTTGATGAGTTTTGTGTAAATAACAGGGAAGAAATTAAATACAAATATATATTTCTATACCTCCACTGGAATTATTAGCTATAACCCTGTAACATTCAACATTCCATCAATTAAAATAAACAACAGTCAAGGCCCTTTTTCAACAGTTGTATATTTTCTGCCTGAAAAAAACATATGTGTGCATTGACTAATTGAAAACAATCTACTACAACAACGCAGGTGCGGCAATTTGCTGGTGCGTTGCCGCAGCGGTGTTGTAGGGAACTGCCGCACAAAATGCACGCTGTGTGCACGCAGCGGTGCCGCGCGGCGCCGCAACTATGTGTGCATCACACAATTTAACTCAATGTACTTTCAACCGCAGTTGCGTGCACGCTGCGTGCACACAGCGTTAGAACAACGCATGTGTGCATCGGCACTTTTGGGAATTCAATGTTATCAATTAACATGTAAACAATATGTATACATCTAAAGGGGACACCTGATATAATATAATACAAATCAGCATTGGTTTTTGACATATTTTAAAATTCGAAGTAGCAGTACTGCTTTTTCAATCATTACCAAAATAATTTCTAAAAATATTGGAAGAAAATTTATTTAAGAAGGAAATATGCAAATATATTTTCTGGAACACATTCTTCAGCTGCTTGTACATAATATTTTTTATTTAATAGGTATTTCTGTTTCCGGTTTATACATATAAGTATGTACGTAAGACAGTACTGTGCTTGCATACAACAATATTATATAAATATAAAATATGTTAAAGAAGACTTGCATAATGTCACCCTATGTAGGTAAATAAAATATATAGGTACATTATGTAAATACACAATGTTTATGTGCGAACAGTGGTGTACATTACAACTTAAACAGTCATTATTTGATTACAGTGTATAGTTGGAGAGTTTGGTAAATATATTAATCATTCACAATATGGCACAAAAGAGAAATTTCTGATGAGCGTCGCTGCTCTGGTGATTTCTTTAAGAAATATGTAGCCAGATCCTTAGTAAGTAATATGGTTACACATTAATTTAGATAATAAATTATTAATTGCTTGAGAGAAAAAAGTAGTAACTTTTGTAATATCATATATAAAAGCTCTTGCTCTGCATTTCTATTGTTTAGTCTGTATTTTATTGTTGTTTCTAATAAATTTTCTGCACTTTATCAATCTGCTTCTAGTTAGACCTTCAATAAGAACTAGAGGGGACGGTTCATTCATTCAGAGATGTAAACTGATATTCGATGCATCAATCAACTTGGAAATTTTCTTAAGTTTTGTTCTAACACGTAAAGGTCTTGAAGTGATAATTCCCGATTTTGATGAAACTTGGTAGGTGTGTAGAACAAATAAAACTAACAGACACGTGTTTTTTTTTTTGTCGGCCAAAAACGCCATTTAAGGGGTGAAATTCACCCCCAAAGTTGGAGTAAAAATTTAATTTTGTCAAATTACTCGAAAACTATAACAGATAGAATAAAAGTTTAAATTGACACAACCCTTCAATTTTAAAGACCTTTCTACTGATGGACTCAAATCCAGGGTCGGACCTACTGGAAGACCTTGACTATAAAATTGAGGGTAAATTTTGAAATAGGGTAAATATGGTTCTACCAATCAAAATACTAATATCAAATATAAAAACTATATCAAAAATACTAGTTTACCTGTTTTTGCTAAAGGTCGTTACGTTAAAGTTAAAAGCTCAAATCTTAATCTAAAATCTTATATGTGCAGCCAATATTTTATTTATATCTTTAAAAATAACTTTTTTAAATCGTATTTATTTATTGTATTTATACCTACAATTAATATTTAAACAAAAATATTGGACAAAATCTTATTATAATGTTATTCGTACAAAGTTAAGGGCTCTATACAAATTCCGGTAACTCTAGTTAATATTGGAAACTGTTGAAATATTTCAAAAATATTTCAGAAACAGCATCGGTAGAGGCAAAATTTAAATTGACTAATAGTCATATTTCTTGCATATTTCTTTGTAATTAATTAGGACAATTTTTATACATACCAAATTTTACTTTACGGTTTAAATCATTCTTTTCAAATTAATAATCCAGCATTTTTATTAACTAGTAAAATACTATTCTAAAGGAAATTTAACAATATACGTTGACTACTAAAAATATAAAAAGCTTCATTGTAAAGATATTACTCGCACATCTGTGACATAATGGTGATCCGAACGGAATTCACCAATGTTGGAAAATCGGAAGTAGGTTGTACTAAAAATTAGATATTGTAAATATTTAATTTTTTCAGAAGATCCGTTAATAATTACGACCCTGGATTTACATATGTTAATTACCCTGTATATTTTTTCGAGCTCTAAAACAATTATATGCTACGTCGATTTAAATTTTGCCTCTACCGATTGTGTTTTTTAAATATTTCAACAGTTTCCAATATTAACTAGAGCTATTGGTATAGAGCCTTTAATTTTGTTCGAATAATATTATAATAAAATTTTATCCAATATTTTTTTTTAAATATTAACTGTAGAGTATAAATACAATAAATAAAACGATTTAAACAGTTATTTTTAAAGATATTATAAGTAAAATATTGAGTGCACATGTAAGATTTTAGATTAAGATTTGAGCTTTTAGCTTTAATGTAACGGCTTTCAGCAAAAACAGGTAAACGAGTATTTTTGATGTAGTTTTCATATTTGAAATTAGTATTTTGATTGGTCGAACCATATTCACCCTATTTAAAAACTTACCCTCAATTATATAGTCAAGGCCCCTCCAGTAGGTCCGACCCTGCATTTAAGTACATCAGTAGAAAGATCATTAAAAAAGAAGGGTTGTGTCAATTTAAGCTTTTTCTATCTGTTATATAGTTAGGCAGATTAATACAAAATATTGGCTAGATGTGGACACGCCGGACAAAAGCACCAATTTTGGTTTACATATTGGTTAAGTTCTAGTCTTTAAGTTTTGAGTAGGATCCACTCAATTCCATCACCTACAAGGCGGCTATCTTGAATAATGTCCTCCAGGAACCTGCAATGTTATTGACAAGTAAATATATTTGCTAAATGTGCCCGCGATGTCGTTAACTTTCTCAAAAATTGCTGTTTTGGTACATCGGTCACTATCTACACCAGTGTTTCTCAACCGCCGGTCCGCGAAAGTATTTCGTCAGTCCGCAGAAAGTTGTGTGAAATTATTCATTACAATTTTTATTTTAAATCAGCTTATCAAAAAACATATTTTAATGTTATCTGCTACTTCAATACATACATTTTGTTACTTCGTCATTTTTAACATTTAATTATTAATTATTTTACAAAGCCGGGCCTACTTCTTTTCATGAAGAAGTTCTTGAATTGCTCGAATAGTACGAATATGTCGACCCGGTTACCCTCTAATTAACCAACTATTAAACTTCATATTAGAAAATTAGACAAAAATAGGTCAATTAGATATTTTTACATAGGTTTGAAATCTGTAAACAAAATTTTAATATATTTTATTTTTTACTCTCTTTTTGAAAAATTAACTCCCAAATTTTAATCCACAACCACCTGTTTTGATGTAATTTTAACAAATTTCATATCAATAACTAGGTCTTTAAATATAGCAATATGGCTAATTCAAACTTTTTATCTATGTCATACCGTTTTCGAAATATTTGAAAAAAAATTAAATTTTTACCCCAACTGCTGAAGTCATAACAATTTTGTGTATTGAGCTTAATTTAACTTCTGAGTTATTATGTTTTTAAAAAGGCCTTATGTTGTATTAAATTTCATTTTAAATAAATCAAAGTGCTTTGTAAAATAAATAAATCAAAGTATCAAAGTACAAAGTAAATCGATTTTTTCCATCATTTTAATGGAAAACGTAAAAATAAAGTTGAATGAAAATTCCCAACGGTTCCGGAGATATTTACATAATTATAATTTGTAAACGAAGTAAGAAAAAGGGGGTGTTTCTTTTGCACACGCGGAGTTTTCGCGAAATAACTTATGAAACTAAATCTTGATTTACTGTATTCATTAATGCATTGCCCAGTATGCAAACTAAAATCGTAGTCTTAATATGCATTTGCTCAAAATTTATCGCCCCCGTAGATGCATTTTTATGCCCTAAAACGTGATTTCTAAAGGCGCGCCATAGTTAAAATTTTTAGAATTTTGACTTTATTCTAATTTGCACATTGGAGAAATTTTGCCGTTTGAAATTTTTGTTTTAAATGTCTTAGACCGAATTTATCGGTGTTACAGTTTCACCCTCTTTTTTGCGACCTCCACTTTAACGCGCTTTATAATAAAAATGAGGGAAAAGCAAAAAAAAAATTTGTAATTTTAAATGTTTATCTAATAATATAAGGAAAGAAATGTACCGCTAGTTATAAATTCACTGAGAAAAAAATTATTGGAAATTGCGATTTTTTTGGTCAAAAAATAAGAAGACTCCCTTAATGTTGCATCGAAAGCCTGCAGGGAAGTTGTAACTTGTAAAATTGCAAGAATGATTGTAGTGGAAGCCGCTTATGTAAAAAGAAAGACTGGAAGTGCACAGAACATTGCAGCTGGAAATGTCAAGAAGATTTTTCTAATGTATCCATGGCTAATGGTTATCGATTAGTTATTTTTAAATTTACATTTTTGTAAAAAATGAAAAAAAAATTTGACGGGAAAAGAGCTCCTATAAACCCCCTTTGCATCATTCAATCTTTTTGGTTTGTGGGCTTAACCTAGGCTGTGTGACATTTCATTTTTATACCAAGTTTCATTGCACATTTCCCTATGGGAAAATCCAATAAATATATTTTAAACAGAATTTCTCTATATATTTCAAAATGGTCGCCATGTGGCTGGTAGGGTTAAGTGGATCCTACCCAAAATTTGAAGCTTAGGGTATGGGTAGTTAGTAAAAAAAAATTGGTACTTTTGTCCAGCATGTCCACATATTTTTATTAATCTTCCTGACTAATAGTTTTCGAGTAATAAGGGAGGAGTTCACGCCAGAAACGGCTAATAAACTAATTTTTTTCGATTCTCGTTTTTTGTTTTTATTTTGTTCTGTGGTTCTTTACAAGTACGGTGATATATAAAACATGACCAAAAAAATTTTTTTTCCAGTAGAAAAATATTTATTTGTGAGCCGCTGCACAGCCATGTTGCTGCTCCTTTGCAAACAATGCTCGCCCCCCCCCCCTTGCGATTTGTTCAGTAATATAACTACTTGAAGATGAAGAATCTTCAGGATAAAGAAAGAAAAAGGAACAAGAGGGGACAATGTATGGGGCTGGAGAGTTTTAATAAACAATGAGTAAACCGCTTCTTTTGTTATTATTTTTGTTTTTTCCGTTTCCCAAAAGTTGTGTTTTTCCCGACAAGGAAAATCAAGTACTAGAAAAGATAGAGACTTAAGTTTTTTTTTTTATTTTGTTCATAAACATATTGCGCATAAAGTAGAGTATGCTTTTTCCATTTGAACAATTGTAAGTATTTTTAAACATTTTTTTTTTTAATAAAAGAGTGGGTTTTATAATTTTTAGAAGTTTTGGCTTACAATTTTATGGTTAGTTTTTAAAATTACCTGAAACCCATACTCAGCTTTATGGACAGGTCATTTAGAAATAAAATAATGAAAAAATATTTAAAAAATATTCATAACTTTTTGAGATATGGCGTTCCTTGTAAACGCTTAAAAACTTGTGAAAAAGGGCCCCCTCCCCCCACAGGGAAGAGTGATCAATGTTTCAAAAACAAAATTTTCTATTTGAAACTCTCCCTAATTTGAAAAAAAAATTTCAACAAGCAAAAAAATCATAAATAAAAAAGTTGCTTTTTTATTTGAACTCCCTCCTTAACAAAAGTTAATTTTTGCCCCAAACTTGGGGGTGAATTTCACCGGTTAAATGGTATTTTTGGCCGATAAAAAAAATACGTGTCTGTTATTTTTTTCTGTTCTACACACCTACCAAGTTCCATCAAAATGGGGAATTATCACCTGAAGACCTTTACTTGTAAGTGAACAAGCACTAACAGGGAGACGCATCCAGAAGGAAATTCGCAATTTTGATGACATTTCGCTGGTGTGTAGAATAGGCAAAAAGAAGAAATCTTTTTTTTCATCGGCCAGCTTTCACGTTTGTAGCGTGAAACCAGCCCCCAAAGTTGAGGATTCAAATCGTATTTCTTAAGATATCTCGAAAACTATAAGAGATAGAGGAAAATTTCAAATTGACGAAATGTTACTCTTTGAAAGACCTATTCATCTGTATAGGTTAAACCAGGGTCAGGTTCATAAGAGGGGCTGGAGGAGTGAAAATGTGGGTAAATTTTCTTGTACAGCTTGAGTGATTCAATGTATCAAACTTTTACTAATATAAATAGAAGGAGCACCAAAAATTAGGGGATACGGGTTTTTGCGTTCTTCCAAAGGATGTGTGGTATCCAAAACATATAAGGAAGGAAAAAATAGGGTAGATTATATTGTCTTATTATTGATTGCGAATATCTTCTATATTTTTTTTTATTTTTATGTTTATTACATCATAAAAATGTAAGATTTTTTCTTTCGGATAAATATTCACATATTTTTCAGTACTTACTTAATTGGTAATTTTATTTAGCCATATGTATATTTGGTTACTCCTATTCTATATTTTTTACACCTATTTTTGCTAAAGTTTTCTGGTCTACCTGGGTTAATGAACTCGGCAAGAAGAAGTAATCTCTTTATACAGGTAAGTTTGTGCAATTTACACGGACATATAAGTTTGTGCAATTACAGTACGGTAGCCACACACAAGCAGCATATCCGTGCAATCCTCTAAGGCGCGGCTTGAACACTGTCCATACGCTACGCACAAGTAAAACTGTACAAACACGATTTGCACAAGTAAAATCTTCAGGAGTGCGAAATTTATGCAAGCCGCACCAATGGGATCTTACGAGACATAGTTTTCCCGTTCATATGCACTGACACGTTTACTTACAAAAATTGGTCTGTGCATGTGGACGGACCTTAAGACACTTGGCGCTCCTTTATAAAGAAATGTGACATCACAGTCGTTGAGTATTTCTCACTATTTTACGTTAACTTTGGGCCGATTCGTATCGGCGTAAGCCAAAGCCGCTTGTGCTCATTTTGAATCAATTTGTAGTTGTTTTTAATCATATTTGGCTTGCTTTTGACATTTTTGTATATTCCTGTCTCACTTTCCATGTTCTAGAGAGAAGGGTCAAGTATTAGCGTTCGGTATACATCGTATACTGTATACGATGCATACCAAAATATATTTTAGTTAAGGGATTTGAAGGGATTGAAGGGAACTGAATTAATTTGAAAATGATTTTGGCTCTTTTGCTTTTATTCGACTGCGATATAAAAAAGCATTTTACAGCGTACAGCACGGAGCTTCAGCAAATGATCTGAAAATCAATAATAATAATCAAAAAAGGGAATTTTGAATTTGTTATAAAAATTTCACTAAGACAGAAAACTGTTGCATTTTTCCCTGGCTATTAGTGTACATACATGAATGTCTAGTATGTATGTTTTGTGTACACAATAAAATAATATATGCGATATGCAAGTAATTCAATTTGATAAATAATAAAAATTTACAATGTTACATGCAATAAATTAATGAAATGTAATAATAAATAAAATAATAATGTAATATTTAATTTTATAATTTTTGATGTGATATATAGATACAACAAGATAATATGCACACACAACACATTTATATAAGAGAGGCCGCTCCTACGTGTTTGACAATGGTGTAAAACTCCAGACACTACCAACCGCGTCCCTATATGCATATTCTCAATTATTTTCATAAAACTAACTTCTAATAAATTATAGAGGACGTTCAGGAGATCTATTATCATCAGTGCAATCTGTTCAAGAGCGCAACATAAAACATGTGGGCACTTTTGTATGTTTATATTTTCTACTCATCAAATATTGTGACTAGCTCTGGTTCGTATGTGATTATTTGTGAAGAATAATTCTTCAGAGAATTGAACGCACCTAAAGACAGCAATAAAGAGTACTATATAAAAATAACAAAACTGACCTTTAGTTTTACTTTGTAAGCATAATAGATAAACTTCTCTTTGAGAAAAGAAACATCAGAAGGATTAACTGATAATGAAAGATATATTCAACATAAAATAACAACACGAATTTTGAATCCTTTGTAGATTATTAATACTGGCAGATTAGAGAATTTCTGCATATGTAAGTGTAAAAAGTATACAATAGATGAACGATTATCGGAAAGTAAAAAAATTATATTTTCATGACGAAATAAACAGAAAAATAAAAAGAAATGTAGAAAGTATTTGCAATCAATAATAAATCAATATACTTAATATATTCTATTTTTTTTTCTTTATGTGTTTTGAATATCACGCACATTTCGAAAAATCGCATTTGAATATCCCGTAATTTTTGATGCTCTTTCTATTTATGAAGGTGAAAATTTGTTACATTGTAACACTCAGGCTGTACAAGAAAATTACCCCCATTTTCACCCCTCTTGGCTCCTTTGTGAAATTGACTTCAGTTTAATCTACACAGTTGGATAGGTCTTTCAAAGAGTAGTTTTCCCCCGTCTCTTATAGTTTTCGAGATATCTTAATAAATACGATTTGAACCCTCAACTTTAGGGACTAGTCTTACGCCTTAAAAACGGAAGATGGTCGATAAAGAAATAGCGGTCTTTTATTTTTCCCTTTTCTACACACCAGCAAAATTTCATAAAAAATGCAAACTTCACTCTGGATGTATTTTGAAATATCACGTATTTCCTTTTTGAGTTTCAGCAATTAAAGGTTGGTTGCGAACTAAGAAGTTGAGTTTGAAAATCGAATTTATATCATATTTATCAGTTAAAAGCTCCTAAACAGATCTTAATTCTATCGGAAAGATTAATCTGATATTTTTGTTCTTAAGTGATGGGAGGGCCAAATCTGTCTCGACTCACAGTTAAGTAAAATCACAATTCAACTACTCAGTATTAAGTAGAAACATATGAAAAATTTAAAATTTTCTCACAATCGTCTACTTCCTGTCTTTACTGACTATGCCTGCGAAAAATTAGACTTTAATCTTGACTTGTATCTGTATTATATTAATATCCCACCTGTCCCTTATTTACAATAGAATTATAAATTGCAACAGGTCATAATGAATGTTCGTCTAATTTTTATTTGAAAGAATTTATTAATTATATTAGATGCACGGTGAATCATGTACAATTTTTTATTTTAGCGAATTTCCAGAATGGAATTCAGCTATTACAGCCACTGTCATGACGCGGGGGGCATGACCTGAGCCCGGGACTATGGCAGAAATTTGTTTTGAGGTCCCTAGAAACCGGAAATAATAGTCACTAAAATTTATATGTATATATATATATATATATATATATATATATATATATATATATATATATATATATATATATATATGTGTCCGCGCGATAACTCTCGAATGAAGTATCCAATTTTTACGAAACTTGGTGAAAACATTGGAAGTCCCAAACCCTTGGGTGAGTTTGTCAGCCAGACACGTCGGATGCCAGGAACATTGGTTTTGTTCTTGAAAAAAATTAGTATTTTGCCAAAATTTCCACTTATTCAAAAATTTTTGAAAACTTGAAAGTCGTCCAAGAATGGAATTCAGCTATTACAGTCACTGTCATGACGCGACTTAAACCCGGGACCATGGCAGAAATTTGTTTTGAGGTCCCTAGGAACCGAATATAATATTCACTCAAAGGCTATTGGCGGATAAGCATGGGTAGAAATGCCCCCGCACGAATTGTGTTGGTTTTTTTTTCTGCTAACTGCTTTCGATATAAGATTACAATTTACTGAGTTTCAACCCTTAAAAACTCACCCTTTGGGGGTAAAAAATTATTTTTTGAAAATCACAAAAAATTTATAACTTTTTAATGGCTTGACGGATTTGGCTGGAATTTTTATATGATTTAGATACCTCTATAGTGTACCTCAGAAAAAATTATCAGCTTCAAAGAAAAATTATAACCCCCCCCCCAAAAAAAAAAAATAAATTTGTTTAATTTTTCAGTATTTTTTTTCATCAACTTGTAGCTATAGTACAATCACCAAAATTTTTTTGCAGGCTTCCTACTATGACCGATATAACATATAATTTTTTCAGATTTTTTCTCCGGGTGCGTCATAGTTAAAAAAAATAATATGTCCAAAAATATTTTTTTTTTCGCAGTTATGTTCGTTGTACAATCACCAAAATATTTCTACAGGCTCCTCACTATGATCAATAGAACATATAATTTTTCCAGAATTTTTTTCCGGGTGCATCATAGTTAAAAAAATTGAATGTCCGAGAATATTTTTTAGAGATAGGCATAGGCTTCCGGGTACTCAATCGATTGGAAATCGTTTACACATTTTGAATATGTTCATAAAAACATTCGTGATTGCTTAGTTTTCGAAAAAAAAAAATGGTCGACTCAAATCTTCAAATTCCGCAATCAGCCAAACACTTTGGTGAAAAAAATTTTGGTGATTGTACCATAGCTACAAGTTGATGAAAAAAAATATTGAAAAATTAAACAATTTTTTTTTGGGGGCGGGGGTTATAATTTTTTTTTGAAGTTGATAATTTTTTCTGAGGTACACTATAGAGGTATCTAAAACATATAAAAATTCCAGCCAAATCCGTCAAGCCATTAAAAAGTTATAAATTTTTTGTGATTTTCAAAAAATAATTTTTTACCCCCAAAGGGTGAGTTTTTAAGGGTTGAAACTCAGTAAATTGTAATCTTATATCGAAAGCAGTTAGCAGAAAAGAAACCAACACAATTCGTGCGGGGGCATTTCTACTCATGCTTATCCGCCAATAGCCTTTATATATATATATATATATATATATATATATATATATATATATATATATATATATACATATATATATATGTATTTATATATATATATATATATATATATATATATATACATATATATATATATATATATATATATATATATATATATATATATCTGGATATATATGGATATATATATATATATATATATATATATATATATATATATATATATATATATATATATATATATATATATATTATATATATATATATAATATATATATATATATATATACTTATATATCCATATATATATGTGTGTCCGCACGATAACTCTCGAACGAAGTATCCAATTTTTACGAAACTTGGTGAGAACATTGAAAGTCCCAAACAAACATGGTGTTTGTTCTAGCAAAAATTAGTTTTTTGCCAAAATTTCCACTTATTCAAAAATTTTTGCGAAATTTTTTTACACCATTTAAAAGAGAAAAAAAATTACATAAAGTACCGCTGTCGCAGCATCCTGCATAACATAGCGAATTTCCATTTACAAAAGTACGTTTTTCTCGGAAACTAGTTGATATAGAGTAATTGTAAATAAAATATACCCCTGTCGCAGCATCGTGCATAACATAGCGTATTTCCATTTACAAAAGTACGTTTTTCTCGGAAACTACTTAGTTGATATAGACTAATTGTAAATAAAAAAAACCTTCTTTATGTGATTTTTCCGCCTCATTCCGCCAAATTTTTTTCACGAAAAATGTCCAAAACCCCGTAAACGTTTTCACGAAATTTCTTAAAAATAAGATATTTCGTTCTTGAGTTATCGTGCGGACACATTTATATATATGTTTACTGTTTGTTCGCACGATAACTCAAAACGAAACATCTTATTTTTAAGAAATTTCGTGAAAACGTTTACGGGGTTTTGGACATTTTTCATGAAAAAAATTTGGCGGAATGAGGCGGAAAAATCACATAAAGAAGGTTTTTTTTATTTACAATTACTCTATATCAACTAGCTTCCGAGAAAAACGTACTTTTGTAAATGGAAATTCGCTATGTTATGCAGGATGCTGCGACAGGGGTATTTTATTTTTACAATAACGTATGTAATTTTTTAATTTTTTTATTATTTTCGTAAATATCAACTTTGGCAAAGTTAAAAAATTCATTATTCATTAAAATCTATTTGAAAGATTTACATTAAACAAATGTATATACATTTATGGATATTAAATCATAATTTTATGATAAACATTACATACATGTGTTTTTTAGTTATTGTATACATTCATACTTTGAATGAAAAATTATAGTTTTTAAAAAATGAATTGTTAATTTTTGAAGTTATAAATATAACTTGAAAATACCGCTAAAGTCAACATAAAAACAAATTGTACAAATATTATTTGGCAATATGTAAAAAATTAATCAAATCTTACCATTCTTTTTTTTTTATTACAGTGCTGTAACGATATAAGCACACACGTAATAACCATACTCAACGTGTTTTGGAAGGGATACTCTCACATAGATAGTGAGTTACCTGTTCAATGTGTTAGTGTAAGTGTTAGTGTAACACAGCAGTTAATATACTGTGGCGGATGTAATAGGCTATTGACTATGTACAAAAAAACAGGGGGAAAAGGAACTAATTTGTAACAGGTGTTTTATTGTTTCATATGTTCAGTTGTACCCCAAAGATGATAAATTCATAAAGTGCTATTAAATTTAGGCGTGCGTTTTTACGAACGGCGTAAACTTATCGACGCTTACGTTTTTTAACTATAACACAAAAACTATGCATTTTTTTAAATACACATAATATGAGTTTTTGTAGAGAATTAAATTTCCTATCGAAATGGGCACTTTATGAACTCAAAAAGCTTTTTTCTCAACAAAATAAGTCAAAACAATTATTTAAAAAAAAGCTCAAATTTTTCAATTTTTCTTTTTTTTTTAAATTTTTGAGTAGTACTTTTTTCTGAGTGAATTTAGGTATAGGGATTGGTTCACAAAAAAGAAAGCTGATGTAATTCCCGTCAGAATGGTGACCGATCAAAATATTTTCGATAAAAACCGGCTGAGATACAGTCGTTCAAATTTACCTACTTTTTTACAATTTTATTTCTTTTGACTTTTATACCATATTACTTGTAATTTTTACACAAAAAAATTATTTTTATTGAGTACAAAAATTATTTCTGCTTTACCAGAGGTAACGATAAAAGTGGTAACAATAAAATTTTGATATTCATATGATCTTAGGTATAAAAAGAACTTTAATATTGTACTAATTTATAGTTTATAAGTAGTATAGTAGTATAGTAGTATATAAACTTTTTTTTAAAAGTTACATGTACCTATTATATTTCTCTCATAATGTTTTCAAATTCAATATCAATATCTTCATCAACATCGTTTTGGACAGCCTCCTCTGTCATTTCTGGAACATCCGCATTTTCACAATTTAGGCCCATACATTCTTTGCAGAACATGGAGCAGCTAATTCCTATAATTTTCTACAGCCGCAATTTACGTAATAGAATTAAATCGTAATTTCTCTTTATGGCATTAAGGCCAACAGTTTAGGTAGTTCTCGGTTACAACTTTTTCAAAAATTATCAAAAAGCACAAAATTTTCTCTAACCAATTTCCCACTAACTTCTGATGCCACTAAATATCACGGTTTAAGGACGACCTACCACCAAATTCAACAGTGGGAAGGAAATATTTTAAATCCATTTGAGTGGGGTTGGAAAAAATCTAAAAATGGATTAGTGCCAATTAAAACAACAAAACCTCCTGCACTGCAGAATTTACTGGAACAAATAGCTTGCGAGTGTATAAAAGGTTGTCACGGAAATTGCAGCTGTAGAAAATTAGGAATTAGCTGCAAAGAATTTATTTGCGAAAATGCGGATGTTCCAGAAAATTGTGAAAATGCGGATGTTCCAGAAATTACAGAAGGAGATGTCCAAAACGATGTTGATGAAGATATTGATATTGAATTTGAAAACATTATGGGAGAAATATAATAGGTACATTTAAGTTTTTTTTAAAAATAGAACTGTAATTTAGTACAATATTAAAGTTTCTTTTTATACCTAAGATTATATGAATATCAAAATTTTTAGCAAATAATTTTATCGTTACATCTGATAAAGCAGAAATAATTTTTGTACTCAATAAAAATAATTTTTGCGTGTAAAAATTACAAATAACATGGTATAAAAGTCAAAAGTAATAAAATTTTAAAAAAGTAGGTAACTTTGAACGACTGTATCTCAGCCGGTTGTTATCGAAAATAGTTTTATCGGTCACCATTCTGACGGGAATTACATCAGCTTTCTTTTTTGTGAACCAGTCCCTATACCTAAATTCACTCAGAAAAAAGTACTACTCAAAAATTTAAAAAAAAAAGAAAAATTGAAAAATTTGAGCTTTTTTTAAAATAGTTATTTGGACTTATCTAGTTGAGAAAAAAGTTTTTTGAGTTCATAAAGTACCATTTCGATAGGAAATTTAATTCTCTACAAAAAATCATATCATGTGTATTTACGACAAATGCATAGTTTTTGAGTTATAGTTAAAAAACGTAAGGGTCGATAAGTTTACGCCGTTCGTAAAAACGCACGCCTAAATTTAATAGCACTTTGTGAATTTATCATCTTTGGGGTACAAGTGAACATATGAAACAATAAAACACCTGTTACGAATTAGTTCCTTATTCAACTACATAGTCAATAGCCTATAATACTCATGTATATATGTATGCACCAAGTAAACAATAAAAATGTATTAAGGTAGTTGGTCGATAAAACGATTCTTTCAAAGGATTTTACCGAAACTTCTCTAGATATTTATTTATTCCAATAACAATAATACGAGCCCTTACCGAAAAAAAGACTGACCATCCCAATTTTGACAAAAATGATTTCAAAGTTTTGTAATTTTAATACGGGCTCTTATGAGGAGACTCTACTTTGCTTGAATAAAATGAAAACGTGTTAAAGGAATTTGATAAAAATTCAATATTTTATTTAATACAAAGTTACAAACCATATTTAATAAGAAATAAAAATTATTGACCACGCCGTTTTTGAAATATAATTTAAAAACATCATTTTACAACGTTTTTACAACGCTTTTTCAACAATTATTTTAAATTGCTACAACATAAGCGCGCGTAAATTCAAAAAAACAAGTGGTATACAAATATAACAACTGAAGAATATTAATATATTATTTAATTTTTGATAAAAGAAAATTTTTTTGCTGAGATATACTTTTGTACCTGACTATCTTAGAGCAACTACGTTAAGATAAATTATTCTCGTTTTACTTGCTTTGTTTTTAAAATCTTCTAAAGTTTGAATTAAAATAAATTTTTATAGGTATATTGTCTTTATGGATGTATGTAGGTACATAATATATACGATATACGTGTGCATATGCGTAAGTAATTTATAAGATTATAGCCTCCAAATAGTTTTGAAAGAATATATATACATACTAGCATTTGCCCGCGGCTTTGCTCTCGTGGCAGTAACAGTGATGAGTGGGTTAGTAGATTCTGACACACATTACGTCATCAAAAATATGGCGACACCTTGACTCAGAGGCGGGGGGGGGGCACACTTTTAACATGACAGTGTATGTGGTATGTGTATACCACAACGTCGTATGTGGTATGTGTACCACAACAGTGTACCACGTGCTAGAACCCGCTAATCCGCTCACTTGTCTACTGTCACGCGGGCGAAATCGCGGGTAAATGCTAGTATCCATATATTTTCATAACTATTTGGAAGCTATAATTTGATAAGATACATGCACATATGTACACGTTTATATTATATACATAAATTATACAAAATTGGCTAACCCTTTTTTCGGACCAATGTCCGTATTCTAGATATTTAAATACGCCTTGTTGCAGGTATACGATAATATGCCTTGTAAATACTTAAGTAATGCACAGCAGCTTTAATTTTTTTTTATGAAGCTGCCACTGATGTAACGAAATAACCACACTTCTCCTCTTTGGTCCCAATGGTGTGCTTATTTCGTTACACCACTGTAATTAGCATTGAATTCGGAGCTTAAAGATGTCTAACTGGCCATTGACCACACAAGTTAAAATGTCACACATTAATGTACATGCACACATTTTTATCAAATTTTTTATTATTGTCAAGCCTATGCAGGTGCTAGCTTATCAAATTTTATATAAAATTCGTCCTCTTGAGGCGTTGTCTCTTAGAATGATGAGCGCGAACCAGGATATTTTGTAACTAACTGAGTATACTAGGTAGTAAAAGAGTGGAAAATTGACGATTTCAGTTACGTTGTATACTAAAGTAGTATTTTCAGTTCTAGAGTACCTTACTAAAGAAGTGTTGAACATATTCTCTTAGGAGTAAACTCTTGCTGGTGTGCATCACTCTTGAGTATCATTTATATTAATGTAGTAATTTTGAGCGAAAATAAAGCCAAAACATACTCCTACCCACTAGCAGGATTATGTAAAGGAGTATTCTTAAAAAAACATTAGAACCTGCATTTTTGTGCTTCTTTTCGGCTTCCTTTGGTAACTGGACAATTTTCTGGGTCTTTAATTAGAGATATTGTAATATGGTAATAAATATTGCAATAAGTTCTCGGTTATTTAAGAGAAAATTAACCCAGCTGCTGTATGCGTACCTGTATATTTTTTCTTCTAAATAATTAACCCGGGATTCGTCGCTACTGGGTAAAAAATACCACAGAGGTAATAAAACAATTTATTATTTTTTTTCTACGTAATCTTGCTACTTGCCGCTTTAAGTACCTCTCTGCATAGCAATATAAATACCGCTTTTTGTTTATAGCTAATAGTGTAAACAAACAAAATAAAATAACAAACTTCAATATAAATAAACATTTAAGGAAATAGCCATCTATAAATAATGTGGTAATTTTTACCCGGTCGCGACCGTTTGTGTTTGTATTTGTCTAGCGACGAAGCCCGGGTTAAACAACACTAAAAAGACCTAAATGAAAAAGTTAATTTAAAAAATCAAAAAGCCCAACTGCGTAAAAAGCAAACTAAAACAAAATGGAATAGAGAAAAAGAAAAATGAATAAAAAAGTAAAGCAGTCGGAGGCAACCAACATTTCTGTTTAACTTAGTATAACATGTATGCCTTCGACTGCTTTACTTTTTTATTCATTTTTCTTTTTCTCTATTTGATATTGTTTCTACTGTTTTAGTTTGCTTTTTACATAGTCGGGTTTTTTGATTTTTTTAATTAACTTTTTTATTGACTAAATTATTTTTCAATTTTAATTTGGATTACCCACGATTTTGATTTGTCCGTTCTTGTTCTCCCCATTACTGCACCGAGTAATCGGTGTTGACTGTATTTTGATAATATGACTGGTGTTTTTAATGAAGATAATACATCTGAGTCTATAATACGAACTGCTCAAGATAGAAAAGACAGGCGCGTATGCAATCAAACGTTTTTTGTCTTTGGAGAGGGGGAGGGATGCGCGTCATATGGGAAAAATGGAAGAGATAAAATTATTTTATTAATTCCCAAAATTTTCAAAAAAAAAGATAAACTAAAAAACTAAAAATTTGTTCTCTGAAGACTTTTCATTTAGGTATAGTGGATGCCACCTAAATCATTATTTTTATCTTTTTCTGATAAAATGTTTACGTTACATCATACATTTCTAATAACTAAAATAGTATTCGCAGAAAACTAAAATAATTGAAACTAAAGAAGTATTCTGGCAATGAGCTCTCCAAGGAAAACTAATATAGTAAAATACTCTAGAAGCGTAATACTTCTTTAGTTCTAACTAGTCAACAAAACTAAAGTCTTAGTAAATTTCAATATTAATAGATTTGAGCGTTACTTTATGGTATTCCATATTTGTAAATAATAAACAAATATTTTACTTTGCAAAATACCACTTTTATTTTTGAAACTGTGACAATATTGTTTCGAACCGTTAGTTCATTTTCAAACAGAATGAAATTTATATTCAATACATGCGCTTATATACTAATTTTTATCTACCTATACTTATGAAGGGGAGTGGTATATGGTGTGGAAGTAGAAGGGGCGGGGGTAGTGGTAGAATCAGAAAAACAAGAAAAACAAGATTACATTACATGTGACAAATGCGAGCAAACACGTGACAAAAGATTGAAATTGACAAACAAACAATATTACAGAAAATACAATTTTAAAAGTTTAATTAAATTATAATATTGAAAATAAAGTTGAACTGTAGATATCGGTGTAGTCATTTAAAAGGTGATCGGAGTTATGTTTATTTATTTCTATTGCTTCTAGGATTGTTAACTTCTGTCCTTTGTTTGCCTCGTGTAGCACGGTAATTTCCCGTTCTGGTGTGTGTCCGGTGTCAATTAAATGCCTCGCAAAAGCAAAGTCGGATTTCTTATTCCTATAGGATCTGAAATGCTCTGCTCTCCGGGTTTCAAAGTTTCTGCCAGTTTGACCAATGTAAAAACTATTACAATCTTGGCAGTTTAATTTGTAGATACCAAATTTTTTAAGTTTATCAATTTTTTTTTTATTGTTATATATTAAGTTTCCTAGATTAAAGCCTGATTTAAATGCTATATTTATGTTTGATTTTTCTAGATTTTTTTTAATTTTATCCGATATATTACCAAAATATGTTATAGTTTTAAAGTTAGTTTTTAGTTCTGGTTTAACGGAGGGGTAAATTTCTTTTAAAATTTGTTTAAATTCTTTCTTAGCTATTAATTTATCGATTAAGTTTGAATTATATCCGTTATTATTCGCTATTATTTTTATATTATTTATTTCTTTTTCAAAATTTTCTTTCGACAAATGTATATTAAACGCTCGGTGGATCATGGAGTTATAGGCTGCGATTTTATGTTGATACGGACTTATTGAATCATTTGGAATTGTAATGCCAGAGTAAGATGGTTTTCTATATATGTTGAAATCAAGCTTATTGTTAATTTTGGTTATAGTTAAATCTAAAAAGTTTATGCTATTATCTTTTTCTACCTCTAAGTCAAATTGAATTTTTGGGTTTAACGAATTTATTGACTCTACAAATTTTTCTAGTTGGCGGATCGATCCATCGAAGCCTATAATTATATCGTCCACGTATCTATACCAAAATTTTACATGTTGTTTGGTTAGTGTGTTGTTCATTATTACTTCTTCTACGCTCGACATATAAATTTCGGCCAACAGAGGGCTCAGAGGTGATCCCATTGAAAGGCCACTTGTCTGTCGGAAGAATTTATTTCCGAACTCAAAGTTGCACGTCTATCAATAAGAAAAAAAATTCAAATAAGTTTCAATAAATCGAAAAGTACTGTCAACAAAGAGATACTCCAGCTACGCTGTTGTATTTTTGCTAGTTGACAGTAGTCCTTGTTAAATTGCTAGGCAAACATTTTCCGTTATATATAAACAAATTTACTGAAAAAAATACAAATCTCTCGCGTAATAAACCTAAATAGTATTCACCTAAAGTGAATACTATTTCCTGAAAACCCTAAATTAGTGTCTTGACAGAAACTAATGACACACAGGTTATACGCTCAACGCAATATATTAGTAAAAACGGTTAAAAATGTAATTTACTAATATATACCAATCTTACACGGGGCCCGTGCAAGGTCATTTGACTCCCTAGGCAAAATACCTTCCGACTCACCCAAAATTTAAGAAGTACTTATTTAGACATGACAGTTAAAAGTCATACAATCAATATTTAACTTTTAACGTGTAGAAGTTTTTCACCAAGTTATTTTAACTCCATTAAATCAATATTTAATGCTTATTTACTCACAGTAAATTATCTATTATATAAAAGGCAAATACCACTCATTCACTCATCACAAAATCTCCAGAAGTATAATACCTACAAACTTGAAATTTGGCATGTAGGACCCTATTGGGTCGTAGGCGCTCGCTAAGAAAGGGTTTGTCAAAATTTTTTGTCTAACCGTCGAAATTTACGAAAAACCGTAAAATATCAATTTTTTATTACTGTATAAAGCTATCGATGGATAAAATTATAAAATACCCCTGTCGCAGCATCTGCATAACATAGCGAATTTCCAAATCTTGGGCACTGGCGGATCTCATCTAAGACCTGTACCTATTTAAAATAGTTTAGCTTTCTAAGAGTAAAATAATTTTTAAAATCGGTTGGGTAATTAGTTTTGGTATTTTTGGGGACCCAAGAACCCGAACGAATTTTGTGCAGCATAGTTGTATCCATCTAAAATAATTTAGTTCTCTAGCAGTGAGAAATTTTTAAGCATCGGTTCGATAGCTTATTACTGGCGTTTTCGGATCTGCAAGATCCCGGTGGACCTCATTAAAAAATCAGCTCGACCGTATATTCTAGGCAGACTTTATGTAATATATATATATATATATATATATATATATATATATATATATATATATATATATATATATATATATATATATATATATATATATATATATATATGTTCAAAACCCGTTGTGTAGCATTCTACGCCGCATTTGCATCCGCAGGACAGCTGTGGATCTCAGATAACACAACCTGTACCTATCTAAAATAGTTTACCTCGGTAATAGTAAAAAAGTTTCAAAATCGGTCAGTTATTTTATTTTTGTCACTTTTAGGTCCTACTGACACTTCAGACCTTACATAACGTAATCTATATGTATCTAAAATGGCTTAGCTCCCCAACAGTGAAAAAATTTTCAAAATCGGTCGGTTAGTTTATTTTTGACACTTTTGGATCCGATGGACCCTGGCAGACTTTACATAACGTAATCTATATTTATCTAAAATAGTTTAGCTCTGTAACAGTGAAAAAATTTTCAAAATCGGTCGGTTAGTTTATTTTTACCACTTTTGGGTCCCATGGACCCTGGCGGACCTTAAATAACGTAATGTATGTCTATCTAAAATAGCTTAGTTCCGCAACAGTGAAAAAATTTTCAAAATCGGTCGGTTAGTTTATTTTTGACACTTTTGGATCCCATGGACCCTGGCAGACCTTACATAACGTAATCTATATTTATCTAAAATAGTTTAGCTCTGTAACAGTGAAAAAATTTTCAAAATCGGTCGGTTAGTTTATTTTTGACACTTTTGGGTTCTATGGACCTTGGTGGACCTTACATAACGTAATTTATATTTATCTAAAATAGTTTAGCTCTGTAACAGTGAAAAAATTTTCAAAATCGGTCAGTTAGTTTATTTTTGACATTTTTGGGTTCTATGGACCTTGGTGGACCTTACATAACGTAATTTATATTTATCTAAAATAGTTTAGCTCTGTAACAGTGAAAAAATTTTCAAAATCGGTCAGTTAGTTTATTTTTGACACTTCTGGATCCTATGGACCCTGGCAGACCTTACATAACGGAATCTATATTTATCTAAAACAGTTTAGCTCTGTAACAGTGAAAAAATTTTCAAAATCGATCAGGCAGTTTATTTTTGACACTTTTGGGTCCTATGGACCCAGGCGGACCTTACATAACGTAATCGATATTTATCTAAAATAGTTTAGCTCTGTAACAGTGAAAAAATTTTCAAAATCGGTCAGTTATTTTATTTTTGACACTTTTGGGTCCTGTGGACCCTGGCGGACCTTACATAATGTATTCTAAATCTATCTAAAATAGTTTAGCTCTGTAACAGTGAAGAAATTTTTAAAATTGGTCGTTTAGTTTATTTTTTACAATTATGGGATCAGTAAATCCTGGTGAAACTCATACAAGTCTAGTACTCTAACAGTAAGAAAAGTTTTCTAAGGATCTCATATAACTTATCGCAGTCCGTAAGCTTCTTGCGAACATCATTTAATTAATTAATTCAAATACTTTAACTTACTAACTGTGAAAAAATTTTTAAAATCGATTGGTTAATTAATTTCTGGCCTTTTTAGGTCCCGAAAACCTTGACCTCACTTAAAAAATACCTTAAATCCATTTGAAATGGTTTAATTTTTTAACATTATTAATTATTAGTGAAAAAATTTTCAAAATCGATTCAAAATATTTTTCCGTACATACATATGTACATTGTACATATTTTGTTTTGTTTCATATATTTAATAATATTATATCATAACATAATCTTCAATTTCTTGTTTACTTAAAAATTCAATAAAAAAAAAAAAATTCTTCATTACATTAGCTTAGAAAATCTGTTTAATTTACATTTTTTAACATGAGATAGAACCATGCTAATTATAATGCAATAAATGAGAAACAAAACTCTATACATGTATGTGTGTTATAACACATATATGTGAACAGTTTTCACTTGTTCTCACAAAATTCTTTAATAAAAAAGTGAAATATTTTTATATTTCATAAAGAACTGAGATATAAATATAAATTACTTATTAGACTAACAAAGAAAGAATAAAAGTGAAAATTTACATTTTCTCGAAAACTACGTAACATAGAAAGAAAATTATAAGAACATTTTCTTCATAATTTTTTTTTTCCTTTTCAACGATGTAAAAATCGAACTGTCTTATGATAAGATCGAATGATAAAAAATGGCCAGAAAACCTACTTCTGGGCATCCGACGTGTCTGGCTAACGAACTTAGCCAAGCCAATTCAGAATCCAGTCCGCACACAAAATTTCATAAGCGTTAGACGTTTCGTTCGAGAGTTATCGTGGGAACACATAAATATATATATATATATATATATATATATATATATATATATATATATATATATATATATATATATATATATATATATATATATAAATTTTAGTGAATATCATTTTCGTATTCTAGGGACCTCAAAACAGATTTCTGCCATAGTCCCGGACTCAGATTGCGTCATGACACCTACTGTAATAGCTGAATTTCGAGTTTTCGAAATTCGCTAAAAATCATACAAATTGTTAGTTGCTAAGTATTTGCAGAAAAATAATTTTGGAATTTTTGTAAGTATTAATAAATATTTCTATAGATACCACCAATAATATTTTTACCTATGACTACTATTGAAAATACTATTTGTCTATTATATAAAAGAGAAATACCATCCACTCACTCATCTGTCGTGAAATCTCCAAAACTATAAAACTATAAGAAACTGATTTTATAAATAAATTTAGAATATCTAATTTAAATGTAAAGTGAGTTCAAAATTAACACCTGGCACTATCGAATAGGATTAAAATAAAACGGTTGAATTTTAACAATATTTTATGAAAATTAAATATGCTATGGAAATATGAATATGGTTAATTTAGAGTTGTTAGGCGAGAATTATGCTCAGAATTTTGGAATATCAAATTTGAATGAACCTGGGGGTCAGAATTGTCCGTCAAGGCAATCAAATAAGACCCAAATTAATTGTGATATTAAAATTGTCCCCTACGGTCTTGATGTCCCAAGCAAGGCCTAAAATGGAAATACTCCTAAAGCTACCTATTGATACGGGTATCTAGGTACATGATGGTGCGGAAATTAGTCATGCTATTGAAATATGAAGATTGTTATTTTAGAGTCGTTTGACGAGCGGAGCATGGCAATATAAATAAATGATGTTGTACAGAATTTCCGAATATCTAATTTAAAATTGATCTAATCATTTGACCCATAATTCAGATAATTTTATGCGAGTGAAACCGCGGGTTGCAGCTAGTTCTTTAATAAATAATACAGAAAAAGATAAGAAAACAAAAAAATAGGAGAAAACAAAGTATAACAAAACATAAAAAAAACTGAAGATTATACTTTACTTTTAAGGGGAGGTTTACTTGAGATTCGATCAAAAAATCAATTTTTTTTTTTTTGCAGAAATTGACAGCAAATTATGTATAGAATACGTTCTTGTGATTTTGCTGAAAGTAATTTAAAGAAAAAAATTATTGCACATTAACCGAATCCAATTTTTTATAAAAAAAAAAAAAAAAAACTCCAAAAACGTTGTTCACGTTATAATGAGTATTACCTATAAAATTTTAAAATCGTTAACTAAAACTCTAAACGCGTTTCTTTCGAAACCACGTTTTTGGAACTGGTTGACATGATAATTCAAAAACTATTCCATGGATTCTTTTTTAACCGACTTCAAAACCGAGGAAGTACTCAATTCAACCAATATGTTTTTTTTTATGTATGTAAGTAGTAGTTTTTGGCCGGTTGTAGACCCACCTCCCCATCTCCCGATTTTTGAGCGACCCTGGGAGGAGATAGGTAAGCTATACCTCTTTCGAGCCCTGTAAATTCGCTACTAGATGTCGCTGCTAGTCTGGATACTAGTGATCCCTGTGCGTAAGTTTGAAAAATTGGCGCCGAAAATCCTTTTTGATAGTTAAAAGATGGCGTTGCTAGTCTGAACCACCGCGAACTCTGTACCTAGATTCAAAATTCCATGAAAAGATGGCGTTGCTAGTCTGAACCACCGGGAACCACTACCTTGATTCATAATTTTACCATATTTTTATCTGAAAACAGGTTTAAACTTGTATAAATTGTCAGCTGACGTTATCAGGTTATTTTTCTACTATAAAAGACCGTAGTATAACTTTTCAATTACAATTTTGTTCGAAACTTTAGTGAAAAACATTAAATCTTATTGTTGTAAATTTTCAATTGTTGTGTTAAAACTAATTATTGTCAACAATGAAATCCATTACTGCTGGTGCTTCATCTGGAAACAGAGACATAATTCAAAAAATGGCGGGAAATTTTATGGATGAATTGAACCATCTTGGCGCAGTTAAACGATGGATTAAACTTTTTGATACAGAAATTGGAAAATTATATAAAATTATAAGCGCGAGACAATCGCCATCAAAATTCGACTCATTGAAAATGAAGACAATATTGGAGTTAGAAATTGGATACATTTCGTTACCGGCAAGATTTGACAATTTGAATGAGCAGAGTAATCCAAAACTGGATATTGTGAATAATGGACCCATTGGACTGACTTATAAACTGGAATTCAAAACGCTGGACTTTCTCGAAATCGTTGGGGATGCTGAATGGCAAATTTTGTAATTTATTCTCTTCAAAATGTATTATTTAATTGTACTATGTATTTTAAAAATTTCAATATTGTATCAATTTTTACATATATAATAAATAATTATAAAACAAAAAATCCTTTTATTCATACCAATCTCTAAATCAACTTTTGTAAGCTTGTATAAATTTGTCAGCTGACGTCATTAGAAGGTATACTAATATTAATAGCACAAGCGAAACATTTTGCATGCTGCTGCAGGTTTTAACTTGTATGATTGTATATTTTTTATCTGAAAACAGGTTTGTATAGATTTTATTCTAAATAAAACACATTTTCATATTTATCAATAAATAGGAAGTTAAGAGCTAAAATTTGGTAAGCGGGGATTATTTTCGAGGCACCTCATACTATGAAAGTGGGGTAAAATTTTTGGCAAATTTTGGATCCGATCCAACTTTTAGGAGGGTGACGGGGGCAGCAGAACAATAAAACTTTTCCAAACCGGTTGGCAATAATGTTTCGGTCAATTACCTACAATATATCCAAAATTCAGCTTTCTAGGATGATTTGGAGGGAGTATAGCGGGAAAAAAATGATTTTTGCTGGATCTAACACGCCCACAGCACCCAGAATTAACGCAGAGGGTTGAAATTTGGTGTGTTGATAAAGTTCGTACCTAGGTGGTGCTTTTTGGAGGTTTTAATATTTTACCCCACCCCCTTCATTTTTAAGCTACAATTTCATGCTTTTTTGACGTTTTCGAAGTTTGTACCACTCGCATAAGTCACCCGAAGAAACCTAAAGGGCTGAAATTTTGTATTCGGATTGAGTTAGTATCAAGGGGGTGCCTTTTGGAGGTCTCAGCTTTTAACCCTTACCCCTACCATTTTGATACCAAAAAGAACATGATTTTTCTTGTTTTTTATCAGTTTCGTTGGGGTCAAAATCTCCCCAAATAAAGCTAGAGCGCTGAAATTTTGTGTACAGGTTAAGCTAATAGCCAGCACTGCTTTTCGGAGGTTTCAACTTTTAACCCTTACCCCCACGATTTTTACGCCAATATTTCCTTAATTTTTTTGCTTGTATTCTAACACGTCTAGAGACTCTCTAAGGAAACCCGGAGGGCTGAGATTTTGTACGTGTATTGAGTTAGTATCTAGCTAGTGCCTTTTAGGGATTCCACATTAATTTCCCCCCTCCCCACTTCTCCCATTTTTACATCGAAATTCAAGTAGGTGAATAGTAATTTTAAAAAATTGAAAAAAAAACGACGTGAGCAGCGGAGCTCCATCACGGAAGTCGAATTTTTCCTTTCATCTTCGGTATTGAGTGTCTACAAGCGAAATATAATTGAAAGCCTACAAGCGATTTGTAATTTTGGTGGTTTCAAAACTGATGATGAGTGTCCGGTTTCAAAACTGATGATGAGTATCGGGTTGATCGGATTAAAAAAAGGTTTTAAGTTTTTAAGGGCTGAATCTCAGTAAATTTCAATTTTGTGCCGATAGCAGTTTACAGGGAAAAAGCCAACACAATTCGTACGAGGGAATTTCTATCCATGCTTATCCGCCAATTGCCTTTGTGTTTTATTTTTAAATATTAAGAAAGGAACTTAAATAGTAAACTGGAAGGCTTTTATGAAGATATTTTTTCTTTCCAAAAAAATCCAAAATTTCTATTTTATAAATAATAACAATCCAAAATTCCTAATTTATAAATAAACAGTGACTTTAACAACATTTTCAAATTACTTAATACGTATGTATTTCATTTGTTAAAAAATTGTATTCACTTTTAGCGAATTTCCAAAACTGGAAATTCAGCTTTTACGCCAGGTGTCATGGTGCGACCTAAGCCCGAGACCATATCAGAAATATGTTTTGAGGTCCCTAGAATACGAAAATGATATTCACTAAAATTATATATATATATATATATATATATATATATGTATCCGCGCGATAACTCTCGAACGAAGCGTTTAATGCTTATGAAATTTTGTGTGCGAATTCGATTTTCCAAATCGTTGGATGAGTTCGTTAGCCAGACACGTCGGATGCCCAGAAGTAGGTTTTCCGGGCGTTTTTTGCCAACAAAATGAGTTTTTTGCCAGAATTAAGCAATTTTTCAAATTTTTTTTTACACTAAGCCATTGTAAAAGGTAAAACGCATAAAAAATGTTTTTATACCGTTGCTCTAAATTACTTACTTTTCGAGAAAAACTAGGAAATATGTCGTTCTCCATTTCACTCGCACTCGCATTCTTTTTTTTTCTGTCTCATTTTTTGCGAGCTAAATTCGAAAAAAGCCGCTTTATAAGTAGCGTGTCATGATTTTTTTAATCCAATTTAACGATTCGGCTATATTCTATTTCTCTGTCAGTTAAATGTTTTTATAATGTATCTCTGTTCCATTTTTTTTTACAAAAAAAATCCCGACGATATCTGTTATGTGATATGATCAGAATTTAGATTATATTTACACCTTCCTAAAATTAATAAGAGTTTGCTTCAATCGTATAAAAATTACGTTAAATCATATTCAAACAATAATATTTTTACGTAATTTTTTATCCAATTGACAATACAGTTATGATTAGAATTGTATAATCAGAGCATTCTAATATTAAATAATTTTGCACATTCAATTTTTTTTTTTAACAAAGAAAAATTTTTTTAAATTTTGACACATTCTTTTATGAAATTTCGATTAAGAAATATTAAAAAATTTTAAAGTGAATCATTTAAAAAGAGTTAAAAATAAATTAAAAAGGAAACATTTCTCTATTTTAACATATTTGTAAAGAAAATTTTACAGTTTACTTACAGTTTTTTGAAAAAATGTAATAACATTTTTACATACAATAAAGATTATATTTGAACGGTAGGAAATCCACAAATTTTTTTTTATTTCTTTAATTAATTATTAAATTTGGTTTTAGAAGAAAATCTTCGTCTAATTCGCTCCAAGCCGAAAGTATAGCCACTAATAAGGACATTCCACTGTTAAAATAAATGGAAAATATATTGAAATTTATTTAATGAAACCCATTCATACACATTTTTAAAATATCCTTTTGAATTATATAACAAATAAAATCTGTGTAAAAAAATCTAATTGACGTGTTCTTTCTCAATTTGCTAATATTAAGTAAGGCTCGTTAATTAGGGAGTGATTGTGTTAAAATTTTAATATAAAATATGGTAATTTTAACCCTCTTTAAAAGAACATTTCGATTTTAACAATAAAAAAATTTTAAAAAGTGTTTTCGTTTTTCCCGGATTACCAAAAACTGTTCATAGGCATATCTGTGACTAAAGTTGCCTCCCTTTCTTAAGAAAATAAAGTATTTTTAAAATTTTGTGCAAAAGAATAAAACACAATTAACGAAAAAAAAGTACGCGTTTCCATATTTTTAAGATTTTGTAGTACAAGAAAATCCTTATAAATTCATCATATCTGTTATTGCATTTACTAGCTTTTACGCAATTTAATAAACAAAAGTCTGAAAATGGACGTAGAATCTCACTGTTATTAATTATTATGTCTTAGTCTTTTGAAAAATTATTTTTTGAACTAAAATAAGAATAGGAGGAATATAAACTTAGGGGTAAACGACAGGAGTATATAAACTTTATTTTAGATTCTACGTTTATTTTTACAGAAAATCATCAAGTACCTATTATTTCTTTTTTGAATGTATAAATACAAAAAGTTCGAAATTATTTTATATTAGAATTTCAATTTTGGTCGACCCTACGGGTTGTCCCCATTTACTCTTTTCTCGTCTCTTTTGACCCCAATTTTTCATAGAGAAGAAATTATACGATTTTTGTTAATTTTTCAAAAACCACCGATATTTTTAAATTTTTTTGGATACTGCTGATAAAGTGACCATCTTCGCGTAAATTTTTAATATATTAAAGATTAGGTACTCATAAAATAAATACAAAAAAATACGGTGTGAAGTCGGAATGCGTACCTATTCATCCTTGTCTACGGTAGCACATTTTTTATTGACATAAATATTAGAAACGCAGGAAAAGAGACCAGGAATCAACATAGAAGTGGATTATGGTACGATATATTTTCTGAAAAAAGTGCTTAGGACCAAAGTTATAGAGTTCAAAGTGATGCACTTGATGATCTTGAAGCACTTGACTCTCGTGATGCACTTGACTTTGAAGTTGACCTTGAGGTCAATTTCTAAAGTCATTTGAAAATCATTTAATATTTTTCAAAAGGAGTAGTTTACTTTTCATCCCTAAATGGTTCAAAGTATATTCGAACGAATTTCACATGCAAGATAGAAAATAAGTGATCAAGAAGTAATTTTGAAAAATACTTGCTCAATCGCAATCGGAAAAATAATAGTTAATCATATGTTGAATTTAATTCCTAATATGATAACTATAGAGTAGCAATAAAAATTTTAAAAAATTTTGAAAATTTCTAATATAACATAAAGTTAATGTTTAACTTACAATTGGAGTGATATTAAATCTTTTCTTAACTTCTAAAATTACTTACAAAAATGTTTTCTTCTAATTTTTTCTATAAATTTGCGCCTATTTTTTCATTTCGTCAGGTTTTTATTTTTTTTATTTTAGAAAAATAACGCAACAAATCAATTTTGAAGATAGATTGAGTCAATACATGAAATTACTGCTTATAGGTACAGGATATGGTCAAAGTTCGGCAATGGCTAATCATTTTCAACTGACCTTGAAAATCGATTTCAGGGTCACTATCAAGTGCATCGCTTTAAATTCTACAAATTTGGTACTCAGCCCTTTTTTCAAAAAATATGCCGTTTCAAAAATATTTAGCTATAACTGTTTTCATCTACAGAGGTTGAATGGTGTTTTCTACCCCTAAAAAGCGTATTTAGCCGAAATAAAAAAACACGTATTTAATATTTTTCGCTGTTTAATAAGTATGTTAAGTTTCATTCAAATTGGCAAGTATTAGTTGGGTAGTGTTATTTGTCAGAATGTTTTGCCGATCTAGTTTTTTCAATATTTCTTTGCTCGTTTTCAGAATTTGTATTTTAATTTCTACGGACAAATAACTCATTCTTTTCTTCGATTTTAGTAACTTTTATTTGCTGATGTTGACCATTAATTGATCGAAACATATCAAATATTTTTCAATGATTTTTTTAGCGAATGTCGAAAATTTTGAAAATTTTTTCACCGTTAGTAAGTTAAAGTATTTGAATTCATTAAGTAATTAAATGATGTCCACAAGAACCTTACGAACTACCATAAGTTATATGAGATCCCTAGGACCCGTTTTTTACTGTTAGGATAAACTTTTTACTAAAATTATTTTAGATGAATAAAGGTTATGTTGTATGATTTCCGCCAGGGTTTACTGTTCCCATTATTGTAAAAAATAAACTAACCGACCGATTTTGAAAATTTTTTCACTGTTAGAGAACTAAATTATTTTAGATGGATACAACTATGCTGCACAAAGTCCGTTCGGGTTCTTGGGTTCCAAAAATATCAAAACTAATTACCCAGCCGATTTTAAAAAATCTTTTACTCTTAGAAAGCTAAACTATTTTAAATAGGTACAGTTCTTAGATGAGATCCGCCAGTCCCCAAAATTTGGAAATTCGCTATGTTATGCAGATGCTGCGACAGGGGTATTTTTTAAATTTTTTAAAATTACTATTCGCCTACTTGTATTTAGAATAAAAGTAATGCATTTAAAACACATTTAACAAGAGCATTCAATTCCGATGTAAAAATGGAAGAAGTGGGGGGAAAAGTAACGTGGACTCCCTAAAAGGTACTAGCTGGATACTAACTGAATACACGTACAAAATTTCAGCCCTCTAGGTTTCCTTAGAGAGTCTCTAGACGTGTTAGAAAACAAGCAAAAAAATTAAGAAAATATTGGCGTAAAAATCGTGGGGGTAAGGGTTAAAAGTTGAAACCCCCAAAAAACAGTATCTGGCTATTAGCTTAACCTATACACAAAATTTCAGCCCTCTAGGTTTATTTGGGGAGATTTTGACCCGAACGAAACTGTTAAAAAACAAGAAAAATCATGTTCTTTTGGGTATAAAAATGGTGGCGGTAGGGTTTGAAAGCCGAGACTCCCAAAAGGCACCCCCTTGATACTAACTCAATCCGAATACAAAATTTCAGCCCTCTAGGTTTATTTGGGTGACCTGTGCGAGTGGTACAAACTTCGAAAACGTCGAAAATGCATGAAATTGTAGCTTAAAAATGAGGGGGGTGGGGGTAAAATATTAAAACCTCCAAAAAGCGCGACCTAGGTACGAACTTTATCAACACACCAAATTTCAACCCTCTACGTTAATTTAAGTTCCTTTTTTATTATTTAAAAGTAAAACACAAAGGCAATTGGCGGATAAGCATGGGTAGGAATGCCCTGGTACGAATTGTGTTGGCTTTTTTCCTGCTAACTGCTATCGGCACAAAATTGAAATTTACTGAGATTCAGCCCTTCAAAACTTAAAACCTTTTTTTAAAGCCCCAATCAGTCGGACACTCATCATCAGTTTTGAAACCACCAAACTGACAAATCGCTTGTAGACTTTCAATCACATTTCGCTTGTAGACATTCAGTACCGAAGATGAAGGGAAAAATGCGACTTCCGTGATGGGGCTCCGCTGCTCACGGCGTTTTTTACATTTTTTGTCAGGCAGACTTGAAAAGAAAATAAATATTTTTTTCTAGATATGGTGCAAGCCAATTTACATTAGTTTCTCTAGGTAAATTAGGAATTTCCGATTTCCTTTACACCCAAATGGCTGTGGGGATACACTATATTGGTCGTGTCCCCTTTCGTCACTTCCTAATAGTAAAATCGGGGTTATATATTTCGAGTGGCCGATTAATTTTGACAGTCCCAATTTTAGTTATAAACGTTGCTTATTCATATGTGGTTTGGCAGACGAAATGCGATCACAGAAGAAAACTATTCTAAATATGCAATAGAAGTAACAAAGAGATAGGGAATTCACAACTACTTATTGTAAGTAGTTGGTAATATAATAGTATTATTAGTGTTCATAATATTTGACTAGAAAATTTTGTTGCCACATAAAAGTATCCAAAAAGGACGAAAATGTTTTAGGTACATACTTGATTTTTTAATCAATAGATAACAATAAAGTAGCATCGTTGATTAATGCTAGAAGTTCGTTAACTCCTCCATTTCTATATGAATGAAAACAATCATTTCTTGATGATAATAGCATAAGATACAGAATACACAGAATGAATGTAAATACAAAATCGTGTGGTTCGTATTGGGCCATTCTGTGCCCTCTTATACAAGTTCCTAACCAGTCGTTCACAAGTTGTGCAAAAGCAACATAGATTGTTGCATGATTGTTGTGTCATTGTTATCAACCATATCAAGTATATATTATACGTATAAATATGCGATGCATAAGCGATGTACACACACACTATACACATATACAAGCACGAGGTCAGTGTATATACATGACATGTTGATGTATTAATATGTTGTGAGCTTGGTGGGAGAGATAAAACGTCATTTTTTGACTACACTGATATCGCTAGTATAGAGATAGTAAGTTCGTTTCTGGTATTCTGTGGCATAAAATATATTCAAGTTTCAACATCAGAACTCCAGGGAAAATATTACATATACACTTTGATCCCGAAATATGTCAATGCTATTGTTTCCCTACAGTTTGTTAGCATCATTTTTATAAGTATCTTTCTTACAATATAAAATTTTTGGTTTTTTGCTGTGACGTCTCATGCCCGAATAAATCATTTTAATCATTTCAGCTGCCAATTTCTACTTCGCAATTTTTATCTGAAAAATTAAAATATTTATATCTTTTTAAGAATAATATAAATGATAAATTATTATCACTGAATCATATGTTATGTTATTCGCAATATTTTATTATCAGAGATGTGACTTATTTAAGATACAAGTATTTGAAATACAGATACAAGATACAAAATACGTATTTTCATCTTGTATCTGAAATACTTTTTAAAAAATGTATTTTGTATCTTGTATTTAGATACTTTCTTTTGGTATCTTAGTATTTTGTAAATACTTAAGTTTTCTAAAATACTTTTACCCATTTTTACCAATTAATCCCATCATAAGGTTAAATTAAAACTGACCCTTTAAAATTTTAATTTCTCAACTTATCAAAAGATGGTTGATCTATTTATTTTTGTCTGCCACCGTCGCGTCGCCACTCTCGCCGCGCCTGCGCCCTATTATTATTGCTGGCGTTGATATATAAAAAAAATAATAATAAATTAATCAAAACTTATTAAACTAAATTTAAAAAAATATCATTTGGTTATAAACAGCACTACAAAAGATTGCGATCTTTGCGACGTCATTAAGATATTTAATATAAAAATGTTTATAACAAGCAATAATTGCATAGGATGAATAATTCAAAATAAAAATATATATTAATGTTTTCAGTCAAGTAGACATTATAACGTCACATATGCGCTTGGAAACTGTCGGCGAGTTGGCGTGTTACCGGTTCTAATTGTAAATTAAAAAATTTATTTTTAATTTGATATAACTTTTTAAATATTAGGTAAAAAAAATAATAAATACCCAATTAATGTGTAATGAAATAAACTAAGTAAATCTCCTAATTAATAAAAACTTCTTTTTTTTTTTAAAAAAAAAAAAAAAAAAGTATTTTATCTTAAAAAAGTATTTAGAAAATACGTATTTTGTATCTAGTATTTCAAATACCATTTCCACAAGTATCTTGTATCTGGTATCTCAAATACCATTTTTAAAAGTATCTTGTATTTTGTATTTCAGATACTTTTTAAGGGGTATCTTGTACATCTCTGTTTATTATCAATTACTACATTACAACATCAGTTAAATACCCAATTAAAAACTGATTTAAGTAATTTTTCGTATTTTGAAACTATATTATATAGCTGTTGTATAAAATTTAATTTTCAATCGGTATATTATGAGCATTTATAGGTAGGCATATTGTTACAAGCTATAGTAAGAGTGGGATAATTAAGTCTTAAAAGCTGGTATATAAAGAGAGAAAACTAATAATAATTGTATACCTTATGAAATACTGATTACTAAATGTCTGGGTATTTATTGGAAGTAAAATACTTAAATAATTTAAATTCAATCCATCAATTTACATTTTTATTAGTCATTATTTACGTTAAATAACGTTAGAAAGAAATCAGAGGTTTGTTACTTTTATGGAGTTTATTCAAACCACTAACGATTTAACATTGATAATTATTTGTGATTTTTTCACAGTGGTTTCTGTTCTCATCTTGAATACTTTACATAAACAGAAATGGACAGTAAAAACGTTTTTAGAAGTGAAATGCACTGACATTTCTTGGCGCTTGTGTTTGCACGAGGGTCAAATAGGTCATTAGTCGTGCATATAAAATAGAAATCAAAAACTGATTAGACTGATTGTTTTTAATTGATTCATTTGAATTAAATAGTTCTTTACGTCAGCGTCATTTAAGTAAAGGTTGAATTTTAATAACATATTATAGCGGGCTTTTCATTGTTAGTAAATTTTATTAAAAAACGGTTACCTACCGACGTTGACCCAAAACGATTTTAGAAGAATTATTCTGAGCAACTGCCTACGGGCAAGAAAATAATGGACTTAATACAAATACGTTAAATTTTCCTTAAGGGTCTTTTAGACGGTCATATCAGTTCTCAGTTCAGTTTCAGTATCAGTCAAACTGTCAGTTTTTCCTACGTGTAAAAATTAAAATCTGAAAGGAGAATTGAAACGGAGACTGGGAACTGACGGGATGGATAGACCTATTTGTTTCATTTCAGTTCTTAAAATTCCTATGTGTAAATAAGCGCGTCATGGCTCAGTTCATTTCTTCACGTTTAGTTCTCTTGAAAATCAGGGTGCCCCGACTGAACAAAAAACGGAAGCGACTGAGAATAGTGAGAACTGAACGGACCATGTAAAAACAAAGCTTCTTCCGGAGAACGGAAACTGAAACTGAACTGAAAACTGAAGTTTCCAAAGAACGGAAACTGAAACTGAACTGAGAACTGATATGACCGTCTAAAGGGTCCTTTGAAAAGCAAAGAAATGAAAAAAAAGGTATTTTTGAAAAAATTTATTTACACAGAAAGTGCATGAAAGTTAGTGATTGCAATTCATGATGTTGTTGTTGTCTATATAATCTTCTTTATTTTACATATATTTCTAAAATGATACAAGCTTTAAATATTTAGAAAAATTAGTTAAAACAGACAAGAATAATTAATATCTATAAACATTTCTCTCTATGTATATACTTATGCGGCTTTAAGCGTACTAATGCTGTGTTCGTAATTTTTTGTTGTAATAATTGCAAACTGCAACGTGTATGTATCATGTTGAATTTAACTGAAAATGTCCAACTAATCAAATTTTTCATTTTCTGTCACCAGGATTTTATTTTTATAATTTACCACAAATTATCAAAATTTAAAGGCAACAATTAGATCATATATTTCACTTAAATTCACTTTGTTTTTGATCTGTCAACTGTCAACTTACTATCATGCGCCATGTTGTCGACAATCTTTGTGGTAGAAGCGACTTTATCTACACTGTCGTCATTGTCTACGCCTACGTTCAAGTGTAGACTATGGCCGCATTTATGTATAATTGCACAACACTACTTGTTAGTAAAATACGAAAGATGTTGCAAAATTGTTAAACATACCATTATTATTTGTATTTTGTTTTTAATTTTAAGTAATATGTAACAATAAAATGAAGTACTTAGTTTGGAAAATTTAAGGCGTAGGTTTAGTTACCGCATATTTATGTTAAAATATAGTTTTTTAGTTTATACTAGGCGTTTGTTGGTAATGTTACGAGTTGCTAAGGAATAAAAAAATATTCGGTACTGCGCGAATAACTAAGTGTGAAAACTATCTACCTATGTTTTATTATAGTTTCTGAAATATAAAGTTTGCACACTTGTTGAAAATAGAAATATATCGCATGAATTAAAACGGTTTAAAAAAGAGATGGCTGTCAGTGTCTGAAAAGTTTATAGATAAGGGGGCGTCCATAAATTACGTGAGGTGTTTTTTTGAATTTTCTGTACCTCCCTCCCCCCCTGGTAAGATTTCGTGAGATTTTATTCAACCCCCTCCTCCATCCCCGAATCTCATGTGAGATTTTTCAAAATGTGGGTTTCTTACGTAAACGCGTTGGATTGTTATTGTAAAAAGAAAAAAAAAATTTGCTTCGTGCTTTTATTTACGACTAGTTATCAATATTGCTGAGAGTTATAAGTGTAATAAAAATTTAACAATAGAATACTTATATCGTAACTACTGTGATTAAAAAAAGAATATCTACTCTAATTCAGTCCATGGAGAATCATGCGCGGTCTCAAGAGAGACTATTGGAACCAACATGTCCATATGATTTTCAGTAAAATCATCTGCTCCTTCAACTTTGTTCTGATCTAACCACTCTAAGCCGTTGGCGCTTGCGCACAGTAATGGTGGTTTGACAGTCAGTAAATGTATAACGTCGAAGTATGAATGAAATTATTTTCTTTCGTACGAATTAGTAAATGATCTCAATCGTATTACGATTACGCTTAAGATTAAATCTTAAGCATGTACAATCTGGATTAAATGGACCAAAATAGTATAATTTTTTTTTGTTTCAATCAGAAAAAAAATTGCGTGATATTTGCCGAGACCCCCCCTCTCTCCAACGTAAGATTAGATGAGATTTGACTCAACCTCCTCCCCCTCTTAAACATCTCACGTAATTTATGGACGCCCCCTAACTAGTAATTTGTTAGAGATAGCGCTGTCGCTAAAAAATGTTACATATATAAGCGAATAAAATTTCAATTTTTTTAAACACAAAGTTATGTTCAATAGGTAAAGTTAAGGCCGTTGATGGTATCTGGGCTAGCCAAAATTAACATATATACTGGTATTTTTTTTATGCCGAGTAGACTGTATCGAATGATCATAGACGAGGTGCTAGGTGACACTGAGTATACACGAAAGAGGTATAGAATTTGACTTTTGATTATTGTTAGGGGGTCTTAGGTGAGTATGAAAACCCATGTCGTCGACCTCTAGAGTGGTCGACAAATTGGGGGGGAGGGGGAAAAGTTGCAGAAAAAGCCGATCGGGAGATGGCTTGTATCTGGTTTATTATTGATCGTAGAGTGATAATTGAATTGATCCTGATCATTGACCTTGAGATCACGATCAAGGTCATATTCGGATGCAGAATTTTCCGCATTTTCCATTTCCGGGGTCAAAAGTGGGGGTTGACATATAAAAAAAACGAACTTGACCTTGATATGACCTTGAACCTTAGCGTTGAGGTCAAGATGAAGATCATTATCGGATGCGCCGTAACAAATGGTGGAACTTTTGTCTTCATTATTTATCCCAAAAATGCTTTCCCGCTGAGATTTTTGACTTTTTTAAACTTTTGACTAGCCCTGTATACTAAAAATACTTAAATTTTAACGTCGCCTTCTATTTTCATTTTTGTACACGAAAACCGTTAGGTATATCAAAGATTTGCATAGGACATAAATTTTAGATCATTTTATTGCAAACAATTTAAAAAAAAAAATTATCACTCTACGATCAATAATAACCAAGATATAAGCGATCACCCGATCGGCTTTTTCTGCAACTTTCCCCCCTCCCCCCAGTTTGTCCTCCACTCTAGTGGTCGACGACATGGGTTTTCATATCACCTAAGACCCCCTAATAATAATCAAAAGTCAAATTCTATACCTCTTTCATGCATACTCAATGTCACCTTGCACCTGGGCTGTCATGTGAATTTGTAAATATGTTAAGGATGCCTGAATTTTCTTTGTTTATAGAGACGTTAAGTGTTTTTGCATCAGCTCTAAGACTCTCAGTAGTTTTTGAAAGTATAAGTATTACTATGTAAGTTCAATGAGCCATTTTCTCAAAATATCTACATCTCTATGATTGAAATTTTAATTTAAAAATTGCTGTGTAACCACATGAGAAAATTGTTTAACACCAGAGCGGCGACACGGGTTATTCGGAACTACATCTCTATAGTTGGAATATTAATTTCTAAAAAATAAACAATATTCCTAGGTAACCGAATTGGAAAATTTCGTTGCTAAAGTGGAATTAACAGAAGATGATTTTTGGTTGGTTAAATTAATATCTCGATTATAGACATGTATTCCCAAATACCTGTGTCGCCGCCCTGGTGACAGATTGCTACATATTTGAGAAAATGGTCCATTCATTATTCTAGCTAAGAAAGTAAAACTTATTTCAAACTAAATAAAGTAGTTTTTTTAATTGACGACGCAAAGATTACGCGAGCGCTCCTGGTTTTTTAAATTAGAAGCTGTATCAAGTAAAAATTTTTGTATACGTTTAATTGTCGTTAGAAAAATGTACTATACAAATTATGCGCAGATTACTAGATTTTATATCGCCCAGTAATCGTATACGTATATTTTTACTTGATGCTAGTTCTAATTTTACCACCAGAGGCGCGAGTGAGAATCTTTGCGTCGCCAATATCGGAAGATAATTTATATTCATATTACTATTACCACTGACAATGAGTACAGAATCGAGCATAAACATACACCATAATATGTATGTTTCCTAAAGATATCACAGGCATTAAACTGTGAAGCATGACTCCAATTTGTTAAACCCAACTTGTAATCACGGAGACTTGTTTATACATATTAGATAAACCATTAAATTAATAGTTTGGCCGCCATCAAACTAATCCCATCAGTCAATTTTTTTGCTTCAATTTCTTAATGTATTTGAATACACAGCATTCTCTCTAGTCGATTCTCTTTTCAATGACTGCGCTACTAAATGCTGTAATTAGTCAAATACTTTTTAATTAGAGAAGCTTACATGTATGACGTAAAAGCCATTTCTAATTGTATAATGTATAGTTGATTTGGTTTTAAATACTTATCTATTTATATTTACATTTTATCGTGCCAATTGAAACTGCATGAAAACGTGCGTTTTAATAACTTAACTGCGCTATACCAAGTATATAATTCTTATTCTACATTTAGTTTGTATTGCTCTATTTTTCAATATTAAATTTTTCTGTTCAATAAAAAGAAAATAAAAAATTCCAGATTATTTTACTTTAATATTTCCATAATCATACTAATGTATTTAAACTTTGAACTTTTGCTTACACTTAGGTTTCTATTAATTACGTATGATTTCTTCTACGACAAAATTTATAGTAAGTATATTTTGTATTTACTATACAAGTGATATTATTTGATACTGGTCGAATATTGTTTAAAGCAAAATTATCCCTAATTGTCAAAAAACTCAATTGTTAAATCAATTGTTGAAAATTACAAATGGCCAACTACCCCTAATTATGAAAAATTACTAAATTCGACCCAACCTTAATTCCTACATTTCTAAATTTAGTGTTGGGGTGCAGTAGTATTGTTTGTCGGAAAAGTGGAGACCGGAGAACTATCTAAAAATCTCAACTTAATTAATGTTTTCTTGTCCAATTGTGGTCTAGAAAGTTTTAAATAATTCGGTTTGAAAATAACTATAGATATTAAACAAACAAAGGCAATTAGGTAACTAGTTTTCAACATTTTTAGTCGAATTTTCTCCGAAAAATTAGACTTATACAGTCTATACGATAAGAGCTGCGAGAGGCGAGAGTAGGGGCGCTATCCGTTTTCGGACCCGTAGAACACGAATATGTAGAAAAAAAATGTCTGATATATATATATATATATATATATATATATATATATATATATATATATATATATATATATATATTTTCCCGCCACCTTTTAATTTGTGTAGGGCCCCCCTATGGAAGTTAAGAGATGAAATTTGGTAAATGGGGTTCACTTTTGAGGCACCTCATACTATCAAAGTGGGGTCAAATTTTGAGCAAATTTTTTTTCTGACCCGACTTTTAAGGGGGTGGTGGGGGGCGGAAAAGAAATAAAACTTTTCCAAACCAGTTTTAAATAATGTTTCGGTCAATTATCTACAACATATCCAAAATTCAGCTTCCTAGGATGATTTGGTGGGAGTGGAGGGGGGAAAAACGATTTTCGCTGGATCTAACAGGCCCCCAGCCTCCCAGAATTAACGTAGAGGGTTGAAATTTGGTGTGTTGATAAAGTTCGTACCTAGGTTGTGCTTTTTGGAGGTTTTAATATATTACCCCCACCCCCCTCATTTTTAAGCTACAATTTCATGCATTTTCGACGTTTTCGAAGTTTGTACCACTCGCACAGGTCACCCAAATAAACCTAGAGGGCTGAAATTTTGTATTCGGATTGAGTTAGTATCAAGGGGGTGCCTTTTGGGGGTCTCGACTTTTAACCCCTACCCCCACCATTTTTATACCCAAAAGAACATGATTTTTCTTGTTTTTTAACAGTTTCGTTCGGGTCAAAATCTCCCCAAATAAACCTAGAGGGCTGAAATTTTGTGTACAGGTTAAGCTAATAGCCAGACACTGTTTTTTGGGGGTTTCAACTTTTAACCCTTACCCCCACGATTTTTACGCCAATATTTCCTTAATTTTTTTGCTTGTTTTCTAACACGTCTAGAGACTCTCTAAGGAAACCTAAAGGGCTGAAATTTTGTACGTGTATTCAGTTAGTATCCAGCTAGTACCTTTTAGGGAGTCCACATTACTTTCCCCCCCCCCCCCTTCTTCCATTTTTACATCGGAATTGAATGCTATTGTTAAATGTGTTTTAAATGTTCTAAATACAAGTAGGCGAATAGTAATTTTAAAAATTTTAAAAAAAAGTGAATACAATTTTTTAACAAATGAAATACATACATATTAAGTAATTTGAAAATGTTATTAAAGTCACTGTTTATTTATAAATTAGGAATTGTGGATTTTTATTATTTATAAAATAGAAAATTTGGATTGTTTTGGAAAGAAAAAATATCTTCATAAAAGCCTTCCAGTTTACTATTTCAGTTCCTTTTTTAATATTTAAAAATAAAACACAAAGGCAATTGGCGGATAAGCATGGATAGAAATGCCCTCGTACGAAAACATTCTAGGATGTCAAACATTCATTCGACCTAGAATGTTTCGAATAACATGTATCTCCGAACCCTTTGAGGTACAAACGAAAAGAAAAAAGCTACAAACGTGTACAAACGAAACTCTATAAAATGCCGTCGTCATATTTTCAATGTCTCTAAAAACACAAATTTAATTCGACCTGGAATGTTTCGAATACGAAGTATCTCCGAACCCTTTGAGGTACAAACGAAAAGAAAAACGGTACAAACGTGTACAAACGAACCTCTATAAAATGCCGTCTTCATATTTTCAGTGTTTAATTCGACCTAGAATGTTTCGAATGCCATGTATCTCCGAACCCTTTGAGGTACAAACGAAAAGGAAAAAGGTACAAACGTGTGGAAATAGAGCTCTTTTAAATGCCGTCGTCATATTTTCAATGTCTCTAAAAACACAAACTTAATGCGACCTAGAATGTTTCGAATATCATGTATCTCCGAACCCTTTGAGGTGCAAACGAAAAGAAAAAAGGTACAAACGGGTACAAACGAACCCCTGTCGAATGACACTAATAAAATTAAAATGTCTAAAAGTTGGGCGCTGGTCTTTTTTTAAATTTTTTCTAGATGTTTACCCTTCGTGGTACAAACAAAATAAAATGCGGTACAAACGGGTACAAACGAAGTACAAACGAGCTGTATTATTTATTTTTAAATTTTCGAAAGTCGGGCGCCAGGTTCACACCGGTCTGTTTAAGTTCCTTTTTTAATATTTAAAAATAAAACACACAGGCAATTGGCGGATAAGCATGGATAGAAATGCCCTCGTACGAATTGTGTTGGCTTTTTCCCTGTTAACTGCTATCGGCACAAAATTGAAATTTACTGAGATTCAGCCCTTAAAAACTTAAAACCTTTTTTTAAAGCCCCGATCAACCGGACACTCATCATCAGTTTTGAAACCACCAAAATTACAAATCGCTTGTGGACTTTCAATCACATTACGCTTGTAGACATTTAATACCGAAGATGAAGGGGAAACTTCGACTACCGTGATGGGGCCCCGCTGCTCACGGCGTTTTTTTTAAGTTAAATAGGAAAAACACTTTCTCCAAGAGTGAGTATCTCAATATTACGTTTTCTAAATTCGAGGATAAAAAGTGTAGGATGATTATTCTGAGAACGGAAAATTGCAATACAATAAATATGAAGTACCTATACCTACAAACCAAAGAACATATTATTTATATATATATATATATATATATATATATATATATATATATATATATATATATATATATATATATATATATATATATATATATATATATACAGGGTGTAAAACAAATAACTCTCGTCATTTTGTGAGGTGACTCATACCCTGTAGACACTAAAACCACAGGAATTTTTTCGGAATTAACAGTCACGTCACTCTTCAAAAGGATAAGAGTTATTTCCCTTACACCCTATATATATATATATATATATATATATATATATATATATATATATATATATATATATATATATATATATATATATATATATATATATATTTTATAGACTCACTCTATCAATTCATAAATGAAGCACTGACATACGACCAGTATACGACCTAATAGTATTAGGCGAGGAATTTACCCTTAAGAAAATGTCTAGGAATTGAAAAAGTGACCACGAGCGATCTAGTGGCTAGTTTTTTTAATGGTTGCAGATTTTAAAATAAAATAAAAAATTCAAATACTATTTTTTGATTAATTCATGGCTGCAATGTTAAAAACTGATTAACATAAATAATTTGACAAGTATTCTTATAAATATTTGATTTAAAAGTCTACGTATTCATTCTAAAATATCATATTTTCAATAGTTTTCCCTCTCTCTAAAAAAAGGTTATAAATATTTTTTTTTATATATCAATTGCGTTTATAGAATAGGTAGTAGGGTAAAAGCCCCGTTTGTGGAACGCGATCCAATAGAAAAACAGTTTTGACATTTATATCTTAATGAAGTTATTTCTGAAAGAAACGTCTGATAACAAAAATTATTATTAATAGGATGATTGTTTTTCAATTTAAATTCATCTCACATTTAATGTTTCTTTACTTAATTAAAGAAATACATATATAAATTAAACAGTTTTTGCTAAATGTGTCTCTTTTGCGTTTGATCAATGCTTATTTATAGAAACACATGCCTTATAAATTTCAACATTTTCCAGTTAATTTTCGAAGTTAGCGCAATAAAACTATACAAATAATTTTTATTAGTCCAGTTAAGAGATTATAAGAGCTAAATCATCTTTTTATTCGGTTTAAATGTAATTTATATATATATGTGTATTTCTTTGAGTACACATATAACCTGTGTATTTAACTAAAATCATGTACGTAAAATAACTAAAAATTTATATTATAAATAGTTTTAATTTCTTTTTGAGTCTAAAATATTTACTTACTGCTTTAAAATCGTAAAATTTTTAATATTTTTTTTATTTCGGAGCGTATCGTCAATTGATAAATAAAAAAATATTGATTTAAAGTTGCAAAATTTTATTAATAATGAAAAATTGTCGCCATTTTGATAAGTTAGTTTAGAAGGTTTAGAATTGATTAGAACTTTACCAAAATACATAGATGGCGAAACAAAATATAGTATTTTTCTGTGGTATTTTGGTATATTCTGTGGTTTTGGTCGTTTATTTTATCGAATATTTAAACCATTCTATATTTTTTAATTTGACATTCTATTTACTACTAGATGTCACTCTATGTCATAGAGTGAAAAGATGGCAAAAGATGTGTCTGATGTATCTCATGTTCGTACATACGTGTTCTTTTTTAGGTGTCAATGTGCTGATTTTTTAAACGGTGTTAATATTTTCTGTCCGTTTTTTTATAGATGTCAACAAATTATAAAACAAAACATTAATAAATCAAAATTTTTGGGTTATATTTTCTTAAAAACATATTCATTGGATTAAAAAAACTTGGTTTCATGCTTATTAAGAAAAAAAAATGGGTGTTTAATTCATTTATTAATTTTTGTAAGCAAGTTTGATGAAATACCTAAAAATAGTGTTCCACAATCGGGGCTTTTACCCTACTAATATAAAATTTATACATATATCTTCCCTATTACCTACTTTCATTAATTCCAACTTTTCGCAGTGACGCCGACATTTGATAAAAAAAATACTATTAGAAATAATAAACAAATATGGAATACCATAAAGTAACGCTCAAATCTATTAATATTAATACTATTAGAGTTTTTTTGTTCGTTTTTAAATTCTGAAACGATTAAAAGAAAAATCAGCCATTAGAACCCTTGTGGTCGCTTTTTGTTAAAAATTAGGGTTAAGTTCCTCCTATATACAGAGTGAGTTTTCCAAGAGTTTCCATTTTTATTATGGCTAAACTAATGACCTAATCAAAAAATTGTTCAAATAAAATTTGTAGCTACTGGCGGGGGGTATTGATTGATATACTTCAGAGCTTTATAGCTCTTGTGGTTTTCGAGATATGATACAAACTTACCTTTTTTAAGTGGAACAGTATACTTATTTGTTCATAAAAATTATTCACAACAATAATTATGTACTCGAAAATAGTTACTCAAATATGCGATAATTAATTTTGAAGTTTCCCGCTCTGTTTTTGGAGAGAAAATAGATGACATGTCACGACTCTATTTATTATAGGGACTCTACAACTCGTGCAACTCGTGTTTCCAGGTAGCTAAAGCAGAAATTTTTAACTGCTTTGAATTTTTTTGAATGACAGCTGACATGTAGAAACATATTTCTATATTTTGCATATTGACTTTCGAAAAAAATTATTACCTTCGTTTGCGTAATTTTAATTTTAGGTTCGTTATTTAAAAATATTAATTGTTTTAATTTTAAAAGTATTATTTTTTAGGCCCGACCGGTGTGATATGAATTATTATTGTCAGGTTCGGTGCACTTCGCTGTTTGTACATTTTAAGCAAGGTATTCAAACAGTACTATCTGTTGATTCATTGAGTTACGGATGCTTTACTTACTTTACTTTTCAAAAGGGTTAAGAAAGTGGATTCCTGCAATAGTCACAAAAGTGTTGAAATGCAATGATTATTTAGTGGCTACCGAAGATAACTTGGCCTACAGACGTAATCGTGTTTATCTAAAACCTCAGGTCACGTATACAAAATCTAGTTCAAAACAGCAATGTAAACCAGTTCTGCTGAACCTTGAAAAAGGCAGATTTAAATGTCGTAATTAATACAGATAGTTAGGATTCCAATGATAACGATGCTGACAATGACAACGTGAATGAAGAAATCCCCAATGTAGAAAACTCTGTTTCAAATGGGAATGTTTATCCTCTTGATATCAACTAATTTTTACTAGTGTCCACGGAACGGCAAATTGTAATTCTTTAATACTGTCTTTTCTGTTGAAGTTGACGGAAGTTTAGTAAATGAGCCAATCTAAAACATCGGATGAAATGAACTATGCAAATTTTTGTTGATTTTGAAAAATTGTTTGGATTCTTACTGTAAAAGAAAACATGGTTATGAAATGATTATTTAGTACTGCAAATTAAAAACTAATCGTCAAATGAATAAAACATTTTTTCCTTTTGGACATACCGCAATCTCCTCTTGTTTAAATACCAGAATTTTGGTGTTAAAAATAATTTTTTTGGACATTTTTATTTAGCAGTAACAAATAATCACAGCTATTTTTTATACATCTATGCCATCCACATAAATATTCCAACAACAAATTACAAATAATATAAGATAGTGCAGGTTTCATATTTATTACTACATATTACTATTTAGAGTTTAGTAAGTAATGGCTTTTTCACACGTCATGTCATCTTTAATTTTGATTTCGTTAATATGATGTAATACTAAACATTAAAAATTAAAACTACAATTGTAATTAATTTAATTACTTGTTTATTAAATATTTAGTTGAATATTTGCGGACAAATTACAAATTATTTAGATAATTAATGTATTTAATTAATAAATTTTATTTCAGTGTAAGAGGTAAATGCGTACATACCATTACAACTTATTTTAATGTGTTTTTTTTTTTTTTTAATATAGATTGAGCACAAACCGTATTTTTTGCGTTTGGTTAAATAAACTTGAACCTGGGTTTTGAAAATTAAAATTTAAAGATGGGATTTCTCAAAAATATGGAATCAAATAATGAAAATTTTAGCATTATTAGTAGTTTCAGGTAATAAACTGATTTTTAAAAGACATTTCAACATGTTTCTATTTGAAAAAAAATTTTTGTTTTATTTCTAAAAAACCGTAGACTCTAGAAGTCTAGAACAATTTTTTGTAAATGGCCCCTTCTATTTTAAGTATTTTTTGTATAAACTTTTTTTCGATTAGACGCATATCTTAGGAAAAAAATCGAATGGCAATAACTCTTAAAAAACTCACATAGTATTCTGTAATATAGTAATCAATGCAATAACCGGTGGTACGCGTACACGGAGAGAAAATTCATAGAAAAATTACTATGCTTAGCACTACAATCGACGTGTAAAAGGCGAACATATTCAATTTTGTACGGTAAAAATATAAAAATTATATATGGTATCGTTGCTTTGTCACTTTTCACAGCAAATTAACAGAAAAACACGAGTCGACTTTCGGCTTTTACACCATCATCAGGTGAAAAACTTAACTAAAAATTGCTCTTTTTGGCGAAAACTATTTATAATATAGATCGGAGCAAATAATGCATTGGTGGGGGATGCATCCCCCACCAATGCATTATTTGCTCCGATCTATATTATAAATAGTTTTCGCCAAAAAGAGCAATTTTTAGTTAAGTTTTTCACCTGATGATGGTGTAAAAGCCGAAAGTCGACTCGTGTTTTTCTGTTAATTTGCTGTGAAAAGTGACAAAGCAACGATACCATATTTAATATGGATTTTCACAAAGTAAACCTGTCTAGTATTAATTATATAAAAATTATAATTAATCATAGAAAATTTAAAGGATAAAATGTTCTTTCCGTAATATTAGCTCCGTAAAATTTGTAAAACAGCACAGTAAAAAGTTCCATTCCCGACAAAAAAATATTTTTTAATTGTTTTTCTTACAAAAATTACCATGCTGTCTTATAATATTTCAAATGCTATCTGCTAATAGTAGAAAGAAAGAAAGAGAAGGTATCAACGCTGACACATAGCGAGGCAGGCTGCAAAAGGTATCAACACAATCATGAAGGTCACATAGCCAGGCTGGTGTGGCAAGTAATATAGCCAGACTGGTCACTGCTGGTGTGGTGTGGTGTGCAAACAGTATTCATTAGAATGTCTTACAGGACGGTCACCGTTTAATTCATCATTTTGTTACTTCACTATATTCAGTGTTAGAATATATTGCGTACAGCCCAAGCAGCATAAAGTTGAGGGTCAGATGCGCAAATGAAAGAGTATGACAACAAGAATTAAACTGTAACATATATGCATAAGAGTGTGATAGAAGTTGTGTTAGCACATTAAATTTTACCATATTAGCACAAGAATTTTTATGAAGCCATGACTAATACTTTTTACGTTTCAATTTAATAATATTTACATGATCGTAAAATATTTTTTACTTTGGTAGTCGATCGCGCACGCATTAGAAGAGAGCATGGTCATTTTTCTGAAATTTTATCTACAAAAATTATATGATTTTTCTCTCCGTGTAGTAACGTTTTCAAATAACTATTTTCAAAATATAATATTGATAATAAAATTCTAATTTTTTGAGAAAAAACTACAAAATATTGAAAGAGAAATACCCTGTCGCAGCATCCTTCATAACATAGCGAATTTTCGGTTATAAAAATTAGTTTTTCTTGGAAACTAGTTGACACAGAATAATAGTTTAAAGAACTTTTTTATGTGATTTTTTCTCCTCTTTCCAATGGTGAAAAAAAATCTCGCAAAAATTTTTGAATAAGTGGAAATAATTAATTATATAGACTTTTTTTTCTTCAGAATCGTGTTCTACGGGTCCGAAAATGGATAGGGCTCCTACTCTCGCCTCGTCCCGTTCTTATCGTATAGGCTGTATTAGTCTAATTTTTTCTGTTGAAAATGTCCTCTAATAATTTTTTTGTGTTGAAAAATTCGACTAATAAGACTAATTATTGATCTGTAAGTATACCTAAACTTTTAAATAAAAATTAATTATAACAATTGCGTCCAATTACTATAAAAGCAAAATTCTTAACACTGCATTTTATCTCTCAGTTTACTAACAAAGCACTTTAACACTTTAGTTACTTTATTAGACAAAAATTAATAAAACGTTTCCAAAAATTGTCAAGTTTTCTTTATCTTACGTTTTGATACAAAATTTAAAAAGTGGTACACCTGTAAAACAGTACTATCATAAGCTGCCAGAAAATATGTTCCTGCAACTGGTTCTGGTACTAATTCTAATCGTTCAATCAGTTTCTTTAAATCGACCATTTTACGAAATTTGATATTATTACGATTTTGGATGGAATTTAATTTACTATTGTTACCACCATTCAACTGTTTGAAATATTCATTGATATTAACTTTTGCTTTTTGTTCAAAAACCAGAGTTGTTATTCGATGAAATCCGGTATCTTTTGGTGGGGCTATTCCGCTGTAACTGACTAAGATATCACCTTTTTCTAGTGTTTGCTCAGAACCTGGTATGTTGCATTTCAACCATATTATAAATGAACGCAAAATAGGTTCTGTACGACTCGGAAAATCTGGATCAAACATACAGATTGTATATAGCTTATTTTTCTGTTTTGGCCATTGTACTTCAATGGGGGGTGAAAATGTTTCTCGAGGGGTTAATGTCGAACCAATTTTTACCGTGACATTGTTCTTATATTTAACAGTTAACAGATGTTTTGGATGTTGATTAATTAAAGTGGGAACAATTGCGGCAACTTGGAACTTTCTTGAAAAATTCATATCACTTTCGGTTTGACTCGTTGCTGGAATTAGTGAACGATTGTTGGTACTTCCCTTTTTTTGACTTTGGAAGAGAGATTTTGTAAATTTTCGCAACATAGTTTTCCTGTTTATTCGGATACTTTTGAATACTGTGAGTACTGTAGAGAAATCTGGTTTAAACATGGTTCAGAATCTGACTATGTATTTTTATTTTCCTATTTTTTTTTTAATTTTTCTAAATTGTGGGTTTTAACCAAACATTTTTGAATTTTTCTTTTTTTTAAAGTAAAATTTTTTTGGGCAATCCATTTTTACAGTATTAAATTTGTATTTTAATAAGTAAATATAATAAAAAAAAATTTTTGACAAAATGAAATTTGAATATTTCAAAACAAAAGTGTTACTATGGGAATTTTTTTGTAAAAATATCTTTTTAGTGTTTCGTACAAAAATTGATTATTCTAAGCTCTTGAAGTCACTTCGGTGTTTATCCGTTCGTCTGTATAGACGATTTCTCTGAAACTACTCGACGTAAAAATTTGTAATTTATCAAAGTCATAGAATGTGGTGGCCCCATTACAGATGTGAAGTTTAATAAATGAAAGCTTAAGGAAGCATGAATTCAATAATATACACAAACTCTCTAGTGAAATTTAAAGTATTTGAATCTCATAACCAGTAAGGGGTGGATAATTACAATATTTCTTTCAGTTTTACTGAAATTCCATACAGGGGAGGAGTTGTAGCCCAAAAATGTTAAATTATAAATTTCTTTCTCTCTTAATAGAATTTTTCTGCGACATTCTTTTTCCAGGTATAACTTCGAACTTCTGTTTTCTTCTAGAGAGTGAAGCAGATTTTGATACAGTTAGTTGCTTGTTTTCCTCTCTTCTTATCGATATATCATATATCACATCTATTCTGGAAAACGACCTCGAAAACGTAAAACTTTTTATTACATCTTTCTCAAATTCTAAAGAAATTTGATTATTAGGCGTTCGACTTAAAGCCTGAGTTAATTAAATTCATATATTGTCAAATTTAAATAAACAAATAAAAATAAAAAATTGTACAAAGAGAATGAAGTATTTTAAGAGAGTTCTAGTATGAAGTCAAAAATTTCAGTAGGTTGGACTGTTTTCGACTTATTACACAAAAATTTCGATTATAAAAATTATAGTTCAATAGAGTACAGTCAAAGTTTCTTTTAAAATCTCAACATTCCAATAATTTCTCTCTTAAATTTCACTTACATCATGTTTGTTTGTTCATTGTGTATTATTATCAAAAATAAATTGTAACTGACTGGTTTTTGAAAAAAAAAGAACAACAATACTCTATGCATCTTGGCCAAGCGATATGTAAAATGTAAGTTTAGCGTTTGCCGTGTTTGCCATGCAGCTCTAGCAATAGCAAGTACACCTCTACATATACAAAACGGAGCTCGAAAATGTCGTCGGTGTATGGGGGCGATGACTCAACTGTTCTGCCTCAAGGTCATCTTGCATTATAGCAATACGCGAACTATAATACAACACGATGGCTTTGAATTCAATAACGATTTATTAAGAGATTATAACAATTCTATAAAATTATTTTTATCTGTTGTCAGAGAAATTTTCAATTTCGTTCAAAGGTTTCTGACTACAAATTTATTATAAAACTAATGTTGTTCTACAGTTGAATCATCTTGTATTAAGTTACTTATGTACATATGTAAGGCCGGATTTTTAAATAGACAAAGTAGGGCCTCTATACTGTAGGGGCCCCTGGGTGCAGAAAATTAAGATATCCCTCAAAATCTTTTCTTTTTTTTTTAAATAATGTTTTAACATTAGCATTTAAGTCAGCTATTTATTTTTAAATAAAAAATAAAATATATTACTAAGAGTTATGGCATAAAGCTTCTTCGTACTTATAACGTGCTTGTATAAATCAGTAAAATTTACAATGAGTAGTAAGACTGTAAAGCAATTTATTTGGCCTAGCTCTTCAGCTATTCTTAAAAATTGCGCTAATGCTTCGATTGAAATGAATCAGGAGGAATGATCTAAGGATCAATTCACAAAACCCTTTACCCAATGTGTATTGGAAGCTTTTGTGAACATATAGATGGACAGACGGGCAGACATAGAATCACAATTTTTCAGGAAGCTCTAAAGGGTAAAACTCGAGTGGAAATTCAAAATTTCGTTAAAGGGCGTTCGCTTCCTTGGTAGACTTAGAAGCAAAATAAAACTAAAAAGGAAGAGTATCAGATTTACACTGCTTAAAGATTCCTATGTGTTTAAATCCGGCCCTATAGATACGTATAATCAAGTACTTACTAATTCACTAACAGAAATAACTGTAACTTGCACTTTTTTAATACATGAAATTCTAATGCTGAAAATATTCTTTACACCGTAGTAGAGAGCAGCAAAAATCACATAAGATAAACTTTAAGCCATTATCTTATGTTAAAGAGTTTTTGAGAAAATGTAATTGGTATAACCAGAAATTCCCTATGTTATGCAGGATGTTGCAACAGAGCTCTTTTTGGAATTGTAGCTAAAATCAGAGGTTTCCATTTCTATTCCTATTTCTCTAATTTTTCTCCTAGCTACGAAGTATACTGAATACAAAAATATAAATTAAAAAGACGATGAAATGATTTTGTTGACCACTTTTTTTTAAAGGCAACAATACACCTATTAGCGAATTTCGAAAACTCGAAATTCAGCTACTACGGCCGCTCTCATGCGCAATCTGAGGCCGAGACGATAACAGAAATATGTTTTGACATCCTTAGAATACGAAAATAATATTCACTAAAATTTATACATATATATATATATATATATATATATATATATATATATATATATATATATATATATATATCCGCGCGATAACTTTCGAACGAAAAGTTTAATGTTTATGAAATTTTGTGTGCGAACTGCATTCGGGATTGGCTCGGCTAAATTCATTAGCCAAACACGTCGGATGCCCAAAAGTAGGTTTTTTGGCCATTTTTTACCATTCGATTCTATCATAAGACAATTCGATTTTTACATCGTTGAAAAAGCAAAAAAAAAAAAAAAAAAATTATGACAAAATGTTCTTATAATTTTCTTTCTATGTTAAGTAGTTTTCGACAAAAGCGTAATTTTTCACTTTTTCCTCACTTTTAATAATTCCTCACTAATTTATATTTCTGTCTCAATTCCTTATAAAATATAGAAAAATTTCATTTTTTTACGTAAAACAAATGGTAGTTATTCAAAATCTATGTATTATAATACCATATCTCTGTCTCATTTTTTAAATTAAAATTAACCAGATATTTTAAGCATATGTAATGAAGTTTTTTTTTATTTTTTTTTATTGAATTTTAAATGAACAAGATAATGAACTTAATGTCATAATATAATATTATTGAATATTATAGAAAGATAACATAATAATTATGTTTGTACGCCAGAAAAAAAATATTAAAGAACTGGATCGATTTTGAAAATTTTTTCACTATTAATCATTAATGTTAGAAAGCTAAACAATTTTAACTGGATTTAAGGTAACTTATATGAGATCCGTCACGATATTGGGGACCTAAAAATGCTAAAAATTAACTACTCAATCGATTTTGAAAATTTTTTCACTGTTAGTAAACTAAAGTATTTGAATTAGTTAAGTTATTAAATAATGTCCGCAAGACCCTCACGGATTGCCATAAGTTATATGACCCGCCAGGGTCCACGGATCCCATAATTGTAAAAAATAAACTAGTCAAACAGTTTTGAAAATTTTTTCACTGTCAAAGAGCTAAAATATTTTAGATGGATACAGACTACGTTATATAAGGTCCGCCAGGGTCCATGGAACCCAAAAGTGTTAAAAATAAACTAACCGACTGATTCTGAAAATTTTTTTACTGTTAGAGAGCGAAACTAATTTTGATAGATATAGATTACGTTATGTAAGGTCCGACAGAGTCCATGGGACCCAGAAGTGTCAAAATAAAATAATTGATCGATTTTGAAAATTTTTTCACTGTTGTAGAGGTAAACTATTTTAGATAAGTACAAGTTATGGATAAAATATCCTATATATATATATATTAATGACGTCCACCGGGATCTTGCGGATCCGGAAACACCAGAAATAAGCTACCGAACCGACTCTCAAATTTTTCTCAGTGCACGAAAACTAAGTTATTTTAGGTGGATAGCACTATGCTCTAGAAAGTTCGTTCGGAGTCCTGGGTCCCAAAAATACCAAAAATAAATTACCCAGCCGATTTTGACTAAACTATTTTAAATGGATATATGCGCGAAGCGCCTTATGAGAAAAAGCGCCAAAAATTAACTAGGTACTCATCTGATTTTGAAAATCTTTTCACTCTTAGAAAGCTGAATTATTTTAAATGGGTACAGGTCTTAGATGAGATCCGCCAGTGCCCAATATTTGGAAATTCTCTATGTTATGCAGATGCTGCGTCAGGGGCATTTTTGTAAGTTGTAAACAGTTGAAAATTACATAACATATTAGTATCAATAACGACGAATTAGCACCAACTGCCTAGCTTAGAACATCTAATACTTGCTACCAAGTATTTTATTAAACATTAATTATTACTGTAAAAGATTTAAGTACAATAGAATCTCGCAATCGGGAAAAATATATTTATGGCTGCAGGGGGAAAATATACTTTACAACTGTTGACTATTACGCAGTAAGGAGAAATAATTTACAACTTCCTCACCTATGGTGGCCGTAATTTATTCAAGCTTATTTGGAATAGGTATCAGGAAACATAATAATTATGTATATAGGTATGTCCACAGGTAAGTAGAAAAACTATATCGAATAATAAAAATATTTCTTTGAAACCATTTTTCTTCTGTCTATGGACAATAGTGGGGATGGTCCTAGATAAACTAGATCTGTTTACAAAACTGCACTGTGCTAAAAGTTGAAACTCATTAGAAAATTATCAGGCAATTCTTAGCTTTTTTAGCATTCTTATTTTATTTTTATTTTTTAAAATTTGCTAATGTTTGACTTTGGCAGAAATAGGTGTAAAAAGTACACCTATTTCTGTAGGTATGTAAGTACACATAGCTAAAGTATGTAAATACACATAGCTAAATTACCAATTAAGTAAGTACTGAAAAAACATGAATCATTATCAGAAAGTAAAATTTTACATTTTCCTGATTAAATATACACAAAAATGAAAAAATATAGAAGGTATTTGCATTCAATAATAATACAATAGAATCTACCCAATTCTGTTATTCCCTATATGTTTTTGATACCATACATATTTCGGAAAAACGCAAAAACCCGTGTCCCCTAATTTTTGGTGCTCTTTCTATTTGTGATGATAAAAATTTGATATAATGAATCACTTAGGCTGTACAAAAAAATTTACCTTCATTTTTACCCCTCCACTCCCTCCTACGAACCCGACCCCGGTTTAACCTATACAGGTGAATACGTCTTTTAAAGAATAACATTTCGTTAATTTAAAATTTTCCTCTATCTCTTGTAGTTTTTGAGATATCTTAAAAAATATGATTTAACCCCCTAACGTTCGTGGTTGGTTTCACTTCGTAAACGTGGGAGATGGCCGATCAAAAAAAAAAATACGGTTTTTACCAGTACTACACATCAGCGAAGTTTCCTCAAAATTGGGAAGCTTTGGGTGCATCTCCCTGTTAGTATTATATTTAAGTTTTTAATGGCAAATAATTATTTTCCTCTACTACATTATATTTAGCAACGACCATAACTGTTCCAAATGCTTGTCTATTGAACTAAAGTTATTTTAAATACAAAAAGTTTGGTGAAACCTAATGAAACGTTAGCCATATTTTTTTCGGGGCACTTAAATTCGTAGTACACGGAGAGAAAAATCCTATAATTTTTGTAGAGAAAATTTTAGAAAAATTACCATGCTCCCCTATAATCCGTGCGCGATCGACGACCAAAATAAAAAATATGTGCTAGCATGGTAAAATTTAATGTGGTGCTAACACAACTTTTATCACACTCATGCATATATATTATAGTTTAATTCTTGTTGTCGTACTCTTTCATTTGCGCATCTGACCTTTGCGACCTTATGTTGGTTGCACTGTACCTGTAAAAACATGTATACAAAAATGATTGCCAACAATATATTCTAATATATATACTAAAGATAGGTAAATACCAAAAAGATGAATTAAACGATGACATCATCCTAAGAGAGTGTAAAAAAAACTGACTACTAGCTGCATCAAGGTGCTTGGTGCGAACTGTCTGACAAAGTTTCTTCCACAGTCCACACCTATGGTTCGCATGTACCTCGCTGATTGAGGTACATTTCATTACAGCGTTCCCAACACAACCAACCTTCTTTCTGTTTTTTTTCTTTCTATTATTAGCATGTTAGCATGGTAATTTTTTTAATAAAAACAATTAAAAATTATTTTTTTGTCGGTAATGGAACTTTTTACTGTGCTGTTTTACAAATTTTACGGAGATAATATTACGAAAAGAACATTCCATCCTTTAAATTTTTTATGATTAATTATAATCTTTATATTTTTACCTTACAGAATTGAATATGTTCGTCTTTTACACGTCGATTGTAGTGCTGAGCACAGTAATTTTTATAGGAATTTTCTCTCCGTGTAAGAACCGTGTACTTATTAAACTTTTGTGATAAATAAATAAGGGTATTTTATTATTCCAACTCAGGAGCGTATACAGCGGAGCTTCTTGAGGAGGGGGGGGGGGTCACACGGAAAATAATAGGACTAAAAAAATTTCTTCTATACCGTTGACGACCAAAAAAAAAATTTAAATAATATCTAGTGTATATTTTTAATTCTCGAGCTGGGGGGGGGGTTAATAACTAAATTAATAGTCTGATCTATTATTTGACAGTAAAATTAAAATTAGAATAATAGGTTCCTAAAAATCTCAAATTATCCTTGTATACAAATTAATACTCGTATTAGTTTATTTTTTCTTTTCTTTTTTAAGAAATGATCTGTTATTATAAATTGAAATATGAGCAATTTTACACTTTTGAATTGTTTTATAGCAACTAAAGAATATGTGTCTCTTATTTTTCGATGTTCGATAACGTATCAAAGAATAAATTAAATCAGAGGTACACCCCCGGGACACTCTTTATTAGTTTATTTTAACATATCTGATCCCCTACTTTACTCCTATATAACCCACATTTCCCTTTTCTTACGTCGTAATACAGCAACAGATCAGGACAGGGTTGTCGGCAAACCACCTTGCTTTGAATACATAATTAATGAAACTGTTTAAAGGAATCAAACTTCTAATACAGAATCAAAGAATTCAAAATACAGTGGCGTCGGTAGCAACTTCGAATTTATTGACCTTTCGTCACATACAACTTTCCTCATTAAAATAGGAATGTCTGCCGACAAAAATTTTAAATATTTAGTGATGAAAAAATTCACTCAGTAAGAAAACCAGTTTTATTTTTTGGTCACACAATATTGTAATAATTTCAATATCAACCATAAATATTTATAAATAAATAAATAAACTTCCGATTACACAAAACGAAGAAAAAGCCAATTCATTATTTTTTCTGTGTTGTTATGAAAGATATGAAAACACATTTCTGCCTTAAGGGGCCAAACTTAATTATAAATTTTAAAATTGATACTTTTTTAGCAATTTTAAGGATCGGTCACTACAACATATTATGCTTGTGTACAATTTGTTCAGATGGGTCGGATGGAAGTAATTATACTGAATACTTAATATAAATCGCGACAAAATCAAATCTTGTAGAATTCATATTAAATGACTTGACTATATTTCTTACGTAAATTCAATTGTAACAGTAATCAACCCATTTGAAATAAATCCTACTAATATTTTTATTTATTTATTGTTTTTTTTAAATCAATATTTACACTATTTCTACTTTGTATTTAGTCGTTCGGTGGCAGTGGGCCGATGCGTATTAAATTGTTAATCAATTGTTTATCACTGTTGTCATAGTCGACCAGCGGACTCACTCACATATATATATATATATATATATATATATATATATATATATATATATATATATATGGGGGAGCAAAATGAGGTACCCCAAAATTTTGGTAAAAATTTTTATATTTTCAAATTTGATAATGTTGAAAACCAAATAGTTTTTCATTTGATAACATATAAAAATATTTTGAATGTTTAAATAGAAAAATATTGATAATATAACTTTATGTAGTAAGAATTATTAAAAAAATAATAATTTTTCGCGTCTGCATCCACTACTAATATAACTGGTGATTCGTTTTACGTAAATTACTCCTAAAAAAATGTTATTATTTAGTAGCTTCGTTTTCGTATGAATATAATTATAATCTTACATTATTAAGGGGTACCCCATTTTGCCCGCAAAAAAAAAAAATTTTCTTGCGGCAGCTCGAAATTTGATTATTTTACTTTAATTACGACTGAAAATAATAAGATTCAGTATATTTCAGTCCTTAAAATCGTAACGGTTTCTTAAGTACCCCGTTTTGCCCCCCCATCGCTCTCTCTCCATCTCTTTCTATCTCTCTCTCTCTCTCTCTCTATATATATATATATATATATATATATATATATATATATATATATTTACCAAATGAAAATGATTTCATGCGATAAGAATGCACGTAAGACAGCACAGCAGACAAGCTTGTAATATAGCTATCTCTTACAAGATCTACTACCTAATATATTGAAAAAGGATAGTAAAAATTATAATAACTTTGATAAATGACAAAATTTGATTTTTACATTCCAACTATATGAATCATTTGCATTTTGTATAAATGCCAGTATATATATATATATATATATATATATATATATATATATATATATATATATATATATATATATATATATATATATATATATATATATATATATATATATATATATATATATATATATATATATATATATATATATATATATATATATATATATATATATATAACATAAATACAAACACAAACAGTGTGTGGCCACATAACCAGGCTGGAGACAGTCATCCGGATTAACAGGGGTGAACTTTTTTTTTAAAGTACGGTATATTGTTGGGTCAATGTTTATACATATGTATGTATAGTATTATATTATGAGATATAAGTCATTTGAAAGAATTTCTTTAAAAGTAACCTTTAAGAATACATTGTTTCTTTAAAAATTTAAATTTTTTATACAAATATTAGTTTCTAGTATTCTAACATACTAATATTATATTTTACGTTAATAATGTCACCAAATTATACATACATATTTCCATCTTTCGGTAAAAATTAACTGAAATTTAATTTGTTAAAAATATTTAAATTAATAAAATACATAGGTACTTGGATAACTTTTTGCGTGAATCGATGACTTCATTAATAATTACCACACAAAAGGGCGACTGTATGTTTATGTATGTTATGTAGGCATGTATTGTGTCGTGGTTTGTGAACTCTCTACCTGTAGCTTAAGTGTAAGGTAAGAATACCAGTAGCCGTCATGTTTAAGACATGAGCAGGACTTTACATTAAATTTTTTCGTTCATAATTATACGAAATAATCAATAGAAAAGCTAAAACGAAAGAGAATTTTTTGATCTTTCAGGAATATTTTGATTTATTTGAATACTTTTATAATAAACATATTAATAAAAATAAAATAGAGAAAAAAGTGTGGTGTACCAGTACCCGTCAATAAAAAATTAAGGATGTTCCAGTATCTGTTAGAGGAGACACTTTAGAATATGATATCCTTCATTCTTTAGAATATGATTAATCTTTAACAACTGAGCTATATAATTAAAATATTTAAGGAAAAAGGTTTATTAAAAAAAAAATTATTTTATTCTGTTAATTCCTTTTATGGGGTATTCCATCGTCACCGGTGAGACAATTTTAAGAGAAATTTCTTTTCTCTTTTTAATATTATTTGGAAATAAAATTAAATCGTATTCTGTGACGGGTTGGACAATTATTATTCAATTATTTAATTTTTTCAGTTCATGTGACCGAAATCTGGACAAGAATCGTCGTCGCAAAACATATTTTTTGAAGTGTTTTGGGAACACTTTTTTCTAGTTTGGAAAATTATATATTTGAAAGTGAATTAACTTCCCTTAGGAAATATCGGTTTTGACAAAAAATAATTCTTAAAATCGTTGTCTTTTTCCCTTTGTAACTGAGCTCGACCCCTTAATAAATGCAGCATACGTAATATTTTTTATTACAATGGCGCCTATTAGGTACATATAACGACGACGATTTCGATATTTTAAAATGTCTTTTAAAAATATTACATTATAATATGTATAAATTATCATATATATTTTGTGGTATTTTAAAATAATTTTTGTATGTTGCATAACCTGTTTTTTTTCTTAAATAAGAATAATTATTGGGGAGTATCGGGTACTTTTAACTGTTCTAATTATGACCTTTAATTAACAATCAGGTGCAATTGTAGTTTCGAATGGATTCAGTTTTCAAGTGCGTTATCAGAAATTTACTAAGTGAGGGGTAGGCATACATAGAAATAAACCAGTCAAAAGCGCAAAAAAAGTTAGATGTGCATGATTTGATTTCGAAATTAATAAGTTTGTGATATAATACTTCAGAGTAAAGTTCAGTCTTCAAAAAAGCACGTTTTAAAATCCTATCAGTAAATATATTTCCATATACAACAGTGAAAATAATGATTTAATATTAAAATCTGAAAATAAGTTATTGGCGTTTGGAACCTGAAATTTAGAATGTAAAATAAAACAAATAAAGAAACTTTAACAGTGTTGTTAATAGAAATTTCTAAATCACAAATTTATAAGCAGAATGCGCGAAAGTAACATCCTTTAAACTGTTTACACTGTTACCTTAAAACCCTACATTTGACCACGATGTCTATAGTGGTAAAGAAAATAAAAAGGATTAAATTTCAAACAATTCAAATTATATTTTTACAATTGGATTCATAACAAATTTCAAACTAGTACAATTACTGAATGGAATCTTTAAAGAAAAATAAAATCGGTAAATAATCAATTATTAAGTAGTCAAAATTGAACAATCAAAACAAGTTATCAATTAATTACATTAACCAATTAATCAATCGACAAATATAAATTCCAGAACTATTACAGCTGTTTGATAACAATTAAATAGAAAAATATTACCTGGTGAAAAGATATGAAAATTTATATACAATACTATACCGGCTAGTTACATATTATAAAGAAATATATTTACACACGCAGAGGTAACTTGGGAAAAACGAATTCTTAATTATAAATAAACTTAATACTAATAAATAATAAAAAATAATTGAAATAATCACAAAAGTATGCTAAATAAATTTCGATACATACCATTGCTACAATAAAATGAAATTAAATTTCATTAGAAAAAACTTACGTTTTTAGTTAAATATCACCAAATATTATTGGCGTCAGATGTAGAAATATTAAAGTGTTAAACACTAACTACACTAATTTTCTCCCTTGGTTACTCGAGCGTATTATTACTATAATGACATAGCTTAAATAATTAAATGTTTAGTAAAATCGAGCAACAAATATGATCACGAAATCTGAAGGGCCAAGTGATCGAGTGGTAATGGTACGTATATCTTACCGTACCACAGTCCCCGTAATTAATTTAAATACTAAGTGTCAGAAGGACACTTGCCAATTAACTACCCGTAGGTACGAGTGAAACTCTCTGCCTGCTGACTGACTGTGTTCTGTCTGGTTGCTTTTATCAGCTAACTTAAATCAGTTTGCCTTTATTGTTAAAAGTCGCTTGCGCACTACTTCATAGAAAATTCTAGAAATATGAATAATGTTTATTACTTATTGATGCATTACACAATACATATGTGCCTTTAATTAATTGTTAAGTATATTTTGAAATATACATATGTATCGTTGTTAATCATAAATAGCCAAATAGGGCAGGGTCGAAATGCAAAAGTATTTTAAATGTTCTGAAACAACTTTAAGAAAATTATATTGAAACGTTTAATGAAAAATATTAAATACATTTAAAATACGTTGCACATAAATTAATATAAAAAATCATATCTAATAATGTTTTTGTTGCACCAAATCAATAACATAATCTCATTCGTATAGATGAACTGTGAATGAAAATAACAATAAGAGAATGAACGCAAAAGGGAAATTTTCGCTTGTCAGGCGTTGATATAGTTAGAAAAATATGGGCTCTTGAAATGAAGCTGAAATTCCTTCTACCATTTTCCATTTTTAAACCCCTGTTTACTATATGTTATAAACCCCTGGTGACTATAGTTTAGATATTATAAAATAGAAAAAAATTAATTTACCTTTCTAGTTTATTAATCGTTAGATGTCCTTTTATTTGGAGCGAATTTAAAATTCTAGACATAATTAATTAAGTCCTATCAAATATTTTAGTGAATTTTTTAAATGGTGTTTTTATTCTTTATTCCAGTTTTTCCCTACTAGTTGAAGAATACATTGAAACCAACTGCATAAATACATTTAAAACAGCTGTTGTAATCCAAGGTAAAAAGAGTTGATATTTTTTATTTAACATTGCACCGTGTTATACGAAGTCAGTTCAGAAGGAAGAAAGCCAAAACCGAGTCGGACTCGCAAAATTAGAGTTTCACACAATGAGCAGTCGATAGACCAAATTAGACTTTTTTTTATTTACATATATTTAAGTCTTATTTTTTGCTTATGAAAACTAAAAAGCGCATGAATTATCCCACATTGTACTAAAACATTATAGACCAATAAGAGAATTAGATTTTTACGTGTCAAAAATAGCACCTGGAAGAAAAAAATTGTAAAAATTCCATAGAATTTGGCAAACTATTTTTAAACAGCTAAATCACTGCAGAAAATCCTCAAAGTGGGGTCAAAGTAGAGTTTCTTGAGTCCAAAAAAATTGTTGACTTTTCGTTTTTTTTTTTTGCATCCTTTAATTACTTAACGATACGTGCATATTGCAAACATCAGTACAACTCTTTAAGAAAATTTTGAGTCCGCAAGCGTGTCTGTAGGTGGTTCTGAACCTGGTTAAATAGAATTCTACGAAAACTCCTTAAAAAAAAAAAAAAACATTATTTCTCGAAAAAACTATTCAATATTTTGTAATTTTTCAAAAACGTTATTATTCCACTTGCTAAGGATTACACTTTCACCTAGTTTCACTATAATATTTTTTTTCTTTAAGCTATGAGCAATTAGAAAATGAAGATTTTTAGTGATTTTTTTTGGCAATAACTAATTTGTTTATGCTAAATTGCGGTAAACTGGTCTCACTCTGTCAATGTTAAATAGTTCCACAACTTTTGTGTGAAGTTTAATTTTCTTTTGAAAGTGTAAAAACTATTTTTACCCTAAGTAGTAGGAATATGGGCATTCTGGAGCCACCTTCCCACCTGCCGACTTTTTGAGCGACCTCGGCAGGAGGTAGGTAACCTATGTGGGTTCTAGAAGCCTGCGGCGGTGGGTGAAGCAAAATTTTTTTCTAGCCTAGCGGAACTTGATCCAGCCTAAGAGAACCTAAGGAAATTTGGTGTAACCTAAACAAAATTTTTTCTAACCTAAGAATTTCCCTAATAGATGGCGCAACCACCTTCGAGCTTTGTAAATTCACTGCTAGATGGCGCAGCCACCTTTGATAGCGTTGTTAGTCTGGATTCCTGTGTGTAAGTTTGAAAAATTGTTAATAGATGATGCTGAAAATCCTTTTTGATAGTTAAAAGATGGCGTTGCTAGTAGGAACCACCGCGAATTCTGTACCTAGATTCAAAATTTTATCATATTTTTATCTGAAAACAGGTTTAAAGTTGTATAAATTGTCAGCTGACGTCATTAGAAGATTTCTGTCTAATATGCAAAAAAATGAATTTTATCGTATGATTTCATATTTTTATCTGAAAACGGGTTTATACAGGTTTTCTCTAAATAAAAACACATTTTTTTTTATTTTTAATTTTAATTTTTATTTATTTTTTATTTTTTATTTTTAATTTTTTTATTTTTTTATTATTTTAATAAATTTATTTAAAAGGAATATTTTACAATAAAAATGTTTAAATGTTATTACGGTAATATTTGTATATGGATATGACATTTTCCATGGCGCAAGTTGCTCTGGAATGATGGTCGCATCGAGGACTAGTGTATATCGATTTATACATATTTTGTAACAATATTTGTCAATGGATTATATTGAACCACACGATCATGTAGTAGAAGACAGAATGCTGATGTATTCTCCGGCACCTCCTTCAACGTTTTAAATTCAATTCGAATATCCACTGGTCCACTTTTCAATGTTTCGTTTTGATGAGAACAATCGATGAATATGATTGGAGCGATATTCTTGAATTGTGTTTTGCTTAAAAGCGGTTCATTCTTCTTACAATCATAATATGCTTGTTGAAATTTCGAATACATGTGATATGCTACTGCATATCTATCATTACTGAAATCTAAATTCAAATCCATGTACGGGTATTTCGCAGAATTTAAATAAACTTTGACGTCTGAAAGTTCACAGTGATCGAAAATACTGGAATCTTTATCTTTTTTATTTCGTCGATTCGTTTGTAGAGCGAATATAATGTAACGCGGTTTCTCCAGCTGAGTCGATGTTTTCACCGTCCAAATGTTTTGTCTCGCTGTTGGAATCGTTGGCTGTATATGCATATCCCATGATCGAAAAGCAATTGTAATATCTCGACTATTTTCCACATATTTCAACAACTTCAGTTTCTGTTCATCTGCAACCGTAACGTGCGGAACCATCCATTGAATTTTATGTATATGGAAAGTGACGTCATCCGTTGGTGATATGACTGCATCGTGATCCGTCCGAGCTCGAGTCAGAATTAGTTGATGTTTCGCATTGATGATAACTTTCTTGTAATGGTTAAGAAATCCAAACATCCGCGCCAATGGTAGACAGAAATTGAAGTAACCTTTTTCCGTCACTTTAGTTGTTTCACCTGGACACCATCCAGCGTTGTAGAGTAGTTTGCTTTCATTTTCGTTTAATGCCAAATAATTGATTAACGTTGTTGTCGGTCCCACGTACTTGCATTGATCGATTTCCACGTCGTTCAGATCATATCGTATTTCTTCAAACAGGTACGCCAATGAATTATTGGATAATTCCGCTGTAGTCGATACTGTTTTATCACTCTTCAACAATTGTCCTTCCACATACAGACAACTTTCGTGCGGCAGCAGGATCAGATCTTGGTTTTGACAGCAGATTCGTATTTCGTCGCTGTTTCCAAACGCATTTAGAAATGGCGAATAGCAGTGATACTCGATGTTTGAAATGCTCTCATCGAAATCGATTCCAGTATTGATGCTTAAAATGCTGCTCATTTTTTCCTCTTCAGCTTGAAACCCAATTGTCGAAGAAATTGTTGTGTTCTCTCTTGTTAATGGTGGTCGTTGTTGCTTCTTCCTCGCCGATCCGTTCACCTTGGCGGCAAGTTGTAGACTGATCGGTCGCACCACATTTTCGTCTTTAAATACCAACATTTTTACGCTGGCTTCAAATGCAACTTTACTGTTATCGTTTCGCCTCGAAAATTCACTAAATTGCCGTCTTGATCCACAATTCGTAAAACTAGAGATGTTATCCGTCTCACGGTCACCGGCATATAAATAACTGTATTCGGTGATTCGCTTATTTTATACCCAGGTTCCACTTGAATCGAAAACGAATAAATATTATGTGCTGGAACGTTGTTCAGGTAGCTGTTCGTTGTAATGTTTGTTTCAACTTGTATCAGATTCACTTTCATGATATTCGTTGGTTTATCCGAATAGTGGTAATGACCAGCTGCAAGTTTTCGCTTACTGAAGCCAAGTAGCGAGCCAATTGTTCGTTCTTGATCGAAATGAATTGTTTCAGTACATTTTATTTCACTTTTAGCGTATTGTTATTCGCACGAAGTATAAGTTGCGGGCTATCACCCGGTTTTCTCTTCTCTAGTATCCGATCTTCTATTTGAAACTCCAAATCTTCCAAATCATAATTGCCAACAGGTATCTCGATGCATTTCACTTCTCCATCACCGTAATGGAATAAATTATTTGTTTCGTCGATATTTGGCACTGCATTGTATGTTTCAAAATTGACCAACCCGCATACATAATCACCCGGTAAATCGATGGGTGGAAAATACTCAGCCGTTAATATAGATGAATCACCACTTAACGTTAATGTTAACGACATGGTGACTAAGATACGAATGACAGAAAATTCTTACCACGGGTATATTTAAAGTATAGATGAGAAGTGCAACAAAATTATTGAAAATAATTTGTATTCCATAAAAATTCTAGACATAAATGTCCGCAGTTATACTGTTCATAATTTTGATATCTGTTATAATTATATTTAATATTACTGCCATGTAAATATTGCACAATTTCTGCGGGTGGTGACAAATTTCCAAAACTATCAAAATATTCGACGTTCTTGTTATCTTTGGCGTACGCTACCCAATGGCTTCCTAGTCCTGATGAATTATCCAAATTGACGACTCCACACTCCTTTCGCCTCGGCCGTTTCGGTAAATCATCTCTCATGAACACGCCACGAAAATTAGATAAATATTTGTTTCCAAACTGATAAATGTCGTGATCAGTTAATGGTCGATCGGGTAGCTCGCTTAGCGGTTTTTTGATACGATGTAAAGTCCCAAACCTCTTCTGTATGGTTTCAAATAAAGTCCAGTTCCAGATTTGGATCCAAGTGCAATTGCTTCCATCATCCTGTTATGACGTTCATTTTCATCCAATTGTTTCTTTGCTGTTTTATAAGCATTTACTGCTTTCGCCACACCGGCAGCACCTCCGGCAAGTGATCCTACAGCAGACAGGCCGGCAAAAAGTGGAACCAGGAATGGTAAAATTCCGCCAGTGTTTGGTATTGGAACGATTCTCGGTGTTGTAAATTGACTGTTCTTCTTCTTCTTGAAAATATTCTTCGCAGCTTTCAGTGCAAATTTTATCGCATTCTTAATAGTTTTCGGCTTCTTTTTCTTCAATATGCTTCTCAAATCACGAATTCCGGCACCAAATATTAATTTCTGTCCTTTTTTGTTCTTCTTCTTTGAATGACCCATTCCTAGTTTTACTTTCGACTTCATCGCGTTCGTTACAGTCCAAGCAGCAGCTCGCTCGCCAAGATTTGCGTCCGACGATTTAACTCGCTCCCACGCTTTATCAGCTAGTATTAAATCAGCTTTATGTCGATCTTCAATATCTTTAAACTGTGAATAGGCGATGTCGTGTTCTTTGCATGCAGCGTCCAATTTGTTGATACCCGGATCACCTCGTAACAATCGCTGGCGCAGTCTAGTTCCAGGTCCACAATACTGATAGCCAGGTATATGAAGTTCAAATGGTAATTTGTTGATTATTCCGTTTACTATACCACAACCAGATCTTCTCACACCGCTTGTCTTCTCACGACTAACTGCTAGTTGTTTCCGCGTCAACATTTAAAAGTGAACTGAAAACAAAAGAACAGATGCTGTACTATTTATATATGTTATAAATATGCTGGAAATTTACTCAACTTTATTAGTATGTCACAACCGGATCTTTTCACACCGCTTGTCTTCTCACGACTAACTGCTAGCTGTTTCCGCGTCGACATTTAAAGTGAACTGAAAACAAAAGAACAGATGCTGTACTATTTATATATGTTATAAATATGCTGGAAATTTACTCAACTTTATTAGTATGAGAAATAGTGTTATCTGATCAACATCGACGACGATGTCTTCTTCATTCGTTAAACAACCGGAGACGCTGCCAATGGAAAATTTCGAAGTTTCTTTGAACGAGACTAATATCAAGAAAAATGGTCCACTGTTGCCGACGAGTATTAGAGCGATCATCTGCGGTCCAAGTGGATGCGGCAAAACGTCACTTCTACTATCACTTATTCAGGATCCTAATGGTGTGGCATTTGAAAACATATACATATATTCCAAATCATTACACCAACCGAAATATCAATATCTGAAACGAATCATTAAAGGTGTTAAATGTTTGGGTTATTTTACATACTCTAATAACGATGACGTCATACCGCCGAAAGAAGCGCGACCAAATTCGCTGGTAATATTCGACGATGTATCTGCGCGGGAGAAAAAAGCCATAATAGAAGAATATTTTAGCCACTCTCGACACTACAATGATGATTGTTTCTACTTGACGCAAACGTATACAGCGGCACCCAAACATCATGTACGGGATAATGCGAATCTTGTTGCAGTCTTCAAACAGGATGATCTCAACCTCAGACATATCTACGATGATCATATTAACTCCGACATGTCGTTCAATCAATTCAAAGAATTATGCAGAGAGTGTTGGCGTGATAACTATGGATTTTTAACTATTTGCAAAGAAGATGATATACGCAATGGAAGATACCGAAGCAAGTTTGACCACTTCTGGAAAGGATAAACATCTGAAAGCCGCTTCTAAGCTGGTTCTAAGCTGCTTCCAAGCTGGTTCTAAGCTGCTTCCAAGCTGGTTCTAAGCTGCTTCCAAGCTGGTTCTAAGCTGCTTCCAAGCTGGTTCTAAGCTGCTCCCAAGCTGGTTCTAAGCTGCTTCCAAGCTGGTTCTAAGCTGCTCCTAAGCTGCACCTAAACTGCTACCAAGCTGCTTCTATATTGATCCAAACATTTTTCGAACTGGTTTCGGTAACCGGTATAGCAGTTTCGAACTGGTTCGACTAAATATAACCATATAAATACAGCAGTCGCATGCGATAGAGCTTCAGTTCTTGAGAAACCGTTCTAAGAAGCAGTCATCGAGATGGATAAAAAGACGATTAAAAAGAACATTATAAAAGCGGCAAGCAATATACGTAAAAAATTTAATGCTTTACCATCCGGGAAACTGGAGTCAAATATGCTGCTGCAAAGTACACTGGAACCAGTCACTACTCCGCTTAAAGAAATAGCTACAAAGTTAAATGGTGACAAGAAGAAACATCCTATTAAAGTGGAAACAAAAGAAGAAGAGGCGCAAGTATCGGATACGTTCACACCTAAAATTAAAAAGAAAAAATTGGAAAAACAAACGGCAAACTACTATACTCTACCAACAAAGGAGGAGGAAGATACTTCAATACAAGATATTCCAGAAGATGTTTTTGAAGCGTATCCAGAAGAAGAACAAAATGTATTTGAAACACCGAAATTTCTTGGATCAGCGCAAAGTGTTGCTCGAAAATTGATGCCAGCAGCTGAAGATTTACCAAAACAGTTTGGTCCAATAGCAAGAAAATACTTACAACTATACCTTCAACCCAACAGCGGAATTGATGTGGTATACGGACCATACAAAAAAGATGATGAATGGATGATTGGAAATCAGTCGTTTCAAATTGCTGGTGATGATATAATAATTGGTGATATTGTGTACGAAGGAACACCTGGATTATATGAATTGATTTTCATGAACTCGCCAAAAATTGGTTCATATCATACCAAAGATTTAAATGCGTATAAACAAATTTTAAAGCAAACAAATGCACACAGACGAAATTACAGTCCAAACCGGCAAATAAAAGGGAGCTCGAGTTATAAATACATAAACATTATTAGTCAGTTGTTCCCAATCAGTTCCGTTAAAAAACATATACCAAGAAAAATATATGATACAAGAAGTCGCGTCGGTGGTGCTCCAAAATCTGCTAGTGTCGGCGGTACTCCAAGATCGGGACATGGTTTGATGCAGTTTAATAACTTGAAAAAAGACTATATATACTGGGACAATGCGAATGAACTGGTCAGTAGACTGCGATTATTAGTGGCGTCACAAGAAGCTGGACACAGCGGTCACAATAACGAAATAATATCCATCATTGAAGAACTGAAAGAAGCAGATATCATCGAGTGAAAATGGACAAATTCGGTCGTGTGCGTAACAGAAACATGACTATTGACAAATTCGGCCGGGTGCATGATAAAAGTATTAAGAAGCAGTTGCTTAAAGACATTGGTTTGAAGATGACACAATCGGGGAACTATGATTTTGGAAACAGACAACTAACCAATATAAAGGATCCAACTGATGATCAAGATGTGGTGAATCTGAAATTTTTAAAGAGTTTTACAACAGAGAAACTTGCTGAACTAACAGAAACAGTCGAAATCATCAAAACAAAGATTGAAAATGCTACGCACCTGCTGACCCAGGCAATGCAGCTTTCTACGCAGAATAAATTATGGATGAATCGAGAAATTTTCGCATTTAATCGTCGAATGTCGAGGACTGAAGAACGTCTTGATAAATTGCTGAAACCTGCTGAGACGCAAAATGAGCAAAGCACAAGTGGTTCGTGAACTACATAAACCAGCGCGAAAAAATTTTCCACGGAGACGTGTGATTGTGAAAGGAATTGACGATCTCTGGCAATGTGATTTAATGGATAGTTACAATTCACGGAAACATAGAACAATGAAAATGCGACCGCGTGATGTTACACCAAGCAAGGAGAAATTGCTCCTTTCAACTGTTTACAATCATATAAAAGTTGTGGATCTACCGAAATATGACGTCGGCGATGTGGTTCGCATTAGCAAGCATAAATCTCAATTCGATAAAGGATATCTACCATCATGGACGACGGAACTTTTTAAAATCAAAAAGGTACGATTAACCAATCCGGTTACGTATCTGTTAGAAGATTATCATGGTAATCCGATTAAAGGTGGATTTTACCAAGAAGAATTACAAAAAGTTAAATATCCAGATGTATATTTAGTGGAAAAGGTGTTGAAAAAAAAAAAGAAAGATAAAGTATACGTGAAGTGGCTCGGCTTTCCAAGTAGCGCCAATAGCTGGATTGATAGCAAAGACTTGGTATGATATCCCCACCAACATGGAGCAGCGAATACGTATGGTAGACCGGAGCAGTCGCAGTATCCCCCACCAACATGGAGCAGCGAATACGCATGATGGGCCGGAGCAGTTGCAGTATCCCCCACCAAGAGATCGTGACATTTTTTTTTTTCCTGAAAAAATAACATCAGCTATTGAATGGGGTTCGTCTGTGGAAACTTTTGATCTTCTATTCACACTTACCTTCAACGAATCTGATATTGGAGAAGACCACCTAGACGGATTCGACACGCTGACATACTTTCTTACGTTGTGGATGCGAAAAACGATAACATATGCTCGTCCGGAACTGCTGGATCGTATATTGAAACTTGTGGAAGAACATGATATTCCTCGATTGTGCTTCAATCCAAAGAGCGTGGAAGAAGACGGTGAATTGTTGGAGTGGATCGTGCAGAACATTGAAAAAGGCACAGCCAATCAATCGGCACTCCTGGGCTGGGAAAGTGGTCCAGATACGGGCGCGTGGCCGCCGACAAACTTACAAGACTATTTAGATATATACAAAATTTTGAATACGAATTTCAGTATTTAGTTTTTCATGTATTTTTTTTTTTTTTTTTTTTCATGATGTATTTTCTTTTTAAATTTTTTTCATCATGTATTTTTTAAATTTTTTTTATTTTTGATTTTTTTTCAAAATTTTTTTTGTATTTTTTTGATTTTTTGTAAAAATTTTTTTTGTTTTATTTTTTTTTTTGTTTTTATATTTTTGTATTTTTTTTTTTCAATTTTTAACATGTTTTTTTTTTCTGAAATTATAATATTTTGACATGTACCTATTTTATTTTTTAATAAAACTAAAATTTTGAATTAATAATGGCCATTATTATTTTACAAACTAATTACTTAGTAAGTATAACTTAAAACCATGGTTTTAAGAATATTTACAAAATTAACAAAATATTTACAACTTAACAAAAAATATATACAAAGTTAGCAAAAAGATATATACAAAATTAAGAAAAATATATACAATATTAGCAAAAATAAAAATCGTCTATTTTGTAGTGCCCCCACGGGAGAGTTTTGAGTCTGTTGTTGGGTACTATGAACCGTTTATCATCGTCATTTGATAGTGCGGCCTTATTGATTAAATGTGTATACAGTCGATGTTTTAAGCTGCGGAAAACACTCATTTGTTTATATAACACTGCACTTGAGTCTTTGCTCATCACGCAATTTATATAGTCTTTAACGTCTATTTCGTTTTTCACCACATCTTTTTTAACACCTTTGAGTTTTTTAATTGGGGGCACATCACCGTCTTTCACTATACAGTAGGATTTAGCTTTAACACCGACAAATTGTTTAATTATTGTCCCAGAACACTCATCTTTAAATTTCCCGAGCACTTTTTTGTTTAATTGAGGCAGTCCATAGATGTTATCCGCGGCATAATCACTTGTATCAAAATACTCACTAATTTGCGGCTTAATATCGGCGTAAAAATCGTCCGTTTCTATCCCGTATATAAAACTGTCGGTATCCATGTACAGTAAATCCACTTTGTCGCTGTACTTTGGTTTTATATAACCGTAGTGGAAATCGTACATTAAAGTCTTGGATAACTCGAGCACGCTAAATCCTACGTAAATCGGCTTGTCGTATTTCACTTTTAAACGGTCCATTTGTATCGCGACTAGATTTTCATTGATAATTGAACAACTGTGAAAGTTCGGTCTGCTTATCAAATTACTAGCACCCAACTGTTTACGAATATTCTCCCAGTGTGTTATTAACCGCACATCAACACGTTTGTCCACATTCTCCATTGTTTTCCCGAAAACACTATTATTTTTTAGCTTGAAATAGTCCTTTTCGAAGATATTCGTTGCCTTAGAACGGAGCTCGGTATTCAAATCAATGTATTTCTTCAGCCACGGAGATTGATTAAACTGGAGCGCACGATGTATTTTCTTTAACTTTAGTCCGTATTTTAAGCACTGTTTTAAATTCCGATAATGGATCACATATTTCTTCTTGTCGTAAACGTTGGCGACCAATTTGCTGTCTTTAGATGTGATGTATGGCGGCTTCATCTGCTCCGGACAGAATGGTAGATCTTGATGGTAATCGTGTAGTGTTTTCGGGTACTCGAGGTCGACTTCCAAAATGTATCCAACATCAGCGTCATCCGGAACCATTGGTATGTTGATGTTATCCAATTCGTGTTCTGGGACCCACCGGAAATGTCTGATCGGCAAATGTTGCGACATGGCCCATCCGTACAAGTTGTTGGCGTCCAGATATTCGATGTAGGTTGACGGCTTCGTGGGGTCGTAGTCCGACATGTATTTATTGTTTGCTTCGCTAAAACGACCGCAACATTGAGTCAATCCACCACGCATACCTCTTTTGATGAAGTGAATCATGTCGATATCCGTTAGTAGCTCCAGTTCCACTTTCGTATATTTCAACATGGCGTCCCAGCTCAAGCCTGGTGCGGTGTAGTATTGGCACGGATCCAATTTGTACGTGTTCAGGCACAGGTTCCGGAAATTTTCAAAGACATCAGCCAGTAGCAGCACGTCCGTTTTCAAATACAAGTCCGAATACTGGCCCAAATTTTCGATGTTGAATTCATTCCATACTCGCTGTGCACGCTGGTATTCTTCATCGCTGATACTGGATAATTTCAAGCTGCTGTGGAATGCCGCCTTTGGTGGTAGGGTGCGTTCATTCAGTCGTTCAACACTGTCGACGTATTCGTACGGGAATACTCCTTTTTGCTTGATTAGATTGAAAAGGCGGTCTTCAGGAAATGCTCGGCCAACTTCGGTGAACTGCTCCGGCTTTAAATTCTCAGCAAGTTTGTCTAAACTGCTTGCCATAAACCGGAATGAATCGATAAAACGCAGCTGGATAGTTTTAATTTTAAATTTGTTATTGTCAGATTCTTCATCTTCTTCATCATCTTCGTCATCCAGATCTTCCACTTCTTGATTGGCGTCGACTGGTAAATACTTCGTGAAAGAAATGTAGCGTTCTTTGTTGTTCGGTATGACATCGATTCGTTCCCTGGAGACTCCAAATTCCCGTACGATAAAGTGCGCATCATATCCAGACAAATTATGGAAAACGATCGGGATGAATTTCGGTAGTCTGTAAAGCCGATTACACTGGTTATGTGCGGCACCTCGAAATTCACCCGTTAGATGGTCATGATCCCGCACACGATCCTTGCCCAATTTATCGCCGCATATGGAACAATCTTCGACTAATCCAAATGCTAAATGATCCAGCGCTGTTAATGGCTTCATCGGAATTTCCTTTCGTAAAATTTTATGTAGTCGTTGAGCATCTTCTTCCAATTTTTCCATAAAAACTTTCGCACAGTTCGGCCCGCGATACGTTTCGAATTTGTTTAATGATTCATCATACGAACACTTGATGTAATATGCGAAGCTGAATGGTTCGTGGATATGCGTGGTGTTCGTAAACGATCCATCGGGATTCGGCACGCATGTGTTGCATGGTTTTAATATTGATTCGAAGTCCGCATAGATGGTAAACGGAACGCGCATCTGCTTGGCATAATTTTGAAATTTCAAAATGCTGCCTTCACCGGGACTTGGTATTATAGTGCGGACTTTGTTGCAGTCTTCTTTAGCATGTTCGAAAAGTCGTTCTTCTGTTGTGAAATATTGTAAGCACCCATCACAAATCCATGAGGTTCCATGGTGCCTTGAAAGTTGATGATGTCCAACGAGCCGACTCAAGTTCTTTATCCAGCAGTAGTGACTGGTTTCGCCATTTTCAATGTACAGCAAATTCACGTGAGTATTCCGTTTTTCCTTGGTGTAGTGCAGCGGTCCAACAATATTTTTTTCTTCCAGTCCATAAACATTGACGCTGATGTTGTTGAGCGATTCAAACAATTTTATATCTTTGATCTTCATTGGGAACTCAATATCGTCGAAATTTAAAATTGTCGAATAATGCGGATATGATGCGACTCGGTTTGAACTTAGTTCCGCAGGATGTAAAGCCGATGTTATCGCCCATGCGAAGCAAGCCTGGTCTTCATTCTGCACATTAACGACCGCCTTCTTTCGCTTGATCCATGCCGGAAGCTCGATATACGATGAAGCTCGTAGAGGATTATATTTATTTACGTTGACTTCCAAATATCGAACTTCTAGGAGCGACCAGCCGCTGTCTCGTTCCTGAAATTCTTCGCTCTTGCGCACTACAGTCGATGTCATATTACGGTAAATTTCCTCCATGTTGGTGGATTCGCAAACAGGAACATTTCTGGTGTTGAACGACTTCAAATCCAGCAGTAAATTATCGTCCTTGTCGAATTTTGCATATAATCCAAACAATTCGAAATTAGTTTTAAATGATGTATTCTTCGCCAGTTCCATATGCAGCAGCTGAAGTACATTTTCCTTAACTTCATCCAAAAATTCTTCAATGGACTGGAAGTACTCAGAACTCTTCACCCGGTAGCTGATTATTCTGGTTTTGAACGCGCTGTTAATCGTTTCCACATTTACGTTTCCAGTTCCACAGCATAATTTATTTTTGTGGGCCGCGCTGCGTAAATGCCCATTGAAAAATAAGATTGGAATATCCACGTCGCATACTTCGGAGCGTTTCGTTGGCCAACCTACTTTGGATTTTTTGGATGGACCACCATTTTGTTCACCGGCTGCGCGCTTCCTCGAAATAGGACCGCTGCTGGTTGAGGGCTGCTCATGATCAGGTTCGATGTTGGTTGCGGGTTGTCCGTGTTCATTAGCCATATGCCGCTCCAGATCACCTTCAACATATTCGCCGCAGTAAGCACACAACGCCGCCGTTGAATGGAATTTTTTCAGATGTTGTCGTAAATTATCCATTCTCGTAAACATGACCCCACACCGACCGCATTTTAAAGATGAGCCATTGCCGCCATGCTTCGTCTTCATATGTCTTGCCAAAGCATCCCGACGGCTGAATCCTGCTGGACACATTTCACACTTGAACAAGGCCATTTTTCCTAAATTCACAAAAAATATTGTATTAGTTTTAAGTTGTTGCATACAAAAAAAAATAGAAATTATTATTAAATGTTTCTTACTCACCAATATTGAAAAAATGTAATAAAATTTTAAGAAATTAAACTTTGAAATAAAAAGCTAACTTTAAAAATTCGCAAAATACGATATGATGACACGAAGCACAATATACTTTATGAAATCAGAAGACGTAATGGTTTTAAGACCGTTTATCACGCGTATTTATATACTTTTTCGATTGATGGCGTCATATAACTTTATACAGATACATACACACACACACATACACACACACACACACACACACACACACACACACACATACACACAATGTATGCATTCCAAAGCGGCGACGATTTCATATGTAAAAATGTACGGAATGTGCTGAGTAAGCTATTTTCAAGGTTAACTTTTGCATTCTAAAACATATTTCTTGTAGATATTATTAAAACTTTTAAAAATAAAATTATATTTTCAAATATTCATAAAACGTGGTTAAATTTGAGCGAAAAAAAAAATATTTTACATTTTATTCACGGAATTCTTCTAGCCCATCCTGTAAATTCTAAAGATTGTAAAAGAAAATTGTTTAAACTAGAATTCTTGTAATCTGGAATCATTTCCACCGTTATTTGGGTCGTGTAATATGAAATGTCGTTTTCCGACTACTTGACCTACTATGTAATTCAGATAAATATCGATACTTTTTAATTTTAAACTAGAATTCTTATAATTTGGAATCATTTCTACCATTAATTGAAATATCATTGGGTTGTGTAATATGAAATGTTGTTTTCCGACCACTTCGTCTACTATGTAATTCGGATAAATATCGATACTTGAGCATTAGAGAAATGTTTGGAAGCAATTATTCTTTAATTTTAAATCGAGAAGAATGTTTTAAAATAACTTAAAAGAATAAAGTATATTAGATACTAGATAGTTTTAAGGTATCTTAAAGAAAGTTTCCAATAAATGTTATCAGCCAATAGTGCGAAATATTTATAATTTGCTTTTTAAAATTTGACTAAAAAACTTATAAATGCTAAAAAATTCAGCGAAAAAATAATTTAAATTTTATGTATGGATTTTTTCTGGTACAACCTGTACATTTTTAAAAAAATTATAATAATTTTACTTCTAATATCACTTTAAAAAGAAAAATTATATTTTAAAAAAGTTACTAATATGAAATTACGCCTTTAAAAACTTAAGAATAACTATTAAAAAGAAAAATTTTCTACTGTTAATATTGTTTAAAACTATCTTATGAACAAAATGAAAATTATATTTTTCAAAGTTGCTGAACCAATTTAAAAACGAGATTAAAGAAAATTTTTTATTTTAATATGTAAAATAGCTAATTAAATTTTTAGAAAAACACTAAACCTGTATTACGTTTATTGAATACCTAATACCAAATACATTACAATACTCTATATCAGCCCGAGTTATGAAAGAACATTAAGCGAGTATATTGTATATGATTACCATGCTTTAGGTAGCTATAAGTAGTACATTTTAAAACGTTAAAAACACGAAATTTTTCTTTTAGGATTCATAAAGCAATCTCAAAAAATTTCTAACGACTGTTAAAATTGATACTACTCAGCGCTACTCTATAAAAAAAATCTATAACGATCGTTATATATCGAACTATTGCTTTCGTTACAATCATATAACGAATATTATGAATTTGGTATTCAGTAACCCTTTTCGTTAGATTATACAAATTTGTTATAAAGAAGATACACATTCGACTACAACACACTGAAATAGAGTTCGATGTATATATATCTCATCTTTGTTTATTATTTATTCAACTTTGTTGAAATGTTTGGCTAAATTTTACAAAAATTTTATATTCGCACATGGTTACTGCGGTTGCTGCTATACAAAAAATTTATTTAAAAAATTACAGTTTGATTCGTTTATTTACTTTATAATAATACCATAGCTACATTAGTAATCTTTATACAAACGAAAAGTTGAAATTTTCGTTCAGACAACGAAGATCATCATAGCTATAACGAATATATTTCCGTTAGCGAATCGCATTTTGATATACTTTTCGTTACAGAACGAATTTTCGGTATATAACGTTCGTTATGCGGTTAGTGAATAAGCAAGTAAGAAAGAATTAAATGTGTTTTTCCGCTTACCTGTAGTTTTCAAATGAGACAAAAACAGTGAATGAAACAATCAAAAACCGCATACAAACCAAAAAAACGAAAAAACAAAAAAACTGTAGTTTTCAAATAACGCAAAATTCACACAAACAATCAAAAACACAAAAAAAAAACTGGTTCTTAATTCACTAACTAATATACTTATAAAAAATTGGTTCTTAATTCACTATTATACTTAAAAACAAAAAATTGGTTCTTAATTCACTAAATAAAACTAATTAAATTGATTTAACTATTACAATTAAAACAAAAAACTGGTTTTAAAATAACACAAATTTTTTTTGCTTTTTAAAAGTTTTCAGTTGTTTTAGTATCTAACAATACTATCGCTGGAAATAAATTTTCTAATATTAATAGAATTTTCAATTGTTGAAGAAGAAAATTTCCCTAGTTTTTACAATCAAATTTTCATTTGGTATAATACTCATATGTATAAATCACAAGTCGCCTATTTTGTATGTATGTATATAACATGCAGACGATATAATTATAAGGTAATGGAATTCGCTTAATATGCAGTTTTGTCATATGTTTTATAACTTTGTGTTCGTTAAAAGATATATAAAATATGCATACATACCTAGTTCAGAAATTATTTTTTATAAAATATAAAGTTTTGAAATTATTATGAAAAAAAAATTTACTTTTTCATTTTGGGAAATATTAACCACTAATCAATCTTGATTTAGAGATGAGTGTGAACAAAGAATCGATTTTTTGAATTTTTTATTAAACACCAAAACTGTTTAATCTGCTATAATCAATTAGATTGTAAAACATGGTTTAGAGACGGGTATCAACAAAGAATCGATTTTTTAAATTTTTTATTAAACACCAAAATTGTTTAATTTGTTATAATCAATTAGAATGTAAAATATGGTTTAGAGATGGGTATCAACAAAGAATCGATTTTTTAAATTTTTTTTTTTTTTATTAAACACCAAAACTGTTTAATCTGCTATAATCAATTAGAATGTAAAACATGGTTTAGGGATGGGTATCAACAAAGAATCGATTTTTTTAAATTTTTTATCAAACACCAAAACTGTTTAATCTGCTATAATCAATTAGAATGTAAAACATGGTTTAGAGACGGGTATCAACAAAGAATCGATTTTTTAAATTTTTTATTAAACACCAAAACTGTTTAATCTGCTATAATCAATTAGATTGTAAAACATGGTTTAGAGACGGGTATCAACAAAGAATCGATTTTTTAAATTTTTTATTAAACACCAAAACTGTTTAATCTGCTATAATCAATTAGATTGTAAAACATGGTTTAGAGACGGGTATCAACAAAGAATCGATTTTTTAAATTTTTTATTAAACACCAAAACTGTTTAATCTGCTATAATCAATTAGATTGTAAAACATGGTTTAGAGACGGGTATCAACAAAGAATCGATTTTTTAAATTTTTTATTAAACACCAAAACTGTTTAATCTGCTATAATCAATTAGATTGTAAAACATGGTTTAGGGACGGGTATCAACAAAGAATCGATTTTTTAAATTTTTATTAAACACCAAAACTGTTTAATCATGCTATAATCAATTAGATTGTAAAACATGGTTTAGAGACGGGTATCAACAAAGAATCGATTTTTTAAATTTTTTATTAAACACCAAAACTGTTTAATCTGCTATAAACAATTAGAATGTAAAACATGGTTTAGAGACGGGTATCAACAAAAAATCGAGGTAATCATAACATCAATATACACTAGCCCTCGATGCGGTCATCATTCCGGAGCAACTTGCGCCATGGAAAATGTCATATCCATATACAAATATTACCGTAATAACATTTAAACATTTTTATTGTAAAATATTCCTTTTAAATAAATTTATTAAAATAAGAAAAAAATAAAAAAATTAAAAATAAAAAATAAAAAATAAATAAAAATTAAAATTAAAAATAAAAAAAAATGTGTTTTTATTTAGAGAAAACCTGTATAAACCCGTTTTCAGATAAAAATATGAAATCATACGATAAAATTCATTTTTTTGCATATTAGACAGAAATCTTCTAATGACGTCAGCTGACAATTTATACAACTTTAAACCTGTTTTCAGATAAAAATATGATAAAATTTTGAATCTAGGTACAGAATTCGCGGTGGTTCCTACTAGCAACGCCATCTTTTAACTATCAAAAAGGATTTTCAGCATCATCTATTAACAATTTTTCAAACTTACACACAGGAATCCAGACTAACAACGCTATCAAAGGTGGCTGCGCCATCTAGCAGTGAATTTACAAAGCTCGAAGGTGGTTGCGCCATCTATTAGGGAAATTCTTAGGTTAGAAAAAATTTTGTTTAGGTTACACCAAATTTCCTTAGGTTCTCTTAGGCTGGATCAAGTTCCGCTAGGCTAGAAAAAAATTTTGCTCCACCCACCGCCGCAGGCTTCTAGAACCCACATAGGTTACCTACCTCCTGCCGAGGTCGCTCAAAAAGTCGGCAGGTGGGAAGGTGGCTCCAGAATGCCCATATTCCTACTACTACCCTATTTTGACTACCATTTTAAAAACTTGTGCGATGAATCAATTGTCTCAAAAATAGTTCACTGAACTATTCGAAACTTTTACTATTTCTCTCATATTTTCCTTTACAGGTACATGGCGAAAGAAACCGGATTTTTTCAGTAGTTAATACGTGTTTATTACTATATGCTTATCAATTAAACTTTTTTTTTTGACAACTACTACACTGTCTAAAAAAGCCGCATTTTTCCTGTAATCTCTGATTCAATATGTTAGCTTAAGAAACCTAGGTCCTAGGAGGTCAGGGCGAACAGCCATTTTTAGTAAATTTTGGGTTATATCATTAAAACCACTGGACAAAAATTATAAGAACAATGTTTGTACAATCCTTACAGGTAGATCTTGTAAATACCTTAGTTGGTATATTAACTAAAACCATTAGACCACACTTACCCCTCATTTTACTTCCGAGAAAAGTTTCATGCTTACAAGAAAATATTCTGTGGCAAACGCACGGACGGACGGACACGACAATTGCCTTGTAAGGATTTTATCTTTTCTTTAAGTTACGGAACCCTAAAACGTTTTTATAATATATATTATACATACATCTATACGCTTTTCGCTTAAGCCCGTTGAGTTTGTTGATTCGTCGCATCGTGTGGCCGTTGTTCCAACCCACGAGCGTCCAATGTCGAGCATCAAACATTCGCATTTGGCCATGTTCCAGCCGATGTCGGTATTTTTGCACCGTGTCAAAGGGATGCTTCGAACGTTTGAAGGACAATGTTCGTTGGTTCGACTCAACGGCTAAAAGTCTCGTTCATATGAAGGGAGACAACATCAGTGTATAAAATTAGAGATAACATTAGACAGATGACATCCTCGTCCACTGAATAAACGTTTGTACCAATACATCATCATATGTATTGGATCAAACATTCGATTCACCGTGTAGCAGGAACATTCGTAGCACCAACTGTCGAACTTAGTTGCATCAAACGTTCGATCGAACGTTGGAAGAAACGTTCGTAGCATCGTGTAGAACCGGCTTTATATGCATGCGTGTGAAAAACTAGTGGTGCTCAAAGTAGTCACTTAAAACATAATATAGATAGCGTATATAGGGTATATAAGATATATAGATACTAGCCGTATTCCCGATGGGATTTCCCATCGGCAACATCTTTTTATTAGGTACTCACTTTCTGCTCACTTCTAATGTTTTTCAAAAGCCTAAATCAATATCCACGTTTCTGACTTCAAAAATGACGAACTTCCCATATGAACTTTCATTTCCTGTTTTAACTCCTTAGGGAATCAATTTCCAGAAACAACTGACTTTTATTTATAAATAGAAGCCTAAGCGCCAATTTTCATAATTCCTGTGCTTAATTTCGTCCTTCTAAACCCAACAGTTTAGGTTGTGCGTTGTCTGTCAGTCAAAGTTAAAGATTCATTAAATAAGATATTTTTTATTTTAATAGTCATAGTAACATATTTTCTAACTTCAAAAATGTGGAATTTCCATAAAAATTTTCACTTCCTATCTAATTCGCTTAGGGGGCGAATTTTCAAAAATCCTTTCTTAGTTGAACTCCTGTGCAAAATTTCATTCTTCTAAACCCAAGGGCTTAGGCTGTGCGTTGTCTGTCAGTCAGTCAGTGTTAGAAATTTATTAAGTAGATATTTATTATAGGGTTATTAATATTCACAAACTTTATATTTCTTTCAATTAAAGTGGACATAGTAAACCCGGAGTGGCCAACCCAAATGATCTTGCGGCCCACTTTGGAAGCGCATCATAATTCCGCGGGCCGCATATAAAATTATATGTTCCAATTTATGATATATTTTTATAATACATTGCTTTATTACCTTGGTCATTATAAAATAAATAGATTTTGTATTAGTGTGATGAATCTCGCGGGCCAAAAAAGTTCAAGGCGGGCCGAGGGTTGGCCACCCCTGTAGTGGTGGTAACAGTGGAAAGAGTTACATGCAATATATCGAGCATTCAAATTATCTTCAGCGAAATTGTCTCATTCTGAAGTAACTTACCCATATCTATTAGAATTTACCTGTTGTGAATATGATTTACCTACAATATTATTCGATTTCTTTGATTTGGATTTAGTATTCCCGAAAAGAGGTATAGATGAGCAAAAAAAAGGGAAAACGCTTTTATTCTTTTTATTCTATTGCATGTTTTAAGATTTTGCAGAGGCTCAGGGGTGAGTGTCCCAAGTGCCCTTATGTAAATCCGGCTCTGATGAAACCTATTGGATGATGATGGTCATTATCCGTGTGTAAATAATTAGTAATTAGTGTAAAGCCGGTTCTACACGATGCTACGAACACCTTCCAACATTGGACGTTCGATGGTTCATCGCATCGTGTGGCCGTTGTTCGAACCTACGAGTGTCCAATGTCGAGCGTCAAACATTCGCATTTGGCCATGTCTCGCTCGATGTCGGTATTCTTGCACCGAGTCAAAGGGATGCTTCGAACGTTTGAAGGTCAATGTTGGTTGCGTTGGTTGGTTCGACTCAGCAGCTGCACGATTCGTTCATGTGAAGAGAGACAACATCAGTGTATAACATTAGAGATCACATAAGACAGATGACATCCTCGTCCACTGAATAAACGTTTGTACCAACACATTATACAAGAAAGACAACATCAGTGTATAACATTAGAGATAACATCAGACAGATAACAGCCTCGTCCACTGAATAAACGTTTGTACCAACACATCATCATCCGTATTGGATCAAACATTCGATTCACCGTGTAGCAGATACATTCGTCGCACCAACTATCGAACTTAATTGCCTCAAACGTTCGATCGAACGTTGGAAGGAACGTTCGTAGCATCATGTAGAACCGGCTTTATATTGTAAAATTTCTGATTGCTTTGTCTCCTCTTCCGTATTTTTCTCTTATAATACTATGTAAATACCCCTGTCGCAGCATCCTGCATAACATAGCGAATTTCCATTTACAAAAGTACGTTTTTCTCGGAAACTAGTTGATATAGAGCAATTGTAATTAAGAAAACCTTCTTTATGTGATTTTTCCGCCAAATTTTTTTCACGAAAAATGTCCAAAAAACCGTAAACGTTTGACGAAATTTCTTAAAAATAAGATGTTTCGTTCTTGAGTTATCATGCGGACACATATATATAATCCGCACGTCCGCACGATAACTCAAGAACGAAACATCTTATTTTTAAGAAATTTCGTGAAAACGTTTACGGTTTTTTGGACATTTTTCGTGAAAAAAATTTGGCGGAAAAATCACATAAAGAAGGTTTTCTTAATTACAATTGCTCTATATCAACTAGTTTCCGAGAAAAACGTACTTTTGTAAATGGAAATTCGCTATGTAATGCAGGATGCTGCGACAGGGGTATTTTACTTATTACATACAATCGCACAGAACATCAAAAATGAAATAAATACGTTTTGTAAAATTCTTCCAAACAATATTAGCGTCCGTTCAATATTAACATATGGCGGACACATGATAATTTTTGGGAATTTTCCAATACAGTTACAACAAAAAGGATCCGGTAAACTAGGTAACTGCCCTCTATTAGTAGGTTTTAAAAAAAAAAATTTGTTGTTTTAACGTTAGCTAACGGAACTTGCACCGTTACAAACTAGAGGACTCTGATTCAAAAAATTAATGCACGTAAAGTAGGTTTAAAAAAAAAAAATTTTGTTGGTTTAACGTAAGCTAACAGAGCTTGCACCGTTACAAACTAGAGGACTCTGATTCAAAAAATTAATGCACGTAAAAAATATTTTCATGTTGTTTTGCACTGTATTCTTTCTAGATTAAAATAAATGATTTTTTTTTAAAATATTTAATTTATTTTCAAATTATTTTAAGCGAACCTTTGATAAAAAATGACGAACTATTTATGTGTTATTCATAATATTAACGACGCAAAGATTCTCACTCGCGTCTCTGGTGATAAAATTAGAACTAGCATCAAGTAAGTAAAAAAAAAAACCGGCCCGCGGTTGAATTTTGTCTGGCCCGTGCAGCATTGTATATATTATTATTAAAAACACAAATATTAGTTTTTGTCTAACATAAATTGGTGCATAAAAATTTTAGATAAAATATTAAGCAATACTTATACATATTATCAGGGCCGGTAGGAGCCAAAATTTTCTCCTCGGACAACCGCTCTTTTCAGCGCCTCCTATTCGAAAATATAATTATGATAATTGAACAATTACAGCATGTATAATAGTCGCAAAATTTTATTAGTTATTATACTTATTATATCACATTATTGCACGAATAAACAAAATAACTTAAATCTAAAGCCGCCATTTTCTCCTGCGATATAGTAGAACGCAAGTTATTTTATATTAATTTTAATTTGGAGAAATATCTTGCCGCAATAAATTCGCCTAAAATTAAACGAAATAAAATTTAATATTATTGGAAGATTTGTTTTCATTTCAGCATACATATTTTATTGTAGTTACCTTTTTCTTCATAAAACATAACTTATCTTGCTTTCATATTACTTGTTTATGTTTAATGAAGTGAAATATTTGATCTAAGAAATTGACAATCTAAGAAGACGTTGTGTCAAATTAATAGTTTATGTCAAATTAATAGGTTATCAAATTAATAGTTATGTAAATCACCACAATGTTGCCAGCATTTGTTTTTCATGCTTTTTGTGATTATTTGTGACTATTAAGCATAGATGATAGTGATAACACTTTTAATAACACCTTTGAATGATAATTGTACAGTTTGATAATTATCTGATATTAATGTTTTAAAATTTTCTTTTCAATATATGACTAAATATTTACAATTATATCCCTCGCACAGATAAGCAGAATCGAAACATCAAACTTTTTGCTAGTTTCCCTAAATTTTCGCCGAATGGACATTCTGTGCCAACAAAAACTTGTTTTTTTAATACCAAAAAAAAAATTACATGTTGTGTTTTTATGTTATGTATTTCCTTTGTTTATCGTATAATTATTTGCAACTTTTTTTCACGAAAAGTGCACATATTGTATTAATGATTTATCACGTATTTCTGTAAATCCTTTGCCTAAGAAAAATATCATGACCTAAAAATTTGTAATGTTAAATATTTCCTAATATGAGACACCCAACGACTCCAAATCTGAGGTATCTCATTTTAGGTACCAGGTGTTTCATATTAGGAAATTATTAACTTTAGAATTTGAGAACACGTTATTTTAATTATGCAGAAAGTTAATTACATGAAAATTTCCCACACACCTTTATATGATCAAAAGATAATCGATAGATTTAATTCTTAAAATCATAATTGTTACCTATTTTTTATACAATAAAATAATTGTAAGCATGACGTACAAATAAACCATTAAAACTGAAGTCTATTATTATTTTCATTTAATATTAATTAATAAAGATATTGTTTATAAACTGTTTTCTTAATGTTTCCTAATATAAGACAGTATCTCATATTAGGATCCTTTACTATCTCAGATTAGGAAACCTTTTTTTCGATGACCAAAAATGACACTTTTGAGAAAATCGTTTGCCAGCAATAAAGTTGAACTAGTATCACATTTTTACTTCTGGCAGTAAAACTGGAATATATTTTCCAAAGATTAGAGGTGATTTTAGTAGCTAAAGTCGAATATTTTTAGAAAAACACAGCTTTAAAAAAGATATCTCATAATAAGCAATTTTACCCTATATATATATATATATATATATATATATATATATATATATATATATATATATATATATACTAGCTGTTACCCACGGCTTCGCTCGCGTGGCTTGTAAAATTATGACATCTAGTTAAATCGTATAAAGTTTACTTTCATCGCATCGCTCTTGCGCGTCGAGTACTGGTACTTTTTCTTTGGACTTTTCCCACGGAAATATGACTTCCGACAGGATTTAGATATTTTCCCGGGGTAGAAAGTAGTCTGTGTCCTTTCTCGTCCTCTCTGTAAATAATATGTAAAGTTTGAAATCAATCTTCCTTTTTTTTAATAGCCAGTTGTTACTTCATTGATATTTTTCCACAGGAATGAAATTTCCCACGGGAAACTTCCCGGGGTATAAAGTAGTGTCCCTTCTCATCCCTTCTGTTAGCAATATACAAAGTTTGAAATCATTTATCCGTTTTTTAATAGTCAGCTGTTGTTATTTTTATGCATTTTCCCACGGGAATGAAATATTTTCTCGAGATAAAAAGTAGCCTATAACCGTCTGTGGCCCGCAAGCAACGTCTGTACAAAGTTTCAAGTTGATTGGTTAAGCTGTTGAGGCGTGAAAGCCAGTCAAACAAGCAAACAAACTCACTTTCGTATTTATAATATTAGTAAGGATATATATATATATATATATATATATATATATATATATATATATATATATATATATATAAAAATATAACTATTCAATATTTTTGGACTTCCAACGTTTTCAAGAAATTTCTTAAAAATAGAACATATATATATATATATATATATATATATATATATATATATATATATATATATATATATATATATATATAGATATATATATATAGTGCGTTTGTAATATTTTGAAGTGTCAATGACCTGAAAATTATCATATCTAGTGTATTTCATTTTTGAAGTGGTACCTCCTCCTTGAGGTCCCTCAAAAAAATCGAATGGTGGGTCCAGAACTGTTCAAAACTTTCTACTGACTTTTTTTTTCTTATTTTCTCAAAAACTAGCTAACCTAGAAAAATAGTTCAAAAACCTTTTTTATGTGATTTTTTGCCGTCTTTGCAATGGTGTAAAAAAATGTGGCAAAATCTTTTAAATTATAGCAAATTTTGGCAAAAAACTAATTTTTTGCAAGAACAAAAACCATGTCCCTGGCATCCGACGTGTCTGGCTGAAGAACTCATCCAAGATTTTTGGACTTCCAACGTTGTCACCAAATTTCGTAAACCTAGGACATTTCGTTCGAGAGTTATCGTGCTAATACATAAATACATACATATATACGTATATATATATATATATATATATATATATATATATATATATATATATATAAATTTTAGTGAATGTTATTTTTGGGTTCGAGGGACCTCAAAACAAATTTCTGCCATAGTCCCGGGCTCAAGTCGCGTCATGACACCGGCTGTAATAGCTGAATTCCCAGAATGAAAATTCGCTAAAAGCTTAAAATGTAATCTGATCATAAATATACAATAAAACAATTACCAAAATGATAAATAGTAAGACAACTTCTCACTAACTGTGTTATTTTCCATATTAGACCGAAGTTGTATTAAATGCGAGTGAAACTCGTACATATTTTACTGAACTTGTTTCAATAATTTTATAGCAGAATTTTCGCAAAACATAATATCTCTTAACATCAATAAAACACTATATAGTGCCCAATTAGGCGTAATAAATTTTTGTTTTTGAATGACGTAATATTTTTTCAAAAATTACAATTAAAAGTCATTAATCACGGAAAGTGTTAAAAATTCTTTACTGCCGTTCATTGTTATGCTTCCTATACGATGTACGTAAATGTAAAGTCATAAGTTTCATATTACGACAATACATACCTGTATAGTATGATGTAACTTCATTTTGATAAAATAAAAAAAATAATTTTCCTCTGTTTGATTGCTAAATTTATCGCGAGTATGATCAAATAGGGGAAGGATACCTTTTTAAGTAAGAATTTAATATACAAAATAATTTTGTTGACAATTTATCAAGTCAATGTATCAAGTCCCATAAGAATATTATAGTTTTTTCAATTTTACCATGGAAAAAAAGTTAGGGCAGATTTTTACAGCGAAAAAAATGATACAAAACATTTCATTGGTCATTTCATTGTAGGCAAACACGATAAAAACGAAACAAAAATTGGTATTGGTCAATTTATTTGATTTCAGAGCCATAATAACAATGTATTAAATAATAATATGAATTATACTAATTTAATCGTTAAATTGTCTTACCGTATTACACTTGAGTTTTATATTTTTTCTGAATAAATTTGTGTTTTCCACAACTCAAATTTCTTGCCTAAAAGCAATTTTACTCGAAGAACTTTCAACCCAGAAACGCTTCAGATTCGCTGTCGTGTTTTTGTTAGTTGACAGTTCTTCTCGTTAAATTGCTAGGCAACAAATTTTCGTTAGACAAACCCAAATTTATTCGAAGAAATACAAACCTCTTGTGTAATAATAAGTGAAAAATCTTATAAAAAATCTCCCAGTATTATATACGTATTAGCTTCGAATGATCTAATAACAACCTCAATATATGTACACCTCAACTAAAAGTAAGGTGTACATACATTGTTGTGAAATATATACCCTTGTTACTTTTTTAATTATTGAAAGATTACTGTTTGTTCCTGACTATTATACATTTTACTATTGTGTTATTAGTTACGCAGAGATAACTTTTCATTTAAAATTGATTTGATTCAATTTAAAGAAAACTATGTATAACATTTACGTTTAGAAATATTTATTTGATCAAGTATCATATTGCACGCAAAAAGAGCTATGTAATTGTTTTCTATTGTTTGAAATTAAAACAATATATTTCAGATAACCAAATTAAAATTTTAACCTTTTTCTCTTTGAAATTTCATATCAAATCAATTAGAAAAAGTTGTGAAAGAACTACAGAAATTTATGTGCATACCGAGAAAGTCAGTAGGTATATACTATACAGGGTCTACCAAAAAAATATGTTTATGTTAAAATTTCAATTTATCTTCTACAAACTTGAACAAATCAGTAGCTTTCAATGACGTGCCAACAATAACTGAATGATGGTTATAAGTGGCACCTACGATGAGAGTTTCGAGAAGGCAAATGAAAATTGATGAGTTGATGTTGACGGAAAATTTATGGAATATTGTGACAGAACCATAAAGCTGAAATACAATTTTAACTAAGACAATGATTTTTTTTTGGGAACAAATTCAACGAGCATTTATTTAAACAGAATGCGAAGTAACTATGTGTACGTGCACACAGAAAGCGAGTAAGAGCAGAGCGATGCCGAGCGAGTATATGCTATTTTGTTAAACACATACATTTTAATGTACATGTTCAAACACATGGCTGATTCAAACCGTTGCCGAGCGATGCGATTTGCAGTCCGAACCGAGCCGATTTGCAAATGTCAAACAAGTTTGATATTTTCAAGCGTTTTCAAGCTGATTTCGTTTGTTGCGCTCTCTGTTGTGTGTTTTGTCATTTTTATCGTTTTTGTCCATTGTTGCTGCGTTTTAATATAAATATATATATATATATATATATATATATATATATATATATATATATATATATATATTTATTTATTTATTTTGTATTATTTAAACATAATAATAAGATAAAAAATTGACATGGTATTATTAATACATGAAATTTATAAAAATTCACCATGTACCTACTTTTATTTGTTTCATGGACCCAGTCCGAACGATTTCTAAAGAGCCTCTTTTAAACGTAACCTTATATTACTTTCCAAAAAATAAGTATATAAAATAAAATTATTCATTTTAAATAGTTTGCCTTATAACAGAAACGTTTGTATACAAAAAATTATTCAATATAATAAAATTCCGATGTGTATAATAATGTATAAATAATAATTATGGAAAATAAACTGACAATTGCAGTGAACTGTCAAATTCAGCAAATCGCAGACAGCACAAAAAAACAAGCAGTATAAATACTAGCTAGATTCAGACTCGCTTGGTCTCGCTCGGTCCAGTATCGCACGCAGTGTGGACGACTAGTAAGAGTATTTGAAAAACTATTTAAACATTTGTAAAACAAAAGTAGCAATAAATAAAATAAATGATCACTATTCTTTATTTTCGTGCAATAGTAAATATGAACTAGAATTAATATAACAGATTTTGTGCATTTATTAAATAATGAATTCTTGCCCTTAAAAATAAATAAGCATAATATGTGTTACCGCAGTCAAAAAATATTCAGGTAGACCTAATTTCATGGGTCACTTGCTCACAGGTTTCTTAAAAGGTATAGGACAGTAGCGCACGCGGTCAGAAATAAATAGTACAAGGAAAAAATATACACTTTTTACTCGTTGTAAGCAACTTGAAATAAAATTATATATCTTACTCTTTTTAGATAATAAAATTCGCCTATACGTAAAAAGAGTAAGGCATATGATTCTATTTCAATTTTTGAGTTGCTTACAACGAGTAAAAAGTGTAATATGCTCGCCAGTCAGTCATTATCGTTATATTATAGTACCTTCATATTAATAATTAAAACGTATCAAACTTTAATAAAAATCATTTATTTTTTGCATATTGATAACTACAACTTTTCACAAAATCAAATTTATTCATAACTTTATTTTTATATAAATAAATCAAATTACTTAGATTTTAGGCGTTCCTTATACGGTCTTACGGCATTGTCCTTTTTAAAGAAAACAAAGGAACTAACTGTTGGTTGGAAATCCCGAAAAATTTTGTAAAGTTGCAATTAAGTTGAAAGAATACCGGATCTAAAAAAATAAATAATATTATAGTCCATGGGGTCGAGAAACCTGATTAACTGCGACACTACGCTCTATACCAACTGTCCAACTACCACGTCAAGAATTCCATATACAAAAAATGTACTAGTTTCCAAAATAGTGTATTAACTGGTCATTTCGTGATAATTCTTCAAGACCGTCGTTGTGTTAAAGTCAATGATATTGAAGTTAGGAATATTCAGTTCTTATAAACCGAAAATTTCATTCTTATATAATTCTTGATATCTCCTAGAATTTCATTATTATATAATCCTTTGTTCTGTATAAAAGTTTGGTGATGTTATGACGAAATTGAATATCATGGTGAAGTTTGAGAAATATTCGTAATTAAGATATCACAAAAACCTTGACGTCTTACAAACAGTTACAGTGTAGTACTTATTATAAGATTAAGATTTTCAAAGTTAAAAGTTGAACTATTACATACTACAGTTTCTGTCCCAATCTAAAAGATGTTTTTAAATAATTTTGTTTTTAAGTTTTTTGCCTTTCACCTTTCTTTGATTATACTTATTTATTTGTTTATTTAACTCTTTTAAAGACGTATAAATAAATACCTAATAAATAAAATTTTAAAATATCTGTACTGGCTTAGAAGGCTTTTTGAGTACGTTTAGTATCGTTAATCAAATTTTAGAAGTTCTTTTGAAAAAAAAAATTAAACTATCCAATAAGAGTATGCCAGTCCTGCCCATGAAAAAGTAATATGGACGCCCATGTCATAGTCATCCTTTTTACAAGATTTATTTTATTATTATTCACCTTTGATAATCCAACCTACTGCATCATCACCTACTGCATCATCACCTACTGCATCATCACCTACTGCATAAATTATGTAATAGTAAAGGCAAGCTTCTGGTAGAGTTTATGGAAATAAATGCATTTGTTTTATTAAATGGTAGGTCCAAAAGTGATTTCCCATCTAATTATACCTACCTTAGCTCTTTAGGCTGTAGTGTGATTGATCTAGTATGGTGCGGTGCAAAAAGTGTAGGGCTACTTCATGATTTAAAAGTTGATGATTCAATTACAAAGTCTGATCATTTTCCTGTGTGCCTCCAAGTATATATCGTCAGTCAAAAATCTAGTTCTGTTGCTCCACCTCATCAAGTGATTAACCTACATTGGGATCAATCTAAGTGTCACAGCTACATTGCTTTAATGGAAAACTCACCAAACATTGGAGTCAATTTTGTTAATTTCGATATTAATCAATTGAACCAAAATTTTACAAATACTATTTATAATACATCTAAAGCTCTAAATATTTTTGAAATTAAAAATTCAATGAAACATCAAAAACCGAATAATAAGCCATGGTTTGACCATGATTGTATGATATCTAAAAAATCGGTGAAGGTTAACTTAAAGCTATGTAGAAAGGAGGGATTTATTGAACTTAACAGAAGATGTTATATAGAATCCAAGAAGGAATATAAAAAGCTTTTAAATTACAAAAAAAGCTTATTTCATAAAGAAATTATTGATAAAATTTCGAATTTGAAAGATCCTTCTACCTTTTGGAAAACTATCAATAAATTCAGAAGCAATTTAACGGTTGCTAGAAATGAATGATATGCCAATGTGGAAGAAGTTTTATTCAAGTATTTACGCTCACCGTGCCATTGATAACACAATGTTTATCGATGCAAGAAATCCCTTGTTAGACTCAGATATCACAATGGAGGAGCTAAAGAACTCTTTACTTAAATACAAATTGAAGAAGGCTCCTGGAGAAGATAGAATTTCTAATGAGTTCTATATACATTTGCCACAAAATTGGTTACTCTATTTACTATTTACAAATAATGTTTAACAGAATCCTAGAGGCAGAAATTTTTCCTCATGCGTGGACTAAAAGTGATATGATTATGTTATTTAAAAAAGGAAATAGAGATGATCCTGGGGACTACAGAGGCATTGCTCTTTTAAACAGTGGTCTAAAAATTTTTACACAAATAATTTTAAACAGATTATTAACCTGGACTAATTATACAAACGTAATTCCTGAATGTCAGTCAGGATTTCGGCCTGGCAGAGGTTGTATTGACAATATTTTTATTTTATTATCCGTAATCCAACTTCATTTGCGTCTACCCAAGAGGAAAGTTTATGCCGTATTTGTAGATTTTAAGCGTGCTTTCGATTCTGTTCAGCATAGTAAACTTTGGTCGAAACTGTTTCATCTGGGAGTAAGTTCAAAACTTTTGCGGTTGCTAAAAAACTTGTATGAAAATTGTACTTTTAAAGTTAAAAATAATGGACAGTTTTCCAGTCCAATCCGAGTAACTGAAGGTGTACTGCAGGGTGAAAGTTTGAGTCCTTTGCTTTTTTCTTTATTTATAAGTGACATTGAAAACTTTTTTAGAAATAGAGGTGTCCAAGGTTTGAATGTAGATGGCTTACATGATATTATGATGTTATTATATGCGGACGATTTGATAATATTAAGTGATTCTCCGGGTGATTTAAACCGTAAACTGCGGATTTTAGAAGAATATTGTCATATAAACTCTTTAACTGTTAATAGCAACAAAACGAAGGTAATGGTCTTTAGAAAAGGTGGGAAAACTCGTTATACTGATTTTGTATACAAAGATAAGAAATTAGAAGTCGTGTCTAAATATATATATTTGGGGATTCCGTTCACATCTTCAGTATTATTTTACGAAGCAGTCATGAGTATGAAAACTAAAGCCAAAGCAGCTATAGGTTCAGTGCTATCAGTATTGGCTAGCTCAAAAACTCAGTCGTGGGATTCACGAGTACAACTGTTTCATTCTATAGTCGAAGGTATCTTATCCCATTGTGCACCTGTATGGAGTCTACGTTATACTGATTATATCGACAGCATCCAAACTACATACTATAAGCGCATACTTTCGTTACCAGTTTGGACACCAAACTATATCATACGTCTCGAAACGGGATCAGTTAGGCTTACTGTTAATTTAATAAAAAATTCTTTATGTTGGATTAAAAAAATTCTTTTAATGCCAAATGACAGATACCCAAAAATTTGTTACCATAGACTCCTTCAGTTACTTGATACAAATGCGAGCATTAAATATAATTGGGTTGGACAAGTAAGGAACTTACTCCAACACATTGAATTTAAAGATGATCGTATTTTTAAAGATCCCAGTTTTATTAAGGCTCAGTTGAACACAGTCACGTCGGCATTCAGTAGCTACTACTATAAGATCGATATAGAACGTCTCGCAAAAAGTAGCTTCTGCTCACTGTACGGCCATTTCAGTATAACAATGGAAACTCAGTCTTATTTAAAACTTAATTTGCTGTTGAAAATAATACGATTATTTGCACAAATGAGAGCATGCGGTAGAAATGATATAATATTTCCAAAAGAAAATAAAATATACAAAATAAGTCAAACAGAGTTATGTACAGTATGTAACATGCAGGTTTTAGAAACTCTGCACCATGTCATCTGTATTTGCCCTGTTTACGCTACAGCTCGTAATCGTTATTTAAAAGAAAAAATTTTAGCCTACGATCTAACGGTCAGTGAAGACGTTCTAATATAGGTATATCTTATCCGACTACACTAAATCCAACTTAAGATGTTTATTTTATTATTTAGTAACTGTTCTAAATATTAGGCAAATTATACTGGATGAATAGATCAATCTTGAGTGATTGCTCCTTACTGATAGTAAGGAAGAAGTAATCTTCTAACTTGGACTTTGTTTATACTTTCATCCTAGTCTTTACCTACTTATATGTATGTTTATTATTTATATCTTATGCTTACTTATCTGTTATATATATTTTAATTGTTATTTATCTGTTTATTAATTTGTTATTTTTTTATATAGTTTATAAAATGTTTATGGCAGGTTATGTTTAGGTAAATATCATATTTTTCTTTTCCTATTAACTATATATATGTTATAATTAACATGCTTTATTAGTATTAGTAAATTTATACCATAATAATCTATAATTTTATTGGAATTAAAATATTGTAATATGTTAGTCTTGTTAAACCGAACTCTTTTTGTATGAGCTTGTATAGCTTTCGAACCAATAAATTATTATTATTATTATTATTATTATTATTATTATTATTATTATTAAGATTTATTTTACTTATAAACAAAACATTTAGTTGGAAAATCCAAAAATTTTTATTACGCTTTAATTAATTATGTATCTATGTTTAGGCAGAAAGGATATTTTTAATAATTTATTTTAGTTAAAGAATCAAGCTAACTGTATTACAATAATTTTTCAAGATTCTAGAGCCGTCACATATGTTTGATAAAATATATACCAATAGGATAGGATATAATGTAAAATATATACCAATAGGATAGAATTCTTAAATTAATATTGATATATAGTAATATTTCAAATATAATAAGTTCAAATATAATATTTAATTATTGAAAATAAAAAAAAAAAAAAAAAAAAAAAAAACAGGTAGATTTGTTTTTGCGCGCAACTGTCCTGCGACCCAAGTGTTTCCCCCTAGCCACCAGTATGAGGTCGGTTGACCGCGGCGCGTAGGTGACCAACAGCAAAATAAACATCCATACACTTAAAAAATATTTCTTATTACTCATGCGGGAAAAGTATTAACTTGGCGCACACATTTCTGTACGCAAAATAGTTGTTTACCCACTGTACTCTTCCCACATTCTTTTTTGCGAGCGGAAAGTTAAATTTGCGCACGCAAATTGACAATAAAACACGCAAAATATAATTAAAACACGCACAGCCGCCTCTTGATTTTTCATTTAATAAATATTTCATTATTATTTCTATAGAAACCACCAACAAAATAATTTAAACAATATTTAATTCAGAAAAAAAACACTCAAAAATATTATTTTAAAAAGTAATAAAAATGTTAAAAATAGTAATAATAATAGAAAAAAGTATGTGAAATTCGTAAAAAAAAATAATATGTGCAACTCGTGCGGGATTGTCGATTGCCCACTCAAGTAAATGAGCGCACGAACGTAGTGAGTGCGCTCAACTTCGCTTTCTTAGGCAATCGACAATTCCCAGCACTTATTGCACAATATACTATTGTGCAATTAAAAATTTACAAATGCACTTTTATAACTTTATTACCATTATCTAACCCAAAATGATCCTTAAGAAAAGCCATTTGCGCCATAAAATTACTAAAATGAGCAAAAGATTTAACAAAATATGGTACGCATGTCACATGTTGTTTATATGCATTGAGCTGTGACAGAATACGTGGAAGAAGATTTTTATCGGTTGTCGAAATATAAAAATGTTAAAAATGTATCAATAAAAAAAAGAAATATAAACGAATCTAAAAAAAAAAAATAGCAAAAGGGTAAAAGAGGTTTCGAATCAGTTACCTACCCTCTAATACAGTAATTTATTGATTAAAACTAAAAAATATTCTAAACACCGTGTTTTTCGTATTAATGAAGTAGTTTTTCCTATTTGAAAAATTTTGTAATAATTTTCATAAACTAACTGTTCATTAAAAAAATTCGTCGTGAGCAGCGTGGCCCCATCACGGGTTGGTGGTTTTAAAACTGATGATGAGTGTCCGGTTGATCGGGGCTTTAAAAAAAGGTTTTAAATTTTTAAGGGCTGAATCTCAGAAGTTTCAATTTTGTGCTGATAGCAGTTAGCAGGAAAAAAGACAACATAATTCGTACGAGGGCATTCCTAATCACACTTATCCGCCAATTGCCTTTGTGTTTTATTTTTAAATATAAAAAAAAGGAACTTAAATTGTAAACTGGAATGCCTTTATGAAGATATTTTTTCTTTCCAAAAAAATCAAAAATTTCTATTTTATAAATAATAAGAATCCCAAATTCCTACTATATAAATAAACAGTGACTTTAATAATATTTTTAAATTACTTAATATTTGTATATTGCATTTGTTATAAAAGTAAGTCCATTTTTAGTCGAATTTTTTAACTAAAAAAATTAGACTTATACGGCCTATATTATAAGAACGGCGAGAGGTGAGAGGAGGGACGCTTCCCGTTTTCGGACCCGTAGAACATGATTATGTAGAAAAGAAAGTCTGATATATATATATATATATATATATATATATATATATATATATATATATATATATATATATTCCCGCTATCTTTTAATATGTGTAGGGCCCCCCTATGGAAGTTAAGATTTGAAATTTGGTAAGTGGGGCTCATTCCGATGCACAACAATACTATCAAAGTGGGGCCCAATTTTGGGCAAATTTTGGATCCGACCCAAATTTTAAGGGAGTGGTGCGGGGCAACAAAACAATAAAACTGTTCCAAATCGATTGGAAATAATGTTTCGGTCAATTATCTACAACATATCCCAAATTTAGCTTCGTAGGATGATTTGGAGGGAGTAGAGGGGGAAAAAACGAATTTGGCTGGATCTAACACGCCTCAAGCCCCCCAGAATTAACGTAGAGGGTTGAAATTTGGTGTGTTGATAGAGTTCATACCTAGGTTGTGCTTTCTGAAGGTTTTCATATTTTACCCCCACCCCCCTCATGGTTAAGCTACATTTTCATGCTTTTTCTACGTTTTCGAAGTTTGTACCACTCGCACAGGTCACCCAAATAAACCTAGAGGGCTGAAATTTTGTATTCAGATTGAGTTAGTATCAAGGGCGTGCCTTTTGGTGGTCTCAGCTTTTAACCCTTACATCCCCCATTTTTATACTAAAAAGAACATGATTTTTCTTGTTTTTTAACAGTTTCGTTCGGGTCAAAATCTCCCCAAATGAACCTTGAGGGCTGGAATTTTGTGTATAGTTTGAATTAATACCCAGCCACTGCTTTTTGGAGGTTTCAACTTTTAACCCTTACCCCCACGATTTTTATGCTAATATTTCCTTGATTTTTTTGCCTTTTCTCTAACACGCCTAGGGACTCTCAGAGTAAACGTAGAGGACTGAAATTTTGTACATGTATTAATTTAGTATCCAGTTAGTGCCGTTTAGGAAGTCCACATTACTTTTCCCCCCACTTCTTCCATTTTTAGATCGGAATTCAATGGTATTGTTGTTATGTGTTGTTATGTGGTGGGGGCCCTACCTTTTAATATGTGTAGGGTTCCCCTATGGAAGTTAAGAGCTGAAATTTGGTAAGTGGGGCTCATTGCGATGCACAACAATACTATCAAAGTGGGGCAAAATTTTGGGCAAATTTTGGATCCGCACCAAAGTTTAAGGGGGTGGTGGGGGGCAACAAAGCAATAAAGCTTTTCCCAATTGGTTGTATTTCCAAATGGAAATAATGTTTCGGTCAATTATCTACAACATATCCAAAATTCAGCTTCCTAGGATGATATGGAGGGAGTAGAGGGGGGAAAAACGATTTTGGCTGGCTTCCCCACCCCCTCATGATTAAGCTACATTTTCATGCTTTTTCGACGTTTTCGAAGTTTGTGCTATTCGCACAGGTCACCCAAATAAACCTAGAGGGCTGAAATTTTGTATTCGGATTGAGTTAGTATCCTTAGCCTTTTGGGGGTCTCAGCTTTTAACCCTTACCCCCCATCCCCCATTTTTATACCAAAAAGAACATGATTTTTCTTGTTTTTTAACAGTTTCGTTCGGGTCAAAATCTCCCCAAATAAATTTAGAGGGTTGAAATTTTGTGTACAGGTTAAGTTAATAGCGAGCCACTGCTTTTTGGAGGTTTCAACTTTTAAACCTTACCCCGAAATTTGGTAAGTAGGGCTCATTGCGATGCACAACAATACTATCAAAGTGGGGCAAAATTTTGGGCAAATATTAAATCCGAACCAAATTTTAAGGGGGTGGTGGGTGGTACAAAACACCAAAGCTTTTCCAAATTGGTAGGAAATAACGTTTCGGTCAGTTATCTACAACATATCCAAAATTCAGCTTCCTAGGATGATTTTGAGGGAGTAGAGGGGAAAAAACGATTTTGGCTGGATTCCCCACCCCCCTCATGATTAAGCTACCTTTTCATGCTTTTTCGACGTTTTCGAAGTTTGTATCACTCGCACAGGTCACCCAAATAAACCTAAAGGGCTGAAATTTTGTATTCGGATTGAGTTAGTATCCTTAGCCTTTTGGGAGTCTCAGCTTTTAACCCTTACACCCCTCGCCCCATTTTTATAGCAAAAAGAACATGATTTTTCTTGTTTTTTAACAGTTTCGTTCGGGTCAAAATCTCCCCAAATTTAATAGTGAGCCACTGCTTTTTGGAGGTTTCAACTTTTAAACCTCACCCCGACTATTTTTATGCGAATATTTCCTTGATTTTTTTGCCTATTTTTCGAACACGCCTAGAAGCTCTCTGAGTAAACGTAGAGGGCTGAAATTTTCTACATGTATTGAGTTAGTATCCAGTTAGAACCTTTTAGGGATTCCACATTACTTTCCCCTCCACTTCTCCCATTTTTACATCGGAATTCAATGTTATGGTTAAATGTGTTTAAAATGCTTTATATTTATATTAAAGGAAAGTAGGCGAATAGTAAATTTAAAAATTTAAAAAAAATGAACCAACTTTTATAACAAATGCAATACATACATATTAAGTAATTTAAAAATGTTATTAAAGTTATAGGCTATTGACTATGTACAAAAATACCCCTGTCGCAGCATCTGCATAACATAGCCAATTTCCAAATCTTAGGCACTGGCGGATCTCATCTAAGACCTGTACCTATTTAAAATAGTTTAGCTTTCTAAGAGTAAAAGAATTTTTAAAATCGGTTGGGTAATTAGTTTTGGTATTTTTGGGGACCCAAGAACCCGAACGAATTTTGTGCAGCATAGTTGTATCCATCTAAAATAATTTAGTTCTCTAGCAGTGAGAAATTTTTTAGCATCGGTTCGATAGCTTATTACTGGCGGTTTCGGATCTGCAAGATCCCGGTGGACCTCATTAAAAAATCAGCTCGATCGTATATTCTAGACGGACTTTATGTAATATATATATATATATATATATATATATATATATATATATATATATATATATATATATATATATATATATTCAAAACCCGTTGTGTAGCATTCTACGCCGCATTTGCATCCGCAGGACAGTTGTGGATCTCAGATAACACAAACTGTACCTATCTAAAATAGTTTACCTCGGTAATAGTAAAAAAGTTTCAAAATCGGTCAGTTATTTTATTTTTGACACTTTTAGGTCCTACTGACACTTCAGACCTTACATAACGTAATCTATATGTATCTAAAATGGCTTAGCTCCCCAACAGTGAAAAAATTTTCAAAATCGGTCGGTTAGTTTATTTTTGACACTTTTGGATCCGATGGACCCTGGCAGACTTTACATAACGTAATCTATATTTATCTAAAATAGTTTAGCTCTGTAACAGTGAAAAAATTTTGAAAATCGGTCGGTTAGTTTATTTTTACCACTTTTGGGTCCCATGGACCCTGGCGGACCCTAAATAACGTAATGTATGTCTATCTAAAATAGCTTAGTTCCCTAACAGTGAAAAAATTTTCAAAATCGGTCGGTTAGTTTATTTTTGACACTTTTGGATCCCATGGACCCTGGCAGACCTTACATAACGTAATCTATATTTATCTAAAATAGTTTAGCTCTGTAACAGTGAAAAAATTTTCAAAATCGGTCAGTTAGTTTATTTTTGACACTTTTGGGTTCTATGGACCTTGGTGGACCTTACATAACGTAATTTATATTTATCTAAAATAGTTTAGCTCTGTAACAGAAAAAAAATTTCAAAATCGGTCAGTTAGTCTATTTTTGACACTTCTGGATCCTATGGACCCTGGCAGACCTTACATAACGGAATCTATATTTATCTAAAACAGTTTAGCTCTGTAACAGTGAAAAAATTTTCAAAATCGATCAGGCAGTTTATTTTTGACACTTTTGGGTCCTATGGACCCAGGCGGACCTTACATAACGTAATCGATATTTATCTAAAATAGTTTAGCTCTGTAACAGTGAAAAAATTTTCAAAATCGGTCAGTTAGTTTATTTTTGACACTTTTGGGTCCTGTGGACCCTGGCGGACCTTACATAATGTATTCTAAATCTATCTAAAATAGCTTAGCTCTGTAACAGTGAAGAAATTTTTAAAATTGGTCGTTTAGTTTATTTTTTACAATTATGGGATCAGTAAATCCTGGCGAAACTCATACAAGTCTAGTACTCTAACAGTAAGAAAAGGGTTCTAAGGATCTCATATAACTTATGGCAGTCCGTAAGCTTCTTGCGGACATCATTTAATTAATTAATTCAAATACTTTAACTTACTAACTGTGAAACCTTACTAACCTTGACCTCACATAAAATACCTTAAATCCATTTGAAATATTTTTCCGTGCATACATATGTAAATTGTGCATATTTTGTTTTGTTTCATATTTAATAATATTTATATCATAACATAATCTTCAATTTCTTGTTTACTTAAAAATTCAATAAAAAAAAAAAATTCTTCATTACATTAGCTTAGAAAATCTGTTTAATTTACATTTTTTAATATGAGATAGAACCATGCTAATTATAATGCAATAAATGAGAAACAAAACTCTATACATGTATGTGTGTTATAACACATATATGTGAATAGTCTTCACTTATTATTACTTATTATTACTATCTTCAAATATTTTTATACTTCATAAAGAACTGAGATATAAATATAAATTACTTATTAGACTAACAAAGAAAGAATAAAAGTGAAAATTTACATTTTCTCGAAAAATACTTAAAATAGAAAGAAAATTATAAGAATATTTTCTTCATAATTTTTTTTTTCCTTTTCAACGATGTAAAAATCGAACTGCCTTATGATAGGATCGAATGATAAAAAATGGCCAGAAAACCTACTTCTGGGAATCCGACGTGTCTGGCTAACGAACTTAACCAAGCCAATTCAGAATCCAGTCCGCACACAAAATTTCATAAGCGTTAGACGTTTCGTTCGAGAGTTATCGTGGGAACACATATATATATATATATATATATATATATATATATATATATATATATATATATATATATATATATATATATATATAAATTTTAGTGAATATCATTTTCGTATTCTAGGGACCTCAAAACAGATTTCTGCCATAGTCCCGGACTCAGATTGCGTCATGAGACCTACTGTGATAGCTGAATTTCGAGTTTTCGAAATTCGCTAAAACAGGGGGAAAAGGAACTAATTTGTAACAGGTGTTTTATTGTTTCATATGTTCAGTTGTACCCCAAAGATGATAAATTCACAAAGTGCTATTAAATTTAGGCGTGCGTTTTTACGAACGGCGTAAACTTATCGACGCTTACGTTTTTTAACTATAACTCAGAAACTATGCATTTTTCGTAAATACACATAATATGAGTTTTTGTAGAGAATTAAATTTCCTATCGAAATGGTACCTTACGAACTCAAAAAGCTTTTTTCTCAACAAAATAAGTCAAAACAATTATTTAAAAAAAAGCTCAAATTTTTCAATTTTTCTTTTTTTTTAAATTTTTGAGTAGTTATTTTTTCTGAGTGAATTTAGGTATAGGGACTGGTTCACAAAAAAGAAAGCTGATGTAATTCCCGTCAGAATGGTGACCGATCAAAATATTTTCGATAAAAACCGGCTGAGATACAGTCGTTCAAATTTACCTACTTTTTTACAATTTTATTTCTTTTGACTTTTATACCATATTATTTGTAATTTTTACACAAAAAAATTATTTTTATTGAGTACAAAAATTATTTCTGCTTTACCAGAGGTAACGATAAAAGAGATAACGATAAAATTTTGATATTCATATGATCTTAGGTATAAAAAAAAAAAACTTTAACATTGTACTAATTTATAGTTCTAATTTTTTTTAAAAGTTACATGTACCTATTATATTTCTCTCATAATGTTTTCAAATTCAATATCAATATCTTCATCAATATCGTTTTGGACATCCTCTTCTGTCATTTCTGGAACATCCGCATTTTCACAATTTAGGCCCATACATTCTTTGCAGAACATGGAGCAGCTAATTCCTATAATTTTCTACAGCCGCAATTTACGTAACAGAATTAAATCGTAATTTCTCTTTATGGCATTAAGGCCAACAGTTTAGGTAGTTCTCGGTTACAACTTTTTCAAAAATTATCAAAAAGCACAAAATTTTCTCTAACCAATTTCCCACTAACTTCTGATGCCACTAAATATCACGGTTTAAGGACGTACCACCAAATTCAACAGTGGGAAGGAAATATTTTAAATCCATTTGAGTGGGGTTGGAAAAAATCTAAAAATGGATTAGTGCCAATTAAAACAACAAAACCTCCTGCACTGCAGAATTTACTGGAACAAATAGCTTGCGGGTGTATAAAAGGTTGTCACGGAAATTGCAGCTGTAGAAAATTAGGAATTAGCTGCAAAGAATTTATTTGCGAAAATGCGGATGTTCCAGAAATTGCAGAAGGAGATGTCCAAAACGATGTTGATGAAGATATTGATATTTAATTTGAAAACATTATGGGAGAAATATAATAGGTACATTTATTTTTTTTTAAAAATAGAACTGTAATTTAGTACAATATTAAAATTTCTTTTTATACCTAAGATCATATGAATATCAAAATTTTTAGCAAATAATTTTATCGTTACCTCTGATAAAGCAGAAATAATTTTTGTACTCAATAAAAATAATTTTTGCGTGTAAAAATTACAAATAACATGGTATAAAAGTCAAAAGTAATAAAATTGTAAAAAAGTAGGTAACTTTGAACGACTGTATCTCAGCCGGTTGTTATCGAAAATACTTTTATCGGTCACCATTCTGACGGGAATTACATCAGCTTTCTTTTTTGTGACCAATCCCTATACCTAAATTCACTCAGAAAAAAGTACTACTCAAAAATTAAAAAAAAAAGAAAAATTGAAAAATTTGAGCTTTTTTTTAAATAGTTTTTTTGACTTATTTTGTTGAGAAAAAAGTTTTTTGAGTTCATAAAGTGCCTTTTCGGTAGAAAATTTAATTCTCTACAAAAAATCATATCATGTGTATTTCCGACAAATGCATAGTTTTTGAGTTATAGTTAAAAAACGTAAGCGTCGATAAGTTTACGCCGTTCGTAAAAACGCACGCCTAAATTTAATAGCACTTTGTGAATTTATCATCTTTGGGGTACAATTGAACATATGAAACAATAAAACACCTGTTACGAATTAGTTCCTTATTCAACTACATAGTCAATAGCCTATAGTGTTTATTTATAAAGTATTAATTTTGGATTTTTATTTATAAAATAGAAATTTTGGATTTTTTTGGAAAGAACAAAAACTTCATAAAGGCCTTCCAGTTTACTATTTAATTAAGGTCCATTTCTAATATTTAAAAATAAAACACAAGATAATTGACGGATAAGCATGGGTAGGAATGCCCTCGTATGAATTGTGTTGGCTTTTTTCCTGCTAACTGCTATCGGCACCAAATTGAAATTTACTGAGATTCAGCCCTTAAAAACTTAAAACCTTTTTTTAAAGCACCGATCAGCCGGACACTCATCATCAGTTGTGAAACCACCAAAATGTTAAATCGCTTATAGACATTCAATACGGAAGATGAAGGGAAAAATTCGACTTCCGTGATGGGGCTCCGCTGCTCACGGTGTTTTAAATTATACAACTAACTCCATTTCTTTAGTGCAAACATTCGTAATTGTAGCTTTTCCAAAGTGGTAAGTCTGTATTTTACTTATTTGTAGTATAGAATTTGTCTATAGGTTTCACAAAAAAAAATTCCATACAAATTCGGCACACTGTTAAATTTGCAATAATGTCTAAGGTGTTAAGTAATAAAAAACTAACTTCCTTAAGTTGAAGGCTGGATCAGCCCCTGACAGAAATTTGATATAAACTGACGTAAAGCTTTTCAACGTGACATGATACTTTTTACTTCATGTGTTATGTGAGTTGTTTGTGCAACCTTCTTGACATTTGCACAATGTGTTGCAATGAATCCCGGCTCGATATCATTTACATCTGCCTGTATATGAAACCAAACAACCACAAGAATGAAAGAGCAAAAAACTTTTTGCTACGAGTTTACCCTCAAAAATTGACGAGTAAAAAAAAGAAAAGAAAAATAAGCCGATCTATTAAAAAGACCACTACAGATGGGAGCCATATTTTATTTATAGCAAACATGCCACCCGGGGTTAGCGCACAAGTTGCTTACAATGGTTTCCTAAAACCTTAAGACCACACCTAAGACTATACCAAATTTCAAAAGCTTGGCACAAAGTGCACGATTCTAATGAATTCCTCTTATGCTATTACAAATTTTAAATAAATTAGTTTCTCAATTTCTAAATACTAATCACCTGTTTACAATTATTTGTATATGTACAAGTATTTGATTATCGATTTTGATGAAGGTAGATATTATTCAATTAATACCTTTGTTCTTTTTATCGCCTTTTAAAGGGATATGAGTTCGTCATGGCATATATATATATATATATATATATATATATATATATATATATATATATATATATATATATATATATAAAGAGGTTAAATTAAATTTAAAAAAAAGTTATTCTGGATCAATTCTGAGTTATGTGAAATGTTTCTAAAAACGCAAGTTACAAATAGAATATGCGTTTGCCATGAAATGCAACGTTGTGTAATTATTGTAAAAAATAATGCATGAAATATAAAATTCTATTGCTCAAAATGGTAAATAATAACTGTCTTAGAATAATGTACAAAATGTAAAATATTATTGCACTAATGTTAATTTCATTACTTGAAATATAGGGTAAATATAATGCACAAAAGTATAAAATTCTGTTGCGCCCGCAGTGTTAAATCTATTGCTCAAATTGTATAAAATAATGGGCGCCATTTTTTCCCAGTTAATTGATTACCATTACAATATTTGATTCATTACCGTGCTTTGCGTGTAATGTAATAACTTAAAATTTGGATACTGATATGACATTTACCTTATCCTGTATATAAATAGGTACTATACTTAAAGTTGGGCCTTAATCGTCCAAAATCTGTAGAAATCGGACAGAGTTTTAGCTAAATAGATAGCTTTGAAATTAGACATTTATTAGGCTAACGAATATTTTGTAGGTGGAAAATGTATTTCAACGTCAAATCTAAATTATGAGTAATCAAATTATCATTTGAAATTTGAGATAATGGCTACTTTAAAAGTCAAGACTCAACAAAGTTTCCCGGAATGTCTTTAATTTAGTCGATTACTGAAAATTATTTAAGTATTATAAAAGAAAACTTACCATTCACTCTGCATGAAAGAGCCAATAAGAACCATTAAGTTTCATTTGTTGTAACTGTATTCTTTTCTTTTTAATCATTTCATATTTCTAACTTCCGCGCACATCTCAAAATTAAAAATAATTTTAAATTTTAATTTATTAAATGTTATTCTTTAATTGCAAAGTATTTATTTAGATTAAATTTAAATATTGTTTTCTATTATTAAAATCATTGAAGCTGAAGTCTTTAAATTGAATCAAGATTAGATATATTTTCATATTACCTAAGGTTAAACTTTATTCAATGGAATGTACATAACTAATAAAATTTTTATGAGAAAACTGTGACTTTATATTTGGGTAACGATCTTATTGTTTAAAATGTAATATTTTTACTTTTGATAATGTTTCTGCAACGTATTTGTGTAAGTATATTTTTAAATTAAATTATTTGCTGGTATTTTGTTTTTTTTAATTGAAAAGGTTATTATTATTGTATGCAGAGTTTTACCAATTTAATTTGTGTAAACTAAGGTAAGTATCTTCAGACTTTTAATTCTGAATCATCATTATTTATTTATTCGCTTGGGCGAAGAGTGAAAATTCGAAGTATATGCAATAAAGAATATGATATCTATATTTTCAATTATTGATTTCAGTACAAAGCAACATTTCTGCTTCAACCTTTTAAATCTCTTACGAACTTTTTTCTAAAATATATTTTTTGACAACAATTAACTTTTGTAAAAATGGAATGTATAAAATTATGTATTTATTTTTTTAATTTTTATTGAAAGCTATTTTGTCTAAAACGTCTAAAAATCAACTAATTAAATTTTTTTAATCTGAATTAAAGATAGCTCATAGAGAAAGAAAATTTTTAGTTTAATTTATAGGTTTCGCCATATTACAGCTGCAATTTTTAATTAAAATTTAGTAAAAATATGAAAGTTTTGTACAAAGTGGCACGACATTTGAAATAGGATTAATAATTAAGCCTCGAATAAAGAATCGGTTATAGAAACATGTTCTTGTATACGATCTGTTCGAAATGTATCCGAAAATAATTTTATTGTATACTTGACATGAAAGGAAAATGTGACCAATTATCCAAAATATATTTTAAACCAATGATTCTTATTGTGCAAAAACTGTGGTCTACTTAAATGGGTGGCCTATAATAGATTTGGGTGAAGGAGTACAATAAAAATTTTTAATCATCTGTGCAAAGCGTATACGAGAACGTGTTGGTGGAATCTAAGCTTAATCGACAAAAAAGGCAAATGCAATTTGACGAGATTCGAAGTCGGAAAAAAAATAATAAAGAAAAAATCCCGAAAATTTTCTTAAGAGTATCTAACTACTTCGAAGAGTAACTAGATACTCCTTTCTGGAAGGAATTAACAAAAAATTTGAATTTCTAATTACTCCAAGAAATAACTATTTATCTCTAGGAATTTAAAAGTTGAGTTCTGGATCGGATTAACCCACGACGTGAGTGAACATTGTGCATTATCCCTTCTTACGTGGCTTACATATTACTAGTATTTTGCCTGCAATAATTTGAATAGGGTACCATTTTAATTTTTGTCTAGGACGCACTATAGGTTTAATCCGATACTGCATGGATCCCCGAAAAAACATAATTAGGTGTGTTGAAACTCTTTCAAATCTGAAAATACATAAACAATTATTATGTATCCATCGTGAACGAATAAGCATTTCAATGTTGATATATACCTCATTTCAGATACAATTGATCATGAGTTTTCGTTAAGAAATAAAATAATTCTTATATTCGAAACAAATCAATCTTCTATTCTTTTCTAAAAGCAAACTGCAAATTTAAAATTTACGTAAAGGCAATAATGAAAGAGATAAATCCAAGAAAACGGAAATTATTTAAATTCAAAGTGACAAAGCATGGTTAAATTTAACTGAAATGAACCATACATAAGTCTTAATTTCTAATTCATTAAAAAACAAAATTCCTTTATTACATCGTATCATTTTAGTCATAGGTAGTAGTCTGGTAACTCGCACTGTTTTTCATGTTTATTTTTAGGGGCATTCTTTTTTTGAGAAAGAACAAATGAAAAGTTTTGAATTTTTAATGTTTTTATTTACATCTTAAGGTAACAAAAAATTTTTTTTGAATAAATTAAATTTTGTTTTATTATTATTATTATCACTTGAAGTTGGCGCCGCAAAAAAAGCACGTGGACGGCCCGGGTGATTATGACTGTTGGGGACATCTGAAATCAAAAGTTCTGAATTAGTCTTAATTTATTGGCGACGCAAAGATTACGCGAGCGCTCCTGGTTTTTTAAACTAGAAGCTGTATCAAGTAAAAATTTTTGTATACGTTTAATTGTCGATAGAAAAATGTACTATACAAATTATGCGCGGATTACTAGATTTTATATCACCCATTAATCGTATACGTATATTTTTACTTGATGCTAGTTCTAATTTTATCACCAGAGGTGCGAGTGAGAATCTTTGCGTCGCCAATAATGTCATTCTGGTCGGAACTAGAATTATGAAATTATTATCGAAAAATAACAAAATGGCGAACTTCGAAAAAAAAGTCATTTTTTTGTCGGACAAAAAGGGTTGTAAAATAGAAAGTTAGGGGTGAAAAAAATTAATTTTAGTTCCGACGAGAACTACAAGTGTGTCGAATAACCAGTTTAAATTTTAGAACAATCGGTTGAATAGAAAAACAGTTTAAAGTTTCAGCAACAAATTTTCATAAATAAACTCTTACTTACATTAATCGTCGATGCCCAGCCGCTTGCAGCTGCCGGCCGACATTCGGCGCGCACCTGTGAGGCGCTCTCGAAAATTCGTTGTAACTCAGTTCCTATTTCGAATTTCGGTCACGGTGTATTCTCAATATATTGTACTTTTGAATTAAGTCAAAAGAATTTTCGATTTTTTCAATCCAAGTTACCAGACTACTACTTCAACTGATTAAAAGCGGATTTAATCTTTTTTTAATAAAATCCAATTAGGGATTCACACTTGAAATCATTTTCAGATACATCAATGTAACATTTTATTGTTTATTCATGCTAATTTAAATCAAGTCATATACGAAATATTTACCACCCACCCTGCTCTACAGAGAGTGACATTTGCTTATATATAATTTTTGACCTTTCAAAGGACATTTGAATATGTATAAATGTTAAAAACCTATAAAGTATACTTAATTTTTTTTTTATTGTATATAAAATTTTTAATAAATACCTATACGTGCTCAAAACGTGTGTGGCCTCAGTTTCTATAGAGTAACATTCGAGTAATATGAACCATTTTTTTTTTTTCATGAACAGATGACTTGCCACATATTTGCGCTACATAATATACATATACACTTACACGTAGGTTTTATACGAATTGCATAGTGTCGTAAATTAATCAAATATTATTTGTAAATAAAATTCTATTATGCTGGAATTATTACGATTTTTTATTAATATTTATTTTATATATTTTTATCGAATAATTTTTTTCTATAAGCAAATTTTTATTTTTGTTTAGAATACTATTAACATTTTTTTCTACAGGTTTATATATTAAGACTTTTATTATACTCTAGAAATTTGAAACAATTGACTTTTTGCATATTCTTAACGCTCCTTTCACACTGTACGGTTTTCGCCGTTTCGCATTTTGTTAGTGGAGTGAAGAAGAGCATTGGACCTTTCACATTACACGGTCACGGCAAAATGCCGTTGCCGTGACGTGTAGGAGCCGTCTCTTGCCCCCTGACTTGACAGTTGCCGTACGGCGTTTTAGTGTATGTAATTAAATGGATTCTTTCACATGGGACGTACGGTTTCTTAACGTACGGTATTAAAAATATTTTGTTGAATTTTATGTTAAGTATTAATTTTATTTTTCTACAATCTTAGTGGAAAGTAGGCTTTTGCGCTATGTGAAGAGAGTGTATTTGCCGAAGACTCTAGTTGAAGAGCAACAAAGTACTACTTTTCATTTTAAAGCGGCAAAGTGATACTTTGTGGCTCGCTCAACCTGTATTTAATTACAAATCGGATAGGCATTGTTTATATTTTCTACACGGAGAGAAAAATCCTATAATTTTTGTAGAGAAAATTTCAGAAAAATTACTATGCTCCCCTATAATCCGTGCGAGATCGACGACCAAAATAAAAAATATGTGCTAGCATGGTAAAATTTAATGTGGTGCTAACACAACTTTTATCACACTCTTATGCATGTATATTATAGTTTAATTCTTGTTGTCGTACTCTTTCATTTGCCCATCTAACTCGCGACCTTATATTGGTTGCACTGTACCTGTAAAAACATGTATACAAAAATTATTGCCAACAATATATTGTAATACATATACTAAAGATAGGTAAATAACAAAAAGATGAATTAAACGATGACATAATCCTAAGAGAGTGTAAAAGCAACTGACTACTAAGCTGCATCAAGGTGCTTGGTGGGAGCTGTCTGACAAAGTTTCTTCCACAGTCCACACCTATGGTTCGCATGTAACCCATGTAACTAACTCGCTGATTGAGGTACATTTCATTACAGCGATCCCAACAAAACCAACCTTCTTTCTGTTTTTTTTCTTTCTATTATTAGCATGTTAGCATGGAAATTTTTTTAATAAACACAATTAAAAATTATTTTTTTGTCGGTAATGGAACTTTTTACTGTGCTGTTTTACAAATTTTACGGAGATAATATTACGAAAAGAACATTCCATCCTTTAAATTTTTTATGATTAATTATAATCTTTATATTTTTACCTTACAGAATTTAATATGTTCGTCTTTTACACGTCGATTGTAGTGCTGAGCACAGTAATTTTTATAGGAATTTTCTCTCCGTGTATGGTAACAAATAAACAGATTTTAAAATTCTTATTTTCTACAATCTTAGTTTTAGCTAAGGTAAGAACTATTTTAATTTTACGGTAATCTTGGTTTACCAAATAATTAGTTACATATATTTTTTTGTTTTTTGAGGTTTATTATGAATTAAATTTTGTTAAAAAATAGTTTTTAGACCAGAAAACCTAACAGAAATTTATTATTTTTGATGAGGGCTACTGGTACATAAAATACAAGCATTTTCCAGTAACCGTCATAGTAACGGTTATTGAGGTAACAAATTGTATTTTAAAAATGGATACATACTCTCCAATGTTTTTTACACTGAAATTTTAAAATCTGAAGTACATTCATAAAAATTCGATACAGCTACTGATCAGTACCCGTCATTATTTACTGTAACAATTAAATTTTAGTAGTCCTTGTAAGTTAGTGTATGATACTGGTACTCTATAGCAGTGTTTTTCAACCTTTTTCATGGTGCGACCCTCCTAGTATGGAAAAATATTTCGCGACCCCCCTAGTTTAGAAAAATATTTCGCGACCTCTACCCTCTGCTATTTCTAACTTTTTTTTTATTTTATGTTATCAATATTGAATCCGTTCATCATTATTGATTGTTTCAACTAAATACGTAACAAAGGATTTTAAACACACACATTTTCATATTGACATCGAAGTTGACGATTTATAGTAGCTTCTGAACGCGCGCGTGACTTGTGTGAGCGAGGCATAACGCGACGTGATGACCGCTGCGTGGAGCATCAGGTAAGTAAAGAATGACACTTTTGAATTCTTTGAATTGTGAATTCAATTTGAATTATATTTAAATTTACTAATTATGTTTATTTAGTGGTTGCTCACTGTCTTTTATTGTCTAATATCCAAAATTCTGTGCTCATTGTAATTATTGAAAATGGATGAATTTCTGAAAGGACATGCACAACCGTCAACTTCAAGTTTCAATGAGAGTAATGAAACAAAAGCAAAGAAAAAGGTCTATATGATGACAGTTATTTATAATTACTGTTATTGAAAACAAGCCGTAGTTATTTATTTTGAAATTTTATCAAGCTAAAGTATGAAAGCATCACATTAATGTAACCTTTAATTAACCTTTTCTTTATTAAATATTATATATTAAACTAGAGTGGTTTTATTGCTAAAGTAACTGTGACCCCTTAGAAAGTCTACGCGTCCCCCAGGTTGAAAAATACTGCCCTATAGTAACGGTTTTTGGTACCGTCTTTTTTGTAGGTAAATTTCAATATAAAATACAGTAATGAAGATTAAATATAATTATGCTTTTGATATGCTATTCGTTAAAAAAATAACGATTTCTATCGTAGTCAAACAATTTCGTATATCACAGATAATTGTCAGACCACACTGTCAGATAAATTAAAAGGAAAGTAGCCCCATATTATGTAAAAAGTGCTTCCACAATTATTTTAACCAACAAAGAAGATGTGAGCATAGTAAAGTGGATGAAACATTTTGATGAAACTGTAATCCTTAACTGCTAGACAGTAGCCAACTACTAATCCAAAACTTGAGAAAATGGCCGACCTGGACGAAAATGGTTCTTGTCTTTTTGCAATAGATATCCGGAGTGATCTAAGCGATTATCTCAAAATTTAAGAAAATCAAGGGCTTCGGTAGCGTAAAATATCAAAAACTGGCTTAAGGAAATTGAAAAATATTTTAAGAAAGAAGAATTTATAGAAATTTTGAAAGATATAGAGCGTCTGATGGAATCATGATGGACCAGTTGAGCCCGACTAATAACGATGTAATTGTATAGAAAGGACGAAAATCAGTCCATAATGTTATTAATTTTAATGAAAAAGAATATACAAAACAGCATTTATGGATATTAGGTATGGATAATGCTTCAGAAGAATTAGCATCACGGATGGTTGTACTAAAGTTAAAGAAAATTCTAAAAGAATCAGTTCAGTGCCAATCTAAGCAATATATTTGCAGGAATTGTAGAAAATAAATAACAGAATCAAATAATTTTTTTAACGAAGCTTTATATTCTTAAGTATTTTAATTATATAGCTTAGTTGCTTAAGATTAATCATATTCTAAAGAATGGCTTATACTGGGTCTCTCCTCTGACGGATACGGGAACATCGTTAATTTCTTATTGACGGGTACTGGTGCACCACACTTTTTCCGTTATTTTGTTTTTATTAATATATTTATTGTAAAAATATTCAAACAAATTAAAATATTCCTGAAAGATTATAAAATTATCTTTAGTTTTAGCTTTCCTGTTAGTTATTTTGTATAATTATGAACGAAAAAAATTAATGTAAAGTCCTGCTCATGTCTTAACAGGATAGCTACTGGTGCTCTTACCTTATTACTCACGAAGATGAAATTACGACACGAGCCGAGTTTACGAGGCGAGTGCCGTAATGCATCTGAGTGAGTAATAGCCATTGCAAGCAAGTAGAATACGATGTTTTTTCTACGACTTCGTTCCTTTTTGATTTAAATAAAATTAAATATAAATTTTAAATCAAATTTTTAATCTATTTTTAATTTCATTAAATGTTTGTACAATATGTACATATGGAAACGATCAAAACAAATTGTAAACTACTTTGTTTACTTGCAATTAAATTAAACTTTGATAGATATAATATACACAAATAACAAATGCCAGCTCATTGAATAATGGTTAGTACGGCGATTTCATTGGTCGAAAGGTATTGAGTAATGATCATTCCTCCACATCTTTGAATAATGCCTAACATTCTTAACAATTAACGAATATGTAATGAGTGTGTTCAACAGGAGTAGAAAAAAGTAATTAATAACAGAAAAAGAAGAGAAATTTTACATTTAATGTTTTGACCAAATTTTTATAAATAATCTCAAATAATGATTACATTTTAGTTTCCAAGGTTTCGGGATCTTTTAAATAGAAGTTTTAAATACAAACTTTTATTATTCCGGCCTGCGACTTAAGCTATTTCTGTTTACGTCAGCATTTACTTAAGTAAATTCTGTTATTCTATTTAATTAAAATTTTTACAATCTTGAGCGAGATATTTTGTAAAAGTCCAATATTTAATACTAGGTATTAGGGTAAGTACGGGAGAGATGCCGCGTCGGGAGTGATGCCGCAGTAGCCATAGTTCGTCGGTTGATTGACAGATAGCGCTATTGATGGATTATATGTTTAAAATAACTTACTTATTTAAGCTTTATATGGTAATATTTATGATTAGTCCATCAGTTTAGTAATTATCCACCTTTTTATTATTGAAAAGTACGTTTTTTAACATAATATTTTATCAGCCATTTAATTCATTAGAATCTAAGAATGTATACTTCATTGTTTTAATGAAAATGAGTTTTGTTATTAATTTAGGTATATTTTAAAAGTACTGTATAAAATTTTAGGTTGAAATTCCGCACTATGCTTGCTATAGCAACATGCGGCATCTATCCCAACAAAAAGGAGAGACGCCGCATTTAAAGTTGGTATAGATGCCGCATCATATTACATGTTAAAAACATAGACCTATATACCTTAATTATGCAATTTTTTTTTTGGACTGTAAATTATGCCACGTAAATATAAAAGATCCATTAATGGATCAGGAAGAGCCCTCATATTAGTGAAGATAACGAAAATAATGATGACTGCCTGTGTATTGAATGTTTTGAAAGGTACTCAGAAACAAATAAAAATTTGACTGGTTAAGATGCATTAAGTGCCAAAAATGGTTACATATGGCATGCATCATGTATGGAGATGTGTGTAAAATGCAAAATTTTTAATATGAACTATGCCGCGTCTCACTTTCTTTGATGCGGCATCTCTCCCATAGGTGTGGGAGAGACGCCGCTTTGCAGGCTCTACAAAAATGTTAATTATGAATCCTTTATGACTCAAAATTTACAATTATTTATAAATAATTGTAAAGAACAATGTTTAGATTTATTGTGTACCAAATTTCAAATCAATTAAATGCTTACTTTAAGAATTATCAAGTGTTTTCAAAATGTGCGGCATCTCTCCCGCATTCACCCTATAACTTAAGTAATTACTTAAAAGTAAAAAATAGATCTTTTTACATATACTGTCAAATACCCTATTTAAACGCTATGGGATACAAGGTTTGGAGTATCTATCGAGATTTGCTCTCTTCGGTATAAAAATACCGATTAGTCGAATATTTTCGGCAAAAGGTTTCTGTTTAATTAAAAAAACATATGATAAATTTCGTTTTTGTGGTTTCCTCCTTTAGGAAACCATAAATTACTTCTATTTTTGTAATAAAAATTCATAGGTTCAAAAATACACAAAAGGTGGTTTACCTGTAATAACTTTCACTTAACATATTTTACGTTATCTACTTGATTTAAATATATAGGTAGCATGTAGGCACTTAACTTGCCAGAAAGAATAAAACTGATAAAATTCTTCTTTTACAGTTTGGTTTGCTTAAATCTTAGTTTGGATGTTTCCAGTTTATTTATTTGGATAAAAGCTTTGAAAAATGATTAAAAAAAAATGTTCGATAAGAGCTGAATTTGTGATTGAATTTAAATGTTTAAAATACCCCTGTCGCAGCATCTGCATAACATAGCGAATTTCCAAATCTTGGGCACTGGCGGATCTCATCTAAGACCTGTACCTATTTAAAATAGTTTAGCTTTCTAAGAGTAAAAGAATTTTTAAAATCGGTTGGGTAATTAGTTTTGGTATTTTTGGGGACCCAAGAACCCGAACGAATTTTGTGCAGCATAGTTGTATCCATCTAAAATAATTTAGTTCTCTAGCAGTGAGAAATTTTTTAGCATCGGTTCGATAGCTTATTACTGCCGTTTTCGGATCTGCAACGGTGGACCTCATTAAAAAATCAGCTCGACCGTATATTCTATATATATCTATATATATATATATATATATATATATATATATATATATATATATATATATATATATATATATATATATATATATATATATATATATATATTCAAAACCCGTTGTGTAGCATTCTACGCCGCATTTGCATCCGCAGGACAGTTGTGGATCTCAGATAACACAACCTGTACCTATCTAAAATAGTTTACCTCGGTAATAGTAAAAAAGTTTCAAAATCGGTCAGTTATTTTATTTTTGACACTTTTAGGTCCTACTGACACTTCAGACCTTACATAACGTAATCTATATGTATCTAAAATGGCTTAGCTCCCCAACAGTGAAAAAATTTTCAAAATCGGTCGGTTAGTTTATTTTTGACACTTTTGGACCCGATGGACCCTGGCAGAATTTACATAACGTAATCTATCTATATTTATCTAAAATAGTTTAGCTCTGTAACAGTGAAAAAATTTTCAAAATCGGTCGGTTAGTTTATTTTTACCACTTTTGGGTTCCATGGACCCTGGCGGACCCTAAATAACGTAATGTATGTCTATCTAAAATAGCTTAGTTCCCCAACAGTGAAAAAATTTTCAAAATCGGTCGGTTAGTTTATTTTTGACACTTTTGGATCCCATGGACCCTGGCAGACCTTACATAACGTAATCTATATTTATCTAAAATAGTTTAGCCCTGTAACAGTGAAAAAATTTTCAAAATCGGTCGGTTAGTTTATTTTTGACACTTTTGGATCCCATGGACCCTGGCAGACCTTATATAACGTAATCTATATTTATCTAAAATAGTTTAGCTCTGTAACAGTGAAAAAATTTTCAAAATCAGTCAGTTTGTTTATTTTTGGCACTTTTGGGTTCTATGGACCTTGGTGGACCTTACATAATGTAATTTATATTTATCTAAAATAGTTTAGCTCTGTAACAGTGAAAAAATTTTCAAAATCGGTCGGTTAGTTTATTTTTACCACTTTTGGGTCCCATGGACCCTGGCGGACCCTAAATAACGTAATGTATGTCTATCTAAAATAGCTTAGTTCCCCAACAGTGAAAAAATTTTCAAAATCGGTCGGTTAGTTTATTTTTGACACTTTTGGATCCCATGGACCCTGGCAGACCTTACATAACGTAATCTATATTTATCTAAAATAGTTTAGCCCTGTAACAGTGAAAAAATTTTCAAAATCGGTCGGTTAGTTTATTTTTGACACTTTTGGATCCTATGGACCCTGGTAGACCTTACATAACGGAATCTATATTTATCTAAAACAGTTTAGCTCTGTAACAGTGAAAAAATTTTCAAAATCGATCACGCAGTTTATTTTTGACACTTTTGGGTCCTATGGACCCAGGCGGACCTTACATAACGTAATCGATATTTATCTAAAATAGTTTAGCTTTGTAACAGTGAAAAAATTTTCAAAATCGGTCAGTTAGTTTATTTTTGACACTTTTGGGTCCTGTGGACCCTGGCGGACCTTACATAATGTATTCTAAATCTATCTAAAATAGTTTAGCTCTGTAACAGTGAAGAAATTTTTAAAATTGGTCGTTTAGTTTATTTTTGCAATTATGGGATCAGTAAATCCTGGCGAAACTCATACAAGTCTAGTACTCTAACAGTAAGAAAAGGGTTCTAAGGATCTCATATAACTTATGGCAGTCCGTAAGCTTCTTGTGGACATCATTTAATTAATTATTTCAAATACTTTAACTTACTAACTGTGAAAAAATTTTTAAAATCGATTGGTTAATTAATTTCTGGCCTTTTTAGGTCCCGAAAACCTTGACCTCACATAAAATACCTTAAATCCATTTGAAATGGTTTAATTTTTTAACATTATTAATTATTAGTGAAAAAATTTTCAAAATCGATTCAAAATATTTTTCCGTACATACATATGTACATTGTACATATTTTGTTTTATTTCATATTTAATAATATTTATATCATAACATAATCTTCAATTTCTTGTTTACTTAAAAAGTCAATAAAAAAAAAAAAAAATTCTTCATTACATTAGCTTAGAAAATCTGTTTAATTTACATTTTTTAACATGAGATAGAACCATGCTAATTATAATGCAATAAATGAGAAACAAAACTCTATATATACATGTATGTGTGTTATAACACATATATGTGAATAGTCTTCAGTTGTTCTCACAAAATTCTTTAATAAAAAAGTGAAATATTTTTATACTTCATAATGAATTGAGATATAAATATAAATTACTTATTAGACTAACAAAGAAAGAATAAAAGTGAAAATTTACATTTTCTCGAAAAATACTTAAAATAGAAAGAAAATTATAAGAATATTTTCTTCATAATTTTTTTTTCCTTTTCAACGATGTAAAAATCGAACTGCCTTATGATAGGATCAAATGATAAAAAATGGCCAGAAAACCTACTTCTGGGCATCCGACGTGTCTGGCTAACGAACTTAGCCAAGCCAATTCAGAATCCAGTCCGCACACAAAATTTCATAAGCGTTAGACGTTTCGTTCGAGAGTTATCGTGGGAACACATAAATATATATATATATATATATATATATATATATATATATATATATATATATATATATATATATATATATATATATATAAATTTTAGTGAATATCATTTTCGTATTCTAGGGACCTCAAAACAGATTTCTGCCATAGTCCCGGACTCAGATTGCGTCATGAGACCTACTGTAATAGCTGAATTTCGAGTTTTCGAAATTCGCTAAAAAAAAATAGAAGAATGCTCTCATATTTTATATATACGACATTGTCCCAGCCACGTTGAAGAAGCACCTACGTAAATCTGTGGAATTTAAAATTAAATATAAATAGATTTTTATATATGTTGGCAGCCGATCGTTGGATCAGGCAGATCATCATGTACCTAGCCAGATCATTCGCCATTTAAAATTTTTAAGTGATGTTAGCCAGATCATTCTAATTCTATCCTTTGAAAATTTGATTAGCCATATTGGATAAATCGCTCTCACACAGAGAAAAAATTCCAGTAAAAATTACTGAGCTGCCTCCGGTAAACGAGTCTTAAGTAACCAGTCCGTAGGAAATTATTAAGCAAAAATATAAAAAATGCGTTTCAAACATTATTTTTTACGATTCATTTGAAAATTTTTCCTGTACACCTTAAGAATTTTTCCTATACAGCTGCGTAAAATTCGATGGGGTAGTAAAATTTCAAGTGGACACCGGGAAAATTTACTTAATTTTTTGTAAAATTATACCGGACATAGAATAATTTTTACTGAGTCGGTGTGTATTTCAGCACCACTGCATACAAAATATTACATAGAACAGAATAAACAAAACAAGCACGCAACCACCACGCAACCTTGAGGCCCAGAGAGCATGCGTGTTAGACAATACACGACTTACAGACGCAGCAACCGTGGCAACCGTTGGTTCGTCAGTTGGCCAATATTAATGATAGTGATTGGATGTTTATAAAGTGTTTTTTTTTTTTTATAATAAATTATTATTTAAGTATTGGACTTTCCATTTAAAACAAAAAATTGTTGTGTTTCATGAATTTTTGGTTATAATTGAAATATGTTTTTATACAAATTATTATAATGTGCTTATTGTTAAAAATTTTTATCATGTAATATTTCAAATAGAGAATTTATATATTTTTTTCCACAAATAATAAAAAACCACAAAAAATTTTTTCTATATTAATAATTTGATTTTAATGCTTACCCTTCTATCAATATCCTTTTAAACTATTTTAATTCAATTATTTATTAATAAATAAAAAAAACCTTATTTATAAATAATACGGTAATTTTTACTGAGCTGTAGCGTAATTTAAAATTTTACTATAAATTATCGTAGTTTTTACTTAGCCTGTCACTTATGTCCGCATTACCAGAGAGCTCAGTAATTTTTTACCAGAAATTTCAGTAAAAATTACTGTATTTTTTTCTCAGTGCACAGGGTAACTAGAATAAGCTAATTACCTACGGTATAAATTTATGAACAAATGTCAATTTGATATTAGATAAAAGAAACTCCTTTAAATGATAAAATAAGCACATTTATTCATACATACTTTCTGTATCTAGTTTTTATATAGGGGTGTATACAGCCGAATTTCGTGGGGTGGGGGGAGGGGATTTGTCACGCGGAAAATAATAGGACTAACAAAATTTTTGAGACAAAATTAACAAAAAAAAAAATTATACAATTGACGGCCAAAAAAAAAAAAAACGTCAACTGGTAAATCTACCGATATGGTGTTTAAAATTAAATAATATCTAGTGTAACGTAAAAGCCCCCATTATGGAACGGTATCTAATACTGGAACAGTTTTGACATTTACATATTTATTTCTTTAATTCAGTAAGGAAACATTAAATGCGAGGTGAATTTAAATTGAAAAACAATCATTCTATTTCGACGTTTCTTTCAGAAATAACTTCATTAATATGTAAATGTCAAAACTGTTACAGTGTTAGATACCGTTCCATAATGGGAACTTTTACGTTACATGTTAAAATTAAATAATATCTTTATCCTCCGTGGAGGGAGGGTCATGACCCCTTGTCTCCCTCCTCCCTTGTATACGTGCTTGTTTTTATGTATTGCAGTTTATTCATTTTCAAGATAAAATTTTTTTCGCTTGGTTGCTGACGATACAAACACTGCCGGCCGCGGCGCTGGCGCCTACCTTTAATATTGTTGGATGTTTAATATTTACTTTTTAAATTGCCAAGCAACATTATACTTTGAATTAGTCACATTGTTGAATGTCAAATGTTATGCTGTACAATCTGTCTCAACTCGAATTAGGTTTTTCATTAAAATGGCTAACTTTTAGTTAAACATTTCATGAAATGCCTGTATTAATTAACTAGGCACATTATGATTTAATTGTTTTTTCGATTGCCTGCCGACCATTACAGTAGATTCTCCGAATTTGGAAAGCATTAGTGTAACGGAGCTATTTTTTGCTCCGTAATTAATTGTAGATAATAAAATTTTGTAAACATTCATATTAATTATAGTAAAATGTTTAGTTTGACAGATTTGCACTTGAAAGATTGAAATAATCTACTTAATTCAACATCTACCTGATAATGGTGTAATCAACTGAAAGTTAGCTTGTAGAATGTTTGAATTGTTCATGTGAAAATTTGACAAAGTAAATATTTCACTCTAATAATTTTTTGGTATTATCATGAGTGTCATCGTTATTAATTTGTAAGTGTTCATTTTTTAGCCGAAACTTTTAATGTCACAGTTAAGAGAGGAAATATTGGACGCTGGAGTAATGAATCTAATGTTTTTAAGTTAGTTGTACTGTTAGCTCTCGTTTAAGTAACACCTGACCAACAGTGACACGATAGCATACAGTGTCAACAATTTCATATACAGGTAGTGCATTAATACTGCTATGATTTTGATATATTTATATTCTATAAAAAAGAAAATGGTGTTAGTTACACCAGTTATAACTCAAGAACGGATGAACCGATTTGGCTGAAAATTGGTGGAGAGGTAGCTTAGAACCAGGAGACGGACATAGGATACTCTTTATCCCGTTCGAACGCGTTTCCGTGAAGTCAGTATAAAACGTGGTATAACAAAAACGCTATGACATAAATCTGAAAATATACATACATACGTATGTTTGTTATTGATTTTTGTTTGCATAGTTTCAAAGTATGCATTGGCAAAAATTTAAACATCTTTTACAACTGACATAAATTAATAAAAAATTTTACTATTTATTTAAATAAATAAATTTAGCGAGCGGAGCGAAGCATTACCTGGAATTAACCTTTTATAGAATTTTGATTTGTTTAGCGAGCGAAGCGAAGCATTTTATAGGCGAGTCATATGGCGAGCGGAGCGAAGCATTACCTGGAATTAACCTTCTATAGAATTTTGAAATGTTTAGCGAGCGAAGCGAAGCACTTTATAGGCGAGTCGTATGGCGAGCGGAGTGAAGCATTACATGGAATTAACCTTTTATAGAATTTTGAACTGTTTAGCGAGCGAAGCGAAGCACTTTATTCTCTCGCCGATTCTCAATCCCATATGACTTAAAATTGGCTAAACTATATTCAGCTTTCTTAGTAAATCGTATGGCGAGCGGAGCGAAGCATTACATTGAATTAACCTTTTATAGAATTTTGAACTGCTTAGCGAGCGAAGCGAAGCACTTTATTCTCGCGCCTATTCTCAATCCCATATGATTTTAAATTGGCTAAACTATTTTCCGCTTTATTAGTAAATATTGATTTGATTGTATCGATTGTATTGATTTGAGTGTAAAATGATAAGAAAAAATTAATTCAGTCAATTATAACTACTGAGCCACAGCAACGCGTGGCCGGGTCAGCTAGTATTCTATAAAAGTATAAAATATCTGTTATTTATTCATTTTTTACGGCTAAATAATTTATTATTTTTATGTTCCGTTTTTTGTCAAACAGTGAAGAAAATTATTATAATTAATTAGAAGCCAATACTACGATTCGTACGGCGCTACGACATCTCAAATGCTTCGCGAGATATTAATTCTTACTTTTCTTTTTATTTCGTCGACTTCAACAAGGAATCGCCATCACATAGTGGCGCCGTATGAATCGTAGTATTGCCTTTAAATTACAGTGGAACTTTTTTTAACCGGATAGAATTTATACGCGAAAATTTCTTTTAAAACAAATATTTAAAGTTCTTCACGAAGTCAGTTATTTTAGTCACGAAGTTAGTCACGCTTTGTGCGCTAAAGGACTCAAAATTAGTCTTCTTCATATTTCAATGGTAATTTTCGCATGAAATGCTGTCCCGGTAAGGAGGTTCCACTGTAATCAATCCTTTCTCCACTGTCTGCTATTTATTCGTTGAATGAATACGATATAGTCGAAATTAAAATTTCAAGCTTTAGAATTTTCGGTTATTCAATTGTCTAATACCTAGCTATTTTTGTGACCGGCGCTCCTACCATAAGATGTTGAACACAAAGCGTGTAGCATAATTATTATTAGATTACATCCTACAAATTCTTCGAAATAATTATTGCATTGGGTATATTTATATTTTATATTGTTAAAATAAGTTAAGGAATTCCTTTCTTATAAAAAAAAAAGATTTTCATATTTTTTAAGAATTAAATTAAAATTGGCATTTATTGTTGTGGATAGTTTCTAATAAAAATATACTAATAATAACAATAAATAATAAAATAAGGCATTATTTAGAGTATGAGTCACCGTATGTATGTATAATAAATCACATTAATGAAACTAATATCCATTAAATGATTAAAAGAATTTTCTTTTCTTATAGGTATAGCTATGCTATACAACATAGTTTTATAATGAAATATTCTATAAATAATAAATAAATAGTTAAATATTTAAATATGCATTTTATACTTTATTGAAACAAAAATGAAAGTAAAATTATTAATCTGACGATGATAATATAGTGACATCTATCATTTAATAAATGAAATAACAATGGTTATTTAAATAAATATGACGGTTATTAAATTCTAAAGAACATTTTATAGACACTTAAACTATTATTAATCATTATATTGTTGTGCCTTGTTTGTTGGGTGTATGAAGATTATACGAAGATTATTAAAATTGATCTATGTACGTACTACATATGTATGTCTGAAAATATATTATATACATACATAACTACATGCATACATACATGTATCTAATAAAATGAATGTTATAAGTATAGACCGGATGAAATAATTTTTCACAGGACCGGCTTAACGATTTCAGTGTAATACTGTTAGACTGTTTGTATTTATGTATGAGTCTGGTACAACAAAAATAACAAAATCCTGAAAATTTATTGAAATTCAACATAGAGAAGCAAAAACTTTTTAGAAAAATTTTATTATGTGAGATTTATATCAAAAATAAAAAGGGGCCCCAAATTTTGTTGAATTAAAGTTTTGCAATATTTATTTGTCTAACTAGCTTGCAGGTACATATAAAACAAAATTTATTGTCTTCTTTCCCACCGGCGGCTGTCTTTCAGTATCAATTGATAAACAAACTCCTTATCTCTTTTTAACTTTTTAAAATTTAATATATGTACCTTGTTTACAATTTTTTAAAATTTTTAGTTTTCTACATAGGTACATACACATGCAATGTAAATCAAGCAATATTTAATCTAGTTGTCCATTTCATTCAAACGCATAAATAAAACATCATTTTGATGACATCGTACGTGTCGTACGTATAAATATGTACGTATGTATTATTTGTATTTAACCACAGATACTATTGATATTAGAATATCTGTATGGACCATACAATAGAAGTTTTTTTAGATATTATTTTTTTGAAGCAAAATCGTCATATTGATTAACACCTTTTATAATCTACAAACACAGAATACCTACAAACTATCGATGGTAATGAATATTTTTTAATTTTTATGTGATTTTTGTTGTAATTTGAGAGTATTTATTAATAAATGTTCTAAAAATATTTATACTAACAAATATAACATCAGTTAATCTAGAAAAATTTTAAATCCCCTCTTATTTAACCATCCATATTCGTCAACACTTCAGTCACTTTTCATTTTCAAATAGATTGTGTATATAAGTGTATTCCCATTATTTATTCAATGCTCAAAAGTATATATATATAAAAAATATTAGTTAGCAAAAATGAAATAAATACCTACATAATATTTTATTAGGTAACACATTATTAACGTTACATCTTTTTTTCTTAATATGTATACTTTTATTTGTGTATAGTTTGTTGGCAAGATATACTAGTTTTGTATGAACATTTTTTAAGGAAAAATTAGTAATATTTTCTAAAACATATTATGTTAATTCGATTTAATTTAATCAGTTTATGTATGTATGTACGTAAAGGAACATTATTTGCTCTAGCAGACTCATACATAAATACAAACAGTCTAACAGTATTACACTGAAATCGTTAAGCCGGTCCTGTGAAAAATTATTTTATCCGGACTATAGTTATAAGTATATAGTGAATATACGATTATAATTTTTATCTGTAATGAAACGTTTTTTGTGTAATAAAATATACTTAATTTTGTTTTAGGCGCTTGCGTTTCACAGATTATGGAGGACACAATATACATACATTGATTAGAGTTATTAACAAATACATTCAATAAAAACAGGTTATAAAATTGCAGCGGTCCATTGTTTCACATTTTTAAATATTATTCATTTTTTTTAAATTATGCAGTCATGGTGGGAACGCTGGGGAATTGTAAATAGTATCAAATATTATGGATTATTCATTATTAGGGTGTCCATTGCGCCGTGATTTTCTTGAATTTATCCCCGTTTTAATTCCCTTGTCCCAGTGTTCCGACAGATTCTTCTGGGACGTCCATTTGTCAGGGTTTCTTAAGCTTCTTATCTTCACCTTATCAGTATACAATTTTTAATTTTGAATCACGAATATTAAGTTCAGTAAGCATCGTATTGAAATGATCAATTGTGCGTCTTGAGTGGGTCGATGTTTTCTGGAACTCGCAAAGAACTTTTTCATGAGTACTAAAACTGATTTTTTGGGACTAATAGTGTTACAAGTCGGGCACATCTTTTAGAATAAGGTTGAAAATGATTTTCTACTGTCTTCGTATCTGCGAGTTTAACGAAAATTTTGTCAAAGACTTTTAATAAATAATTTGATAATTTGACAGACAAGTTATATCTTCTTTGTGAAAGATAAATAATCAATACTAAAGAAATATGATAGTAAGCTTGGAGCCTAAAGCGGATAGAAAACAAAGGGTTGAAATAGACAAAATAACTTATAATTTGGTCAGTTCTGCCAAAAATAATTTCTTTTATAACACTTTGAGATCGTGGTCGCGAAATATTAAGCAATTTTAGAAACTTGTGCGTAAAATTGTTAGTACATGTATATATGTTTGATTTTCTAAAGAAAAATCTGTAATTTCTTTTATGTACGTACGATTCCTATCACAAAGGAATAGGCAGTGCAGGTGAAAAAATAAATATATGTATATGAATAATTTATGGGTTTTTCCTTAAGGAAATGCACCCAGAGTAAAATTCACAATTTTGATGAAACTTTGCTGGTGTGTAGAAAAGGCAAAAATAAGAGACCCGTGTTTTATTTCATCGACCATCTTGCACTTTTACGGGTTGAAACCAACTGTCTAGTTAGGGGTCAAAATCGCATTTATTAAGATATCTCGACAATGACAAGAAAAAGAGGAAAACTTTATAAACTTTTAAACTGACGAAATGTTACTCTTTGAAAGATCTATCCATCTGTGTAGATTAAACTGTGACTGAGTTCACTAGAGGGCCTGGGGAAGTAAAAATGGGGTAAATTTTCTTTCCGCCGGCGCTGTGGATCGAACTCGGACCGGGTCGTTCTTTGTCGTGGTCGGACTCCTCCGTCATTTCACTACTTGTTTGCCGGTAGTATCGGTGTTCGGTTGATACATATTCTGTGCAGTTGTACGTTTCGCTGGATAAGTACAGTGAGGTTTTGTTCGTGTCCGAGCCGTACGCAATATTAGAGTACAGTGGGGTCCTAACAACATTTTTGATTTGATTTAACATAATGATTCCTTAAAAGAATTTACATTTTGAATTGATTGGTATTTGTATGACCATAGAATTTCTTTCTAACTTACAAACCAGTTAAAAGAATATTATTAAACTGTCATTTAGTAATTTATTTTCAAAGCCTAGATAACTGTTGTACAATTGCGCATTGTATTTGTAAAGCATATCTTTGAAGCAGATTTATTAAACACTCTATATTCAGTTCAAAAACAAAAATACACTTATTGCAGAATACTACTTAACATAGCGAATTTCTGGTTACAAAAATTGCTTTTTTTTTTAAATCCCACAAACAGGGAGAGTTTTCTCAGAGTTGTCATTTCGATTATGGCTAAACTATTGACTTAATCAAAAAATTGTTCAAATAAAAGTTTAAGCCACTGGCGGGGGACATTGATTGATATACGTCAGAGCTTTATAGCTCTTGTGATTTTCGAGACACGATACAAACTTAAGTTTTCATTTAATGGAATAGTATACTTAATTGTTGATAAAAATTATTCAATAAAACAACAGAAACAAAAAATAAATAAAAAAGTAAAAATTTTTATCTTGCTTTTTCTTAAATTTTACAACTTTCGCGCTCAAAAGTGATTTATTTAAGTGAATTTTGGTGAGTTTAAGGCCACTTAGTTCAAACTAGCCTCAGAATTACGGAAAATAATTGTAGTAACTAAGCAGTAATTGTATTTGTGCTACATAGATGGCTATCTAGTTAATAACTCGTAAAACTCGTGTTTTCAGGTAGGTAAAATATAAATTTTTAACTGATTAGAATTTATTTAAATATGACATCATCTGACATGTAGAAACATATTTCTAATTTTGTATATTTACTTTCGAAAAGAAATTATTACCTTCGTTTGCGTAATTTTAATTTTAGGTTCGTTACTTAAAAATACTAATTCTTTTTAATTCTAAAAATATTATATTTTAGGCCGGTGTGATATGAATTATTGTCAAGTTATGCAGATATAAAAGCACTTCGGTGCTCGCAATTTTAAGCAAGGTATTCAAACAGTGCTATTTGCTGATTCATCGAGTTACGGATGCTTTGCTTTCTATACTTTTATAGAAAAGTTAAGAAAGTGGGTTCCTGCAATAGTCAGAAAAGTGTTAAACAGCAATGATTATTTAGTGACTACTGAAGATAACTCGACCTACAAACAAAATTGGCTTTATCTAAAACCTCAGCATGTATACAAAATTTAGTTCAAAACAGCAATGGGAACCAGATCTGCTGAACCTGGAAAAACGCAAAGATTTAAATGTAATTCATACAAATAGTTGGGATTCGAATGATAAGGATGTTGACAATGATAACGTGAATGAAGTAATCGCCAGTGACAACGTGCATGTAGAAAAACTCTGAATGTGAATCAGAAACGTCTGCTGCAGATGATGCTAGTGATTTACTAAATGTCGACGCTCTACAAGAGTTAAGCTGAGCGTCCACTAGGTCGGAAACTCGGTGTGGCCCAGTTCAGCTTTCGGAGATAAATACATCTGAATAAATGCAAGTTCATCTTCTAGGTCGACAGAGCGGCGCGATACCGCCCCGGAGAACTTATTGATGTAAGAACCGCGCCGCGTTTCCGACCCAGTGGACGCTCAGCTATAAGCGTCAATTAAAGATAAAATATTTTTAATAAGAACTTTATTATTTTCAGTAAAATCTGTTTCATTTGTTTGAATTTTCACGTTACGAATACCATTTTTGTCTTTTAAAATACAGAATAAATTCTTTTTTATAAAAATAACTGTCTGATTACTGTGGAAGTCTTTGGAAACTAAAACTTTTCATCGGGTTCTTTTCTTCGAGAATAAACTCATTACACTATAAGTTTACACTAAGAACCATTATTTACATGAGTAAATTTCGTTCCATATGGGAATGTTTTTCCTCCGATTGTGTGATTTTTACTAATGTCCACGGAACGGCAAATTTGAATACCTTTATACTGTTTTTCGTGTTGAAGTTGACGGAAGTTTAGTAAATGCTCCAATTTTAAACATCGAATGAAATGAGCTATGCAAATTATTGCTGATTTTGAAAAATTATTTAGATTCTTACTGCAAAAAAAAATAAGGTTATGAAAATGATTATTTACTAGTATAGATTAAAAACTAATCGTGAAATGAACAAAATCATATTTTTCCTTTTTGGACATACTGCAATCTTTTCTTATTTAAATACCAGAATTTTGGTGTTAAGTATACTTTTTTTTGGCATTTTTATGTTGTCCTATGTTTTATACATCTATGCCACTTACATAAATATTTTAATAACAAATTACAAATAATATAAGCTAAGGTTTCATATTTATTATTACGTATTACCATTGAGAGTACCTTATGGATTTTTCACAGTTTCACAAATACTTAATTTTGACTTCCTTAGTGTGGTGTAATATTAAATATTAAAAATTAAAACTACAGCTATAATTTAATGACTTTTTAATGAATAATAAGTTAAATATTTGAGGAAAAACTACAAATTATTTTGATGATTAATTTATTTAATTAATAAATTTTGTTTTATTGTAAAAGTTTAATGTGAACATACCATCACAATTTATTTTATGTTTTTTAATGTTAATTTAATCGTATTTTTTGCGTTCAATTAAAGAAACCTGACCACGGGTTTGGAAAATTAAAATTGATAAATGGAATTTCTCAGAAATATGGAATAAAATAACGAAAATTTTAACATCATTGGTAATTTGAAGTTGTAAACTAATTTTTAGAAAACATCTCAACATATGTTTCTATTTGAAAAAAATATTTTTTTCATTTCAAAAAAACCGTAGGTCCTGGGAGTCCTAAAATATTTTTTGTATAAAATTTTTTTCAATTAGATGCATATTTTAGGAATAAATCGAATAGGGACGATATATGGTCCACGTAGGGGGGCGATATTAGGAATTTTCTATTTATTAAATTAAATAACCATTCCACAGAAGCACATGAAAAAACCTAAAATTTTTCGTATCGTATTTTATCACACGTAAATAACGTTCATCTTGACCAAACTTTAATTTAAGTCAAGCATGTCAATATTTTATCAAATTCGAGAAAATTTCACCTTGAGCAATCTTTTTCTTTCTTCAAAATCTTGCTGTAGGAGTAACGTTTCACCCACACTTTTTTACAGTGATCGACTGACGCAACTAACATTTGATTTGAGATGTAAAAACGAGATGACATTATTTTAAATGGGAGAAATGGAAGGGGACGAAATTAGGTGCGGGGACGATATTTGGCGACTTTACCTTATATATATATATATATATATATATATATATATATATATATATATATATATATATATATATATATATATATATATATATATATATATATATATATATATATAGGGTGGGCCATTTTAATCTATGCATCTAAATATCTCGCCAGAGGTGCCAGCTATCAAAAAATGGCCTTTACAAAAGTTGTTAGGTACGAAGAGGGACATTAAAAGGTGACCTCAAATTTGACCTTGACCTTCATTCACAAGGTCATTTATTTTTTAGTTAAATGAGATTTATTCGTTATAAAAAATTAATTTTTTATAACTTTTTAGTGTCACTTTTTTCTGGATTTTGATCTTAGAATGACTTTCAAAGGTAGTTAAAACGAACAGAAGCTCCTATTTTACGCCTCCAAAAGATGCCGACACTTTAAAATTAGGTTTTTCCTTTAAAATCTAATTTTTTATTGTTCTTTGGTGGCCTTTACACCTCTTAAGGGCAATAATAAATGCGTTTATTGCATTTTCGACGTGAAATTTCACGCTCTTTCAGAATCCGAAATAAAAAATAGGACTTTCCATTAACTTGACCTCAAAATGACCTTGAGAATGAAGGTCAAGGTCAAATTTAATGTGACCATTTGATGTCCCCCTTTGTACCTAACAACTTTTGTAAAGGTCATTTTTGGAGAAGTGGCACCTCTGGCGAGATATTTAGATGCATAGATTAAAATGGCCCGCCCTGTATATATAGTGCATCACAGTGGCTGTAATAACTGAATTTTCTATTCGGAAAATTTTTAACATTTTCTGCATCTGTATTTCACATGAAATATACTGTTGATTTTCCTGCATTTATTGTCCAAGTATGTATTATCACCCAGGCCGGCTCGTCATTTGTATTTTTGGAGAAAAATGTTCGAAAATGTTTTGTTATGCCCGGGGGGCCGTAATTTCTCTCGCTAGTCCTGATTATCACATATCATAATGTGGTGACATATTTTCATACCACCAATTGCGCAATAATCTTTATGTAATAGAGCGATATAATCTGTAGTAATTGTTATATGCAGACAATAAAATACGAAAAAGTAATTATTATGATTGAATAGTATGCAGTAATTGTATATTAAATTAATGTAATTAATATACCATGTGTCTTTTGTGAAGTACATTTAAGATGATAAATTATACTACGTTAAATGTAATTTAATGTAAAGAGAATCTACATTGTACAATTTTATTTTTAATCCAAATAATATGTATTTGTCTTTTGTTTCATTCTATTTATTCTTTACATTTTTTAAAAAACAACTGAATCAACAGTAACCACAAAAACATTTGAGTGATGGTTAAAACTGAATAATGTTGTTATTATAATGGATGTGTATCAATATGAATTATGTGTATCAATATGAATACCCCTGTCGCAGCATCTGCATAACATAGCGAATTTCCAAATATTGGGCACTGGCGGATCTCGTCTAAGACCCGTATCTATTTAAAATATTTAAGCTTTCTAAGAGGAAAAGAATTTTTAAAATCGGCTGAGTAATTAGTTTTGGTATTTCTGAGACCCAAGAACCCGAACGGACTTTGTGCAGCATAGTTGTATCCATCTAAAATAATTTAGTTCGCTAGCAGTGAGAAAATTTTCAGAATCCGTTCGATAGCTTATTTCTGGCGTTTTCGAATTTGCAAGATCCCGGTGGACCTCATTAAAACATTAACTCGACCGTATATTCTAAGCGGATATTATATAAGGACAATTGTGGATCTCAAATAACACAACCTGTACCTATCTAAAATAGTAAGTTTACCTCTATAATAATTTTTCTTCGTCGTTTCAACGATGTAAAAATCGAACTCCCTAATGATAGGATCGAATGATTAAAATGGCCAGAAAACCTACTTCTGGGCATCCGATGTGTCTGGCTGACAAACTTAGCCGAGCCAATCCGGATAAATATTTAATTATGTATATTTTATATTTTTATTCGAAAAAATTCTTTCAAATTTGATAAAATGTCCAAGTGTCAAAAAATTTAATGTAAAAATATGTTTACGATGGACTTAAGTCTGCCCTTTGCTTATTTTAAATTTAAGTAAGAGATAAAATTGAACTTTAAATCCAACCTAAAGTAGTCTATGAATAAATTAAGTTTTATTTTAGCTAAGATTGATCTTAGCTTTATCTTAAATCGTTTATGGATAGTCCACATAATGTTTACATAAATTACGGGCTATTTATCGGTAAATCGTTACTTGGCTTATCAGTATGTAGTAAATCATTAAAATAATTCAAAGTACTTATCGTGAAAATGTAATTAGAACTCCATTACAAATTCACTGTTAGTTTGTACTCATGACACCACTTCGAAAATGACAGAATTGCCAGAAAATAAAAAACAAACCTTTGCTGTAGTTCTGAAAACTTAAAAGTACTATAGTGCTACTCAGGGCCGGATTAACTCTGAGTCCGCCCCTAGGCATCTTGAAAAATGTCGCGCCTACCTTTTATTTGAAAAAAAGGAAATATTAAAAAAAACGTCAATCAAAAATTTGCCGCCCCTTTTCCTACCTTTTTTACAAACTTTCTCTTAAAAAAAATAAGTGACGAGCAAAAAAAAAAAAAAAACGTTAATTACTCATTTTTCCGCCCTATTTTAAAAATTTACCGACCCTAGGCCATGGCCTATTGGCTAAGCTGGCCCTGGTGCTACTATCATACTATAGTATTTTTACTACCAATAACAATTAATTACATTTTTCATTTATGGTAGACTTTTCTATAAAATTGCCCATTTTTTCTTCCATGACTGGTTTGGATAAATGTAATCCAATTGACGGCTAGTTAAATACTTTCCTGAAAAATTATCATAAATACTTTGGAACTCATATGTTTCATATTATCTGAAATCAAATCAACAAAATTATGATTTTCAATGGACAAATATCTTTAATACTTTTCAAAATAAAATAATTTTACTAACAATACTGTTTTTGTCAAATTAACACCATCAATAAAGTAGATTTATCGTTTTTTTATATTTTTATATTTGTAATTACAATCACAACAAAACATCATGTCATGAAACGTCACATTTTTTCCAAAAAATTGTAAAATTTTCACCACCATATGCTGAAATGTAGGAAATTTTAGCAACTAACTTACAAAATTTGCTTCTTGTATTTCATTATTTTTATGTTTTGTAAACTTTTTAATAATTTCAAAATAAATATATTAGGAAAAAAAAAATGTGTTAAAATTTTTATGTATGCATCCATTTTATTAATTTTATCTGTCAAATAAAAAAAAAATTGAAACTGCAATAAACAGTATTGAAATTGAATATATGGAATATATTGTGCATACATTTGTACACAATTATTAACACAATATGCGAACGCGGATAAATTTACGTAAAAGTGTTATTATTTCAAAGTGGTTTAACGTAATTTTTATACAATTCTACCAAAATGTTAATAGTTTTAATTCTCTGGTAACATTATCTATCGCCTCCGACATAAAGCAAATTGTTGTGATTTTTTTCTCAAAAAAAAAAAAAAAAAAAAATGGAATAGATATATTATAAAAACATATTTAACTGAGAGAGAAATAGATATAGCCGCTCGACTGTGAATGCGAGTGAAATGAAGAACGACATATTTCCTAGTTTTTCTCAAAAACTAATTAACTTAGAACAATGGTGTAAAAACATTTTTTAGGCATATTGCCTTTTACTTTGGCTTGGTGTAAAAAAAATTTGAAAAATTGCTTAATTCTGGCAAAAAACTCATTTTGTTGACAAAAAACGCCCGGAAAACCTACTTCTGGGCATCCGACGTGTCTGGCTAACGAACTCATCCAACGATTTGGAAAATCGAATTCGCACACAAAATTTCATAAGCATTAAACGTTTCGTTCGAGAGTTATCGCGCGGATACATATATATATATATATATATATATATATATATATATATATATATATATATATAAATTTTAGTGAATATAATTTTCGTATTCTAGGGACCTCAATACATATTTCTGTTATGGTCCCGGGCTTAGGTCGCGCCATGACACCGGCTGTAATAGCTGAATTTCGAGTTTTCGAAATTCGCTAATAATTGAGTCCTAAGTGTACTTAATCGAAAACGTCATATTATGGACGTCAATAATAGTATTTGAATTAAAATATTTTGCACAGTCGATGTAGCAATTTCGGTTCTAAAATTCCAGTCAGAAACATTAATTGCTGGACTAGGGTATTCAATAAATGTTGAATTTATTATAGAAGCCACTAAAACTAACTAACTACAGGAACCATAGTATTCTGTTCGTTTAAAATGAGTAGAATTCTCATTTTGTTTAATTTCTACTAATGCCTGGACATTTTATTTTTTAAAGTTGTTATCTAAAAGCAGTTAGAATGAACGAAAAATCTTAAAACAAGCATAATTATATTTAAAAGTGTGTGATATACTTCCATATACTCCAGCTGGACAATAATCCCACCATTCCTGTGTGAAAAAACAAAGAAAAATTTTCTTTCCGGTAATTTCCCTCCAGTGCGGGCAATCGACTTGATTTTTTGTATATTACAGTTCCTAGTCTAGTCATTTTTTATCAAAATGGGTCGGTCATCTATGAAAATTAGACATTTTTCATGTAGGTACTTTTATGCGGCAATAATCTTTTGTGAATATGTTCTTGATTTGGTACAGACTCAAATCTCTTAATAAGCTTTTATATATCTAAATTATTTATTACAATATAAGCAATCCTGTTTATTGCAGCATCAGATCTACGATTTTTTAGAACCGGGGCAGAAACTTAATAGTGGTGTCCCCTCTCTCCAGTGTTTGAGATAAATTCTTAAAAAAACTAAATAAGTCCTTTACAAAATTTATATTTTTTCCATTGCGGCAATGGTAAAAATTGAAGGTTTTGTAAAGCAATATACAAGTTGATTTTTTATTTTAAGAAACCTACTCTGAAAATACTATAAGTCGTGCAAATTTCAAATTTTTATCACCAGTGCCATCAGAGATTTAGAGGCTCAAAGTTCAAAAATTTTTTAAAAGTCAATTTTTGGAAGTTTGTAAAAATTAAAAGATACAAGTTTCACAATCGAATTATTTTGGGTAGTTACACTATATAACTATTTCTATAAAAAATACTAAGCTGTTTAAAGCACTCCTATAAAAAAAGTCCAAAAAGTGAATTTTGCTAATTTTTGATATCCAACTTTAGATGAAATTTTCTTGTGGGATGGACGAAAATAGGCCAAATATGGACATAACTTAAAGAGAAATTTATTACCATTGAAGTTGTGATAAAACGGTTTATGACATATGTGTATTGGTGTAAAAACCTGTTAAAAAAAACCAGCGCAACTTGGAAAACAAAAATGACCACTACCCTTAAATGGTTTAAGATAATTTTTTTTATTTTAAGAGTTGTTCTTAATATCTCAAATACAATAGAAACAACTGGGAGAATATTAATTTTTTCTGAAATGGTTGAGCAATCAACTTTTTTTTTGGACCATTTAATATATAAAATTATGATTTTGGCGCCCTCTGAAACTGCCGTCCGGGGCTGATTTAGTGGCTATAAATTGGTGCATTTGTAGCAGTCTCTTGATCAACATTATAACCGAAATCCACTGTAGCAACTATATCCGTTATGATTTATCAAAATAATATTTTTCGGTTGAATAATTTAAACAATATTATAAACAAAACAAGTTCACTTTTTTACATTTTAAATAGCTTTATGGTGGATATGCGTATTATATCTATGTATCAGTAAGCCAAAATGCAGACAAACAAACAAAAAGTACTTGGTAATGTTTTATATTTAACCTTTTAACCGGATTTTATCGACAACTTTTTTACATTATTATTATTCTTATTATTCAGATTAAAATTATTTATAAATATGTATAAAATATTTACAAAAATTGCAAAAGCGAGTAATAGATACTGTTTTATGGTACTGTTGCCGTTATCGGGATTTAGAAAGAGGTGCTAAATTAACATGAGCTAGCGCTGTCACTGGTTCACTGGTTACAGTGAAAGTAATTATACAATATGCCCAGTAATATTATTAAATATTATGAATATTTATGGACCAATCTTTTATACGATTTAAAACTATAAAACCAAAGCTATAAAACTGTTTTTGAAATTGCAAATTTAAATTGCAACCATGTAAAAGTTCTATTGTTATGATAAAAATAAAAGTTTTTTACATACATATACAAGGTGGTCCAGAATTATGTACCGTGATTGGTAGAACTCGTAGTACGTTCAAAAATAATGGTACCTTTTCATGTACACTTTTTTTTAAAACTCAATAATAAGGGAGATACAACCCTGTAAAAGGGTGGAACGGAAACCATTATTTCTTAAATATCTTCCAAACGCTTTTGAATAACGGATTGATATTTTAGAGGTACTTATTTTGCGTTAGAAGGATTAAATTTATGTCTACACTTATTTCACCACTCATGACTAAGGGGTGGTTTTGGGTGGTAGGTGTGAGTTATCGCGTCCTTTCTTTTTTAATTTGCAATTATTTAAACAAAATCCCTGATAATATAATTCCTCAGATAATTTCACGCAAAAAAGGTATACTTGTTACATTTCGATAAATATTACCGTTTTCGAGTAATTTAAAGTAGAAGTATCTATTTCCAAATTATCCCCTAATCATAAGTGATCGAATAATTGCGACCATAAATTTAATTACCTTAATGTTCATACGCGCCCCTAGAATATGAATCCAGTAATCAGAAGCGCCTAAAAAATTTTAAAAAAAAGAAGTCAGTTTCGTTCCACCCCTCTACATTTTACCCCTCTGCTTTATCTCCCTTATTATTGAGTGTTGGAAAAAAGTGTAGATGAAAAGGTACCATTATTTTTGAACATACTATCAGCTCCAGCAATTACGGTACATAATTCTGGACCACCCTGTATAGGTAGGTATATTTTTGCCAACAATATAAGCCCGGCTGCACACCTAGCAGATACGACACAGCAGATACGACATGAGAGACACAGACATTTTTGTCTTAAGACATGGCATCTGCACACCTAGGAGACATTTGTCTTAAGACACGAGAGATACGACATGAACGACACTACAACAAGCGGAATTTTTCAAGTCAGTGTTAATCATGAGCTCATCAAGTGAGGAAGATACTATCGAAATGTACTGGTATTTAAGAAATAAAAAAAGGAAAAGGAGGGAGTATTGAATACATCCATACAATTTTTCTAATGTTCAACACAGTTCTGCCATAGTTAGCAGAGAATTATCGCAAGATGAATCAAAATTTAAAGAGTTCTATCGAATGAGCCCTGATTGTTTCAAATTTTTGTTAGAATTAGTATCACCTGCTCTTGAAAAACAGGACACTAAATACAAACTAGCTGTTTCTGTATCCGAAAAGCTGCTTATAACTTTAAGATAAGTGAATTAAGAATAAGAAAGAAAATAAAATTAAGACTGTAAATATTTCAAATATATATATTTTTACTGAAAAAAAAAAAAATGTAAATTTTTATTTTAACTGAACTACATTTTTGTATAATACAACGGCAAACTATTTTCAACATTTATTCCTATTCCTCCATGAAAGTCATGAGTAGTTTGTCGAGATGATAAGTCAATCGAGTTAGTTTGAATCCATGAAGAGTCACTAATAGTCGGAGAATATGGAGTTGATGATCTAGATGTGCCTTGTTGAACCTCATCCTTGTTCAAATAATAAAATAGTTTATATCAAAAACATTGTGTTTTATTCTCCGGCAAATGGGGTATTCATCCGTAATTTAAAAAAAAAAAATGTGAGCTATAGAGGTCGGTCAATGTGGGAATCAACACAATCAACAAATTCCTGAACCAGCGGCATTTCAATAAAGACACCACAGAACCTTTCCTTCAATTAATTATTAAAGAGAATTTTTGATAATGTACACACTATTTGAATTACCATTCCTTTCAAATGTATACGTATAATATAATTTTTAAATTTATCTTACATGTCGTTCGACACGAGCGACAGCAGACTAGCATGCTATGTCGCTTAAGACAAATGTCAGTGTCTGCTATGTCGTATCTCCTAGGTGTGCAGCAGTTTTGTGTTTTCAATGCAATTTAAATGTACTCAAGCGATGCGTGTCTCCAAGCGACACATATCTTATGTCTCTTATGTCGTATCTGCTGTGTCGTATCTGCTAGGTGTGCAGCCGCACTAAGTTCAGATGATTTTTAATAATAATTATATTGAAAACTACATTTTAGCTCTTTGTACATCAGATAAAGAAACTTTTCCGAAACAATTACTTTATTTCCTTAAAATTTTGTTTGAAACATATTTCATATTAGAAATATGTATTTATCGTAAATGAATAACGAATGTAGACCGAAATTCATTATGCTCATTAAACAAACCTGTCGAGCGGCCCAACTGTACCCTACAGTAGGGCCCCTACTTAATTATAGGAGGTTTTCTTTTCAGTTTAAGTTGTACAAAACAATAAGCTCTCATATCTGTCTAACAGTTACTCATACTTTCCAGAGGTGAACATACTGATTTGATACTGTCTAAATCTACCTGTAAACTATTTATTTATTTTTATTTTTATTTTTATTTATTTTTCTAACATAAATTTAATCTTTTAAATGATTAAGACAAGTTAACTCGTCCTGCAATATGGCGGCTCAAAATACTGTGATATGTATATATTCACTGGTGCAGGTGATGCCATCTGTGACATATTTTCCGAAATACGGTATAATTCTAAATAATATTCAATTTTATCAACATAGTTTAGTATAATTTATATTTTGTAAATTCCTAGGGTTCAGTTTTTTGATGTTAGGATCTTTGATTTTTTTTCTATTTCCTTGTCTGTAACCTTATCTATTGTACTTATCACTAGCAGTAAAAAGTTGGGCATTTTGGGACAAAAAATTTTTTCCATATGATTTGTTTAAAAGGGTTAAATATCGAAAGTAATCGAATTAGATAGATAACAGAAATTTCTTAATAATTTTATTCTACGTATAGTTAAAACTTGCATACTAGCTTTAGGATGAAAATGAAAATGTTATGAAAATGTATATATTTAATTTTACAAAATTATTCATATAAACTTTAGGTTAAAATGAGCAAAAAACTGTAGGTTACAAATGGGTCAAATTCCTACATGCCATTACCAATATAAAATAATTTCATGTTCTTTGCAATCATATTATTTATCGTAACAAGATATTTCTATTTCTATGGGATTATGTTTGGGTTTGGAATCTAGATTTGTATATCTAATGCCAGAGACTGTAATTTTTTTATTAGACTGATGGATAACAGAATCTAATAGTGACGGTTATAGATAATCGAGTGACGGTTATTCGCACTTCTACTGTATCTATCGCCTTTAAATGTAAACAGCTCTAAAATTAATAAGTTAAAGTGATTTTTTAAAATTATAAATAAATCAAATATTTTCATCCCACGTAGAATAAACTCTGGGTAAACTGTTGTGGAACACACAATATTTGCCATAATTGTAACTAAGGTAAGGGCACCAGTAGCCGTCATTGACCCAATAGCCGTCAAGTTTCAGTAAAATGATAAATATTAAGATATTAAGTAAGCATATATTTTTTGTTTCCTGCTACATGTTCTGGAAAGTATGCCCAACCGTTATTCCATTTATGATAGCAATCAGTTAGCACTGATATAATAACGACTCATTAGCTAAGGTAAGCACTAATTTAATTTTACTGTAATTTTGATTTAACGAATAATTAGTTATATTTCTTTGTTTATTGTGAATTAAAGTTTGTTAAAAATAGTTTTTTGACCAGAAAACCTAACAGAAATTTGTTGTTTTCAATGGGAGTTACTGGTACATCAAATACAGGCATTTTCCAGCAACCGCAATAGTGACGGTTATTTGGGTAACAAATTGTATTTTAAAAAAGGATACATATTCTCTTATGTTTTTTACACTAAAATTTTTAAATCTGAATTACATTCACAACAATACAATAAAGCTACTGACCAGTAGCCGTCATTATTGTCTGTAACCATTAAATTTTAGTAGTCCTTGTAAATTAATGTCGGATAATAGTACCCTATAATAACGGTTTTGGTGCCGTCTTTTTTAGGTAAATTTCAATATAAAATACAGTAATGAAGATTAAAAAAATGCTTTTGATATACTATTAGTTAAGAAAAACGTCTTTTTTTTATCGTAGTCAAAAAATTTCGTATATCACAGATAATAATTGTCAAACCACATTGTCTCAGATAAATTAAAAGAAAAGTAGGCCATATTATGCAAAAAGTGCCTCCACAATTATTTTAATCAACAAAGAAGATGAGAACATTGTAAAGTGGATGACACATTTGAATGAAACTGTGATCCTTAACTGCTAGAAAGTAGCCAACTACTAATCCAAAACTTGAGAAAATCCATTTACTCATGGTCGACCTGGACGAAAATGGTTCTTGTCTTTTTGCAATAGACATCTGGCGTTATCTAAGAGATTATCTCAAAATTTAAGAAAATCAAGGGCTTCGGTAGCGTAAAATATCAGAAATTGACTTAAGGAAATTGAAGGATATTTTTAGAAAGAAGAATCTATAGAAATTTTGAAAGATACAGAGTGTCAGATGGAATTATGATGGATGAGTATCTTTTTGAGCCCGACTAGTAACCATGTAATTGTATAGAAAGGGAAAAAATCAGTACATAATGTTATTAATTACAATGAAATTAAATGTACAAAAACAGCATTTATGGATATTATGGATATAATGAAGTATATAGGAATAAAAGAATTAGCATCACGGATAGTTGTACAAAAGTTAAAGAGAATTCTAAAAGAATCAGTTCAGTGCCAATGTAAGCAATATATCTGCAGAAATTGTAGAAAGGAAATAACAAAATCAAATAATTTTTTTTTAATAAAGTTTTATCCAAGTATTTTAATTATATAGCTCAGTTTTTAATATTAATCAAATTCTAAAGAATGACGGATACTGAGTCTCTCCTCTGACGGATACTGGAACATCGTTAATTTATTATTGACGGGTACTGGTACACCACACTTTTTCCTTTATTTTATTTTTATTAATATATTTATTATAAAAAAATTAAAATAAATTAAAATACCCCCAAAGATCATAAAATTCTCTTTTGTTTTAGCTTTGCTGTTGGTTATTTCGTATAATTATGAACGAAAAAATTTAATGTTAAATTTCTGCTCCTGTCTTAACATGACGCCTACTTGTGCTCTTACCGTATTCAAATTACATTTAGACTTAATGTGAAACTTTACGTCATTCTTGTTGTAATAATTAATTAGTGCAAAAATTGAGCTTAATTAAACTAGGCAAACAAAAAAATATTTACTTTTTCAGATAATTAATTGCACTTTTAAACATACCCACACAGGTGTTTGAGAATTGTTTGAAAAATATGATAATGCTTGTTTACATAAATTTAATGAACTATAAAATAATAATAATCAGTCACATACTTATGCAAAAGTAACATGATATTAATTACTATGAACTTTTTTAAGGTTTCATTCAACTACACACAAGGTTAATGTTGGCGGTGAGACTGCTCTTTGATGGCTGTATATTATTTGCACTGGGCAGAGAATATACTGTTCTGCTCTTTAATATACTTGCTATCATGCTTGCCTCATCTAACTGGAAAACTTCAACAGGTTGGAAATATATATATCATCAATTGGTGCTAAAAAGCGATTTTAAGAAGTGAAAGATCCCTTAAAAGTTGGAACTCAAAAATTTAAAAATTGATGAAAGTTTTTCTAATACGTACCTTACGGAGTTTTAGTAAAAAATATAATACTTTTTTGCATCTATACATTTTTAATGGATGAAACCACCTCTTTAACTGTGTACTTAAAAATTTAAAGCATAAAGGACGAAATTTGATGAAAAGGTCAAAAGTATCAATCGCTTGGATAAGTTCGCCAGCCACATACGTTCGATCTTTAGAAGCCATTTTTTTGGTCATTTTACGCCATTTTTGGTTTTTCGCAAAAATTGGCAAGAATTGAAAAACTTGATTATTTTTTTTACTCCATGAAACAGAACGTATATAAGCTTCTGAACCATTGTTCTAAGTGAACTAATTTTTAACAAAAATATAATATTTATTCAATATTTTTAAAATAAAAATTAACAAATATTTCAAGAACGCCTCATCACCGATTTTGAAAATTTCTTCACTATTTGAGAGATAAAGTATTTTAGATGGATATAGGTCATGTTGCATTAGGTTCTCCAGGATCCTGTCCTGATTCGACCATATTTAGATATCTTCCTAATTCGACTTCACTGATGGGGTTCTGCTGCTCACGACATTTTTTTTTTCATTTTATCGTTAAATAATTTTTAAATATAAGATTGAATTGCGATGAAACTGAGAAGCTTTTATGAATAGTCAGTAAGCTTATTCGGCAACTAAAAGAAAACGAGACTTTTGACGTAAGAAAAAACGAAGCAATGAGCAAGTTCTTACATAAATAAAAAGTATATCACCTTTTTTGTTAAAGTATATAAAAAACGTAATTTTAAAGAAAAAATTGACTTAACTGCATTGATTCCTGGGCTATTCAAATTTCCTTGGTTCTATATAGTTGGTAAGGAAATAATCATCCGTAGTTCTCAGACAATATTCTATAACAAAAGTAACAATTCAATAACAATACAACAAATTTGTTTATCTATAATGCACGTATAAGCACGGCACAATTTTTGCCGTGATAAATATCATTTCTTTACACTCAATAATTAATTCTATGGCGCCAACACTGAGCCACCATTTACTAATGCATTATGTTATTTACGTTAAACGTAAATATAATTCTGGTTAATTTATATACGACTCTATTTATACGCATGCAGGTACTATTGTTGTTGTTGTTGTTACGACAATTCAACTATTGTTACAGTAGTGAAAAATTACTTTTTACACCAGTGTAAACAACAATACAATTTTATGTATGCATATATATTGAAATGTTTGCCTCAAAGAGTTCTAGTTACGTATTTGTAACTAACTCATTTTGGTTGATTTCATTTGTAAAGCAAGTGGGATAAGTTAGTAAAAGAGTAGTGTCAGTGTGTCGATTCATTTATTTGTATGGCTACATGCTTACAAGGAGAGATTCAGGTGTGGTCGTCAACCATTTCAATAAAATTTCGTCTGCTAGTAGAACATAATATCAATATTAATTCCACTTACAATAAAAACACAGGAAACAGGAAATATTTTTATTTAAAATTTGGACAAAAATATAAGTAAGATATAATCAAGTTATTTAGAACGTTTCATTGAAATGGCCACAGCTCAGTGGTAGAGCGACGGAGTGCGGATAGTGGAGTATCGGGATCGAATCCCCGTACAAGTGATAATTCAATATTTATTTTTAATAACAATTAATTTATTAATTTTGTTAACAAAATTAAGCTACGCAATATCAGTTGTTGCAAAATTAATGAATTAATATAATTTTTCTTAAAATCTTTTCTATTCAGATATGATTACATATATCACATATAAACACACAAGTCAATTAGGTACATTAAAGCTTTGAAAATATGAAATATTTAAATTTTGAAAAATGTAAAAATATGTTACCCATATATTTTTACAAGATGAATTTTTACATTTTTCAAAATTTAAAAATTCGTATTTAAAAGTCTTAATGTATCTAACTGACTTATGTGTTTATGTGACATATGTACTCATATCGAAAAAGAAAAGATTTTAAGAAAAATTATATTAATTCATTAATTTTGCGACATGAAATATTGCGTAGCTTAATTTCGTTAACATAATTAATAAATAAATTGCTATTAAAAAAAGGAAAAAGTTGAATAATTTCTTGTACCGGGATTCGATCCCGGTACCCCACTATCCGCAGTCCGTCGCTTTACCGCAAAGCTGTGGCCATTTTAATGAGACGTTCTAAATGACTTGATTATATCTTACCTATATTTTTGTCAAAATTTTAAATAAAAATATTTCCTGTGTTTTTGAGAGGTGGACCTTTATTATAAATTTTTAATATTGATATTATGCTCTACTAGCAGACAAAATTTGATTGAAATCGGTGACGACCATACCTGAATATCTCCTTGTTAGAATTTTTCTTAATTTACAATTTTTTGTTCTCACATTAAAATAAAAATATCTAGTACTTACTTATTATGTATTATGTGGCTCAGTTGTCAAGAGTGACATTATACAATATATACAAATTCAGGGCATATTCGCGTTGTGGCTTTCTTCGCTTCCGTGGGCATCACTTCGAATCGACGTAGCATTCATGTTCGCGTTACATAAGCGGCATAAGCATTGCTCCCATGGATACGCGGTATAATTGTTCGCGTAGCATACAAATGTCATTCAAAATTTTTTTTTTGACAATATCTTAAAATGGTTGCAATTTTTAATGTAATGAAGAAAAATTTTATGTTTGAATTATTAAAATTAACGTGGCATAATACAAAAATTATTAAAACATAAACAGTTTGAAAAATTAAAATTTTTTTTTAAGTTATGTGGGTTATGTGCACAGTTATGTGTCAACGGGAGCCATATTGCGTTAGTCATGTCAAAATATTTTTAAACGTAGCTCTAATGACCACCGGAATCAATGGTTGCGAGTACACGATCACAAAGTAGCGTCGCTCCTCGCTACGGTAGTCCCAACGAGAAAACGCCCTCAGACGAGTAATATTTAAGTAAGTGCAGATTTTCGTATTTTGAGTTTTATATACGTATTATTTCTAACGTTTTGAACCACAAGAAATTCACTGAACTTTTCAAAAATATCATAAATCCAATCGTTATTGAGCTACGGTTGATGTCTATAGTATTCTTGTACAGTTCTGACAATAAGAGCAAAAACTCACAACTGGAAAAAATCGACTTACGAAGTCTTGCACTTTAACCATCTATATATAGTTGCTAAACATAATATATTGTAATACTATATCTCGAATGAAATTTCACCATGGAAATTTTCCAGCACACCTACCTAAAATTGGAATAATACCACCACCGCTTTGTGATTGCGATAACACTTCGATATGCGATATTAACCACATCTTATTCAGTTGTATAAAGTACAATCAATCCCAAAAACAACTTATAGATATGCTATCCGCATCCAAAATAGAATTCCCCATTAATATAACATTATTATTGCGCACATTTGATCTGAACATTTACGACACCATTATAAAATTTTTGCTCGTAAATAATATAGAAATATAATAAAACATTGTATAGATATAAGCTAGCTACACCTATCGTATGAGTCCAATTCATTTAACCTTACCATCTGGGTCTAATGTTCGTTTGAGCCTGCTCTGACCACCCCAGAGCACTATCCTGTCCTATCTTGTGTACCGTATCTCATAGGGTAGATTTAAGACAAAATTATTGCATATATATATATATATATATATATATATATATATATATATATATATATATATATATATATATATATATATGGCTAAATTGTAAATAAAAGGTCAATAAAGTATTTAATATATATATATATATATATATATATATATATATATATATATATATATATATATATATATATATATATATATATATATATATATATATATTGCAATTAACCATTTATTGAATCGAAAAATTGAAATAATATCTGCATATTACAATTAAATGTCTCGTCTGGCAGCAAGCTACTAGACAAGTAGGCTTTTATTAACAAGACATAATAATATTTTTTCTTTTTTTATCTTCTTTTCTTTGAGAAATTTCTGTTGAAATTTATAGGCTTTTATATAAAGCTAATGTGTAACACACCCAATTGCTGGACAACTTCTGTTCAACTTTACTTTTGTTTGAAAAAATAATCAGAATTATATAAAAATTATCCGGATATCCTTACATGTTTCCAAGATATCTATCGTACTTTTTTTATCCTATGGTAAATTCAAAGCACTTTTTATAATATAAAGTGCATTCTTAAAATATATAAAAGCGATTATGAAGTTAGTTTGCATATTTTTTCGCTGATTAAGAAAATATTTATATTTTTAAGACAATTTTATAATCTAGATAAATTTCTTTGTCATTTCGTTTTTATGTACAAATGATATTTTTCAAAATCAAAATCTCAAATTCAAAATCTGAAGCCAAAAGATTTTTTACCAACCTAAAACATTTGTTGTAAATTTTCACTTAATTTTATTATTAAAATTTTTTTTGTTTTTAATTTTTAAATCCAATTTTATATTTTTTTGTTCATTAGTTCATTGTCAGTTTATTTTCAAATAATTCTGTTTGAAAATGAACTGACGCTACGGTTCGAAACAATATTGTCACAGTTCAAAAATATAAGTGATATTTTGTGAAGTCAAATATTTGTTTATTATTTACAAAGCATTCTTGTGCTCATGACGAAAGATATGGAAACCTGCCTACAGAAGAATAGATAGAGTGACATATATGTAAAACCTGGTTCCGTGAAAATTGCGCTAATTAAGTATGTAAGGTGTGAAATTAAGTGGGTTCAGTGCGTGGAAAATTAAGTGCGTACACTTAATCTGTAAAGTGCGGACAGGGCCGGATCTAGGGTAGTAAGCGGGAGCACGTGCCCCACCTGTAAGTATTTAGGGGCGCAAAAAAGCAAGTTGAGGGGCTTCAAAACGGTGAATTTGACGATTTTTTTGCTCGTCACTTATTTTTCGCAGGGAAAAATCTAAAAAATATTGGTGCGCTAATTTGGCGTTTTTCTCAGGGAGGGCGCCAACAGAAAAGTTTGCCCCCCCCCACTGTAGTTCCGGCCCTACGTGCGGATATTTATCCGTTGGGTTGAGTAACTGTCTGCGTTTCACACGTTAATTGAAATAATTAAATTTCGTAAAAATTATTAACAGAAATTCTATTTCGATTTGTTATCAAGTATTAAAGTTTAGTAAACAGAAATATACACAGTAAAAAAATTTGTGTTCTGCCAAAAAAAAAGAAACTAGTGGTTAAAATTTTTGTGTTAAATAAGTAACACAACCCTGCGTTAATGTAACATTTCGTGTTTATGTTAAATGAAAATATTAACACAAATTTCGATTTAACAGAATAAAAATGTTAACCTGTTTTGAACAACAAAGAAGTAACACAATCTTTGTGTAAAGCAAAAGAATGTTATAAGTACGTAAGTTACATTAGAATATATACAGTCGAACTCATGTATTTTCAACCTGTCGGGACTAATCCGCTCATGTATTTTCAACTTCTCCTTTATCCTCACTCCATGGCAATCATAGAGCCACGTGACAGACATAGAACCAATCACAAAAAGCCCGCGCAAATCTTTACACAGTAGCCACGTGTACTTCCCCAGTGAATAACCTTAAAATGACAAATTGTCAAGTAACATATGACAAACAAAAAAGTGAAACATGAAAAAAGTGTAATAAACTTGTAATAAAATTATTTTTTAAACAATTGCAAATGAAATAAAACCATATATTGTAGGATAAAGCCACCAGTGGTCAATCGATTAATCTGACAGTTATTTTTCTGTATTAAAGTATTGCGTGAGAAGTGGGGACCAAAAACTTGAAAATACGTGAGTAAAATCAGTTGAAAATAGATGGTGTTGAAAATACATGAGTTGAAAATACATGAGTCCGACTGTATCCACTAAAATGTATATAATAAGAAACATGAGGGTAGTTCTTATTATTAAACAAAACCGAAAAATTATAAGTTTTTTCAGTTATTGACGAATATAGTTTTATCAAACATTTAAAAATGAAACAATTTTCTTACAATAATAAACAAATATTTTACTTTGCAAAATATTTGTTTATTATTTACAACTATGGAATACCATAAAGTAACGCTCAAATCTATTAATATTAATTTTCTTACATTTTAAGGTTATTTTGTTACAGATTCAGTTACAAAAAATCATGTAAGCTTACTTGAGATTGTATATTATAATATTATAATATACAATCTTTGCAATTGATAATTTTATTATCTAAATTAATTACTTTGTCTAATTTTCACTGATTTTTTTAAAATTTTTAACAACGTTGGCAGCAATATTAATTGTCATTAAATTTTTATTATTTAAAGTTTGTCATCAGTTGTTTTTTAAGTGAATTTCCTTTTTGAAAATACACTTGTTACAGCGGATGCCATAAAAAGACCTGAGTCAGGGACTATGACAGAAAATTGTTTTGGGCTTCGAAAAACCGAAAATGAGAGTCACTAAAATTTATATATATATATATATATATATATATATATATATATATATATATATATATATATATATATATATATAAATGTGTGTTTATGTGTCTGCGCGATAACTTTCGAAACTTGGATGAATTCGTTAGCCAGATACATCCGATTTTTGGAAGCCATAATTTTGGTCAATTTTGGCCAATTTTAGTGGTCTTTTCCAAAATTTAGCCAGATATCAAAATTTTTTTGATTTTCTTTACACCATCAAAAAGAGCATAAAAAATTACATAAGACAAGCTTTTAAAATATTGTTCTAAGTGAACTAGCTTTTCAGAAAAATTAAGAAATTTGCTGAATTTCCTTACAATAACTACTTCATCGTTTTTATCATTACAATAACAATGTTTAGATCTGTTTCATTTTTCAAAATAAAAATTAACTAGCTTTTCAAGAACGTGTCATCATCGATTTTGAAAATTTGTGCTGAAAACTATTTTAAATGGATATAAGTTATGTTATATGAGGTCTTCCGGGGTCCGGGGGTCCCAAAGCGCCAAAATTAAAGTTACCCAACCGATTTAGAAAATTTTCTACCTTTAAAAATTTAATTTCTTTTAAATACATATATGCTATACTGTATGAGATCCGCCAGGGTTCTGGGGACCCAAAAGCGCCAGAAATTAACTACTCAATTGATTTTGAAAATTTTTTCATTGTTAGAGAGCTAAACTATTTTAGATGGATACAAGTTATTATATGAGATCCCCAGTGTCCAATCTTTGGAAATTCACTATCTTATGCAGATGCTGTGACAGGGGTATTGATATTTTCTTGTCATTTTAGTATGTTTTGTGGTCTTTAAGATATTTCTGACGTTTGATTATTATGGTGGCTTAAAATGTCTGGTGATAACTCTTGTGCTGCTAAATTTTGTTAAAATCATTCAAAAGAAAATTTCAATTTAAGTTTTTTCTGAGTGCCGTCTGATCCGGATTTGTAAGTATTATTATAGTTTGAATGCTTATGTAAAAATAAATACTTATACGTTAAATAATAATAATAAATATTTTATAATAATTCAGTTCATATTTTAGATTTTGACAATAGATCGTCACAATCTAAATTCTCGTGTTAAATACTGTCATCAATTTTGCGTTTGTTCGATTCATTTTGAAAAAGTTGTTTTTAGTTGTTCATATAATTTAACATGACCATTATCAACCTTAAATTTCACATGTATAAACACATACAGTCACATAAGCTAAAAAGGACATGCTTAATTGTTTGTACTTATATTAAAAAAGGATAGAAAGTGCGTTACGTTACTGTCTGTAATAATAATCTTTCTACTTAAAAAACTGCCTACAATATTATGGTAGTCAGCAAATTGATTTGTACTAATATTAGGTATTTAATTAAAATGCAAAATCTGATTTACTATCAGTGAAATTTGTAATTATGCTTACTTTATAAACAGACTCTATTATAGCCGTCGATGACCGTAATATGTACATATATATTGTGGGCATTCAGTAGGTAAGTATGTAAGTACAAATGTACTCAGAATATTGTAGGTAAAATTTGTTTACCGGCTTTAGCATATACCTCATCAATTTTCTTTCTCTATTTCTTACAACTTTTCTTATCTTCTCTAATCTTTTTGATTAGAGAAGATGGCAATAATAGCCTTTTTGTAATGGGTAAATTTGGTTTATATTGTTAAATATATCTATCTAATATTTTAAAATGTAGTTATTCACGACAAACGATTTTTAACTACTTTTAAATTAGTTGAAAAGAAATGCATACAATTTTTATTGCGATAACTAAAAAAAAGCTGAATGACCAACACGCCCATTTGTATAAAAAACCATAAACAAACCTTAATTTATAAAAAAAGGATGTATGTATACGATTTCTGTTCCAATTATCTTCTCTATCTTATCTATAGTATTTACTCTTTCACTAATATAAAATGCTATAAAATCAGCACTTGATCTTAAGTGGTGGAATAAGTGTTAATATAAATTTAATCCTCCTAATGCAAAATACGTACCCTTAAAATATCAATCTGTTATCCAAAATCGCTTAGAAAATATTTAGGAAAGGATGGTTTTCGTTTCACCCCTCTAGAGGAATGTACATATCTCTCGTATTATTGAGTATTGAAAAAAGTGTAGATGAAGAGGTACCATTATTTTTGAAAGTACTATCAGCTCTAGCAGTTACGGTACATAATTCTGGACCACTCTATATATATATATATATATATATATATATATATATATATATATATATATATATATATATATATATATATATATATATATAAGTATATACTGTGTGAGTTTTTCGAGAGTTGCTATTTTTATTACAGCCAAACCGTTGACTTAATCGAAAAATTGTTCAAATAAGAGTTGTAGATATCGACGGGAGCAACCGATTGCTATAGTCAGGAGCTTTATAGCTCTTATGGTTTTCGAGCTATGATACAAACTTATAGATTTTTAAATGGGACTATATATTAATTTTTCGATAAAACTGATCTAATGCACAATTCCAGGGTCACTTACATTACAATTTGATTTAAAATTGGGATTAAAATCTTTTGAATTTTCATATTTAATGAGTAAATCCACTAAGATTTAGTCAAATTAAATCAAATACGCTTTGAACTTTTAAACAACGGAAATCAAACAACAAAAAATGCATATAATTTTTTTTTTTTATACAAGATAAAGTAGGTGGTCATTTACATTACTCAAAAAGGAACATAATTTTTCATCTTTTATACAATGAGAATTTTCTGCTCTTTTTTGATAACAAGCAGCTGCATTTAAATAAATTTAAACAGATAATGTTTCAATAAATTATTTTAATAAGAAATTTCATAACTTATTATATATTTTTGATAAAAATGTAACTTTTAGTCGGTCACTTACGTTACATCCTCTTTGGTCACTTACATTACAGTCACTTTAAAACAAGTTCTACTAAAAAGTAAGTAGTTTATTAGTTTGATTTTTTGGAAAATATGATAGATAACAAAGATAAAAGTTTATTTTTAGTAATTTAAAAAACGTCTGTCGGTTTTGATAGCCTCCATTACTCGAATTCGTAGCTTGACAAAAAATCAAAATAATACTCAAAACGAGTATAATAATTATTTCAGCCAAAGAAAAATGTAAATTTAGCTGTATTTTAATATTCACTTTTTTTACTAGGTAATTTTTTTTATTAAGTAAAAAATTTTGAAGCTAAATTTTGCCAAAATTTCCACTTATTCAAAATTTTTGCGAAATATTTTACTCCATTTAAAAGAGGGGAAAAAATTACATAAAAAAGATCTTTAAACTATTATTCTATGTCAACCAGTTTCCGAGAAAAACTAATTTTTATAAACGGAAATTCGCTATGTTTGCAGGATCCTGCAACACGGGTATTTATTACTGAGATATTTGGATTTTTTAAAATTTATTTAAGGGCGTGTCATTAATAGTATATTAGGACAAACACTAGGCGTTCACTTTAATAAATACTTTTTTTAGTTACTTTATTAAAAATATTAGATATCTCTCTTCAACTAACTACAAAATAATTACTTAAACGTATGTCGCAGATAATCAAAATATACGGGGATTATGATGTCATATAAAAAAGAATATAAATACTTAGCTGCAGAGATCTTATGTTTTTTTCTTTAACGGTCATGATTGCAAAAATTTTCAGGAAGTAGAGGAAGACGAAAAATAGACAAGGAAAGTTATGACGTATATGCCATCCAAAATAAACAAATAATAATCTGTTATATCTATAGCAATGTTTATTATGTCGCCAGGATTGAACTCTTCTCTTCTTATTACGATCAAAATACACATATAGAGTAAGGTCGGGATAACTGGATTAAAAACACGAGAAATCATTATCTTTTTGTTACAAAACTTGAATATTGTGCAATTATGCTTATTTCAGATATGGTTAAATTCAATCTCAGAAAGGTTAGTGGCTCATATTCGGGTCACCGATTGGGACCGGCTGTATTCTAAAAGTTGGTCTCTACGAGTAAGAAAAACCCTTCAGCGCTTCGCTCCAATGCGGTCCCAGAAAAAATTTTATTTTTTTTAGTTTTTAAAATTTTCATTTTTTGTTTATTAATTTTTAGTCGAATTATTCAACTGAAAGAATTAGACTTATACAGCCTATAGGATAAGAATGGGAAGAGGCGAGAGTAGGGACGCTATCCGTTTTCGGACTCATAAAACACGATTCTGAAAAAAAAATGTCTGACATATATATATACTTACCTATTTTCTGCTCTTTCCTTCCATAGGGGGCCCTACAAATGTCAAAAGTTAGCGGGAATATATATATATATATATATATATATATATATATATATATATATATATATATATATATATATTCCCGTAACCTTTTGACATGTGTAGGGCCCCCCTATGGAAGGAAAGAGTTGAACATTGGTAAGTGGGGCTCATTTCCGTTTCACCACATACTATCAAAGTGGGGTCAAATTTTTGGCAGATTTTGGATCCGACCCAAACTTTAAGGGGGTAGTGGGGGGCAACAAAACAATAAAACTTTTCCAAACTGGTTGGGAATAATGTTTCGGTCAGTTATTTACAACATATCCAAAATTCAGCTTTCTAGGATGATTTGGAAGGGAAAAAAAGTATTTTGGCTGGATCTAACGCGCCCACAGCTCCCCGAAATTAACGAAGAGGGTTGAAATTTGGTATATTGATAAAGCTCGTATTTAGGTTGTGCTTTTTGGAGGTTTTAATATTTTACCTCCACCTGCACCATTTTGGGGGTCTCAACTTTTAGCCTTTACCCCCACCATTTTTATACCAAAAAGAACATGATTTTTCTTGTTTTTTAACAGTTTCGTTCTGCTCAAAATCTCCCCAAATAAACTTAGAGTGCTGAAATTTTGTGTACTGGTTAATAGCCAGCCACTGCTTTTTGGAGGCTTCAACTTTCAACCCTTATCCAAACGATTTTTATGCCAATATTTCCTTGATTTTTTTTGCCTTTTTTCTAACACGCCTAGAGACTCTCTGAGTAAACGTAGAGGGCTGAAATTTTGTACACGTATTGAGTTAGTATCCAGTTAGTGCCTTTTACGGATTCTTCATTTTTTTTCCCCCCAATTCTCCCATTTTTACATCCGAATGCAATGGTATTGTTAAATGTGTTTAAAATGCTTGATACTATGAGACAAGTAGGCGAATAGTAAATTTAAAAATTTAAAAAAAATGAACTTAGTTTTATAACAAATGCAATACATATATATTAAGTAGGGTAAGAGACCCGATGACCGATCACTATTTTTAGCTGTATCATTAAATTAGCTTAAAAAAATTAAAAAATAAACAAAACACCCATTTTTTTTTTCTTAATAAGTATGAAACCAAGTTTTTTTAATCTAATGGATATGTTTTTAAGAAAATATAACCCAAAAATTTTGATTTATTAATGTTTTTGTTTTATAATTTGTTGACGTCTATGAAAAAACGGACAGAATATATTAACCTCCTTTGAAAGATCAATACACTGACCCCTATGAAAAATCGCGCATTAACGTACATGACATACAGTACTACAAATCTTCTACTATCGAATATTTGAACCATTCTCTTCCAGCCACTTTGACACTCTATCCACTACTAGGTGAGGCTCTATGTCATAGAGTATTATCATAGAGTGACATCTAGTGAAACATAGAACGTCAAAGCAAAAGCCAAGAATGGTTTAAATATTCGATAAAATAAACCACTAAAATCACAATTTCGTTTCGCTCTCTGCTGATGTTTTAAAAAAACATTGTGTAAGTTCTGACTTAGCCGTTAACCATTGTGAATTTTTAAACAGTTAAATTAAGTTTATATTGTATCTCTATGTGTCGTTTCAGATCTAATACATATCATACATATTATGTTTGACGTTTTTATTTGATAATATATAAATAACAATTTGGAAGTTTTAATTCAATATTAATTATTTTTCAATTGATTTTACGTTCTGAAATAAATAAAATATTAAAGTAAAATTATAAAAACGGTTAGTTAAGTGTTTTAAACCCAAAAATTAATTAAAAATGTTTATAAAATAGATATGCAATATATAATTCTCAAAATGCGGTACCCAACTCTAAAACTCGGATCCCAAGAAGAATCAGTCATGCAAATAATATTTAACGCATATAAAATTTATTTAGCTATCCTAATCTCTTAAGTGGACTAATAACAATTATTTGTATACTTTTATTATGCTAATAACTTTAAAAATTCGGTGAAAAATGTTACAATTTATAACTCATGTGTTTTGAATAATGATCATCCATCATATTAAAAATTCACGAATTCAACAAAAATTTTTCGATATATATATATATATATATATATATATATATATATATATATATATATATATATGTATTTCTTAAATTAAGTGAGGAGGCATTAAATGTGAGGTGAATTTAAATTGAAAAATAATCATTCTATTAATAATAATTTTTTTTATCAAAGGTTTCTTTCAGAAATAACTTCATTAAGATATAAATGTTAAAACTGTTCGGACTTATAACCCCGATCGACAATGGGGTCTTTTACCCTAATTTAAAAATGTTATTAATGTTTATTTATAAAATAGGAATTTTGAATTTTTATTTATAAAATCTAAATTTTCGATTTTTTTGGAAAGAAAAAATATCTTCATAAAGGCCTTCCAGTTTACTATTTAAGGTCCTTTTTTAATATTTAAAAATAAAACACAAATGCAATTGGCGGATAAGCATGGGTGGGAATGCCCTCGTACGAATTGTGTTGGGTTTTTCCTGCTCACTGCTATCGGCACATAATTGAAATTTACTGAGGTTCAGCCCTTAAAAACTTAAAACCTTTATTAAAGCCCCGATCAACCGGACGCTTATCATCAGTTTCGAAACCACTAAAATGATAAATCGCTTGTAGACTTTCAATCACATTTCGCTTGTAGACATTCAATATTGAAGATGATGGGAAAAATTCGAGTTTCGTGATGGTCCGCGTTGCTCACGGCGATTTTTTTTTTGGATACAGCTTAGGTTATAGGTAGTTAGGCTAGGCATACACGTTACGGTATACCTGTGCAGTTTACCTGCACAGGTTTTACTTATTATTAGTGAAAGCGTATAAACAACTGAAATCAAACTAGTGCAGTTGATGTTTGACTCACATACACGTTCCGGTATACATACCTGCGCAGGTAGAAAATACTGATTTTCAGTGCTTTCTGCAGATCTGTTCACCTGTACAGTTTCACAGAAAGCAGTTAGCATACACGCTCAGGTTTACCTGTGCAGTTTACCTGTACAGGTATACCTCTCCAGTATACCGTAACGTGTATGCCGGGCCTTATCGTTAACATTGGGGTAGTGGCTATCAATAATGTGTTGAGACGTACCCTGAGAATGTGAGAATTGGAACAAATAGGCATGGTGTTAATTTTGTGTGTTATAGAAGACACGTCGGTACAAGTCCATCGTCGATAGTAGTTGAGTCTTTTAGTTTTTATTGGGTTATTTAGTTATTTAGTTAGTAAAACTGTTAGACGGTGGTATTTGTTCAGGCTAGAAAATTTTAGGAGCGTTAGCACGTAATTGCGACGTTAAGTTAGTTAGAAAAGTTAGAATCAGATTTAATTAATTAAATTTAGTTTGTAATTTGATAGATAATTTTTTAAAGTAAGATCTAAATTGCGCTGCAGAATATCCAGCCCAATTGATCTAAACTTGGCAACACATGCCAATGCAATGTGCTGAAAGATGATACCACATGATTTTCTAAATGTTACCTATATCTTGAAAAGTATTTTGGAAGAATGGATGACGCCAATTTAGTTATTTGTTAAAACGCAAAACGCCAATTTAGTTATTTGTTAACAAAAACAGCCAAAAAAGTTATTAGTAGTAGAAATATGGGGCTACGGGATCCTCCTTCCCTCCTGCCGACTTTTTGAGTGACCTCGGCAGGAGGCAAAACTACCGAGGCGGTTCTAGAAGCCTCCGGCGGTGGGTGGAGCAAAACTTGGTCTCCAACCTAACGATATCTAGTGAAATTTTTTTCTAACCTAACAGAACCCTTGACCTAACCTAACGAAACCTAAGCGAACTTAGCTTAACCTAACAAAAGTTTTTTTCTAACCTAAGAACTGAAAAATTCCCTAACAGATGGCGCAGCCACCTTCGAGCCCTGTGAATTCGCTACTAGATGGCGCAGCCACCTTCGAGCCTGTGAATTCGCTACTAGATGGCGTTGCTAGTCTGGATTCCTGTGTGTAAGTTTGAAAAATTGTCAATAGATTGCATCGAAAACCTTTTTGATAGTTAAACTTACCATTAAAAGATGGCCTTGCTTTCACAATTTTATAATATTTTTATCTGAAAACAGGCTTAAACTGTCAGCTGACGTCACTAAAGGTAAACTGATATCAAATAGCGAAGATTTCTCTCTAATATGCAAAAATGAATTTTATCATATGATTGTATATTTTTATCTGAAAACAGGTTTAAACTTGTATAAATTGCCAGCTGACGTCACTAAAGGTAAACTGATATCAATTAGCGAAGATTTCTGTCTAATATGCGAAAATGAAGCAGCAGGTTTTAACTTGTATGGCTACATAAAGTGTGACAGCTGACGTCACCATAGTATTTTTTCTGCTATAAAAAGGACGCGACAGAATTTCATCAGTTACAATTTTGTTCGAAACTTTAGTGAAAAAAACATTAAACCTTATTGTTGTGAATTTTCAATTGTTGTGTGTTAAGAGTTAATTGTTGCCAACAATGGAATCCATTACTGCTGGTGCTTCATCTGGAAACAGAGACTTAATTCAAAAAATGGCTGGAAATTTTGTGGATGAATTGAATCATCTTGGCGCTGTTAAACGATGGATTAAACTTTCTGATATGGAAATTGGAAAAGTATATAAAATAATGGGAGTCAGTCAACTACCATCGAAATTCGATTCATCGAAAATGAAGACAATATTGGAATTGGAAATTGGATACATTTCGTTACCAGCGAGATTTGACAATTTGAACGAGCAGATGCTGGCATGGTTGCAAAGCAATCCAAAACTTGGTATTATGAATAATGGGCCCATTGGACTAACTCATAAATTGCAATTCAAAACGTTGGATCTTCTTGAAATCGTTGGGGGTGCTGAATGGCGAATTTTGTAATTTATTCTCTTCAAAATGTATTATTTAATTGTACTATGTATTTTAAAAATTTCAATATTGTATCAATTTTTATATATATTTAATAAAAAAAATTATAAAAAAAACAAAAAAACAAAAAAAAAAAAACAAAACAAAAAAACAAAAAAAAATTTCGATTTTTTTTCAATACCCATCGCTAGACATTGATTTATATTCTAGTTTTGATTATGCCAGATTAATAAATAAACATTATTTGGTGTTTAATAAAAAATTTAAAAAATCGATTTTTCAATTCAGGTCTCGTCTCTAAATCACAATTTTTGAACTAAGTATAAATCAATAATACATATGAGTAATATTTGATATGCATCGTATTATTAGGTTTTATGGTGAATAATTATAAAACAAAAAAAGATTTAATATCCCCTGAAAACGAAAAATTTAATTTTTCACATGCTTAATAAAAATTATTTTTCAAGTTTAATAAAAATTATTCTTTATAAAATTGTCTATCAAATATTAGCCTTGCACATACATATAAGAAATGCTGATTTGCTAAAATATAAATCTTGGAATGTGGATACATAATGTTATAAAAGTCCAATACGTTCATACATATGTATATATGAATATTACATTGTAATACAGGTATTCGCTATATCTATATGAATCGTGTTTAAAAGCCAAATTTATTTTCCTGAATTTTTTAAAATATATATATAGTAATATAATATTTCGCATATATACAGTACTCTGTTAAAAGTACGGGTTTCTACACCGTTAAAAACATATATTTTACAATATCAATATATTGTAAAAAATCATATTTCTTAATATTTTTAAAACTGAATATGTAATATCAAGAATTTAAAACAGTTTTGAAACATTAATTTCTCCTCATAATATTTTTTTAGTCTTAAATTAATAGCACAATGTTCCATATATTTTAAGAAAATTTTTCTTTTAATATTTTATAACTTATCTAAAAAATTTATAGCTATTTTTTATCCAAAAATTTATTACTTGCTATTGTTAAAAAATTAGTTAAATATATCTATAGGTATTAAGTGACCCCTAGTTTTGTGAAAGACGGTAGTAAGAGCAATTCATCTTAAATACGAAATTATTTTATCAATGCTAAATAAGCGTTTTTTTTCTCATATTATCATACTCCAATATATTGTATATTATTATAATTTATAAAAATGTGTTTTATTTATTAAAAAATTTAGCAAAATTTTAAATAATATCACGTCAAAATAATATTCAGAAGTCAATAAAAGACAATAGCAGTAAATTTATTAAGATAACTATAAATAAATATTAATCTAATGTTGAAATATTTATTAACAAATAGTATTGCTTAGTAGAAAATTAGGTACCTATTGTTTTGTTTTCAAATTTACCTTTTTGCAATTAAAGAAAATTTTAGTAACTATCGATACCTATATAAAACGATACCCATAAAAGACAAGCATGCTCTGATCTCAACAATTTTTTCCCATGTTAAATTTGTATGTTCTTACTTCGCTGAAACTTATTATGTTTATATATTCCCCCAATATTTTCTACCATAAACAATAGTTATAGCAAGCTAGGTAGGTATTGAATAAGTATTTTTTGTTTGTTAATTTATTGATGATAGAGAAAAAAAATTTATGATTTTATAGACAGTGAAATACATTTAAACTATTTTTTGCAGTTTAATTTTGTAAAAACACCTAAAAATTATCAGTCACAGACAAATATTTCTAAGCAAACGAATTGAAAATGTAGTTTTATATCATAAGAATAAATGCGTATATATAGGGTGGACAGTAAATAACTCTCATAATTTTTAAAGAGCGGATGAAAACTTTAATTTTGGATTACGAAATTTTATTTTTTTTCCGGAGTTAAGCTGCATTCAATTAATTAACCCTTTCCTGCACAGCAGTTTTAGATCATTACTGTGCAAACGATACTTCAAATTAGCAAATCATTAATAACATGGGTAAATACTTATTAGCAAGAATTACATAGTTTACACATATGTTCTATCGCACCAGAATGTTAATAGGACAATGCGATTTAATTGCCTATATTCAGGAGCAAGCAAAAACATTACCTATTTTAATAACTTAGAAAATACACATTACATAGTTCGTTGTAAGAACAATCATTTCGGTGATCTTTTTTTTTTTTAACGAATTACTAAATTTGCTTAAGGACTATGGTATGTAAGAAATAACAACACTCACATAATTTTAAAATAATTAACATATAGCTATTGGAAAAGTTACAAAGATTTTTTTAACAACTTATTAAATGCTGATAGCTTATTTTAATATCTCCTATAGGGCCTTAAGTATAACCCTTCACCCGAAATTTTTTCATCACCATCGTTGGCGACTGTATTCTCGTCATCATCAGCTTCTCCTTCGCTCGCAGTATCTTCGCTATCGCTAGTAGATGTTTTTTCATCATCATTGAATACATATTTTAACACTGGTTCAATAATATCATGCTTTTCCAATTCCCCGGTTATTGAGATAATCCGCTTTCCAATGTCACTTTCCTTTAAATTATTAAAATGGCTTCGTTTTTTCTCGTTTTCGATATAATCCGCGAAGCTGGGATTTATAATATGACTCCTTTCCATTAAATTGCACACAGTATTAACCATTTCTTCTCCAATTTGCGTCTGAGTCGCTAAACTTCTTAGTTCATCAACTAAATGGTTCGGGTCATCAAAATATTCTTCTCCATCAACAGGTTTCGAATGGCCATTATGAAGGTTAGTATTTTCATCATCATATTTGAAACGTTTAGCTTCTCCATTTATTGAATTAGATGTTGAAGGTTGGTCCTTTTCTTCCGAATTTTTATCTTCTTGTTCTTCATCCTTTGCGCATGCGTTCTGAAGCTCTTTGACCATTAATATGTCTAGAGCAGTTTGTAAGAGACCAGCTATCTTTGGAGTAAAACTTGTTTCTTTGTAGTTATCAGGCGATGGTAAATGCTTTTGTTCATCAGATCGATTATCTTCGACATTTACCGATTGTAGAATATTATGCGAGTTTTTTAAAGCGTGGAATTTACTTCTGATTGCTTCTGCTGCAGCCATCATACTTTCATCAAAAGTATTCAAGTTTCTTTTAGATAGATCTGTATCATTTTCGTGTTGATTTTGAAATACTGGTGCTTTATCTTCCTTTTCTTCATTTCTTGCTTCAAAACTATATTCGGTTTCATTATCATCATTTTCATCATTAGATTTTGACGATTCACTTTGTCTCCTGTTCTCCGCGCTGTTCACTTGTGTCCCATTATTTACCGTGGTATATTCAAACTGATTATTTGCGATCTGGTCATTATTGTTTGTTTCATGTTCCTGAGTATGCACTCTTCTTTTCATATGACGTAAAAGAGAACTTCTCCGCGAAAATGTCTTGTCACAACGTATACAGTTAAACATTTTGATAGATGTGAAGAGTTCGATTTATAACATAACACTGATTAGTTTTTATATCGACATGATCTTATATAGTACAACCAGAGCAGAATTGACGTAAAGTAACGCCAACAGTAAAGCAGCACAGAGACTGGTGCATTTTAGAATTTGTTTTTGGTGTAATTTGATGTCTTTATGGCGTATTTTTGATTTAACTTGGAATCATTTGGTGTCATTTGGTGTAATTTTGGTGTATTTATGGTGTAATTTTGGTGTAAATTAGGTGTTATTTGGTGTAATTTTGGTGTAATTTGGTGTATTTTTGGTGTAAATTTGGTGTAAATTTGGTGTATTTTTTGGTGTCATTTGGTGCACCTTTGGTGCAGTTTGGTGTCATTTGGTGCAGTTTGGTGTCATTTGGTTCACCTTTGGTGCAGTTTGGTGTCATTTGGTGCACTTTTGGTGAATTTTGGTGCACCTTTGGAGCAGTTTGGTGTCATTTGGTGCACCTTTGGTGCAGTTTGGTGTCATTTGATGCAGTTTGGTGTCATTTGTTTCACCTTTGGTGCAGTTTGGTGTCATTTGGTGCACTTTTGGTGAATTTTGGTGCACCTTTGGAGCAGTTTGGTGTCAATTGGTGCAGTTTGGTGTCATTTGGTGCACCTTTGGTGCAGTTTGGTGTCATTTGGTGCAACTTTGGTGCAGTTTGGTGTCATTTGGTGCACCTTTGGTGCAGTTTGGTGTCAATTGGTGCACCTTTGGTGCATTTTGGTGTCATTTGGTGCAGTTTGGTGTCATTTGGTGCACCTTTGGTGCAGTTTGGTGTCATTTGGTGCACCTTTGGTGCAGTTTGGTGTCATTTGGTGCACCTTTGGTGCAGTTTGGTGTCATTTGGTGCAGTTTGGTGTCATTTGGTGCACCTTTGGTGCAGTTTGGTGTCATTTGGTGCACCTTTGGTGCAGTTTGGTGTCATTTGGTGTACCTTTGGTGCAGTTTGGTGTCATTTGGTGCACCTTTGGTGCAGTTTGGTGTCATTTGGTGCACCTTTGGTGCATTTTGGTGTCATTACTTTACGTCAATTCTGCTCTGGTTGTACTATATAAGATCATGTCGATATAAAAACTAATCAGTGTTATGTTATAAATCGAACTCTTCACATCTATCAAAATGTTTAACTGTATACGTTGTGACAAGACATTTTCGCGGAGAAGTTCTCTTTTACGTCATATGAAAAGAAGAGTGCATACTCAGGAACATGAAACAAACAATAATGACCAGATCGCAAATAATCAGTTTGAATATACCACGGTAAATAATGGGACACAAGTGAACAGCGCGGAGAACAGGAGACAAAGTGAATCGTCAAAATCTAATGATGAAAATGATGATAATGAAACCGAATATAGTTTTGAAGCAAGAAATGAAGAAAAGGAAGATAAAGCACCAGTATTTCAAAATCAACACGAAAATGATACAGATCTATCTAAAAGAAACTTGAATACTTTTGATGAAAGTATGATGGCTGCAGCAGAAGCAATCAGAAGTAAATTCCACGCTTTAAAAAACTCGCATAATATTCTACAATCGGTAAATGTCGAAGATAATCGATCTGATGAACAAAAGCATTTACCATCGCCTGATAACTACAAAGAAACAAGTTTTACTCCAAAGATAGCTGGTCTCTTACAAACTGCTCTAGACATATTAATGGTCAAAGAGCTTCAGAACGCATGCGCAAAGGATGAAGAACAAGAAGATAAAAATTCGGAAGAAAAGGACCAACCTTCAACATCTAATTCAATAAATGGAGAAGCTAAACGTTTCAAATATGATGATGAAAATACTAACCTTCATAATGGCCATTCGAAACCTGTTGATGGAGAAGAATATTTTGATGACCCGAACCATTTAGTTGATGAACTAAGAAGTTTAGCGACTCAGACGCAAATTGGAGAAGAAATGGTTAATACTGTGTGCAATTTAATGGAAAGGAGTCATATTATAAATCCCAGCTTCGCGGATTATATCGAAAACGAGAAAAAACGAAGCCATTTTAATAATTTAAAGGAAAGTGACATTGGAAAGCGGATTATCTCAATAACCGGGGAATTGGAAAAGCATGATATTATTGAACCAGTGTTAAAATATGTATTCAATGATGATGAAAAAACATCTACTAGCGATAGCGAAGATACTGCGAGCGAAGGAGAAGCTGATGATGACGAGAATACAGTCGCCAACGATGGTGATGAAAAAATTTCGGGTGAAGGGTTATACTTAAGGCCCTATAGGAGATATTAAAATAAGCTATCAGCATTTAATAAGTTGTTAAAAAAATCTTTGTAACTTTTCCAATAGCTATATGTTAATTATTTTAAAATTATGTGAGTGTTGTTATTTCTTACATACCATAGTCCTTAAGCAAATTTAGTAATTCGTTAAAAAAAAAAAAGATCACCGAAATGATTGTTCTTACAACGAACTATGTAATGTGTATTTTCTAAGTTATTAAAATAGGTAATGTTTTTGCTTGCTCCTGAATATAGGCAATTAAATCGCATTGTCCTATTAACATTCTGGTGCGATAGAACATATGTGTAAACTATGTAATTCTTGCTAATAAGTATTTACCCATGTTATTAATGATTTGCTAATTTGAAGTATCGTTTGCACAGTAATGATCTAAAACTGCTGTGCAGGAAAGGGTTAATTAATTGAATGCAGCTTAACTCCGGAAAAAAAATAAAATTTCGTAATCCAAAATTAAAGTTTTCATCCGCTCTTTAAAAATTATGAGAGTTATTTACTGTCCACCCTATATATACGCATTTATTCTTATGATATAAAACTACATTTTCAATTCGTTTGCTTAGAAATATTTGTCTGTGACTGATAATTTTTAGGTGTTTTTACAAAATTAAACTGCAAAAAATAGTTTAAATGTATTTCACTGTCTATAAAATCATAAATTTTTTTTCTCTATCATCAATAAATTAACAAACAAAAAATACTTATTCAATACCTACCTAGCTTGCTATAACTATTGTTTATGGTAGAAAATATTGGGGGAATATATAAACATAATAAGTTTCAGCGAAGTAAGAACATACAAATTTAACATGGGAAAAAATTGTTGAGATCAGAGCATGCTTGTCTTTTATGGGTATCGTTTTATATAGGTATCGATAGTTACTAAAATTTTCTTTAATTGCAAAAAGGTAAATTTGAAAACAAAACAATAGGTACCTAATTTTCTACTAAGCAATACTATTTGTTAATAAATATTTCAACATTAGATTAATATTTATTTATAGTTATCTTAATAAATTTACTGCTATTGTCTTTTATTGACTTCTGAATATTATTTTGACGTGATATTATTTAAAATTTTGCTAAATTTTTTAATAAATAAAACACATTTTTATAAATTATAATAATATACAATATATTGGAGTATGATAATATGAGAAAAAAAACGCTTATTTAGCATTGATAAAATAATTTCGTATTTAAGATGAATTGCTCTTACTACCGTCTTTCACAAAACTAGGGGTCACTTAATACCTATAGATATATTTAACTAATTTTTTAACAATAGCAAGTAATAAATTTTTGGATAAAAAATAGCTATAAATTTTTTAGATAAGTTATAAAATATTAAAAGAAAAATTTTCTTAAAATATATGGAACATTGTGCTATTAATTTAAGACTAAAAAAATATTATGAGGAGAAATTAATGTTTCAAAACTGTTTTAAATTCTTGATATTACATATTCAGTTTTAAAAATATTAAGAAATATGATTTTTTACAATATATTGATATTGTAAAATATATGTTTTTAACGGTGTAGAAACCCGTACTTTTAACAGAGTACTGTATATATGCGAAATATTATATTACTATATATATATTTTAAAAAATTCAGGAAAATAAATTTGGCTTTTAAACACGATTCATATAGATATAGCGAATACCTGTATTACAATGTAATATTCATATATACATATGTATGAACGTATTGGACTTTTATAACATTATGTATCCACATTCCAAGATTTATATTTTAGCAAATCAGCATTTCTTATATGTATGTGCAAGGCTAATATTTGATAGACAATTTTATAAAGAATAATTTTTATTAAACTTGAAAAATAATTTTTATTAAGCATGTGAAAAATTAAATTTTTCGTTTTCAGGGGATATTAAATCTTTTTTTGTTTTATAATTATTCACCATAAAACCTAATAATACGATGCATATCAAATATTACTCATATGTATTATTGATTTATACTTAGTTCAAAAATTGTGATTTAGAGACGAGACCTGAATTGAAAAATCGATTTTTTAAATTTTTTATTAAACACCAAATAATGTTTATTTATTAATCTGGCATAATCAAAACTAGAATATAAATCAATGTCTAGCGATGGGTATTGAAAAAAAATCAAAATTTTTTTTTGTTTTTTTGTTTTGTTTTTTTTTTTTTGTTTTTTTGTTTTTTTTATAATTTTTTTTATTAAATATATATAAAAATTGATACAATATTGAAATTTTTAAAATACATAGTACAATTAAATAATACATTTTGAAGAGAATAAATTACAAAATTCGCCATTCAGCACCCCCAACGATTTCAAGAAGATCCAACGTTTTGAATTGCAATTTATGAGTTAGTCCAATGGGCCCATTATTCATAATACCAAGTTTTGGATTGCTTTGCAACCATGCCAGCATCTGCTCGTTCAAATTGTCAAATCTCGCTGGTAACGAAATGTATCCAATTTCCAATTCCAATATTGTCTTCATTTTCGATGAATCGAATTTCGATGGTAGTTGACTGACTCCCATTATTTTATATACTTTTCCAATTTCCATATCAGAAAGTTTAATCCATCGTTTAACAGCGCCAAGATGATTCAATTCATCCACAAAATTTCCAGCCATTTTTTGAATTAAGTCTCTGTTTCCAGATGAAGCACCAGCAGTAATGGATTCCATTGTTGGCAACAATTAACTCTTAACACACAACAATTGAAAATTCACAACAATAAGGTTTAATGTTTTTTTCACTAAAGTTTCGAACAAAATTGTAACTGATGAAATTCTGTCGCGTCCTTTTTATAGCAGAAAAAATACTATGGTGACGTCAGCTGTCACACTTTATGTAGCCATACAAGTTAAAACCTGCTGCTTCATTTTCGCATATTAGACAGAAATCTTCGCTATTTGATATCAGTTTACCTTTAGTGACGTCAGCTGGCAATTTATACAAGTTTAAACCTGTTTTCAGATAAAAATATACAATCATATGATAAAATTCATTTTTGCATATTAGAGAGAAATCTTCGCTATTTGATATCAGTTTACCTTTAGTGACGTCAGCTGACAGTTTAAGCCTGTTTTCAGATAAAAATATTATAAAATTATGAAAGCAAGGCCATCTTTTAATGGTAAGTTTAACTATCAAAAAGGTTTTCGATGCAATCTATTGACAATTTTTCAAACTTACACACAGGAATCCAGACTAGCAACGCCATCTAGTAGCGAATTCACAGGCTCGAAGGTGGCTGCGCCATCTAGTAGCGAATTCACAGGGCTCGAAGGTGGCTGCGCCATCTGTTAGGGAATTTTTCAGTTCTTAGGTTAGAAAAAAACTTTTGTTAGGTTAAGCTAAGTTCGCTTAGGTTTCGTTAGGTTAGGTCAAGGGTTCTGTTAGGTTAGAAAAAAATTTCACTAGATATCGTTAGGTTGGAGACCAAGTTTTGCTCCACCCACCGCCGGAGGCTTCTAGAACCGCCTCGGTAGTTTTGCCTCCTGCCGAGGTCACTCAAAAAGTCGGCAGGAGGGAAGGAGGATCCCGTAGCCCCATATTTCTACTACTGTTATTTATTTCATACAAAAAAAATAGATGGAGCAAAGGAGACGTCCAGTTCGTTTGCGATAAATCGGCACAATCATGCACTAAGAAATGCGGAAATAAGAAAAGTAGTAAAACCAGACCCGAAAAACATACCGAAGTTTATAACAAATAGCTACTACAGTGGTAGTTAAGATGACAATATTCCTTTAAATTCTTTCTATGTACGAAGTGTTATAAGTAAAATTGACTCTAAAAATTGACTCAATTCGCCTGTTACGCAATTTACCCTTGTTCAGCCTACAAACGACATAAACATATCGTCTCAACAAAAAGAAGGACTAGCATTTATTTTACTTGGCTGACTGACTTACGTGTTGTTTGCTATTTTGTTGTTGTTATCCTCTACGGGAGAAATAAGCTATGGCGCCGCGCCATGTCTCCAACCCATACATATACCATATATGAACGTATTTATATATGGTTCATTTCAGTTAAATTTAACCATGCTTCGTCACTTTGAATTTAAATAATTTTCGTTTTCTTGGCTTTATCTCTTTTATTATTGCATTTATGTAAATTTTAAATTTGCAGTTTATTTTTTAGAAAAGAATAGAAGATTGATTTGTTTCGAATATAAGAATTATTTAATTTTTTAACGAAAACTCATGATCAATTGTATCTGAAATGAGGTATACATACATACGTACATATATATATATATATATATATATATATATATATATATATATATATATATATATATATATATATATATATATATATACGTCTGTCATGTGTGTGTGTGTGTATTGATATGACGTAAGTTATATGTATGTAATAATATATGTTGAATATGATTGGATACAATACACAATCGAGGTAGCTACCGCATTAAGTAACTAAGACCCACGATAACGTTTTTTCTAAAAGTAATATGAAGTTTATTGTATCCTTTGATATCAATAACAATTTACTACTAACTTATGCCCGCATCACACGATGCAAGATTGTCTGCTAGATCTAGTGCTGGTAACCGTGATGATAGCTGTGCTGCTTGCAGTGAAGAAAAATGACGTCGCTGTTGGCTCTGTTCCGATCGGTTGTATTTCCGTGCTTACTTTTTTGCTATATTTAATCGTTAACCAATGAGAAAGTCTGATGCGAGCACCCATTTAACAGCATTAACGGTAGCCGATAGTGGTGAGCTAGTGATCAAAGCATTAGAGCCCTTTACAGGTCCAGGCTAACAACACACAACGTGTACAGTCAGTGTCGCAGAGGAGCAATCACATTGCCCAGCAGTACAACAACTCGCTTGGAGCCCAGCAGCGAACCCAAACGGCCCATCTAACAGCAAAACAAGCGTCGTGTGATGCGGGCTTTACATACTATGTATGTAATTTTTTGAAGTATGTAAAACAAAAGTAAAACCTAACTGGAATATATGGAAATTTGTTTCATATTTTCAAATGATTATAATCAGATAAGTGTTTACTATGAATCATAAACGAATTTCTCAAAAATTGACAGGGAAAATTGATTGTCAACTTTAAATGTGGGACATAATCTTATCGATCTTATTAAAGAGCTATCTATATTTACAATATCAATTCCTTTATTTTTGTTATTTTTGCTTCCTAACATCCCAAGTATCATTAATTAAACTTTAAAAACAAAATATTAACACTTTACAGTCCACGTTCGCCACGTCTGTGAATAGTTACAATAATCGTAGAAGCCGATTGCGACCAGTGATTACACATCTGTGCGCAAACAGGTAAGATGCCCCGGGGTTTCTGGGCCCAGGAAGTAACTGGGCTAAGGGATATTCATATCCATATTTGTGGGAATTAAAATGTTATTTTATATACAACAGGCATTACTTCATTTGAATTCATTTTGTAGTTGGGAGAGCTTGTATAAAAATAGGTTTAAAAGTACGGATGTATAAAAATCGATCCACTTACTCCCGACATTTGTTGCAGCGATTTTATAGAATATCGGGTGGAATACTCCAGTTATCCTATTCACGGGGAAACTGGGACAATAGGACAAAAACTTTATTTATATGTATATAAATACATATAGGTAGTTGCAAAGTTTCTGAGCGACTAAAGTCCACTTTCAGTTTTACTACAGTACTCCGTTAAATAAATGAAAGTAAGGGTCTACATCATTAAAAAAATCGTATTTATAAATACCAAAATATGTTATTATTACTATGTAAGGGTATTTTTCATAAAAAATTTTCCTGTTAGTATTTAATATTTTAAAATTGGTAGCGTTAAGTCGTTTTGAAACATTAAATTTTTTATCATAGGTATTTCTAGTTTTAATTATATTACATATTTCTTGTAGTTTAGAAACGTTTAATTTTTAATATTTTATACTTTCTGAACAATTTACTAAATATTGCAAATAATAAAACGGTCTACAATTTTCTCTTTTAAAGTCTGTACTTTTCAGTGGTTAATTAATTGAAATGTATTCAATTTTATTGAACTACCTGATACAGTCATAAACCCTGCATAAAACCTACCTTTGTAAATATTGCTATTATTATGAATTTTTGAATAAAATCTGTTTATTAGTTTTACAAAATTTGTATGTTTACAAATAAATTTGTAATTTTTAGAATCTTTGGCTAGTCAAGTGCTTTACCTGCGAGATACAATTTTCGATATTTTAACAATTTTTTTTTTTAACTTATTGTATTCTTGATTATTATTATACTTTTTTATACCCTCTATTTTAATCGGGTTTTTATCTATTGATATTTAATTAATTTAAATATGGAAATGAATACGAGTATTAAAAATAAAATGTTAAGTCCACAAGCAAAACTTATCATTTTAAATGTGTTAGTGTTTATGAAAAGTGAAAGTGATGGTGTGAAAATCCCATTAACTCAAGTTAAAAATCGTGTTACTGCAGCTACGGGTATATCGCTGGCAACTTTAACTAGAATAGCTAGTGAAGCAAAAAAAAAATGATGGATCGAAAGCTATTTTTGCTGAAAAAGAAAGAAAAAACATGTAAAACATAAAACAGATCTGGACAGCTTCGATAAGGGAATACTTAATAATATTATACAAAATATTTTTACGACGGAAAAAATTGTTCCCATATTGAAAAACATTCATAGGAAATTTATTTAATTTAAAATTACTTATTTAAGTAGGTACATCATTGCATTACTATATAAATAAGCAAACTATTTCAAAATCGATTACTTTTTTTTTTACAACGTAGTGTATTTTTATACATTGTATGTATCGTTTAATATTACCTGAGTGAGAGATATAACAACTAATAGGGGGAGTTTAGACATAATTCGACTCTATATCCATCTTTATTGCAAAAGTATTTTATCTTCTTAATATAATAAAATATGTATATCTCTTACTAAAAATACATCTTTCCTTTTTGTTGGACTTTGATACCTCAAAAACTCTGCAACTAGTTATATATAGTGTTAAAAACTTGTCTATTTGTTTGTCTATTTATTGCCAAATAATCTATTTTTCTATTCTATGTTTGTCTATTAATTGCTAAATGTTTGTCTATTTATTTCTAAATAATCATGCAATATTTTGCAGTAAAAATATTGTTTGCAACTTACCATAAATAAAAAGTTTAATGGTAACTGTAGGTCATTTTGCAAGATCAGAGCCCAGTTAACCAGGAGCACCTAACATATATATTGACTTACAACGAATACACTCTCGGTGTGTTGGTTTTTGTAAACATTTATAGAATAACATAATAGAATAACATAAAGTAGCTTTATCCCCTTCTTTGAAGACTCGATAAACCGGAAATGACTCCCATATACAGGCTGTCCGAGAAATAAGTGACCATCTTTTGAGGGGTGACTCATAGCACTCTGTAGACACTAAAACCGAAGGAATTTTTTCTGAATTAATAATCGCGTCACCCCTCAAAAGGATAAGAGTTATTTTCCTTGCACCCTATATATATATATATATATATATATATATATATATATATATATATATATATATATATATATAGGCTGTAAAGGAAATAAATCTTACCCTTTTGAGGGGTGACGTGACTGTTAATTCCGAAAAAATTCCTGCGGTTTTAGTGTCTACAGGGTGCTATGAGGCACCCCTCAAAAGATAGTCCTTTATTTCTCTGCAACCCTGTATAATGACCAAAAAACCAATATAAAATTTTGTGATATTTTCATTTTTAAGTTAAACTATTAAGGCAAATCACCCTCACCTTCAATTTTATATATATATATATATATATATATATATATATATATATATATATATATATACATATATATATATATATATATATATATATATATATATATATATATATATATATATATATATATATATATATATAATCGAAATTTACGAAAAACCAATTATTAAAATTAAAATATCAATTATTTATTACTGTATACAGCAGTCTATGGACGATTTATAAAAAAATCATACAAATTTTAAATAGTTGCTAAGGATCTGGAAAAAAATAATTTTTGTAGTTTTAAAGATTAAATAGTAGTGGTTAGTACGAAAATATTTATTTGTAGATACCGTTTGTTCTTACTGTTATCTGTCACTTGAATGTTTCTGATCTAAATTTACTCAAATTTAATTAATTTTTTTTTTATGTATTATTGGTTCTTTTACTGTTACCAATACTGAAAACAAAGCCAGTGTAAGTTTGATACCTACTTTTTTTATATTATACTACAATAAATGTGCGAAACATGATGATGATGAGATGATAATGATGATCAATTATGAAGATGATGAGATAATATGTGTCATATCGCAGTCTCTTTAATTTTTCTCTATCGTATGTCAAATTACGAAGACATAATTGCATTAAAATTTAATCCGGTACCGAAGAAGCAATTGCAAAACAAAAAAGAATATTAAGTATCAAAACTAGAGTTAATAATATTGTACAGCAGCAATTTTTAAATTATTATTATTAATATTTATTTATTTATTTATTTATTTATTTTTTGTTATTAAAATAAAGCTTTTAAACTCTTTAAATTCTGAATGAGGTAGCCATTTTTCAATTGAAAATAGTTATTGCCGAATAATAAAAATTCCTGGCGATGGCGCTTGCCTATTTTCCTCCCTTTCCTATTTGATGTACCGCCATGTCTTAATGGCTGCTCAAATTCGTGCTAACATTGTTAGTCATGTGTCAAATAACTGGGAAAGATTTAGACTTTTTACTCAGGAGCAATCGGGATCCCCTTATATTACAAAACGTCGGTACGTCACCGAAATGTCTAGACCTTACACTTATTGTAATACTTGCGTACTTAAGGCGGCGGAGGAGATATTCCCTTATGAGTTTCAAGTATTTCAGGGTAGCATTCTTCTTGCTACTTTTGGGGGAGCACTACAAGGAGTTAAACGAATCCGATTTATAGGAGATTTTAATGCAAGACATTTTGATGTTTTAATTCTGTTGGCTGAATCCACAAATCCTGGTATCTATATAATAAAAGCGAAATATGGACTGTCATTATCTATTCCTAATTGTTTCGAAATGAAAGAAAATTATAGGTAAAATGGGCATACGAATCGAAACAAAAATGTTAAAGTTAAGTGAAATTTATCCCGCAGGGTCTTAGGGCCCCAAAAAGGGTTTAAAGTAAATGGTATCGGTGTGACGTATCATTACTAAATTTTTCGCAAATACTATTGAGATCCTGAAAAAAATAAACGTTACATTATAATTAATCCTTAAGGTCCGAAGGTCTCAAGTACAACTAAAAATAATATTGGCTGGGCGAATCTTGACTTAATTTTGCTCAAATAGTACCGAGATTCTGAGAAAAGTGGACGTGAGGTTAAAAGTGCCCTCTTGGGTTCTGGAGACTCAAAAAACCCAAAATAAACGACTGGATGAATCTTAACCTTTAATCACATATTAATAAAAATCCGAAACAAATTAATGCGAGTTTTGAAATATTCTCCAGAGCCTTGGGAGCTCAAATCGTCTCACAAATTAACGTACTCTTAAAGTTATCAGTGTGACTATCTGAAGGTAAGAAAATTAGATACGTTTTTGAAACATGAAAATAGCAGAGAATTTCAGTATATCTGATTTAAAAGTGAAATGAGGTCAAAATTAATTCGCAGGGCTAATCGAATAGGACTCTAATTAAACAGCTGGTCCAATCTTGACAAAATTTTATCAAACTATGTTATCGAAATATGAATAAGATTATTTTAAAGTCGCTGGGCGTGCCAAGCGATGCACTATAAGGAACTGATTTTGTATAAAATTTCAGAACATCAAATTTAAATGAACATGTGGTCGAAATTGTCCATCAGTAACGCCAAATAAATTCCAAATTAAAAAGCTGAAGAAATTTTGACAAAATTTTGCTCAAATACTATAGAGATCTCCAAAAAAGATGAAAGCAGGGCTTAAAATCTTCTCCCAAGACCTTGATACCCTGAAAGGCCTACCTACATGAAGTTTTTGCGTGCGAATATTAGCGACCTTATTAAAATATGTAGATAGTTATTACAGAGTCGTTGGGTGGCTGACCCCAGCGCTTTGAGAAATCAAATTGGACCTTTAAATTAGAAAATTTTACGTGGGTGAAACCACGGGCTATAGTTAGTATATATACATACATACATACATACATATATATATATATATATATATATATATATATATATATATATATATATATATATATATATATATATATATATATATATATAGCAGCAAAAAGAGAAAAAATACAAACAAATTCTAGTCTAGAATGCGCTGTAAAACAAAAGAAAAACAAATGCATTTCTAATCAATTGATAACAATACAACTATTGAATTACTTTGCTGCTCAATTTTTGCCTTTTACTTCTTTTTGTTTAATGATTGATAGATCAATGATTAATCGAATCAATCGATTTATATCGATCGATATACAAACGTATGTACACATATACTATTGTGAGTACTTACTAACAATTTTCTTTGAATAGAATTCAATCGCTTTTTTTTTCGTTTTGTTGTCTAGTCACAATGATTTACCAAGGGAATTTTTACATTAACTCTGGCTTTGGTTGCTACGCTCCAGTCATCCAGGTACTTATAAATACATATGTAGTAGAAGTTAGCAAACTGTAATGCTAGTGAACATGATTTATATCGTAGACAATGGTAATTTTTAACGATTTATTATTGTCATCGCGAAACGAAAACGAAGACGAAGAAGTACGTAATTGTAAAAGTTATGCGAGTTTTATATCGCGTAATCAATAGAATACATATACCAGTATAAATATATGTTGTACATTAGATCAAATTTTTATTTAACCAAGGCACAAAAAGGAATTTTGTATTTTTTCAAGTAAATATTAACCCGTAGTGTACTAACACCGTTTCGCGGATAGCGAGATCGACTGTGGGTACTTCTCAGTCATACCGCTTTTAAACTGTATCTATAATAATATAATTCATTATTTTACCTTCAGATTTTAATAATTCGTTTCTTTTACAATCACTTAACAATACAAATAGTGATTTCCTTTAGTAAATTTGTTTCTGTAATCAATAACTATAAGCAAAATAGAAGGGTCTGTCTGTGATTTTTGATTTTTTAAGTATTACTATGCTCTTAGTTAGCAAATTCGACATATATACCAAATATAACTTTAAAATTTTTTTATTATTAATTTTGTCTGTCTGTCTGTTTGTAAGAACCGATTTAATTCAAAAACTATTAAAGTAATTGAATTGAAATTTACAGGGAATATAGATATTAACTTCCCGATCAATCTTAGCCACATTTTAATGTGATCTCCCAAATGGTTATGCACAAGATGATTCAAATAGAATCTTCATTAAAAGTTTATGGTCTTCTAAATAGATTTTTGAAAATTTGATTATAGAAATTTTCAATTGTGAAGATTTTAATTAAATGATTTTTGACTTGGTGCCATTTCCAGTTATACCGGAAGTTGACACAAAATTCGTTATCTGAAATGTTTTTGACAGCAAATTTGAATTCGCAAGAAATTGTTACTAATATTCTATGTGATAGTGATATTTCAGCTTTTTGACTTGATGCAGTGTGATCACATAAAGCATTTTTTAAAATATGTTTGGTTTATTGCGCAAATTTTTTTTTTCAAATGAATCACATATATTTTTTATCATAATTATGTAGAAAAATGTAAAGTCTATCTATTATTATAAGATATCCTTATACCTAAAACTGATATTTTGGAAGTTACATAGAATTTATATAATGAGACCAGCTGTTACCCGCGACTTCCCTGGCGTGAATTTCGTAATTTAGCAAAGGTAATTCCTAATGGGTAGTTCGCTAAGATTTTTGCCCCTATTTTCTTATCATAAGCTTTGACAAGTTTTATTTATTGAGAATTACCTTTGGCTAGTTATCTAGGAACAATTGGAAAGTTTCAAAAACTAATTTGTCATTTCTTCAAACATAGATATAATATAGACTAAAAATCTAAAGTAAGCCTATCAAGGAGATGTCAATGAATTTTGTATAGAAGTAAAAAAAGTATGTTCACTTAAAATACTCAAATATTATATATTTTTAAAATAGCTAATATTTGTACACCTTACCTAAATAAGTATCCTCCCTTATCCTATTGCATTGAGGAAAATTTTATTAATATACATAGGTAAATTATAAAAATATAAAAAATATTACATGATGTATTTACTTACATAATTGTATTTATATGTTAAACTGACATTTGAAATTAATACCCCTGTCGCAGCATCTGCATAACATAGCGAATTTCCAAATTTTGGGGACTGGCGGATCTCATCTAAGAACTGTACCTATTTAAAATAGTTTAGCTTTCTAAGAGTAAAAGATTTTTTAAAATCGGCTGGGTAATTAGTTTTGATATTTTTGGAACCCAAGAACCCGAACGGACTTTGTGCAGCATAGTTGTATCCATCTAAAATAATTTAGTTCTCTAACAGTGAAAAAATTTTCAAAATCGGTCGGTTAGTTTATTTTTTACAATAATGGGAACAGTAAACCCTGGCGGAAATCATACAACATAACCTTTATTCATCTAAAATAATTTTAGTAAAAAGTTTATCCTAACAGTAAAAAACGGGTCCTAGGGATCTCATATAACTTATGGTAGTTCGTAAGGTTCTTGTGGACATCATTTAATTACTTAATGAATTCAAATACTTTAACTTACTAACGGTGAAAAAATTTTCAAAATTTTCGACATTCGCTAAAAAAATCATTGAAAAATATTTGATATGTTTCGATCAATTAATGGTCAACATCAGCAAATAAAAGTTACTAAAATCGAAGAAAAGAATGAGTTATTTGTCCGTAGAAATTAAAATACAAATTCTGAAAACGAGCAAAGAAATATTGAAAAAACTAGATCGGCAAAACATTCTGACAAATAACACTACCCAACTAATACTTGCCAATTTGAATGAAACTTAACATACTTATTAAACAGCGAAAAATATTAAATACGTGTTTTTTTATTTCGGCTAAATACGCTTTTTAGGGGTAGAAAACACCATTCAACCTCTGTAGATGAAAACAGTTATAGCTAAATATTTTTGAAACGGCATATTTTTTGAAAAAAGGGCTGAGTACCAAATTTGTAGAATTTAAAGCGATGCACTTGATAGTGACCCTGAAATCGATTTTCAAGGTCAGTTGAAAATGATTAGCCATTGCCGAACTTTGACCATATCCTGTACCTATAAGCAGTAATTTCATGTATTGACTCAATCTATCTTCAAAATTGATTTGTTGCGTTATTTTTCTAAAATAAAAAAAATAAAAACCTGACGAAATGAAAAAATAGGCGCAAATTTATAGAAAAAATTAGAAGAAAACATTTTTGTAAGTAATTTTAGAAGTTAAGAAAAGATTTAATATCACTCCAATTGTAAGTTAAACATTATGTTATATTAGAAATTTTCAAAATTTTTTAAAATTTTTATTGCTACTCTATAGTTATCATATTAGGAATTCAATTCAACATATGATTAACTATTATTTTTCCGATTGCGATTGAGCAAGTATTTTTCAAAATTACTTCTTGATCACTTATTTTCTATCTTGCATGTGAAATTCGTTCGAATATACTTTGAACCATTTAGGGATGAAAAGTAAACTACTCCTTTTGAAAAATATTAAATGATTTTCAAATGACTTTGGAAATTGACCTCAAGGTCAACTTCAAAGTCAAGTGCATCACGAGAGTCAAGTGCTTCAAGATCATCAAGTGCATCACTTTGAACTCTATAACTTTGGTCCTAAGCACTTTTTTCAGAAAATATATCGTACCATAATCCACTTCTATGTTGATTCCTGGTCTCTTTTCCTGCGTTTCTAATATTTATGTCAATAAAAAATGTGCTACCGTAGACAAGGATGAATAGGTACGCATTCCGACTTCACACCGTATTTTTTTGTATTTATTTTATGAGTACCTAATCTTTAATATATTAAAAATTTACGCGAAGATGGTCACTTTATCAGCAGTATCCAAAAAAATTTAAAAATATCGGTGGTTTTTGAAAAATTAACAAAAATCGTATAATTTCTTCTCTATGAAAAATTGGGGTCAAAAGAGACGAGAAAAGAGTAAATGGGGACAACCCGTAGGGTCGACCAAAATTGAAATTCTAATATAAAATAATTTCGAACTTTTTGTATTTATACATTCAAAAAAGAAATAATAGGTACTTGATGATTTTCTGTAAAAATAAACGTAGAATCTAAAATAAAGTTTATATACTCCTGTCGTTTACCCCTAAGTTTATATTCCTCCTATTCTTATTTTAGTTCAAAAAATAATTTTTCAAAAGACTAAGACATAATAATTAATAACAGTGAGATTCTACGTCCATTTTCAGACTTTTGCTTATTAAATTGCGTAAAAGCTAGTAAATGCAATAACAGATATGATGAATTTATAAGGATTTTCTTGTACTACAAAATCTTAAAAATATGGAAACGCGTACTTTTTTTTCGTTAATTGTGTTTTATTCTTTTGCACAAAATTTTAAAAATACTTTATTTTCTTAAGAAAGGGAGGCAACTTTAGTCACAGATATGCCTATGAACAGTTTTTGGTAATCCGGGAAAAACGAAAACACTTTTTAAAATTTTTTTATTGTTAAAATCGAAATGTTCTTTTAAAGAGGGTTAAAATTACCATATTTTATATTAAAATTTTAACACAATCACTCCCTAATTAACGAGCCTTACTTAATATTAGCAAATTGAGAAAAAACACGTCAATTAGATTTTTTTACACAGATTTTATTTGTTATATAATTCAAAAGGATATTTTAAAAATGTGTATGAATGGCTTTCATTAAATAAATTTCAATATATTTTCCATTTATTTTAACAGTGGAATGTCCTTATTAGTGGCTATACTTTCGGCTTGGAGCGAATTAGACGAAGATTTTCTTCTAAAACCAAATTTAATAATTAATTAAAGAAATAAAAAAAAATTTGTGGATTTCCTACCGTTCAAATATAATCTTTATTGTATGTAAAAATGTTATTACATTTTTTCAAAAAACTGTAAGTAAACTGTAAAATTTTCTTTACAAATATGTTAAAATAGAGAAATGTTTCCTTTTTAATTTATTTTTAACTCTTTTTAAATGATTCACTTTAAAATTTTTTAATATTTCTTAATCGAAATTTCATAAAAGAATGTGTCAAAATTTAAAAAAATTTTTCTTTGTTAAAAAAAAAAATTGAATGTGCAAAATTATTTAATATTAGAATGCTCTGATTATACAATTCTAATCATAACTGTATTGTCAATTGGATAAAAAATTACGTAAAAATATTATTGTTTGAATATGATTTAACGTAATGTTTATACGATTGAAGCAAACTCTTATTAATTTTAGGAAGGTGTAAATATAATCTAAATTCTGATCATATCACATAACAGATATCGTCGGGATTTTTTTTGTAAAAAAAAATGGAACAGAGATACATTATAAAAACATTTAACTGACAGAGAAATAGAATATAGCCGAATCGTTAAATTGGATTAAAAAAATCATGACACGCTACTTATAAAGCGGCTTTTTTCGAATTTAGCTCGCAAAAAATGAGACAGAAAAAAAAAGAATGCGAGTGCGAGTGAAATGGAGAACGACATATTTCCTAGTTTTTCTCGAAAAGTAAGTAATTTAGAGCAACGGTATAAAAACATTTTTTATGCGTTTTACCTTTTACAATGGCTTAGTGTAAAAAAAAATTTGAAAAATTGCTTAATTCTGGCAAAAAACTCATTTTGTTGACAAAAAACGCCCGGAAAACCTACTTCTGGGCATCCGACGTGTCTGGCTAACGAACTCATCCAACGATTTGGAAAATCGAATTCGCACACAAAATTTCATAAGCATTAAACGTTTCGTTCGAGAGTTATCGCGCGGATACATATATATATATATATATATATATATATATATATAAATTTTAGTGAATATCATTTTCGTATTCTAGGGACCTCAAAACATATTTCTGATATGGTCTCGGGCTTAGGTCGCACCATGACACCTGGCGTAAAAGCTGAATTTCCAGTTTTGGAAATTCGCTAAAAACTAATAACAACACTGATTTACAATTAAAATGTTTAAATACCCCTGTCGCAGTATCTGCCTAACATAGCGAATTTCCCAAAATCAATTTAATACATTTCAAAAAAAAGAAAAAATTCAAAATACTACGAAATAATAGTCAATAATACTGTTTTCTAAGTTCATTTTTCAGTCACCCACATCACTTTCTTTTATGTAATATTATTCAACCCTTTGAAGTTGACTGTTTGTCGATGGGAAATATACTAACATGCTAAATAACATTATTTTTAACAAAAATGTTACTTAAAAATGTTAACACAACAGAAATCAAACGAATATGTTAGCGAACTGTAGTAGCTAACAATGTTCGCCTCAGTGTGTACCCGGGATATAAGAAAGAATACTGGTAACAAGCATTCGAAATGAAAACTCTATTTTGAGAATTGGAGAAAATTAATATATGAAAATTAGTGACCAACCGAACCTTCGGTTTCGGTTTCAGTTTCGGCTAATTTCGGTCAAAAGATCTAGTTTCGGCTATAGTTTCAGTTTCGGCCAAAGGTCAGCCGAAATTTCGACAGCACCGAAACTCAATGTCCGTGAATTGTCGCGCTTCATTCGCGTGAGCTTGTGTCTCATATATACACTAAATTTCAACACACAATTGAAATTTTAACATATCTAAATAAGTTTCGGTTTCGGCTGCAAATCCTCTTTTGGTCGGACGCTAATGAAAATACTACACAAAGAACGGGTGAAAGAAAAAATATTGAGAATTGCTGTCTTAACACGATGGATAGCATGGAAAGAATCTTCAATACTTTTAAATATTTTTAAAGTAGTAAAAAAAAGAAATTCCAAATGCGTGCTAAAAACGCATTGAAGGGGACCACTAGTGACATTTGAAAAAACTGGAAACAGTTTTTTTGCATGTTTCGACAGTCTATACCTTTAAAAGTAACATACTAAAATTTCAACTGCATATCTCAAATAGTTTTTTAGTTACAGCGATCTGAAGAGCGGATTCTGATTTTCATTTTTTCATTTTTAACTTTGAAGTTTTGTGAAATGTATGCTGAGAAATGTTGATAGTTCCGGAGTTTTTGAACGTGGTAGCCAGTCACATGTTATGGAGCAGCTAGACTCTGGCACATTTAAAGGACTCATCTAGTTTTACTATGACCGTTATAGTGAGTATATCGTAAATAATTTTAGTAAAAATTCTCAGTAATTAAAACTAAAAAGTAAGGTAAAGAAAAACTAAATTTTTCAAATTTACTGCAGTTATTATAACTCGAAGACAAATCGTCCCATCGATTTGATTCTTATTGCAGCTTCTTTTATATGTGTTTCTTCGTGCCATGAACCTCCAGTTTTTCGATCGAATAAAAAATATAATTTTTGCAGGCCAAAAATTTACACACATTCGCGCAAAATTTGAAACTTTTTTCTTTTCGATTGAGGTTCATGGCAAGGGCAATACCTTCTAGTTTAATAGGCTTTTTGGTTTTTTTGATTTTAGGCACTGCGAAAGTCGCAATCACTGCACCAGTGGGAGGACTTTCTTTTGGAGCCTTGGGAAATCGCCAATAACTCACTGAATTTTTATTTTTTTAATCCAAAAATTTTATGATTAATTTATTATAAATATCAACGAATATATTCTCAAAATATTAAAACATTCGATACAGTAGTTTTCATTAAAAAAATTCCTAAAAATCACCCTTTTTAAGGCGTTTACACTAATGGTACACCCTTAAGGCAAGATTTCGTTATCAGTAAATAAAATTTACTACAATTTTCGCAATAACATATTTCTTGCTTACATTTAATATTAAATTTAGCAAATTTATTAATAGTTAATATGATTATCTGATTTTTTTCTATGGTTCCGTAGTCATAATAAGGGAACTATTATTATATTCGTAGAATCGTGATGTGTATCTTAAACGTTGATTGTGGTTTGGAATTATTTCTTCAACAAAACTGGATAAAAGTAAACAATATTTTGGTAATTGTTATGGCTAAAAATTTCAAAAAACGAGGTAAAGTATCCATATTAAGAAAATTTGATAAACAATTACAGTGGCTAGTCAAAAGTATTTGGACAGTCATATAGCAAACAAATTTTAATAGTTAAAACCAGGTGAACAGGGAAATTAGTAAAAATTTTGACTTGTGTTCTAGATAAAATGATTTGCTAACTATCTTTTTTACAAACTAATAAAAAAAAACTAAATCCAATTCAGTTACTATTCAAAAAAGGGCATTTTTTCACTTTAGAGTGTTGAGAGTAAATAATTAACACATATCAAAAGTATTTGGACGATACAATTTCCATTCTTTTAGCAGCAATAAAAAAAAATTGTTTTAAGAGTTTAGTATTTAGGAACGTATTCCATTGCCTTAATCATTCTTTTTAGTCGATTACGCATTGACTTCCCTAGTTTCGATATCGTTTCAGGCCAAATTTTACTCCATTCTAATTTCAAAGTATTAATTAAACTTTGTTGATTTTAAATGTGATGGTATCGAATTTCTTTCCCCAAATGATGCCAAAGGATCACAATTGGATTGAATTCAAACGATTGAGGTGATGTCTGTAATCTTTTGGGGGTATTATACAGGATGCATTGTCTTACAAAGTATACGGAACGCTTTGTACCGTTATATTCTGTTAAAATAAAAACGATCCTCCAGATTTAATTTTTTAATATTTTCATGTAAATTTTCTTTCAATATGTTCAGGTCAACATATTTATTCATTATTTTGTCAGTTATATGAAAATTTCCCACTCCATTTTGAAACATGGACCCCCAGACAGATTGTAAGTAGATATACCGATTACAGATCTACCACCATATTTGACAGTAGGAATTAGTTTAACAATTTTTTCTTGAATTTTCCAGTCAATTCTTTCTATATAAAGTATATAAAGTAGAAACTAGAAAGAATTCGTTAAATTCAAAAAAAATCGTTAAACTAATTCCTACTGTCAAATATGATGGTAGATCGGTAATCGGTATATCTACTTACAATCTGTCTGGGGGTCCATGTTTCAAAATGGAGTGGGAAATTTTCATATAACTGACAAAATAATGAATAAATATGTTGACCTGAACATATTGAAAGATATGTTAATTATTTACTCTCAACACTCTAAAGTGAAAAAATGCTAATTTTTGAATAGTAACTGAATTAGATTTAGTTTTTTTTATTAGTTTGTAAAAAGAATAGTTAATAAGTCATTTTATGTAGAACACAAGTCAAAATTTTTACTAATTTCCATGTTCACCTGGTTTTAACTATTAAAATTTGTTTGTTATATGACTGTCCAAATACTTTTGACTAGCCACTGTATTTTTTTTTTAAATTTTGTTTTAGGTTTTTTGCCAGTTAAATTGAAAACCATTTGTGAAATGTGACATAATTATTACAAATTGTATCAAATTGGATTATCTTTTGATTTTTAAGCATATTTTTCGTGAAGAAATAAGTATTCAAGTTTTGTAATTTTCAATTAAAAAAAGTTCAGTGACATTAATGTGTTGTGAAAAGTGATATTTGACAGTCAAAATTTATATAAAATAAAGGTTCTGTAACAAAATCTGTAACACTTAATGTAAAATGTTTTTTTTTTTATTTCCATGTGTGTCGTCCAATTTCAAAACTCGTTAAGTATATAATCTCAAATTTTACAGAAAGCTAAAAAACGTATTATTTCTCTCCCAGTATGAAAAAATTGTTATTTATGCGTTACATTATTCACTTTTATTGTATGTTAACGTATGAAATCATACAGAAATAGTTATTTGGAAAAAAAATAAAAATTGCTGGACATAACGTGTTTTGGGTCTGTAATTAAGACATAACGAGTTTTGGAAATGTTTTCTAGTCAAAATGACAGAGTCAGACAATAAAGAGATACACTGAAAGTATTTCAAAGAGAAATTTTTACTTTCATTATTAAAAGTATAAATCAAATTAACTTAAATGCTTAGTGTTTTATTTATTAGGAATGTCCTTAATTTCGTCCTCCACAAGGACTAAGTCAAAAAATTAAATGCCTAAAACATCTTCTTCGGTGGGAATATCTGAAATATTGTCCTCCTGATTCTTTTTCGTTTTTCTAGATTGTCCAGGCGAAGCTGGATTTATTATCTCGTCACTTTCCATCTAAACACTAGTTAAATCCTCTTGTTTGGTGTTAAAACTTTTATTATCAAAAGAATTCGGGATTCTTAGAACATAACATAACATTACAATAACTTCCTATGGGAAGTTAAAAATTAAAAACTTAAACACATTGTTGTTCAAAAGAAAAAATTATTTGTTTATTAATTACATTGTGAATTAATTTTTTTTTTTTGAGGTATAAAATTAAGTTACAGTGTTGGTAAACGAAATGACAATGTGCGAAAAAAGTTGACGGTTTATATTTGTTTCGGCAAAGTATTGGGCGCGAATTTGTTGAAAGTATGACTGTATTGGCTGTCAAGTTCAGACGAGTCGATGGCAAGGTTGGCGTTGGGATGTATGGAACATATCCAGCAATGTTCTCGAAAGAATTCTTCCACAAACCTAAAAAATTTTATTCAGATTTAAAACCCTCAACCTCCACGAGCAACCGTCAAAGTGTGGTTTATATGATCTGTTGCCGGGATTGTGATGCGGCCTATATCGGAAATATCAAACAGAAGCTGTCGAACAGACTTGACCAGCATCGTCGGAATGTCCAACCTGGCGACACTAGCTCCAGCCTAGCACAACATTCATGGCACAACAACCATCGTTTTGATTTTGAAAACAGCACCATAACACAAACAGAAGCACATTCTAGAAAAAGATTCTTTCTAGAACATTGCTGGATATGTTCCATACATCCCAACGCCAACCTTCCCATCGACTCATCTGAACTTGACACTCAATACAGTCATACTTTCAACAAATTCGCGCCCAATACTTTGTCGAAACATATATAAACCGTCAACTTTTTTCGCACATTGTCATTTCGTTTGCCAACACTGTAACTTAATTTTATACCTGAAAAAAAAAATTAATTCACAATGTAATTAATAAACAAATAATTTATTCTTTTGTACAACAATGTGTTTAAGTTTTTAATTTTTAAATTTTAATTTCATATAAAAAATTTTTTTGTGATATTTATTTAATTTATAAGATAACTATTTAATTTGTTTACCAATAATTGTATAAATATGCATTGTATTTTTATATATTGTTTTTATTTTTAATTAAAGGTATCGGTAGAAGACGGAAGCATATGCTCTTTCGAAACCGGTAGTTCAATTTTTAAATTAATCTTTTATTTTATTTTTCCTGATGACTTTTTTTTTCTCCCAATTTTCCATTATTTCACTATTATAGTCATCTAAACCTTTATATTTATAATTATTTAATTTTCAGTGGGCGTGCGCGACTTTGGTGTTTTGACAGCGGCAGGTATAATCTTGTCAAAATTACGGGTATATGTATTGTCTACGGAGATGGCATCCTGGTAGAGATTGCAATTTGGCTGGACGGTATTGATACAGCAGCTTTCGATGAAGAATCTCTTCTTATAATTAGATTCACGTTGCAGCACCATGGGGTTGTCGAAGTTGAAATTTTGCCCATTTTCCCAAGAATGCCATACCAGTTCAAATACCATGTTGGCTTGTCTAACGTTGTTCTTGTGTTGCTTCATCCGCTCACTAAAATGTGGTTTCGTGTTTCCAATACATTATCACAGCCGGTGCAAGAAACCATATATACCACATTTTGTTGGTTGGAGGTAGGAATCTGTGGTTTCATATTGTATAAAGCTTACTAAATACATGAGGGTAACTGTAACAGGATTCAATTTGTATTTTTGAAGGGACTTGAAGGTGAATGTGGAAGGGGTGTCCAGATACGGAATAGAGAATTAAGAAGGGGGGGGGGGGGGTTGGAGACACCTTTTTGTTTTCCTTGATGACCATCACTCCTAAATACCTTTAAAAATTATACTTTCAGTGTCATCAAACCTAAATCTAAATAATCTTACTTTGTTATTTTGTAGAAATAATTATTTTCAATCAAGAATTGACTATTAGAGAATTTATCACACTACATTGCATATTTTCTTCAGAGTATAAATCTATCACTTTTCGATAAAACCACATTTCGTTTGAAATTCGATAATGGCTCACAATCAGAAACAACTGTAACTACAAAAAAAAATAAGTACAATTATAGCCATGAAAACAATACCATCATGAATACTTTTAATGCGTCAATCTAATTTGTTTTAATTTGAAGATTGTCAATTTGCAAATCAAAAGACCAACTGCGGGGAAATTACATATTCAGGAAACATAAAGTTTAATTCGATAACGACAAACCCGCGAATTACAAAAGATAAAAATCACCACATAAGTGAATCAAAAAAAAAAAACAATAAAACAAATTCATAAAAATCAAGTTTTACTAGTTTCAACCGTTGAAAACGGTCATCTTCAGTAATTACAGACCCATATCGTCAAATGTATTTATAGTGGGTTTAAAATTATCAAAATCGACGTTTAACAACATAGTTAAGAAAAACTATGTGGTATGACAATAATGTTAAATCAAAAGCCTAAATTAAAAAACTTTAAGAGAAATTTTTAGAATATCTTGGAACAATGGGTATTGAAAACCCCGCCCAAACGTCAGACAAAGAAAGGTTTCACAATAACACTAAAAATGAAAAATTTTCAAAATACATTTTAACTAAAAATGAGAAAAACTGTTAAAGAATGAAAGAAAAGTTGAACTGAGAGAAACCACTGACAAAAACAATGAAGATATTTCATTTTTAGTGTTTTTGTGAAACCTTTCTTTGTCTGATGTTTGGGCGGGGTTTTCAATATAAAATTTCTCTTCAAGTTTTTCAGTTTGGGCTTTTGATTTAACATTCTTGTCATACCACATAATTTTTCTTAACTATGTTGTTAAACGTTGATTTTGATAATTTTAAACGCTTTATAAATACATTTTTTTGACAATATTTTAAATTTCTCCAAAATCTTATGAAGTTTGATTGACGATTTGGGTCTGTAATTTCTGAAGATGACCGTTTTCAATGGTTGAAAGTAGTAAAACTTGATCTTTATGAATTGCATTTTTTTGATTCACATATGTGGTGATTTTTATCTTTTGTAATTTGCTGGTTTGTCGTTATCGAATTGAACTTTATGTTTGCTGAATATTGTCAATTTATATTAAATCTATCATCTATGCAATGCAAGATGTAGCAAGACGGGTAAGGAAGTAAGGAATTAGAATTAGTTATAGGAAAATAATTTTCTATGTCTGAAAAAGATATCAAAATAATGAAAATTGGACGTGTATGAGATTGTTTTCAAAAGAAAATGAAGAGAATGGTTAGGCGGTATTGTCCTTCTTTATCTACCTTTCGAGGTTTTGCAATGTGTCATTTCATATTCCGAGATCATTACGTTAGGGAAAGCTGAGGCATACGTTTCAGATGAACTTCAGCTTACACCCGGCCTATCAATATGATTAAATTTCAATTGGTTGCTGTTTAATAATTTGTTTGGCTCTTTCTTTTTTCGGGCCTCCATTTTGGATCCAGGCCCCCGGGCAATTGCTCCACCTGAGCCCTCTCTCGCGAGCTCTGATAACGACCGATAGACAAGAATATAAGTTTTTACCCAGACTATTATTTTATTTTCCGCACGCATTATACTGTACTTATATCTTTTGAGCAACCCGCGCGCAAATGACTCATGCCTCGTAAAATTAATATAATTTTAAAACCAAATTCTAAATTTAAAGTGATATTTGAAAAGATAAGAATGATACCACTTTTATGGCCGTAAATGTACGTTTATCGAAATTTACAAAACGGAAATACCAAGTCAATGCACATGTTTGTTCTTAATATACATATACATATACCTACGAAAATATATACTAAACTAAAAAAACCACTGGATACCTCTGCGTTTAATCAAATCAATCGAAAAATTACATTTATTGGTGTTCAAAAATTGGAATGAATATGAACGTGATTCACAGTATGAATATAATATTTCGTTATAATATATAAATAAGTGTGTTGCTGATGTAAGAGCCACTGCATAAAATATGTAAATACATTTTCGGAATCGTTTAACTATTAGTCACATAACGTTTTGAAATACATAGGAATGCTATTTTCGATATTATGTATTCAAAAATTTATAATATAAACTAGCTTTTATTAACGTAGTGTTTGAAGTTATAGGTATGCAATTAAATTTTATTAAAAATGTTGATTATTTTGTGCATGTGTTTTATACACTTTCCCACTGGTTTCAGATATTTTTCTGGGATAAAAAATAGCCTATGTCTTCTTGCACTCTAGAATTTATAATATTAGCGAGGATTAAGGTATGAATGTGGGTGCTATAAGGGTATAATTTATTTATTAAATAACTTTTTAAATTAAGAAAAAGTAATACCTGTAAAATTCAGATTTATTAGATAAAAAACGCCGTGAGCAGCGGGGCTCCATCACGGAAGTTGAATTTTTCCTATCATTTTCGTTATTAAATGTCTACAAGCGAAATGTGATTGAAAGTCTACAAGCATTTGTCATTTTGGTGATTTCAAAACTGATGATGAGAGTCCGGCTGATCGGGGCTTTAAAAATGGTTTTTAAGGGCTGAATCTCTGTAAATTTCAATTTTGTGCCGATAGCAGTTAGTAGGAAAAAAGCCAACACAATTCTTACGAGGGTATTCCCACCCGTGCTTATCCGCCAGTTGCCTTTGTTTTATTTTTAAATATCCAAAAAGGACCTTAAATAGTGAATTGGAAGGCCTTTATGAAGATATTTTTTCTTTCCAAAGAAATCCCAAAGTTCTATTTTATAAATAAAATAAAAAATCACATCAAAAAATGACATCAATAACATTTTTTAAATTACTTACATAAGTATTATTATAATTACTAGCCGTATGCTCGATGGGATTTCCCATCGCCAACATCTTTTTATTAGGTACTCACGTTCTAATTACTTTAAATGTTTTTCAAAAGCCTAAATCAATATCCACGTTTTTAGCTTCAAAAATGACGAACTTCCCATATGAACTTTCATTTTCTGTTTTAACCCCTTAGGGGATAAATTTCCAGAAACAACTGACTTTTATTTATAAATAGAAGCCCAAACGCTAATTTTCATAACTCCTGTGCTTAATTTTGTCCTTCTAAACCGAATAGTTTAGGTTGTGTGTTGTCTGTCAGTCAAAATTAAAGATTCATTAAATATTACCTATTTATTTTAATAGCCATAATAACATATTTTTATATACCACTAACTTCAAAAGTAACGAATTTATATACAAATTTTCATCCCCTATTAAACGCACTTAGGGGACGAATTTTCAAAAATCCTTTCTTAGTGCTCACCTTCGTTACATAGGGAACTCCTATACAAAATTTTATTCTTCTAAACCCAACGGTTTAGGCTATGCGTTGTTTGTCAGTCAGTCAGTGTTAGAAATTTATTAAGTAGATGTATATTATATTATATGTATATGTTGTATGCCTTACATATGTATTGCCTTTGTTTTAAAAGTAAGTTCATTTTTTTAAAATTTTTAAATTTACTATGCGCCTACTTGTATTATAGTATAAAAATAAAGCGTTAAACACATATAAAGCATTTTAAACACATTTAACAATACCATTGAATTCCGATATAAAAATGGGAGAAGTGGGGGAAAATGTGGAATGCCTAAAAGGCACTAGCTGGATACTAACTTAATACACGTACAAAATTTCAGCCCTCTAGGTTTCCTTGGAGAGTCTCTAGACGGGTTAGAACAAAAGCAAAAAAAATCAAGGAAATATTGGCGTAAAAATCCTGGGGGTAAGGGTTAAAAGTTGAAACCTCCAAAAAGCAGTGGCCGGCTATTAGCTTAACTTGTACACAAAATTTCAGCCCTCTAGGTTTATTTGGGGAGATTTTGACCCGGACGAGACTATTAAAAAACCAGAAAAATTATGTTCTTTTTGGTATAAAAATGGTGGGGGTAAGGGTTAAAAGGTGAGACCCCCAAAAAGGCACGCCCTTGATACTAACCCAATCCGAATACAAAATTTCAGTTTCTAGGTTTATTTGGGTGATCTGTGCGAGTGGTACAAACTTCGAAAACGTCAAAAAAGCGTGAAATTGTAGCTTAAAAATGGTGGGAGCGGGGGTAAAATATTAAAACCTCCAAAAGGCAGACCCTAGGTACGAACTCTATCAATATACCAAATTTCAACCCTCTAAGTTCATTCTGTGGGTCTATGGGCGCGTTAGATTCAGCCAAAATTGTTTTTTCCCCCTGTACTCCCACCAAATCATCCTAGGAAGCTGAATTTTGCATATGTTTAGATAATTGGCCGAAACATTATTTCCAACCGGTATGGAAAAGTTCTATTGTTTGTTGCCCCCCTGCCACCCCCTTAAAAGTTGAGTCGGACACAAAATTTTCCCAAAATTTTACCCCACTTTTATAGTATTGTTGTGCATCGGAATGAGCCCCACTTACCAAATTTCAGCTCTTCCATAGGGGGGCCCTACACATATTAAAAGGTGGCGGGAATATATATATATATATATATATATATATATATATATATATATATATATATATATATATATATATATATATGTATATATATATATATATGTATATATATACATATATATATATATATATATATATATATATATATATATATATATATATCTTATATATATCTTATATATCTTATATATATATATATATATATCTTACCTGTAAATAAATATTATCTTACCTGGTATCTAAAATTTTATCTAGATAACGGTTAAATTATCTGTCATATTTATGTAGATATTTTAAATTATGTTACCTATTATCTGCTATCTAGATAATAAAATTCGGTATCTTGCCCAACACCCGTTATACTGTACTGCAGTGATTAGCTAATTTTCAATAAATCATGTCCAGTACTATTCATTAACACTTTCAGTCCCACGGCTTCGACATCCGAAAATAATCAAAACAACCACAAAGGCCGATCGCGATCAATGATTAATTGATTACGCATTTTGTATGTGTGCAATGTTACCACACCGATGTGTATTATGTGTATATACTCAACTCACACAAACACCAACACACACTACTCTCTTGGTTTCTATAAAAAATTTTAAAATAAACAATATAAATCTGGTTCAGGTTACCAGGCGCGTCCACCAGGTTGCGGACAGTGGAACGACCCTCAGATGTAGGGGCCAGCTGCAAATAAGCGTTGCCAAATAAGCAGTCACGGACAATGGACGGCAGGAGCGGAGAGAGTGGCAGGGCGGCCCTGTGGTGGGGTCGGTCATGGCTAAAAGTCCACAGGCTCAGTGAAGCGACTGTGACGTGCCGAGTTGATGCCGCACTAAATATGCATCCCCCATGCTGCCTTGCATGGTATGATGTGGGGTCATCAAAGGCTAGGGGACGGAAACCCCGAAATCAAACCACCACACCGTAAACCTGTACGACGTGCAGGAGCGGGGGCCGTAGGTTAACCAGGGCTGCGAGCTTCGAGTGGCTCTATAATGTCCTCGAAATAACTATTTCAAAATATGATATGGATATACATAAGAAAAACCTTACGGTGAAGGGGGTCGGATCCCCGGTACAGGTCGATGCGGTGGGTGCGGGAGCAGGCCCCCCTCGACCTTCAGCCAGCTATTGCCCTGAACAAACAATGCGATCGGTTCAAGGCCAGGCCGACGTCATGATGAAAGCTACTGGCTCATGCATTATGGACAAAAAAGACGACAAGCTTAAAGCAGAAGGGAGACGAGATAGATTGGTAGAATCTCTGTCTAAAGCGAGATCCCAATCATGTAGTGGGCAGACGAAGCGCGCAGAAGACGAATACGCGGATTGGTTCGACAAAGTACTTGACACCAAAGTCGACCCTTCGGTGAGAAGGAGCTCACTTGCGAGGACGCCTCCGAAGAAACATGAGAAGACAAGCGAAGACAAACTAGCTGAGGAGCGTAAATTAGTAACCGACCCTAAAGAGACCTATTTAAAGGAACAGAGAGAAATTATTCACATTGACGACTTAGTCTCTCCCCCCCCCAAGAGAGGAACCCTAAGAAGAAGAGATGCGATAAAGGACCCACGACTGGCGTAGACGGTACCAATGTGATGAGCAAACACGTCGCTCTGATTAAACAACTTGAGGAGAGCAATTATGCACTAGTCGGGCTAATTGCTGCAAACTCGAACACTAAGTGCGAAATAAAGGACACTGTGCGACAACAAAGGCGATGGATAGAAACAATTGCTGCCATGACGAAAGAGGAGTGTTGGAAGGAAGAGGCAGTCAAGGTAGCAACAGCTTCTAAAAGCACCCAGTCGGAAGAATCAGCCCAAGCGCACAAATCCAAAGGCAAAAAGACAGCCGACATTGGAGATCAGAGGAAAGCTAGTAAACGCGAAGGAATACGGAGATGTCAAGCAAATCCTGGATAAGGAGTGGCCTGAAGAGGCGTTCCAAAAGATCCAAATGGAAGAGAGCAACCCATTGGATGAGGAAAGGGAGGTGGTCTTTCTGATTAACCCGGAAGATATAAATGAAAGGGGCCTGACTAAGCGTATTAAAAATAAACACAGTGAGGTTGATGAACTCCTAAACGTTAATCCGGAGAACGGGACGATCGAATATTTGGTCGAAAACAACAGTGGAAAAACCAGTAAGGTAACGAGAAAATAAAAGAGAGATACACATATCTAATTGTGGATCGAGAAGACCCATTATATAATGCAAACCTCGAAAGAACTGTGAACACGTTAGAAAGATTAAAGAGACTTTAGTTACTCATAAAAGAAGCTGGATTGCCTTTGCCACAACGGAAGGCATCAAACAAGAAATTATGAGAAAACTATTGGAGTTCACGTTCCTACGTGAGGAGCTACATATCTCATATCTCACTCCTACGAAAAAAGGGTAAGAAAATGGTAAATAAAAAAATTCAACGCTCCACGAACAGCAACATGGTAGTAAGAAGAAATAAAGAAAACAAGAAGAGTTATGCAGATCTTCTTAGAGAAGTGAAGCAGAAAATTAACATTAGGGAGCTGAAGGCAGATATTGGGGCTATCCCCTTGTCTAGTCTGTCGACTAGACAAGGGGACCTAATGCTGAAAGTAAGCACAAAGGATGCAGGTCGGGTCCAAGAAGAGCTAGACAAGATATTGGAAAAAGAATATGGTAGAACCAGTAGACTTGGCAAACAAAAAATCTGCCATATACGTGAGATAGATGCGATCGCCACCACCAAGGAAGTAATGGAGGCAATTAGAGGCAAGGAAATTGCAGGCAACGTAGAAGTCACTTCCTTAAGGCCGGCGTATGGAGGAACGCAAATCGCCACAGTAAGAGTCAACGAGGAAGACCGAAATAAACTCGGGAACTCCATTAAAATAGGTTGAGTAAATTGTCCCATAGAAGAGAGGGTTCAGCTCAAAAAACGCTTTAGGTGCTGGGGGTATGGACACATAGCAGAAAAATGTTCAGAACCAGACAGCAGAACAAACTGCCAACACTGCGGCGAAAACGAGCATAAGGCTAAAGATTGCGAGAATGCCGCAAACTGCTTAGTTTGCGAGGAGGCAGGACACCAGCCAAACAATTCCAACTGTCCGGCCTACAGAAAGGCGCTCCGGAAACTGGTTAATAGGAGAAGAGCCGAGACCGAGGGGGACTACTAACTAAAAACACTCTGTATAGAACATTATGAAAATCTTACAGACCAACTTGGGTAGACCTAGAGCAGCCCACGACATGGCCTTCGAGGTGGCCACTAATCTGGATGTGGACGTGATGGTGGTAGGTGAACCAAATAAAACCATGGTAAAGAGGTACGGTTGGATCGCAGATAGACGGGAGGATGTTGCGGTATTCTTTAGGAGTAGAAGATTAGTGGTAGACTTGGTAAAGAAAGCAAATGGGTGGCTCAGAGTCCGATTTGAGCGGTTTAACCTATATTGCACATACATCTCTCCCAATATTAGGCTGGACGTATTCAAAAAGTGTACGGACGAAATAATGGACGAAGTAAAGAGAAACAAATTATAAGCCGTTGCTATTGGCGACATCAATGCGAAAGCACACCTTTGGGGATCGCCCATCCAGGATCATAGGGGCGAGTACTGGTCGGACTGGCTCGCTGACCTCGACGCTACGGTGATAAATACGGGTACAAATCCCACCTTCGTGAGAGAGGGGTTGAAGACTTTCATCGACGCCACCGTGGCCACTAAGGAGATCGCGGGTAAAATCAAGAACTGGCGCGTCTTAGAAGATATTCTGTTTACCTACCACCAGCACATCTTCTTTGAAATTGCTGAAAGAGACCTGACAAATCAGAGCTGTGAGTAAACGAGGGCGTTTCTGGACAACGAAACCTTCAAGACTAGGATCAGAGAGTTGCAGAAGACAGAGGTAAATCCGGAAAATCTCTACACATTGGTGGCTGATATATACGAAAGCAGCCAGGTGACAACTAGGGATGGACGAGAGATACAAGTCCCTTACTGGTGGTCCGAGGAAGTCTCCAAGCTCAGGGGTGAGTTCTCTCGGCTACGGAGACGTCTAACGAGATCGAAGTATGAGAACGTGCGACAGGAGATTGAGAAGATCCTTACGAGCAAAAAGAAGGAATTAAAGAAGCTCATAAGACGGCTAAAAGGAGAAGCATGGGAACAGATCTGCAACAATCTAGAGCTAGATGTTTGGGGGGGGGGGGAGGGGTATAAAATTGCCACAAGATCAGCTAAAAATCGAACCCCTCTGCCTAAATACGGTAAAAAACAGACTGCAGATTGCTAAACATCTCTTCCCGGTAGGTGAAGAACACAGAGTAAGTGTGACTCAGACGCCACCAGAACAAGTGCCGCCCCTGACCCACGAAGAGCTCGAAAGGGCTATCGGAAGTCTAAGAGTGGGTAAAGCGCCAGGCCCAGATGGAATCACCGCCTAGGCAATCAGAATGATCGGACAAGAAATTCGGACAAGAATGATCGGACAGCAAAAATTTATTTAATCAATTTAAACTTTAACGGCTTTTCAACGGTAGTTGTTTATAATTATCGGAAATATATTCGAAACTTTTATTTCAGATATGTTTTTGATTTCGAATATTTTTTATTTAATTTCGGATATCCGGTGGTTTCGATTAGTTACGGATACCCATAATATCTTTAATAATAACTTCGAATCATTTTACTGTTACCTCCATTTGTATGTTATATAATAAAACTTTTTTTAAAAAACCGATTTCAAAAAGTAAAAAATAATATAATAGCACCGATTTTGAAGTCAGGTGTGACATAGTATAAAAAAGTGCGGTCGAATGTGCTTGCAAAATTAATGAATACTCGTGCATTTACATTCTTTTTATACTACGCCTCGCCTGATTTCAAAATAGATGCTATTACATTATTTTTTACTTTTTTAAATCTGTTTTTTAAAAAAATGTTTTGTTTTATACCTTTTAGTGACAATGCTTATCAGCCCTTGTAGTGATATTTGCTTAAAAGAAGTATTCCTTTCATACGTTTAGGTGGAATAGTTTCCAAAATACCAGTGTCCAAAAACCATAATTTTGGACACTCATTGACTTTACCTTGAAATTTGAAACAGAATGGGTGTTCAAAGTAATAATTACTAGGAAAATAAAAATCAGTGAAAACTAACTAATTTTTCAAGTCATTAAAGAACATTTTAAATTAGATATTGTCAGTAAATTATTTTTAAGATAGTTGGATCAACTTAAATTAAAAAATTTGTTGTTATTGAGATCTGTCGAATGAGGGTAGGATATCTAGTATTAAAAAAATCACACTATTTTTAAAATATATTTTATGAAATATAATTTCTGAATTAAACCTTGTAGTACGGTGCAATTAAACCCAAACCTCAACATCCAAAATAACAGTTTCACTCCAACTCCAAATTGTTTTATACAGTCCACATATTGTTTGGCAAAAAGTTACACAATTTTGAGCGTCAGGTTTGGGAGTAAGGAGGGTAGAAGTAGGCAAATTAACGGTTTTCGTCAGTTTTTTTTTTTAAATATTTCGAAAACTATGCAGTTTAGCGTAAAAAGTGCCTATACAAAAATAATTTACCTTAAATTGCGAACAAAAATAGTCCTTTACATAATCTTGCTGAGGTGAAGAGTTCCAGAGTTATGAAGGGTGTAAAAGTAGCAATTTTTAGTATTTTTAGATTTTTTGGAAAAAATATGACACATTATCACTAAAGAAACTAATTTTTTTTTATACAGGATTGTTTTTTGTAAAAGGAAATTGCGATTAGCCCTCTCCGAACGTAGCATCCTCCTCTTCCAAATTTCGTCTATGATGTTCGTATCCCTGTTAACACACCCTAGGCCTGAGCAATTACTGCATATGCTTGAGCAGTTTAGACCACTCTTTCTGCATTCGCAGTTACGGACGCATTCGTCTTTGCTCAGGTGTTCGTCAGTCTTCTTCCATCCCCACTCCAGTGGATTCTTCTTCTTATTCAGCCACTGATGCACCTATCACCAGGTGCAGCAGTGGCTAAAAAATACTAAAAATTGCTACGTTTACACCCTCTGTAACTCTGAAACTGTTCACTTTAACAAGATTATGCACAGGGCAATTTTTGTTCGCAATTTAATGTAAATTATTTTTGTGTATGGCACTTTTTACGCTAGACCCCACAGTTTCCGAAATAATTAAAAAAACTGATGAAATCCGTTAATTTGCCTGTTTCTACTCCCTTCCCCCCAAAACAATTTGGAGTTAGAGTAAAACTGTTACTTTGGATGGAGAACTTTATCTACTAATCAAAAATCTGGGAGAAATACATAAAAAAACAAAACATACGGGTTGAATTGAGAACCACTTCGCTTTTGAAGGCGGATAATAAAAAACGCCGTGAGCAGCGGGGCCCCATCGCGGTAGTCGAATTTTCCCCTTCATCTTCGGTATTGAATGTCTACAAGCGAAATGTGATTGAAAGTCTACAACCGAATTGTCGTTTTGTTGGTTTCAAAACTGGTGATGAGTGTTCGGCTGATCGAGGCTTTAAAAAAAGGTTTTAAGTATTTAAGGGCTGTATCTCAGTAAATTTCAATTTTGTGCCGAAAACAGGTAGCAGAAAAAAAGCCAACACAATTCGTACGAGGACATTCCTGCCCATGTTTATCCGCTAATTGCCTTTATGTTTTAATTTTAAAAATTAAAAAAGGACCTTAAATAGTAAACTGGAAGGCCTTTATAAAGATATTTTTTCTTTCCAAAAAAATCCAAAATTTCTATTTTATAAATACTAAAAATCCAAAATTCCTAATTTATAAATAAACAGTGACTTTAATAACATTTTTAAATTACTTAATATGTATGTATTTCATTTGTCATAAAAGTAAGTTCACTTTTTTTTAAATTTTTTAAAATTACTATTCGCCTACTTGTATTTAGAATAAACATAATGCTTTTAAAACACATTTAACAATAGCATTCAATTCCGATGTAAAAATGGGAGAAGTGGGGGGAAAAGTGATGCGGACTTCCTACAAGGTACTAGCTGGATACTAACTGAATACACGTACAAAATTTCAGCCCTCTAGGTTTCCTTATGGAGTCTCTAGACATGTTAGAAAACAAGCAAAAAAATTAAGGAAATATTGGCGTAAAAATCGTGGGGGTAAGGGTTAAAAGTTGAAACCTCCAAAAAACAGTGTCTGGCTATTAGCTTAACCTGTACACCAAATTTCAGCCCTCTAGGTTTATTTGGGGAGATTTTGACCCGAACGAAACTGTTAAAAAACAAGAAAAATCATGTTCTTTTGGGTATAAAAATGGTGGGGGTAGGGGTTAAAAGTCGAGACCCACAAAAGGCACCCCCTTGATACTAACTCAATCCGAATACAAAATTTCAGCCCTCTAGGTTTATTCGGGTGACCTGTGCGAGTGGTACAAACTTCGAAAACGTCGAAAATGCATGAAATTGTAGCTTAAAAATGAGGGGGGTGGGGGTAAAATATTAAAACCTCCAAAAAGCACAACCTAGGTACGAACTTTATCAACACACCAAATTTCAACCCTCTACGTTAATTCTGGGGGGCTGGGGGCCTGTTAGATCCAGCGAAAATCGTTTTTCCCCCCTCTACTCCCACCATATCATTCTAGGAAGCTGAATTTTGGATATGTTGTAGATAATTGACCGAAACATTATTTAAAACCGGTTTGGAAAAGTTTTATTGCTTTTCCGCCCCCCACCACCCCCTTAAAGGTCGGGTCCGAAAAAAAATTTGCCCAAAATTTGACCCCACTTTGATAGTCATGTTGTGCATCGGAATAAGCCCCACTTACCAAATTTCATCTCTTAACTTCCATAGGGGGGCCCTACACATATTAAAAGGTTGCGGGAAAATATATATATATATATATATATATATATATATATATATATATATATATATATATATATATATATATATATATATATATATATATATATCAGACATCTTTTTTTTTTACATAATCGTGTTCTACGGGTCCGAAAACGGATAGCGCCCCTGGTCTCGCCTCTCGCAGCTCTTATCGTATAGACTGTATAAGTCTAATTTTTCGGAGAAAATTCGACTAAAAATTTTAATATCATCTAGCGTTTAATAAAACAGTTCGAATATGATTAATGAATGTATATGTTTAATGCTAATATTTCATAGCATGAACTTTTGTTTTCTTCCTTTTTGAAAATTTGATAATATCTAATAAATATAATTAAATTGATGACTTTTATAACAGGTATTTTCTAAGTGTACCCAACTACAAAATCGATTATATAATCAAATTTCAAATTGCACAAGTATAATAAAATTATTTATTAAATTATTATTTTTTTATCATTCATATTATTTGTAAAATATGATGAGGGTAAAGAGGATTTATTAAAATTTCAATACATCAATATCATTTTATGTATAATTGGTAGTACATTCCAATTTCTTTATAAGTACGCTTACGGGCTTGTAGGAGAATGTAATTCTAAGAATTCCTGTACCCCCACTTGCGCTTAATAGTCGACCGCCGTAACTCGCACTTCCCCTACTTTTCAAGCATGTGACAATGTACTTACTTATATTTTATATATTTAAAGCGCTGACGTTTAGTGTATTATAAATCATCCTGTCAAAAATTGAATATTCTTCAGGAGCGCAAAAACAAGTAAGGGGGTCAAGAAATGACAACAAACTGTATATTATGTACTATGCATGTCTTTACATTACGTAGTACTACTTGTGTGTGTATGTATATGTACTATGTATGTCTTTGGTTTGTTCATCATATTTTTAATCATACGATGATAAAAAAAAATGTATTAGCGAGTATTTACAAACATTTTTTTTAAAATTTTACTTAAAATGTATAGGCCAGCTTCAAAACAAACGCAGTCCCAACAAACGCATCAAAAAACTGATTTCACCATTAGATTGGTCATCCAAAAAGAGGCTAAACAGTGACAAAAGTTCTAGAATATTCTATTCAATAGCAAGCCAAAATATGGACAAACAGACTTCAACATGGGATTTATAATAATAGAATAAACATGCAAAACAACGATATTTAACAAAAGTTCTCGCACATTCTACACCGGTCCCTCAATTTACGCAAATATCCGTTCCAAGGGGATTCAATTTACGCGGATAAAAATCACGTAAATTTACAGAATTTTATAATTATACAAATTGATAAAGAAAATGTCGAAAATTACATACTAAAATTTTAAAAATATCGTTATTTTTTATTTTTGAGCTACGATGCACCGTTTGGGAGATATTTACGATTAAAGTTTTCGATAGCGAAAGTTAACGAAAAGTAGTTTTTAAAAAAATTGTTCTGTTACTAACCAGATTACGCGTTACCGATAATTTTTGATAACGAAAAGCAGGTTTTAACAGTCCCAATATGTTCGGAATACTCACAACTTGCTTCGCTTAAGCCTTCAAAAATTTCGTTATTTTTTCGCTACGATGGACCGTTTACGAGATATTTACGATTGAAAGTTAACGATTACGAAAAGTAACGAATTGTCATTTTTTTAAAAATATACTATAGTTGGCCAAATCAATAAAATTAATCAATCATAACCAGTTTATGATAAATAATTGGTTGTTTTTGCTAGTTTTCGAACAGATATTCTAAAACTTTTATTAAATGTATTTATTTAGCTTCTATTTCAATAATTTTTCTAACAGTGAAACTGGTTTTTCGACATCTTTATTAATTTTCGAATATAAATTTTTGTCAAATTTTTCCAACTATATTCAACTTGTTTTTCGATAATTAAACAAATGGTAAAGTAGATTTTTCGATATTTTTGCTGATTTCCAGATAGAACATTCTCGAATTTTCGTTAAATTTCGCCACATGGATCCTTTTTCAATAACTAATTCGTTGGTGAAACCAAGTTTTGGGTATCTAATCTGATTTCCAGATAGAATATTCTAGAACTTTTACGGAATTTCATTTTTTGGTCACTTTTCTGATGAACAATTTGATGGTGATGCCAAATTTTTAATAATTTTTCTGATTTCCAAAAAGAATATTCCAGAACTTTTAACGAATTCTGCTATTTAGACACTTTTTTGATGTCCAATCCAATGGTGAAGTCGGTTTTTGGATATATTTTTTATTTTCCGAATAGAATTTTCTCGAACTTTTGCCGAATTTCATTAATTGATCGCTTTTCAATGAACAATTTGATGGTGATGCCAAATTTTCAATAATTTTTCTAATTTCCAAAAAGAATATTCTAGAACTTTTTCTAAATATCGGTATTTGGTTAGTTTTTCGTTGGTCAATCCATTGATAAAGGATTATTTATATCTTTTCTAATTATTGAAAGAATATTCTAAAACTTTTGCCAGATTTCGCTATTTAAGCATCTGTTCGATGACCAACTCAGTGGCGAAATTGAATTATGTAACAGTTTTAATTTATCTGTATCCTTGTACAAAAAATATCTCCTCATAAAAATTTACAAGACTACGCTCCCCTCGAGATATGTTTTTTCAATTTTAGTGCATCCCAAAAATTTTTTCTACAGTTAGTTGTTCATGTAAGACACATGCAGTTGATCAGATTAAACTGTAATTGTTCGTCGCGCGTGCGATGTTACAAACTGTAATTGAGCGATTGTGTTGTTTATACCAAATTTTATTGTTTTCAAAACAAAATATATTTTCAAAGTACCATTTTAACTCCTGTCACATAAACTCAGAGATGTACAAGATACCCCTTAAAAAGTATCTGAAATACAAAATACAAGATAGTTTTAAAAACGGTATTTTAGATACCAGATACAAAATACTTGTGGAAATGGTATTTGAAATACTAGATACAAAATACGTACTTTCTAAATACTTTTTTAAGACAAAATACTTTTTTTTTAAAAAAAAAGTTTTTATTAATTTTGAGATTTACTTAATTTATTTCATTATACATTAATATGGTATTTATTATTTCTTTTAACTACCTAATATTTAAAGTTATATCAAATTAAAAATAGTATATTGTGCAATAAGTGCAGGAAATTGTCGATTGCCCACGAAAGCGAAGTTGAGTGCACTTACAACGTTTGTGCGCTCATTCGCTTGAGTGGGCAATCGGCAATCCCGCACGAGTTGCACATATGTACTATTTTTTATTACGAATTTCACATACTTTTTTATATTATTACCACTATTTTTGACATTTTTATTACTTTTTAAAATAATATTTTTGAGTGTTCGTCTTTTTTTTGCATTAAATATTGTTTAAATTACTTTGCTGGTGGTTTCTATAGAAATAATTATGAAATATTTATTAAATGAAAAATCAAGAGGCGGCTTTGCGTGTTTTATTTTCAACTTGCATGCGGGAGGTTTACTTTCCGCACGCAAAAAAGTTTGTAGGAAGAGTAGAGTGGACAAACAGCTATTTTGTGTACAGAAATGTGTGCGCCAAGTTAGTACCTTTCCCGCATGAGTAATAAAAAATAAGTTTTTAAACTTACAATTAGAACCAGTAACACGCCGACAGTTTCCAAGCGCATATGTGTTACGTCATAATGTTTACTTAACTGAAAACATTAATATATTTTTATTTTGAATTATTCATGCTATGCAGATATTGCTTGTTATAAACATTTTTATATTAAATATCTTAATGACGTCACAAACATCGCAATCTTTTATAGTGTTGTTTATAACCAAATGATATTTTTTAAAATTTAATTTAATAAGTTTTCATTAATTTATTATTATTTTTTTTATATATCAACGCCAGCAATAATAATAGGGCGCAGGCGCGGCGAGAGTGGCGACATGATGGCGACAGACAAAAACAAATAGATCATAGAGTCTTTTGATAGACTGAGAAATTAAAATTTTAAGGTCTCAGTTTTGATTTAATCTTATGATGGGATTAATTGGTAAAAATGGGTAAAAGTATTTTAGCACACTTAAGTATTTACAAAATACTAAGATACCAAAAGAATGTATCTAAATACAAGATACAAAATAAATTTTTAAGAAAGTATTTCAGATACAAAGTGTAAATACGTATTTTGTATCTTGTATCTGTATTTCAAATACTTGGATCTTGGATAAGTCACATCTCTGCATAAACTATAGAGTGAATTTAGAAAAAAATTATAAATGTATTTATAAAAAATAGATAAATTATGTGCCACTTTTAACGAATGGTGATACGTTTCTTCGGCAATTTTGACAGGATAATTTATGACTTGCACTATACATTTTGGACTTAATCATAACGAGAGACTGAAATAAATTTTTTTTCGGTCATGGGAGGGGAATGTTTACAATAGAAATATAAATCGGCGGACTCATAACGAGTGAACTTACAACGAACGTGGGCTGTATGTTATTTATAAGAAACTGGTATTTCATAAAGTTTGTTATACGGAAGAAAAAAGCTAGCAGATGAATATTTTTTTTTTTTTTTTTTGGTTAATTTAATAACACTGATTTAGAAGGGATAAAGAGATCTTTTCAAACATTTCGAAGTCGCCCTGGAAAATAATATATAAAAAATGTTTACACCTATAATTTCCTTCGCATATAGGTAATATTTAAAGCAGAAATTATCTAAATATTAGATAATCCGTGCCTTAAATCATTTTTTTCTTTTTAGATAGTGTTGCTGTTTTTATAATTACTTAAGGGGAGATTCGCCACAAAAACAAAAAAATCGACCTTTTTTATTATTTATTTATTTTTTTGATACATAGGTATAGTTAAATATTTTATTGAAAACTAAATATACAATATTGTTTCTACATGTATTGAAATTACAAAAAAAAAAAAAAAAAATTATTTTGAAAAATAATTCAAAAATGAACCGAGTATTTCAAATTTCTGTAGTCGATACTGCAAGATTTTTCCACCTTGATGGTTCCTCGCGTTCTGAAATCTCCAGTGAACCAAAATAAAAAAATTAGGAATTTTCTGAAAATATACATAATATACAGTATGGCACTAACTAGGATCTAAGGAAAAAAATAAAAAACCAGCGAGAAATCACATTTTGAAAATAAATTTTCAAAGATCACCGCTTTTTCTCGACCATAAACAGCGGCCATTTTGAAAATATATTACGGAACTGAAAGATCCTGGTTCCTCTCAAAATGACGGTACCGAGGAATAATATTCATTTTAATTTATGTCGATATCTAAATAATTTGGTGGTGAAATAGAAACTAGGTGGTGAGGTTACTTGAAGTTAGGTTATTTTAGTTAGTTTTGACAATATACTTCGACTTTGATATAAATACTAGGTGGTGAAGTTAGTTAAGGTTATGTTAGTTTAGTTAGTTTTAACAATATACCTACTTCGACTTTGATATACATGCATACAAAATAAAAAAAAAAAACCCTAAAAATTGAATTTTTTCAAATTTAACGATAGTTTCCCAGCATTTCCAGTACTGATATCGAGTTGTAGTATCTTTTTTAACTAATCCTCCGTAGCGGCGAACATTTAAAAAATAAAATCATTAAAATCGAATCATGAATTTTTCTTTGAGAGACAAAAATAGGTCGAGTCCCCATAATGCACAATTACCAAAGTTTCTGTTTTTTTTTTTTTTTTAATTGAATTATAGTAAAGTGCGTACGTACAAAAATGCCCATAGTTTGTGATTTTTCATTTTTTTAAAATAAAATTTTAAGAGAATATTTCTAACACCTTAAGAAACATAATTATGCAGAGAAAATGAATCGATTTCTTTTTTTTCTAGTGAATTTTCCCTTAAGGCTGCTAACTTTTTCACCAGTTCCCAAATTGTCCCAATTCGGGGCAATATAACAAAACTTAGACCTTATTTTTATTCGTGTGTCATTTTGAATATAAGAATATTTCATTACCACTCGGGGGGATCGGTATAATTCTTCCAAAAATCTTCCAGACAGCTTTTAAGGCTAATTTGACCCTTTCTTTAACAGTTTTTGGTTTGTCTTCAATAGTTTTTTACTCTTTTTCTTAATATTGCGACAGATTTTTAGTAGTATAGTAGGATCATTATTAAAATATTCGGATGAATTCATTGTTTGTTTATAGTTTTCATAATGCTGCTTCATCAAATGTTGCTCTTCACTCACTGGAGTGATATTGGATTCTTCAAATTTATAGTCGTTTGCGTCAACCCCACAATAATTTTGAAGAATTTGCGGTATTGTATCATAATACTCGTTATCCACTTTTGATGTAAAATGTATTATAAGTTTCCGGTTAGATTTTTATTGGTAAAATATCCTATTACAATATCAGCATCATAACCCAACCTTCTCTCCTCATCACAAAACATTATTGCCGCAGCTAGACATGCTCCAAAATATGTTTCCTTTATCAACTCTTATGATATTATCTCACATACAGCTGATAATTTTCTTTTATCTTCTTCAGTTAGAACCATTGTTAAATTAATTAAACTTAATTAGAATTTAGTACAATCGAACAATGTCTTCACACTAATTGTCTTATTGTTGCAACTAATAGCTCATGTATGATCTCTTGATATAAATATATTTTTAGTAACAATTTAGTTACTTACTGAAATTTGATTTGTATGACCTTCCGGTCACGTTGCATATACATACGTTCTAGAACATCATCGATACTATTTTCCCGCTAAAAAGCGCTATATAAGTGGGGCCAGGGATCAAGGAATTTATCAGTTGATATCAAGCAGGGACTTGAAGAAAGGAAAAACGAAATAAGGAAACAAGAAAACATGTCCATTCGGAAAATTCCAATGGCTCACCTTCGCGAAATGCTGCTGTCCGAAGGACTCGACGCGGAAGGTACTCGCAAGGAAATGGAGGCACGATTGGAACAATTTCGAAGAACGACACCAGGCCTTGCTGTAGCGGGAGCAACCTCAACTCCCATACGTAAGCATAGCGCGATGTCCGATCCCGGCAGGGACTATTCGGCCCAAAGAGTACAACGAATGTTCGAAACTATAATGAACCATATGACGACCCAGGGCCAACAAATGACGGACTTGGAAGGGCGAATAGCGAACCGGATCAGCACCCGCTGCCGAAACACCGAGGTCCGTCTCCAAGAGAGCCTAGCAGGCCTCAGGAATTAGTGCATGGAGAGGATGTGCCAACTAGAAGGGAACGTGAATACCGTCAAAACCACGATCTAACACCTGGAAGACGAGGTCCACAATAATCAAACCAACATGACCAAACACATCAAGCCCACAGCTGAACAAGATTCAACATGGCTCCCAGAAAACCGCGATAGCCACCGTATCTCAACCCGCTATCGACACCGCCACTCTACTCTCAGTCCTACCGGAGTTCGGGGGAAGGCCAGTGGAGGACCCAACCACCTTCACGAAGCGAGTCACCGCATTGCTGGAGCAGAGCCTCCTGCCCATGGACTGCTGGGTTGAGATAGTGAGCAAAAAGCTGACGGGTTCCGTCAGAGTAGGCACTTCTGTCAAGTAAGTGAAAATAGTAAAAATAGCTATTTTTCACAAGATTATTTTTTTATCTTGCAAATACCAATATGGCGTCTTTTGGCTTCAATTTTATTTTTAAAACCTAAGGTATCTTGTTATTTGTAATGGTTGTTTTTTTTAAGGGGTGCGTAATAGGCATTTCTATAAAATATATTAGGTGTACAACTAAGTTCTATCCGTTTTTTGCAAAAAAAGAAAAAAAAAACGTAATTTTTTTACAAATAGTTTGTTGAGTAACGTTTAACTTTTCTGCAAGTTGTTATTGTGTTTGCGCAGAATCTTGGTCTGGTAATTCTTACAATTCCTCGTCACTGATTGTTGGAGGCTCCAGAGCGTAGTTTATCATTTAAATTGAAATCTTCATTTCTAAATTTCTGAAACCATCTTCGACACGTACTGTCATCAATAGTACTGTCACCATAAGTTGCACAGATTATTCTTTAAGCTTCAGCAGCACTTTTTCCTTGATGAAATTCGTATAGAAGACAATGGCGGATATGCACACTATTTACTTCCATTTTCAACTCAATAAAAAATATATATATTGAAGATTAATATATTAAGAGCGTGATGAATTTACAAAGTAAAACAGTTGTGTATGTATATATGCGTATTACTAATTAACCGGCTGCGAGATAACGCTATCTTTTGAAAACGGGTAGGACTTAGTTGTACACCTAATAAATTACAGTTCCTTTCATTTCTAATATCTATGCCTACAAGTTACAACATATTCTTTGTCATTTAAGGTTGTATTCCAATGTGACGCGTAGAATTTTAAGCTTTTTTCAGGATTTTTTTCTGTATCAAAATAAAATACAATCTGTTCAGTTTTTTTATATGTTTCTATTTGCATCTTAGTCTGTACCAAAAATTTTTTTCTTACTCAATTTTACAATGTTTGACTTATGTTTTTTAGGGTTAAAGTGGAAAAAAATATGAATGGGTGGTGGGCAGTCTATCACCATTTGTAATGACCTACAATGAGAAAATCAACCATATTCTTGTTTTATAGATTTGTCTCTATTGTCCGAACTAGGATTAAACATTTATATTAATAAATAACAAATTGTGGACTTTAAAAAAAAATTTCAAAAATTGTGATTGTTTTCATTGAAAATCGAGAAAAAAAAAATAAGAAATTATTATTAGAAATAAATATGTAATTCCAGTCCGAACGATAACCACTTGTGTGTATAACAACGTGCTATATTTTGTTTGTTGTGTTTGGAATATGAATCTGTTCTGCAAAACAGAGAAGGAAATATGGTGTTCATTCCAGGTGTTCATATTCCAAACAAAATAAAAAGCTATATATATATATATATAATATATATATATATATATATATATATATATATATATATATATATATATATATATATATATATATATATATATATATACAGGGTGGTCCAGAATTATGTACCGTAATTGCTGGAGCTGATAGTATGTTCAAAAATAATGGTACCTTTTCATCTACACTTTTTTCCAAAACTCAATAATAAGGGTGATAAAGCAGAGGAGTAAAATGTAGAGGGGTGGAACGAAACTAACTTCTTCTTTTAAAAACAATTTTGGGCGCTTTTGATTACTCGATTCATAATCTAGGGGTGCGTATGAACATTAAGATAATTAAATTTATGGTATCAATTATTCCATCACTTATGATTAGGGGATAATTTGGAAATAGATACTTCTACTTTAAATTACTCGAAAACGGTAATATTTATCGAAATGTAACAAGTATACCTTTTTTGCGTGAAATTATCTGAGGAATCATATTATCAAGGATTTTGTTTAAATAATTGCAAGTTAAAAAAGAAAAGACGTGATAACTCACACCTACCACCCAAAACCACCCCTTAGTCATGAGTGGTGGAATAAGTGTTGACATAAATTTAATCCTTCTAACGCAAAATAAGTACCCCTAAAATATCAATTCGTTATTCAAAAGCGTTTGGAAAATATTTAAGAAATAATGGTTTTCGTTTCACCCCTTTACAGAGTTGTATCTCCCTTATTATTGAGTTTTGAAAAAAAGTGTACATGAACAGGTACCATTATTTTTGAACGTACTAACAGCTCTAGCAATTACGGTACATAATTCTGGACCACCTTGTATATAATATATATATATATATATATATATATATATATATATATATATATATATATATATATATATATATATATAACAGATTCATATTCCAAACACAATAAACAAAATGTAAAATTATAGTCCGATCGGTTTACTAGATCGGTTTACTCCCACTTTTCCTTACGAAAAAATTTCTCTAAAGATTGAGGAAATTCATTGTGAGTACTTATAGCACATTTTGTGACGTAATAAGAGAAAGGACGGACATAAGGAAGATATAGAGGGTCGGAAATACATATTTTAGCCACGAACTCCTAAAAATTTAACATTATTGAAATTAATGAAGTTGTCAACACTAGTTTGTAATAATTTTATCATGTTATTATGTATCATTGTTTAATTAGTTGATTTATTGTATTATTCATCTTTATTCAAACAAAATAATACAAAAAGCATAAAATTATTAATCACAGTTACTTGAATTGATCATACTGTAGCCGAGTCAGTGTTATTAGGCTTAAAATAATATTAATCATTTGGTTAGAATAGTAAAAAATATTTCTTTTTGTGCCATTCATGACATAGGTATATATATATATATATATATATATATATATATATATATATATATATATATATATATATATATATATATATATATATATATATATATATATATATATATATATATATCATTGAAATATTTATTACCAGTCGCAAGTTCAGTTTATTTATAAAAAAAATCTGTATAAATAATAAATAATAGTTGGTCAGGATTACTTGTATTTTTACTTTCAGTTAATTAGTTACTTTCCAGAAGACTAGGACTATTTATAAGATGAAAATTAAATACAATTTTTAAAAAAAGTTAATCTGGATTATGGTTCTTGAATGCATATTGTTTAGAAAACTGATTATTCAGACAAATATGGTTGTTATCTCAGTCAAGATAGCCCCACCATTTTATTTTTTTAAATAAAAATGGTTGTGCTGTATTGTGCTAGACGTGTGCTATAATGTGCCGTAAATAAAGAAAAGTAAATTTTAAAACCTGGGATTTTTACAGCCAAAAATTATTTTAAGTTAGCCCCGCCATTTTTCTTTTTTTGCACAGAAAAGGTTGTTCTGTATTGGGCCAGACATGTGGCCCTATGTGCCGTAAATAAAAAGTTATTTAATTAAAATTACGAGTTTTATGGCTAAAAACTATTTTTGGGCGTCAAGTTAGCCCCGCCATTTTCTTTATTTCAAATAAAAAAGGTTGCGCTGTATTGTACTAGACATGTGCTATCATGTGCCGTAAATAAAAATTTTTTTTTTGAAAATTACCATTTTTACAGCCAATTTTTTGGTATAAAGTTAGCCCCGCCATTTTGATTTTTAAAACAAGAATGGTTGTTCTGTATTGTGCTAGACGTGTGCTACGATGTGCCGTAACCGTAAATAAATTTTTTTTTTTTAATATTACGATTTTGACAGCCAATTTTTGGGTGTAAAGTAAGTCCCGCCATTTTGTTTTTGTTTTTATTTTTTTAGACAAAAATGATTGTTCCGTATTGTGCTAGACATGTTCTACAATGTGCCATAAATTAAAAAAAATTTTTTGAAAATTACGATTTTAAAGCCAAATTTTGGTTGTTAATTACCCTGCCAATTTTTTTTTAATTTATGAACTTTTTTACGCAAATACTACGCTGTGGAACATAAAACACCAAATTTTTCTCGTTTTATAACCCAATTTTTTATCTACCTATCGTATTTTTTTATTTTTTCTGCAAATTTTTACGTAACAATAATAATAAAAATAATAACGCTGGAATTGCAAATCCTGCAAAAAATAATCTTTGTTGACATTTTGAAACAGCTGTCGAATACAGCGATTTTACTCGTAAAATATATTACACAAAGCTATTTCACTAACTAGCGGGTAAAAATATGAAGCGAGTTGCAAGTAAAGTAGACCGGTCTTCAAATCTATTCGCTTAAAAAAAGCGAGTAGCGAGTAGTGTTGGGTCGAAGCGACTCTTTTATGTGAGCTAGCACACATGACTCCGCACAGTGCAGTGTGCCGCAGAGAGCGAGCGACTCTTTCGGAGCACACAGCACGCAAAGCACACTCGCACACTGGTAGACTGTGTTATATGTGATTAAGTTTGAAACGAGAGTCACGACTCTTTTAGAGCTCACAGCACACTGTGTTAGTGTGGTATGTGCTGTCCTGTCGTTTATTTGTCCTTTCCTTTCTCCTTTTAAGTATTATAGTTTTGTAAATACATACTAAATTTAGTCCATATGGTATAACGTATAAATTCTAAAAATAAGAAATATGTATATTGTTAATATAAAAAATTGAATTCAGAAGTGTACATTAAAAAACTAACTATTTTTTGAAATTTGTAAGGTTTGCAAACATTCATATTAGAGGAAAAATTACGTATTTTAGTAACACTATTTTTTTTTTTTTTTTTCAGTTACAAAACTCAACACGTCACTTTTTTTATTTTTTTTATCCATTACATATAAAAATTAATAGTACTTATAAATATAAAAAATAATCAATAAAGAAAGGTAACTAAATAAACACTCAAAGTAAATTAAATAAATAAAGTCAGTATTATTTCTGAAAATTCACAAAATTTAAAATAACGAGGCAGCAAATACAAGTAACAGGAATACCCAAAAAAAAATTATAGAATTGATTGGATAAAAGTAAGTAAGAATTGGAAGGAATAGGACATTAAATAAATAAAAAAAAATACGTCCTATCTGGTATGTAACGTCAGTATCCATCTAAAAGAAACTGTTATCAATTAGTTAATACAATACAATAATAGCACTAACAAACAAAATATACTTCTTTACCCTGCGGGGGTAGTTTCCTGTTCTAGTAGTACGTAAAAAAGTGATATTGTTCAATTCATACGAACATTATAAACTGAAAGGCAATTTGTCAAATGTCAACCCAACAACCCATAAATTACCTAATGCATATTGTATCTTCATTTTTGAAAAAGTTGAAATTCTTTTGTTTGTGCAATAACATGCAATATGTAGTTGATCCTGATGTCCAGTATCATATGTACAAATGTGTTCAGTTATGTGTAGTAATGGCGGGCTGTGCTAGTGACTCCTTTTGTAAGAGTCGCACAGCACACCGCACACTTAAAAGAGTCCCTCTTTCAGAGTGACTCGCACATATGCGACCCAACACTAGTAGCGAGTAACTAGCAAGAATATTACACTAAGGGAGTTTACTAGCAGCGAGCAAATTCGCCGGCTAATAGCAAGCAAACTCGCCAAGTGTAATACAGGCTTATATTTTAAATAAAAAATGTAATTTTAATTATCAAATAATTACTACGTCAACTTTTTACTTACGAAGAAGTCTTGTTGAGAAGTTATACCTCTCGATTTTGATTTTCCACTCAAAAAGTTGGCTAAAAAAATGTTCGTTATGTTCGTTACAATTTCAGATTTGAAAATTCAAATGTTCGCATAATTACCATGTTAACGTAAACAAAATATGTTCGTTATAAATGTTTTGAATTTAAAATGATTCGTTTTAATTATATTGTTAACTGCTTCTCTATGCCTGATAATTGTTTTTATCTACAGATTGTCTTTGTCTACTGTCAACTTTAATTCTTATTACATCACCTTTTTACTTAAAGAAAAGTTTGATTTATTTATAGAATAGAGTACTAACAATGAGAGACAAAATTAATAAATTTCTGACAAAAAAATGTTTTTGATAAAGTTACTTTAAATCACAAAAAGTAAAATAAAAAAGAATGTTCGTTATGTTCGTTACAATTTTAAATTTAAAAATTAAAATATTCACAAAAAGCTAGAACAACAAAATATTTTCGTTATAATGTTTTGAATTTGAAATGATTAATTTTATTTTAATTTTTATTTATGACACGTTGTAAAATATACGTCCAGCTCAGGAAAGAACAACCTTTTTTGTTTAAAAAAAGCAAAATGGCGGAGCTAGCTTTACACCCAAAAATTGGTTGTAAAAATCGTAATTATCAAAAATTTTTTTATTTACGACACATTCTAGAACACGTAGCACAACACAGAACGACCATTTAAAAAAAATGGCGGGGTAACTTTATACCCAAAAATTGGCTGTAAAAATCGTAATTTTCAAAAAAAATTCTTTTATTTACGGCAAATTGTAGAACATGTGTAACACAGTACGGAACAACCATTTTTGTTTAAAAAAAAAAAACAAAATGGCGGGGCTAACCTTACACCCCAAAATTGGCTGTAAAAATCGTAATATTAAAAAAAAAATTTTTATTTACGGAACATTGTAACACACGTCTAGCACAATACAGAGCAACTATTTTTGTTTTAAAAAAACAAAATGGCGGGGCTAATAAAATAATTTTTGGCTGTAAAAATCACAGGTTTCAAAATTTACTTATTTTTGTTTATGGCACATTATAGCACACGTCTAGCACAATACAGCACAACCATTTCTATTTAAAAAAAATTAAATGGCGGGGCTATCTTGAATGATATATGACTGTTGTCGTTTAGAATTCGTCAGTTTCGCTTACACAACGGAGTGTGTTATATTTCACATGAATTCTTTAGATGCAAAAGAGGAGAAATTAAGTAGAATAATATTATTTTCTTTAGAAAAAATGGTTATAAATCCCTCCCCACCCTTCCAAAAAATAAATATTTCAATCATATCCTATCCGCACCTGTCCTTTTTGAACTTCCCAGCAAAATGATACTTTGAATCAGCCACATAGTCAAGCGTCTAATGTTAACCGATCTGTCTGAATTTGAATTAGCTGTCTCATATAGGCTCGCTTTTAATTACGAATATATTAATAATAATAATAATAATAATAATAATAATGCGTTTAACGTCCGTTTTTGAGACTAATTAGTCTATAACAGACGCCACCCACATCATTATTTGTACACTTTATTTATTCGTTACAAATTGTTATTCATTACATTATACATTTATGATGTGGGTGGAGGACAAGGAAAGTGGTGTGAGGGCTAGGATTTGGTAGGTATGCGTCTGCAGCCGTCTTTTGAAGGAACTATGCCGATATTCATCTGGAATTGTGAAGGGAAACTGCAGAAAACCTTCACAAGCATAGCCGGCCGCGGGATTCGAACCCCAGACCTACCAGTCGGCAAGCGCTTAGTGCACAAGCACGCTCGGCCACTCCGCTGGTAATTACGAATATATTAGGCTTCCAGGCGTATTAGTTTATTCAGAGGTTACTCTATACGATATAATAACGACAAAAATGGAGAAATCTGCCATTTTTTATGGCTGAAAATAAAAATTAAAAGAAAATTAAAGAAAAGTGGAAAAGAAAAATTAAGGCGTCTCAACAGTTTTGGGACTTTAAAGTTGTACTTTAGATGGATACTTCTGTTTCATCTGATACCGATGTGTGACGTCATTTTTTTGCATTGCAAATGGAGCCAAGAGTCTTTTTTATTGAACTTTTATAAAGCTGGTAAATACGTTAATTACTACCGATATTATATGGATACGAAAATTTTGAAATTTTTTCACCAGTTTACCTATTAATTTTAGTTTAAATTTTAGTTAAATGCAACTACACATTACACTATCCACACTACCAAACCTTCTCTATTGTAATACAATTAAAAATTATTACATAAAATATTTCGATAATTCATCTAATTCTTTTTTATTAAAAAATTATTACCAACTTATTATACCGAGGTATTTATCACTGAAGATTATCGGTTTGAAGATGTTATTGATCTAGGTCGCTTTTGTTACATGCAAGCAATGAGCGCTTAAATTGCTACATCTAATAAACAATAAATAAAGTTTACGCTTGAATAGTTGCTTAAAGATTTAAATTGCAATTAATCAAAATCGTTGTTGTTATGTAGGTACGTATATCTATACATATCACATTATGGCGTAGCGCAACGCAACATTACTATTTATTTTTATAAAAATCTTTTTTTACTTCGAATACTAATTAAAATATCTATTAATAAGCATTAGAATTTTGATTACTAGCAGCTCAGTTTATGGTTTTACTCACCTGATTTTGCTTGAAATTCGATATTGCAAGGTTAGGATAGTAAGTCTGTTAGATACATTTTAACTTAAGAATTATAAGCTACCAAGAATTAGCAAATTTTATGCAATTTTTTTCTCTGATGCTTAAAGAAAGTGTCGATATTTCTCTCGATTAGATACATAGTCGGCCAAGTAGCCAGAAAACAACATTTCATATTACACGACCTAATGATATTCCATTTAATGGTGGAAACGATTCCAGGCTACAAGAAATCTACTCAGAGTTAAAGAATTGTTTTTAAATATATCTCCAATACTTGAAAAAGTGTCGCCAGGGCGGATTATTCCACTTTGGAACTCCCGACATTTTCCATTTTATTAATACTCTTGCTTTTTCTCATTTTTTTAAAATTTTTAAGTAGGCTTGGACCTAACCGGCCTCCCCGCTAAAATCGCCAGTAGTAAGGATTGGCCGGAGCTGGAACCACCTTCTCAACTGCCGACTTTTTGAGTGACCTCGGAAGGTGGTAAAACTACCGGGGCGGTTTTAGAAACTTCCGGCGGTGGATGGAGTAATGTGAACGAAAATTTTTTCTTTCTCTCTAACTGAACCTAACGGAACTTAGTCTAACCTAACATAACCTAACCGAACCTAAGGAAATTTGGTGTAACCTAACGGGGCCTTAGCTTTACCTAAGAACTCAAAATTTCACTACTAGATGGCGCTCGTAATCTGGATACTAGCGATCCCTGTGCGTAAGTTTGAGAAATGGTCAACAGATGGCGCAGCCACCTTTGAGCTCTGTAAATTCCAAGTTTCACTACTAGATGGTGCTGCTCGTCCGGCTACTAACTTTCCCTATGCGTAAGTTTGAAAAATTGTCAATAGATGGCGTGCAACGTCTGATTATTGTAAAATTAATACATTTTATTCTAAAATAAAACAGGTTTAAGCTTGTATAAATTGTCAGCCAATTCAAAACGTCATTAGAAGGTATACTGATATTAATAGCGAAGATTTCTCTTTAAAATGCAAAAATGAATTTTACATATGATTATATATTTTTTATCTGAAAACAGGTTTAAACTCATATAAATTGTCAGCTGGCATCATTAGAAGGTATACTGATATTAATAGCGAATACTTCTTTCTAACATGCAAAAAAATGAAGCAACAGGTTTTAACCTGTATGGCTACATAAAGAAATTCCCTAAGTGTGTGATAATTGACGTCATCATACTGTCTTTCTGCTATAAAAGCCCGCAGCATAACTTTTTTCAATCATAATTTGGTTTGAAACTTTAAAACTTATTGTTGTAAAAAAATTTCTTTTCAATTGTTGTGTTAAAAATTAGTTATTGCGAATAATGGAATCTATTACTGCTGGTGCTTTATTTGGAGACAGGGACTTAGTACAAACAATGGCCGTCAAATTTTATGACCGAATTAAACCATCTCGGTTCAATCAAACGGTGGATTAAACTTTCTGATAAACCAACTACAAACGACAGAAGATAGGGCTGAGGCTAATACAAGCCAACATTCAGCACAAGAAGCTGGCAGCTGCTAACCGCAGCGAAAAATTTTTAGCTGAGGAAATACACGTGGCACTCATACAGGAACCTTGGATTAACAAGGGTCGTGTAAGAGGCCTAAACGATTCTGGAGGTAAGTTATTTTATGACTTTTCAACTCCAACTCCAAGAGCATGTTTACTTAGAAACAAAAATATTGACACCTTACTAATCCAGTAACTATGCTCTAGAGACCTGGCAGTGGCAAGAATCAAAATTCTTATAGAAGGCAAAACCAGAGACATCTACATATGCTCGGCATACCTTCCATATGAAGAAAAGATTCCGATAAGCGTAGAACTCCGCAGGCTAGTGGACAAATGTGCAGAGGAGAATGCAGAACTAATTCTGTGCTGTGACTCGAACGCACATCATCAGACCTGGGGCAGTTCCGACACCAATCACAGAGGTGAGTTACTACTTGATTTCATACTAGATAATAATTTAGATATAATTAATCAAGGTAACAAACCTACTTTTATTACCCCAGTAAGAAAGGAAGTATTAGACATCACGCTATCCATTTTTCAATGGCAGACCATCAGTACATTCGTTTTAATATAGAATCAGATACTGTAGTAGAGAGGACATTTAGAGATCCATGGGGGACGCTCTGGATTAATTACAGAGAGGAAGGATATCTAAATGGTCCTCCTTCTAAAGTTAGAGACACATATGACTTAGAGATAGCATCAAAGACCTTACATGAGGCGCTAACTGAGTCATACCAAAATAACAGTTCTCTGCTGTCAAGGAAAGCTAAACATCATTATGTATGGTGGAGCAATGAACTTGCTAAGCAGAGACAAGCTGTTCGGAAACTCTTTAGAAGCGCCAAACAGACTGATGAGTGGCATGAATGTAAATAGAAACTCTAGGAATACAACAAGGCTGTCAGGAGGGAAAACGGAATTCGTGGAGGAAGTTCTGTGAAGATACTGAAACAATATCAGAAGGAGCTAGACTTCATAAAATTCTTAAGGATGACTTACCAAATATGGTGGGCACCTTAAGAATGAATTCTGGAGATCACACCAGGACTGGCAAAGAAGTCATTGAAACTTTGGTGGAAACACACTTCCCCAATTCAAAAATAGTGAGTGTTGACAATGATATGCACCATATTGAACCTCTTAAAAGAGTGAGAAGGGAACATTGGAGGCATGCTAAACAGATAATTACACAAAATAAAATTATATGGACTATCAACGCTTTTGAACCATATAAATCACCAGGACCTGATGGCATACTACCATGTATGCTGCAAAGTGCATCATACATGGTTGCTCCAATCCTGTGTGCTATCTTTACAGCAAGTTTGGCTCTTGGACATATAATAACTCTATGGAGAAAAGCTAAGGTGATTTTCATACCTAAGCGTGGAAAAACTTGTTATGACCAGGCAAAAAGCTTTAGACCCATTAGTTTATCATCTTTCATATTGAAAATAATGGAAAAGATCATTGACAGGCACACTAGGGATACAATGGAGTATACAAGAACATTATATAAGAACCATTCTTGACATTGAGGGAGCTTTCAACAACACCTCATATACATCGATTACCAACGCAGTATTAGAACGGGGAATTAACCCGATAATCTGCAACTGGATAAATACACTTCTTGCGGATAGGGTCATTCAAACCAATTTCCATGAAGAAACAATTGAGGCAAAACCTACAAGAGGATGTCCGCAAGGCGGAGTACTTTTTCCTCTTCTGTGGAATCTTGTAGTGGACGACCTCATTACAGAATTAAATGAACAAGGTATCTATGCCCAAGGATATGCTGATGACATAGTCATTCTTATTCGAAGCATGGATATTAACATAATTCTTGATCTGATGCAACAGGCCTTTGATAAGGTTGGTAACTGGTGCATGGACAGGAATTTGAGTATAAATCCTCAAAAGACCAGTCTTGTACCCTTTACACTCAAAATGCACCAAGCCAAAACTGGTCTATTAAGATGTAAGCGAGTGCTTGGGAAAAAGTGGGGACTGAAACCAAGTATGGCTCATTGGATATATACTACGGCGATCAGATCCATCATAACGTATGCAGCGGTTGTGTGGTGGAAGAAGACTGAGCAGGAAATTGTAAAGACCAAACTAAAGAGCTTACAACGCTCAGCATGTCTTGGGATTACAGGGGCAATGTCATCCACACCCACAAAAGCAATAGAAATCATTCTGTCATTAACTCCTCTGGATATATTCATCCGTGGAGTTGCCAAAATGACAGCCTACAAGCTAGAGAAGACTGGGCAGTAGCTCAACTTTGGATCTTCTTGAAATTTGTAAGTTAAAAAAGTCTTATTATTGTTTACAAGTTAAAAAGTGATCATTATATACCTATTTTTTTTTTAAAAAAAACTACACTTAGTAAAAAAAATTAAAAAAAAAAAAAAGCGATCTTTTGATTTACACCCATCCCTAAAAAATAAACAAAACTAATTTTTAATATTATACCTTAAAATTGATGCAAATATGCATTATTTGATATTATTAATATATTAGTATATTAGTTGAAAATAAGTTAGTTTTTATTCATATACAGATTTTTGCTGCCAAAAGGTAATAAATTTGCAAATATTATCAAATGTTATAAAAATTTCTTTATCGATTAAAGGTACAGGCTATAGCAAGGTTCACGCTATAGCGTACACGCAGTTGTTTTAATTATTATAAGAATACGCATTCTTTCCATTTATTTAAAAAATAAATTGTAACTTAATATGTACAGTACCCAGTTATAAGTAAGGGTTTCTATACCGTTAAAATCATATTTCACAATATGAATATATTTTAAAAAAAATCCTACTCTTTATATTTTTAAAACTTAATATTATGTAATATCCATAATTTAAAGTGGTTTTAAACATTAAGTTTCTTCTCATATTTATATTTAGCCTTAATTAATTGCACATATTCCCAATATTAGTTAAATGTATGTATAGGAAAAATATACGTATTAAGTGGCTTCTAGTTTTTGTAAACGACTGTAATAATATTAAAATTATTTTATTTATTTTAAATAAAAAAATTTCGTTATCAGCGATTAATTGTGTTTGTTGTTGCATATTAATATACTCTTTTATTCAGTAAATTTTATAATTTATATCTAATTACACGAAGAATTTTTTCAACCTTCTCCCAAATTGCGTGGACTAGCTTTATAGAAGGATGGACATAATGAAACCAATATCTTCTATTTCATAGCTTTTCTTTATTAAAATTGCCAAAATATTTTCGATATGTTTAATATCATCTTCAGTGGCTAAACATCAAAAAAAAAAAAAATTTTTACAACGTAATAATAAACAATAACATCATTTTTATATATTTACAATTCTTCGTTAACTTATACTATTATTTTTTAGGTTATAAGCTACATATTGGATAGGAGGATTATTTATTTATTTTTGTAAAAACAACAAGAATTTGTGATTTAGTTGATATATAGGAAAGGGTATAGCTACATAAGCATAGGAAAATGGCCCCCATGGCCGATGTCTGTAATAATATATGTAGTGACATTGGTACCCCAAGTGATTACCAAATACAGGGTCATTGACCCTTAACCTTGACTTGTCCTTGAAATATTAACCAAAATATGTTTTAGTGCCGTAATTTTTCAAACTCAATTTTCTCGAAAACTATAACACCTAGAAAAACAAAACCGACGCCAAAATTTAGATAATATTTGGGACTATATTATATATTTTTTTGACATTTTTCCCTAAATTTTAAAAGTTTAAAATAATTGCATTAAAAATATTTTTTATTTTTTAGTATGGTTCTGGTAAACTTACACCTTTCAAAAAAATACAGAATATGGCTTATCTTATCTACTTACACCATGCCAAAATTCATTAAAATCGAAGATGCGCTTTTTGAGTAATAAATAATTTATTGAGTATATATGTTGTTATGTATTACGTTAACCGTATAAGAGAATGATTAAAATAATTGTATAAAAAATAATTATTGATTTTTTTGTACAGTTCTAGAATACTTACATCGTTCAAAAAAATATAGTATACAGCTTAACCTTTCTACATATACCATACCAAGGCTCATCAAAGTCGAAGAGGCGCTTTTTAAGAAATAATTAATTTATTGAGTGTATGGTAGGTACTAACCACAAAGGCAATATTTTCTGATTATAGAAACTACATATTTTTATTTTTACCTACTGCTGATTTCAATCATCGTCATCACTGTTTTCATTTATGAACACATTAATCGATTCATTTAAAAATATTTTTGATAATATTTCAGCTGGTCGTACAATGCGAGACAAATATCTCGCAAATATCCTAAATAATATATCACACTTGCAACATGAGCACAGCATCCAACCGTTCAATTACCATTCGGACAATTGTAACAGTACCGGCGAATTTGTAACAGTACCCGATAATATTTATTGTTTATATGCCGTGACCCAACATTTAACTTTATAATATTTGGAGTTTGCTTCGTGTAATATTTTAGATTTTCCCAAACTAACTGAAGTACAATTAAAAATGTTGTTTACAGGTTCCTATCAGTTTTCATTAGCCGTTTCATATCTGGCTGAAATAATGGACGAAAAGAATAACGTTTCGCATATACTACAAACGAAGCAAACTCCAAATATTATAAAGTTAAATGTTCGGTCACGGCATATAAACAATAATAATTATCGGGTATTTATTGATTATTTTCCTAATTCTAACAATATTGAAGGAATTCGCCGGTACTGTTGCAATTGTCCGAGTGGTAATCGAACGGTTGGATGCTGTGCTCATGCTGCAAGTGTGATATTATTTAGGATATTTGCGAGATACTTGAGCCTTGGTGTGGTATATGTAGAAAGAAAGTTAAGCTATATACTACATTTTTTTGAACGATGTAAGTATTCTAGAACTGTACAAAAAAATCAATAATTATTTTTTATACAATTATATTAATCATTCTCTTATACGGTTAACGTAATACATAACATATACTCAATAAATTATTTATTACTCAAAAAGCGCATCTTCGATTTTAATGAATTTTGGCATGGTGTAAGTAGATAAGATAAACCATATTCTGTATTTTTTTGAAAGGTGTAAGTTTACCAGAACCATACTAAAAAATAAAAAATATTTTTAATGCAATTATTTTAAACTTTTAAAATTTAGGGAAAAATGTCAAAAAAATATATAATATAGTCCCAAATATTATCTAAATTTTGGCGTCGGTTTTGTTTTTCTAGGTGTTATAGTTTTCGAGAAAATTGAGTTTGAAAAATTACGGCACTAAAACATATTTTGGTTAATATCTCAAGGACAAGTCAAGGTTAAGGGTCAATGACCCTGTATTTGGTAATCACTTGGGGTACCAATGTCACTACATATATTATTACAGACATCGGCCATGGGGGCCATTTTCCTATGCTTATGTAGCTATACCCTTTTATGTTTGGAAGAATATCTATTTGTGTTAACGAAACAAACAAAACCTATTTTTTAATATTAGCGGATTTGAGACAGGACAAACTGAAACAGTATGTATATTAAAATGTTAAAAAATTTTTTACAATCTTACTCACCAGAAATTATCTAAATTTCAGATTGTCATTCTTGGATAACAACCAACCATACCAACAATCCATTAGAACAATTTAACTAGTTTTTTTGCATTTCACATGGAAATTTGTCAATCGAAAAAATTTTTTATATATATATATATATTATATTGTAATATGTATTGCATATATTGCAATATATGTAATGTTCTTACGTGCCCCTCAATATAGGCAATTATATTGCATTGTCCTATTGACATGCTAGCACAATAGAACATATGTGTAAACTATGTAATTCTTACCAATAAGTATTTACCCATATTATTAATGATTTGTTAATTTGAAGTATCATTTGAAAAGTAATGATGTAAAATTGTCGAGCAGGAAAGGGTTAATTAGCTGAATACAACTTAATTCCGAAAAATATTCCTAGGGTTTCAGTGTCTACAGGGGGCTTTAAGTTGTTCTGTAAAAGGATGAGAGTTATTTACTTTCCACCCTATATACGCCTTTATTCTTAAAGTATTAAATTACATTTTCAATTCGTTACAATTAGAAATATTTATATATAATAATTTTTTATCTTTTAAGTCTTGTAACTGATAATTTTTTAAGTGCTTTTACAAAATTAAACTGCAAATAGTTTAAAAACATTTCACTATCCTATAAAATTATTTCTCGAGTACGTGTATAGAGTTGTATTTAAAGATATTAGGAATATTGCACCTTTTTTTTCATATCATTTGCTGTTATAAATAGCCTTTTTCTTCGCTTTTAGTTTACATTAGCTTTCAAAATTTTTATGTGTTTTAGTGGAAATTTATATAAAATTTAATTATTTCCTTTTTTAGAATTGAAAAAGAATTTAAATATGGCTCTGTATTGTGTGAGTACTCTGTATGTATAGTTAATCCCCAAGTTTACTGCTAGAAAAATCCATCAAATTTACGGTAACAAAGAGTTGAGTTGTTTGACGTTTTTTTTTAATATGATTAAACACTGAATAAAATTATATAAAATTTACTGAATAGAAGAGTATATTAATATGCAAAAACAAACACAATTTATCGCTTTATTTAAGATAAATAAAAAATTTTTAAATGCTATTACAGTCGTTTATAAAAACTAGAAGCCACTTAATACGTATAGTCTTCCTATACATATATTTAATATGCTTTTAACAATAATATATTTTTAACAATAACAAGTAATAAATTTTTTTGATAAAAATAGATAAATTTTTAGATAAGTTATAAAACATTAACAAAAGGAAATTTAAGGAGAAGAAATTTAATGTTTAAAACTACTTTAAATTATGGACATTACATTATATATATATATATATATATATATATATATATATATATATATATATATATATATATATATATATATATATATTATAGAGCATTCTGTAGAGCATTCTGTAGAGCATTCAATTTCCTTTAAAAATATGTATTGATATTTGCTAAATACTGATTTGTTCATCAGTTAAAAAATTCCAAAGTTTAAAAGTCAAATCGCAAAAACAAATGAATGTTCAACTCACGATTACTTTGAAACGGCTAGTCTGACGCAAATTTGCAGTCAGACCTTTTTTGTCGAGAATTAAATTTCCATTAAGAATATGTATTGTTAAATTCCTTTGGATCGATAGTTTAAAAGTTTTGAGCAAAAAATGCGTTTAAAGAAAAAAAACCGAAACACGCGATGATAGACCCCTTAATGTTAATATTAAGGGCTCTAACTTTTACAATAATTCTTTTTTGTCATGCCGAACAATATTTTCGGAGTAACTTTCGAAAATAAAATAGTCGAATTTTTTTGGCCCAGTCTAATATATATACATATATATATATATATATATATATATATATATATATATATATATATATATATATATATATATATATATATATATATAAAGAGTAGGATATTTTTAAAAATATATTCATATTGTGAAATATGATTTTAACGGTATAGAAACCCTTACTTGTAACGGGGAACTGTACATATTAAGTTACAATTTATAAGTTATAGTAACTTATTTTCTACTAATAGCCGTTTATTTAAATTATACCGTGTTAATAATATCAAATAGTTATACATAAATAATGTGAATTTAAATATTTGCACCAATTTTAAGGGGTAATATTAATAATTAGTTTGATTTATTTTTTAGGGATGGGTGTAAATCAACAGATCGGTGTGCTTGTAAATTGTTTTTTTATTAGGTATAGTTTTTTTTTAACAAAAATAGGTATACAATGATCACTTTTTAACTTGTAAACAATAATAAGACTTTTTTAGTTTACAAATTTCAAGAAGATCCAAAGTTTTGAATTACGATTTCAAGAGATCCAATGTTTTGAATTGCAATTTATGAGTTAGTCCGAGTGGTCCATTATTTATGATACCCAATTGTGGATTGTTCTGCAGCCACGCGAACATCGGCTCATTTAAATTGTCGCATCTCGCCGGCTATGATATGTATCCAATTTCTAATTCCAAAACTGTCTTCAATTTTGATGAATCGAATTTTGATGGTAGCTGACTTGCGCCCATTATTTTATATATTTTTTCAATCGCCATATCAGGAGGTTTAATCCACGGTTTGATGGAACTAAGGTGGTTCAATTCAGACATAAATTTTGACGTCATTTGTTGCACTAAGCCTCTGTTTCCAACAGTAATAGATTCCATTGTTGACAATAATTAGTTTTTAACACAACAATTGAAAATAATTTTTTTACAACAATAAGATTTAAGTGAAGTTTCGAACAAAATTGTAATTGAAAAGTTATGCTATAGTTTTTATAGCAAAAAAATAGCCTAATGACGTCAGTTATCTTACTTTATGTGGCCATGCAGGTTAAAACCTGTTGCTTTATTTTTGCATATTAGACAAAAATCTTCGCTATTAATATCAGCATATCTTCTAATGACGTCAGCTGACAAATTATACGAGTTTAAACCTGTTTTCAGATAAAAATATGATAAAATCATGAATCAAGGTACAGAGTTTGCGGTGGTTCAGACTAGCAACGCCATCGTATAACTATTAAAAAAGGATTTTCGGCGCGCCATTTATTAACAATTTTTCGCACTTACGCACAGGGATCGTTATTATCCCCACGAGTAGCGTGATCTAGTATTGAAAATTTGGAATTTACAGGGCTCGAAGGTGTCTGGGTCATCTATTAGGGAAATTTTGAATTATTAGGTTCCGTTAGGTTAGAAAAAATTTTGTTAGGTACGGTTATGTTAGGTTATGTTAGGTTGGGTTAGAAAAAATTTTCTTAATTTCGGTTAGGTTAGGTTAGGTTAATTTAGACAAAATTTCGTTGGGTTCCGTTAGGTTAGATCAAGTTCCGTTGGGTTCCTTTAGGTTAGATCAAGTTCCGTTGGGTTCCGTTAGGTTAGATCAAGTTCCGTTGGGATCCGTTAGGTTAGATCAAGTTCCGTTAGTATCAGTTAGGTTAGAAAAAATTTTCGTTCACATTACTCCACCCACCATCGGAGGCTTCTAGAACCGCCCCGGTATTTTAACACCTGCAGGTGGGAAGGTGGTTCCAGCTCCGGCCAATCCTTACTACTGTCGCCACTGTGTGTTTTAATGGTCTGGCGTATTTGTCACACACTGCAATAAAAATTGGTGCATTGTCATACTAACAAAAAATGATTTTTTCAGCCATAGGGCGTAAGTGTGATATTCTCCGGAATTTCCAAGAAATTTGCAAAAAATATGTATTAATATTTTATTTTTAGTAATAACATCAGAAATAAAATTGTTACATATGAAAAGTATTTTTGTAATTTCGTCATCACTTTCATAAACATAAGCAGATCATTTCATATAATCATTACATTAAAAATGGACATTATAATAATGTACAAATAAAGAAATATACCTATACTTTTTTTGTTTTTGTAATATAATTATTGCAGTATATTACAATGTGTATTACCATTGAAATAAAATGTTCTTCGCACCGCTGCGCTGTGGTGAGCTACGATTTATACGAACATCAACATTATACTGTACGTAGGAGTATTCTGTATGAAAAATAAAATGCTGTAAATAAAAACAATAAACAAAATTAAAAAAACACATGACGAGCGTTAGTTTTCTAGTTGATCGCTTGTTTATTTGTTGTTGTTGTTGTTTTTTTCTAATAGTAATATATAAATACACTACAATAAAGAAGATGGTGGGTGACGTAAATGAGCGCATCGCATCGTTTAGACAGGAAATAAATAAGCAGAGCCATATTAAACACCGCATATCTAATAATGTAATGTAAAAAGTACCTTATAGGATATATATATATATATATATATATATATATATATATATATATATATATATATATATATATATATATATATATATATATATGTATTTAATATGAAGATTCATATCAAAATAATATGTACCTTTGAAAACGTATACCATAAATTCGCATACAATTACATTTACAGTGAAACTTGTATTTGTACGTAGAATCATAGGCGGGATTTCAAGAAAAATATTGGGGGGAGGGCAAGGAATATATTTAATATGAAAACCACCTTGAAAGATTATTAGTGTAGTAAACCAGTTCAGATCGAAAAATGCTTGACTTGATTTCTGCATCCTCACCCATTTTCTTTTGTCACATCATTTTAATAAACCTTTTTCAAGTTTATAATTTTTTATTCAGACGAATATTGGAGGGCAGTTGCCCCCCTAAACCCCGCCTATGCGTAGAATATTCGTATAAGATTTGGCAGCCACCTTGACCAACGTGGAAGGTAAAAAACTGGAAGCTGGAAGGTAATTTGTATATAATTAATTCAGTAACAGTTAAATAAGAAAATCAACGTCTGGTATGGTTGATGCTGTTGGAAAAGTACGCCATAAATTTTTCAAATTACAAAATATTTTTAAAAATTAATGTTTTCCTATACAAGGCTGGCCGTTTGAATATTTTATGTATTCATGTATTTTTAAATATCGAAAAAAATTGCCAAAAAACAATTCTCTCGATTACAAATAGCTGACTAAAGAAATTACATATAGTACTTTTTATATATAAAGGTAACTAACGATATTTACAATAATTTTACATTGGAACTTTTTAACGTGTAATTTCGAGTAAAATGCTTGTAAACATTCAATACGTGTATTGTGTGTTTATATCATTATTAATCTCACCTGTCAATAATTTATGGAAATATAACTGATTTGTAATGAAAAACACTTGCGTCGCAGCATACTGCATAAAATAGCGAATTTTCAAAAAAAATTAATTCTTCTCGAAAACCTGCACACATAGTACCTATCATGGTACAAAAGTATCTTATGTGATTTTTTTCGCTCTTTTCCATGGCATAAAAAATTCAAATTTCGAAGAAAAATAAAATTCTTTCTTTTGTTATGGACGCCAATCAAGTGAAGCACCTTCTCTTGCTTTTAAAAATTTTAAAATAGGTTGTAAATAGGATGTAATTAAACATGTTTCTGAAACACTTTGTATTTATTTTAAAATACAATATACAAAAATAAAATATATTCTGAAGATTGCAACTGCAATATACTTTTTCATTTTAATATTTACATATTATTTACTTTCAAAAATTGCTCTGCAAGCATATATTTCATTTTTGTTATATTTAACTCCTCTTTTATTTAAAAATATTACTAAATCACAATAAATTATGAAATTAAATACAATCTGTACCATTCCGACAAATTACAAATATCACATTGAAATAATCACATTTCCGTATACTTACTTATAATTTTTGATAATTTGACCCATATTTTTTAAGTGTTGATTTTATAATATAATTGGATTGAACGACGTAATCTAAATCAAGGGTGAAAGTAAGCCGAAATGGTCCGTAACGAAGTATTTGCAAGTAGCCCGAAGGATATTCCCAAATATTTATTCATTTAGAATATGTTCAACAACGAAAATATAAACACTGGTTGTATAACTTTACTTCAAATGAAATCATAAATAATTAATAGTGGGTCAAATATATTAGTGTCAAAAAAGTATCAATTCAAAAATAATTGGCCTTAAAATAAAAATTTAAGATAATTTAAATAATTATAACTTGGAAAATTTACTTTGTAAAAACCGATATCACAAAATATAAGAATAACTTTACTTTATCACTTTTCACAGATTTTTCTGTAACGAGCCAACTTTCGAGTAATTAATACATCCTCAGGTTTAAAACAATTGAAAATTCTGTCATGAATCACAGCATTTTAATATACATTGGATGGTGTTATGTGTGTTACAGTATTAAGTAAAGCTTGGGCCTTTTTACTTGGCAGTGCGCAGAAAACGAATTTAACACGTACACCTAATAGTAAGTAATAAAAGAGGGAACGAAAAACAACAATATGTTTGTTAAAAATGTGTCTCTTTTTAATTAGTCTGTTCAAGTTAAAGATAAACCTGAATAAACAAAAATTTTAAATGCTTTCAATGGGAATCGTTGACAATTACTATTGTTACAGACTTAAGTTTAATTTGAACGGACTGTAGATATTTTTCAGATGTTAATGTCTCTTATTTGTAATGTATTTTCAAATATATCTATCTGTATCAGGCGCGAGTTACTGTCAAGTAAGAAGGTCCCAGCTATAACAGCGGGAGTCATGTGCTTTCTACTTATTGTTTGATGCACCTTTTCTATTATTTTCTAAATCCTGATACTGATTTTTTCATTTGTTTGTAATTCAGTATATTTTTTTAACAAAACCGGTTTACCGCAAATAACGGTATCTTTTTTAAAGGACTGATACTATAAATAGTGTAACATTTATGCCTTAGCCCGGCTGCACACCTAGCAGATTAGGCCTGGGTAACTCAGCAAAAAATCTTGAGTTGACGCAATAACTCAAGCGCACCTTACCGTGTTAGCGCAGTGTTGTAACTCATTGCGCTGTTAACCGCAATAGGTATTGTAGAAAGCGAATATACATACGGAAGGTATCGAGCGCATGCGGCGCACGAGCTTTGTGATATTTTGCCATGACACCATTAACATTTCTGGCCTATTGGCCTATTTTCTGCCATTTTGTGGCGGCGTGCACACGATTAATAATACTAATAATATTTACTGAGAAAAATAATGAATTATTATTTTTAGCGAATTTCCAAAACTGGAAATTCAGCTTTTACGCCAGGTGTCATGTGCGACCTAGGCCCGGGACCATATCAGAAATATGTTTTGAGGTCCCTAGAATACGAAAATGATATTCACTAAAATTTATATATATATATATATATATATATATATATATATATATATATATATATATATATATATATATATATATATATATATATATATGTATCCGCGCGATAACTCTCGAATGAAACGTCTAACGCTTATGAAATTTTGTGTGCGGACTGGATTCTGAATTGGCTTGGCTAAGTTCGTTAGCCAGACACGTCGGATGCCCAGAAGTAGGTTTTCTGGCCATTTTTTATCATTCGATCCTATCATAAGGCAGTTCGATTTTTACATCGTTGAAAAGGAAAAAAAAAATTATGAAGAAAATATTCTTATAATTTTCTTTCTATTTTAAGTATTTTTCGAGAAAATGTAAATTTTCACTTTTATTCTTTCTTTGTTAGTCTAATAAGTAATTTATATTTATATCTCAGTTCTTTATAAAGTATAAAAATATTTCACTTTTTTATTAAAGAATTTTGTGAGAACAAGTGAAAACTATTCACATATATGTGATATAACACACATACATGTATAGAGTTTTGTTTCTCATTTATTGCATTATAATTAGCATGGTTCTATCCCATGTTAAAAAATGTAAATTAAACAGATTTTCTAAGCTAATGTAATGAAGAATTTTTTTTTTTTTTTTTTTAAGTAAACAAGAAATTGAAGATTATGTTATGATATAAATATTATTAAATATAAAACAAAACAAAATATGTACAATGTACATGTATGTACGGAAAAATATTTTGAATCGATTTTGAAAATTTTTCCACTAATAATTAATAATGTTAAAAAATTAAACCATTTCAAATGGATTTAAGGTATTTTATGTGAGGTCAAGGTTTTCGGGACCTAAAAAGGCCAGAAATTAATTAACCAATCGATTTTAAAAAAATTTTCACAGTTAGTAAGTTAAAGTATTTGAATTAATTAATTAAATGATGTCCGCAAGAAGCTTACGGACTGCCATAAGTTATATGAGATCCTTAGAACCCTTTTCTTACTGTTAGAGTACTAGACTTGTATGAGTTTCGCCAGGATTTACTGATCCCATAATTGTAAAAAATAAACTAAACGACCAATTTTAAAAATTTCTTCACTGTTACAGAGCTAAACTATTTTAGATAGATTTAGAATACATTATGTAAGGTCCGTCAGGGTCCACAGGACCCAAAAGTGTCAAACATAAACTAACTGACCGATTTTGAAAATTTTTTCACTGTTACAGAGCTAAACTATTTTAGATAAATATAGATTACGTTATGTAAAGTCTGCCAGGGTCCATCGGATCCAAAAGCGTCAAAAATAAACTAGCCGACCGATTTTGAAAATTTTTTCACTGTTGGGGAGCTAAGCTATTTTAGATACATATAGATTACGTTATGTAAGGTCTGAAGTGTCAGTAGGACCTAAAAGTGTCAAAAATAAAATAACTGACCGATTTTGAAACCTTTTTACTATTACCGAGGTAAACTATTTTAGATAGGTACAGGTTGTGTTATCTGAGATCCACAACTGTCCTGCGGATGCAAATGCGGCGTAGAATGCTACACAACGGGTTTTGAATATATATATATATATATATATATATATATATATATATATATATATATATATATATATGTATATATATATATATGTATATATATATATATACATATATATATATATATATATGTATATGTATATATATATATATATATATATATATATATATATATATATATATATATATATATATATTACATAAAGTCCGCCTAGAATATACGGTCGAGCTGATTTTTTAATGAGGTCCACCGGGATCTTGCAGATCCAAAAACGCCAGTAATAAGCTATCGAAAAGATGCTAAAAAATTTCTCACTGCTAGAGAACTAAATTATTTTAGATGGATACAACTATGCTGCACAAAATTCGTTCGGGTTCTTGGGTCCCCAAAAATACCAAAACTAATTACCCAACCAATTTTAAAAATTCTTTTACTCTTAGAAAGCTAAACTATTTTAAATAGGTACAGGTCTTAGATGAGATCCGCCAGTGCCCAAGATTTGGAAATTCGCTATGTTATGCAGATGCTGCGACAGGGGTATTATAATATACAATAGATTATAATTTACGCGGTAACGACATTAACACATTTTTTAAACGTCAGGTTTTTTATAAATTTTGTTTAGCATGCATAAAACAAATGAAACTACCACAAAAGTCGTACCAAGATTTCCAGATTTCAGTGTGTTATTGTATTTCATGTATTCCCAAATTAATAAATCCTGTCAATCATTCTGACTGATTCATTTCATTCATATGTACATTTATAAAATAAACATAAATAAAAGTCAAAGGCTAGTACGGCTAGTACTAATGTTTCAAAATTCAAATCAAAGAATACTTATTGTATTGTAGTCTTAATCAAAGAACACAAATTGTATTATTTCCATAGTTACCAACCAAACCAAGTAATTATGTTTTTATATGAGTGAGTGAGTAAACTTCTGTTTATTCGTCGTGTTCGTTGCTGAGTTTTTCTGCTCAAAGTGAGCTGTTAGGGCATGCTTCAAAATACTTCATATTATGAGCACAAGTATTTCGTACTTCATAAAAATGTTCTTACGCAAGCGCTAACAGCTCACTTTGAGCAGAAAAACTCAGCAACGAACACGGCGATTAATATGATAGACAAAGATAAATGCAGATGTTGATAAAAAAGTTCTTTGATACATTTTCTAACCTCTCGTCATGTCATAAAAAGTGCGCTATTTTGAGTTATACTTTTAATGTGAGCCTTTAATGAAATATGTATAAAGTCTAAAACTGTAATATTTAATTTGAGTTAACTACTGAGTTATGCGTTACAAGTTTTAAAAAAAGTGAGTTGACACAATTAACACAGTATAGTGAGTTAACGCAACTGCGCGGCGTAGCGCAGTGTTACCCAGTAGAGATGTGCTCGTGAGTATATTTTTACTCACGATCACGCACAGTCACGAATTAGGTTTTGTACTCACGCCCAATCACGAACGAGAAAATTTATTTCTTTTCACACTCACGCACGATCACGAACAAAAAATTTAATACTTTCACACTCACGCACGATCACGAACAAAAAAATTTAATACTTTCACACTCACGCACGCTTACGAATTAAACATAAAAACTTTTAAATATAATCGTTTGAATTTTGAGTAAAAATCACTAGCGTTTTAACAGTCAGTAAAAATTATGTCCTCACGATAAAATCAGAAATACGGTTAGTACGGTTCACTGAGATTAATACTGATGCAAGTTACATGCTATTTATTTTTTTCTGGAAAGTGAGAAAATTTTCAAAATTTTTCATCTGGTGATTTATTGTTTAATTTTTGTTCTTATTGTAGGTACTGTATTTGTACCTATATAAATATGATATTTCGCACAACCAAACTAAATAATATATGTAGTTTTTTAACAAAATTGTGGCAAAATATTTTTTTAGTAGGTACCTACCCATAAATACATACATAAATAAAAAAAAAAAAATAATAATGACAATACACAAATTAAAATGTTGCAAAAGATAATATTTCCTTAAAATTAACCCATGTTCTTTATATTATTCCTTCATAGAATGATAGATCATACTATTGAAAGCTGTAAAACTGACCTTGTAATATTTTCAAATATACCCATTGACTGAGACCGAATATATGTAGACAGGCCAATTTTAAGAATTTAAGGAATTATTTAAAAACGGAAGAAATAATTACATCATAAACACAGTTGGACATTTCAAAATTGTAAATCATTTTGTATGCACTCCAAGTATCTCGATAAAAAACTGGAATTTGTTAGTACAAAGGGTTATTGGATTTCTATCTACTTGTACTCATAAAAAGTACCTAATATAAAAGAAACGTTTTTTCTTTTTGTATTTAAAAAATGAAATTGGTTTAGTTAATATTCCCTAAAATTGAAAAAAATTATTTTTAAAATTTTTTTATTCATGGTCTTTAACTTTTCGTGACTCACGAATTATTCACGGCAAGAAATTAAATGTCACGATCACGCCCACTCACGCACGATCATAAAAAATTGTTCACGATCACGATGGGTCACGCGTGAATTCACGAGTTTGGCACATCTCTATTACCCAGGCCTATAGCAGATACGACACAGCAGATACGACATGAGAGACACAGACATTTGTCTTAAGACATGGCATCTGCACACCTAGGAGACATTTGTCTTAAGACACGAGAGATACGACATGAACGACACTACAACAAGTGGAATTTTTCAAGTCAGTGTTAATCATGAGCTCATCAAGTGAGGAAGATACTATCGAAATGTACTGGTATTTAAGAAATAAAAAAAAGGAAAAGGAGGGAGTATTGGATACATCCATAAAATTTTTATAATGTTCAACACAGTTCTGCCATAGTTAGCAGAAAATTATCGCAACATGAATCAAAATTTAAAGAATTCTATCGAATGAGCGCTGATTGTTTCAAATTTTTGTTAGAATTAGTGTCACCTGCTCTTGAAAAACAGGACACTAAATACAAACTAGCTGTTTCTGCATCCGAAGAGCTGTTTATAACTTTAAGGTAAGTGAATTAAGAATAAGAAAGAAAATAAAATTAAGACTGTAAATATTTCAAATATATAATATATTTTTACTGAAAAAAAAATGTAAATTTTTATTTTAACTGAACTACATTTTTGTATAATACAACGGCAAACTATTTTCAACATTTATTCCTATTCCTCCATGAAAGTCATGAGTAGTTTGTTGAGATGATAAGTCAATCGAGTTAGTTTGAATCCATGAAGAGTCACTAATAGTCGGAGAATATGGAGTTGATGATCTAGATGTGCCTTGTTCAACCTCATCCTTGTTCAAATAATAAAATAGTTTATATCAAAAACATTGTGTTTTATTCTCTGGCAAATGGGGTATTCATCCGTAATTTAAAAAAAAAAAAAAATGTGAGCTATAGAGGTCGGTCAATGTGGGAATCAACATAATCAACAAATTCCTGAACCAGCGGCATTTCAATAAAGACACCACAGAACCTTTCCTTCAATTAATTATTAAAGAGAATTTTTGATAATGTACACATTATTTGAATTACCATTCCTTTCAAATGTAGACGTATAATATAATTTTTAAATTTATCTTACATGTCGTTCGACACGAGCGACAGCAGACTAGCATGCTATGTCGCTTAAGACAAATGTCAGTGTCTGCTATGTCGTATCTCCTAGGTGTGCAGCAGTTTTGTGTTTTCAATGCAATTTAAATGTACTCAAGCGATGCGTGTCTCCAAGCGACACATATCTTATGTCTCTTATGTCGTATCTGCTGTGTCGTATCTCCTAGGTGTGCAGCCGCACTTACGGACACGGCATACACACATTTTATTATAGATACCAAGGGAATCTATTTAATTTTTTGATAGATGAATGTGACGTCATCCGGACCGATCTATTGAATGAGATAATCTATGAATGTATACACAAAAACTACCAAAAAAAGAATCAAAAATCTTGATTTATTTCATTTTATTTTATTTGTGCATTGGAATTTATTAATTAACCTTAAATTTAATGTTAAATAAAACACCCATCCGATATCTGTATAACTTATTGCATTTATTAATAATATTTTCAAAGTAGTTTTGTTCAATTTTCTTTTTAAATATTTATGTTTGTAAATATTCTGATTTAGTATTTTAATACGATTGTACAAGCGTATTTTGAAATACAAATTTTTTACCTTCAGTGGTAAATCAGTTATTATGTGATAAATTATCAAGAAGATAATATATAAAAAATTTATCAGTCTGTATACAAATTTTATTTATTAATCCAAAAATGTAATTTGTAAGTAAAATGCAAATTTTAAGAATAGTTACTTTGTTTGCACACCAATGTCCTTAAAATTAACTTTATCATTTTTAGTATCATATTATGATGCGTTTTCGCTTCCTTTGCTTCATGTTTGTAATTATTACTTTTTATTAAATTTAATACTAAAAACGCATAATTTTAAAAGCAAACCGTTCTTTAATTTCCGACACGTGTCTCTTAGGCTGGTCGTCCTTTGGATGCGGAAACGTGCGATATTTAATTCGGACGAATACGCATGAAAACGGACAAACGCTCCAAACAGCTATGAAGCTATACATCCTCGTACATTGAAAGCGTCTCGTTCGTTCGTTATCGTGCGTATAATTGCGACGTGCGAACAGATCCAATTTTGTTTGGATTTTGTCGCGCGACGAAGTCCGTTCCACGAAATTTTTATTTTTATTGAAATAAAACTGAAGGTAAATTACAATTATAATTGTGTACCTTTGCATATTAAGTGCTATAAATTATTTTTTAGGTATTTTTATAGCATTTATAACTTGAGAAAAAAAAAAAATAAAATGAAAAATACTGAAGAATATTGAGCTAGTGGACGGACAATAGACATATCATTTCGGACGAACGACAAACGTGCGTAATCGTCTAAATCAAATATCGCACGTTTCCGCATCCAAAGGGCGACCAACCTTATGCTCTTTTTTCCGTCTTCTATTTTCTCTTTCAGTAACTGTATTAAGCTTGAGAAGATTTTTTGAAGGTAAATCATCTTTAGTTAAATGTCGTTTTTCTGCTGTAGTATTACATAATTTATCTTTTAAACTAATGTAGTCTTCAAATTCATCAGAGCAAATTTTTATTGTCGCTAAATTAAAAACGATGTTTTCCCCATATGCTTTCACCCATTTTGCACAAATAATTCCATCAGACTGAAACGCAAAAAATTTAATTTTTTTTTATAATTTTCAGATTTTTTCCACTATAATTATTTCATATATTTACCGTAAATTTAACCATTTGAAATATTTTATAAATTTTTATAATTCAAAATACCTACTTAAATAATTTAAATTCAAAATATTTAAATAATTTTTACATAAATTAAATTATTTGTCTCGGTCATAATGACGTCACAAAATGTATCTTTGGCGACTGTCAGCTTCTAGTTACAATGCCTTCTGTAATATAATATGTGTATGCAGCGCCTTACGGAAGGACAAATTTATCTAATACATTTTCGAATATGCGCTACCTTAAGCGTTGTTCACACCTAAGTAAGTAGATTAGTAGATTAGTAGTTAGTAGAAAAACTTAGTAACTTAGTAAAACAACTTAGTAGCTTAGTAAAACAACTTAGTAGTAAGTGGAACAGGAAAAAAATATAATAATAGGTATTCGTTGGTGTAAAGTAATTGCTTGCCATAAACGTTTGTGTATTTGTATTAAATATGCTATATATAGTGCATACATAATTATATGTATATTCTTAGGTAAAAAATAAACAAGTCAAGTGCAAGTTGTACTTACACAAACAGTATTCCCTACAATCACTTGTTTTTATGGATTTAATGTAGTAATATATAAATGAAAGTATAGATAAAGTATTTTTCTTGACGATTACATTTTATTTTTAAAATAACCCATAATTTTCGATTTCAAAACGATCTTATCTTTATCTCGGTCTGATTACAAGTACCAAAAATAAACAATGATATGTACTGGATGAAATATTTATTACAAAAAATGTTTTAGAAATATACAAGATGAGATTTTTAGAGTTACCATTTTTATTGGTTTTTATCATGTCTCTGTCATTCTCCATAAACATATCTTTTATAAAAAAAGATTAGAGTCCGTATACTGTCTGAAACAAAATCGGGTCACGAGTTTTCAAAGTTCGCCCTTTTTCATCATAAGTTCATCTAAAATAAATTGGAATAAAATAAAATATTGAAAAAAATCATTTAATTCAACATAGAAAGAATGATTAAATTAAAAAATTTTAATTGTTCATTAACACATAACTATGTAACAATAATTAAGTACTCAAATATATGATTATTAATTTTGACATTTATTTGATAAAAAATGGCTGACATGTCCCATTTATATTTAGTATACGGACTATTGTAATAAAATATGACAATAAAAATGAAAATAAGTGGCAGGGACATGGTTTTTATCAAGTTATATCTCAGGCCGGAAATGAACCATTTATGTATGGCAGAATCAAAATTATCTAATTAACTTTTAGAATATAGATGTCGCGACTAAAGTTCTCTAATTTTTAACCGGTTTACGGTCATTGGTGGTATAACACGTGCGCCAACGACCATGACTACCTCTAATACTACGCTGTAGGACGTCAATAATTCCATACAAAGTGTATTAGCTCTATACCTCTTCAAGTTATCTCTTAAAAATAACCCCTTGTTCCATTTTGTCAGTTTTGGTACGGAATACTAAAAAGGTCATAAAACTTCAGTCAGTGTATGAATTTTGTTTAAATATATCTACACTGTTAAAATACGTTTCCAAATACGTTTTTGATAGTTACATATTATAGTATACACATAGCAAAAAATATTCCGAAATTTTACAAATTTTTCGTTGTAAAACTAAAACTGTGAAAATAAAATAATTTAACGTAAATTTTTAAAGAAATAAATAAATGAATAAATAAAAAAATAAAAATATTCATGTTAAATGAATTGTTTAAAAATCAACCACTTACTTTTTTTTAACAGTGCATGTTTTTTCATTTCTTGTTGAAATTTAATGCAAGAGTTTCGTTTATTGGAGGCAATATATTATTTTTACTACTTAACACCAACGAATACCTATTGTTATATTTTTTTCCTGTTCCACTTACTACTAAGTTGTTTTACTAAGTTACTAAGTTGTTCTACTAACTATTAACTACTAACTACTAACTACTAACAACTAATCTACTAATCTACTTACTTAGGTGTGAACAACTTATTTGTCTGGTTTTAAAATATACATTTTGGAAAATTCACCAATTCGTTTTCGGTCGTTTTATCGGTTTGATTTCTAGCAACTTTGTAGGCGTCGTATCTATAAAAAAACAAGTACTAATTCTTAAAATTTAATCATTTAACTTTATAATGTCTAACATTATAATGTCTAATTGTATTGCAAAATGTACAGCTGATTTAAATATAATATAAATAAATATGAAAAGGACATTTTATTATATCTATTTGCATTTTATGCATATGATCATTGTATTGTGCGGTTTTATTGTATCATAAAATTGTCTATTATGGGTACACAATAAGGAATAATCTGATTGTGTACATGTATTTTCAATACCTTAACCACCCTTCCATTAAAATTTACAAATATATTATTTCGAAATTACCGGTAAAAAATTAACGAATTATCGGTAACAATTTTAGAATGATTTTCAATCCATATCACAAACCCTAATCTCTATATCATTATCTTTGTGAATACAATAAGAGGAACGTGATTATCTTTCCCTAAAAAAATACCATTATTTTTGAACTTTTATTTTAAGCAAATCCAGGCACACAATTCGGCTAAATTATATGATTAATTGCATACCAATCAATGATTAATTATATTAACTTACTACCAGTATTTTCAATTTGAGAAGTTGGTTGAAATGTTGGAATTTTTTAATACAGCTGATAAGTGTATTAATTATTTTAATTATTGTATAAATTTTATAATAAATTAATAAATTATTACAGAAGTAAAGTCACCGCATCACATCGGAATAGCAACATTGCCACTATAACAGCCCAATCAATCTTAATTTATTTAGATCTTATTAGTAATTAATATTATTAATTAAATTATTAATATTTTTTATTGGTCATAGCAAATAGAATGACTAGAAGAATGACCATGTTCAGCACGACTACTGCAATAGACTGAAATTATTTACATGTATTTTTTTAATTCGTGACTTAATGTCGTTGACAATAAATAATTCAAAGCAGAATTACAAGTATTTACCGTAAAATCTCCTAACTTTACCTACTGAACCTAACTTTACCATACCACACTTTATGTTAAAAATATTAAAATCTCTTAGCTTATAATGCCTAAGTATTCTTCTGTTAATGACGCACCTGCCTCTAACAAACTACAAGTGTTCTATAAAATTTTCAGACGTTGTCAGTCCCCATTTATTTAAACCGTTAGCTTTTCGCAGTTTATTTTCGTACATTCATGTTTTTAAAAAGTGTGCAAACTTTAGTTGATGTTTCAGAAGCTATAAAGCTTGGGTAGGTAATTTTATCGTATAAAATATTACATAATCTCATAAAGATTTAGAAATACCTCCATAAAGTTAGTCGCCCCCCCCAAAAAAAAAAAATTGCAAAATCCCCAAAAAAATACTAGATAAAAAATCGATGTATTTTAGGTGCAAATTAGGTGTGCTAATAAAAAATTAGGTATTCTTACCGTGTTCGAGAAAACGTGGAAAACAAAAGGGACGGCTAGGTTTACATAAACCTATAGCCGTCCCGTCCCATAGGTAAAAGAGAGTGTTTTCGGTAATTTAAAGTATGGAGAATTAGGTGTAAATTAGATACTTTTCGACTATGCTGACAAAAATTTTGTAAAATGAAAATTTAAAAAAAAATCCTAAAAAATATTTTAAACCATGGAAGCGCTGTGTATAACGTTAATAACGTAGCTGCAATGTTCTGTGCACTTCCAGTTTTTCTTTTTACATAAGCAGTTTCCACTACAATCATTCTTGCTATTTTACATTAATTTAAACTTTACAAGTTCGTTGTAGGTTTTCGATGCAACAGGAAATCTAATTCAAAATGCAACCCATGTTCGAGTACCTTCATTAAGGAAGTGTTCTTATTTTTCGACGAAAATAATTGCAATTTCCAATCATTTTTTTCTTAGTGATTTTATAACTAGAGGTATATTTTGTTCTTACTTTATTAAATAAAACATTTAAAATTACTAAAAGTTTTTGCTTTTCCCTCATTTGTATTATAAAGGGCGTTGAAGTGGAGGTCGCAAAAAAGAGGATGAAACAGTAACACTGATAAGTTCGGTCCAAGACATTTGAAACAAAAATTTCAAATGGTATATTATTACAAATTGTGTTCTCCAGTGTGTAAATTAGAATACCTATACGCCTTTAAAAAAAAATCACGTTTTAGGGCAGGAAACTCCGCGCGTGCAAAAGAAACGCCCCCATTTTCTTACTTCGTTTATAAACTGTAATACTGTTTGGGACTGTTAGCAATTTTTATTCAACTTTATTTTTACGTTTTCCATTAAAATTATGAAAAAAAAATCGATTTATTTTGTACTTTAATACTTTGATTTATTTACTTTACTTTACAAAGAACTTTGATTTATTTAAAATGAAATTTAATACAACATAAGGCCTTTCTTTAAACATAATAACTCAGATTAAATCAATAAAGCTCAAGTCAAATTAAGCTCAATAAACTGGAATGACTTCAAAAATTGGGATAAAAAATTAGTTTTTTTCAAATATCTCAAAAACGGTATGACATAGATAAAAAGTTTGAATTAGTCATATTGCTATGTTTAAAGACCCGTTTATTGATAATAAATTTGTTGAAATTACACCAACACAGGTGGTTGGTGATTAAAATTTGGGCATTAATTTTTCAAAAAGAGAGTAAAGTATAAAATATTTTAAAATTTACTTTACAGATTTTAAACCTACGTAAAAATATCTACTTGACCTGTTTCTGCCTAATTTCCTAGTATTAAGTCTAGGGGTAGCTAATTAGAGGGTAACTTTGTCGACATAATCGTACTATTCGAGCAATTCAAGACCTTCTTCATGGAAAGTAGTTTAAGAATTAAGACAATAAGAATAACGCAGTATTGAGATTAGGCTTGTTCTATAACATACTAAAATTTCATCAGAATCGATAGGTCCGGCATTGCTAAATAATTAATAATTAAAATTTAAAAATGACGATGTAACAAAATGTATGTATTGAAGTAGGAGATGACATTAAAATATGTTTTTTGATTGGCTGATTTAAATTAAAAATTATAATGAATAATTTCACACAACTTTCTGTGGACTGGCGAAATACTTTCGCGGACCGACGATTCAGAAACACTGTTGTAGATAGTGACCGATATAGATGTACCAGAACAGCAATTTTTGAGGAACAATGTGTGGGCACATTTAGCAAGCATGTATATTTACTTGCCAATAACATTACAGGTTCTTGGAGGATATTACTCAAGATGGCCGCCTTATAGATGATGAAATTGTGTGGATCCTACTCAGAACTTAAAGATTAAAACTTAAACAATATGTAAAGCAAAATTGATGCTTTTGTCCGGCGTGTCCATATCTAACGAATATTTTGCATTAATCTGCCTAACTAAAATGACTGAAGTACTTCACTCTTAAAAGTCTAAATAGGTATGGGTGTCGACAGAAAAGTCACAACCTGTTAAAATTAGGTATACTTGTGAAATAAGAATACGGTTATTTTGAAGTCGTTTGATAAGCAAAGCAACCGATACCCTATGTTGTAAAATAGACTATTTTAAAGGAAACGGCTAGACGAATTTCTACTAGATTTTGCTGAAATAATACTGAAATCCTAAAAAAGGATTCTGAAGTTAAAATTCCTCTCTAGGATTCTTAAAGAAAAAGTGAAAAATAAATGGCTGGACGGATCTTGATCAAATTTTGCTCAAACATTACTAAGGTCCCGAAAAAACGAATGTGAGGTTGAAATAACCCCCTAGGGTGCTGGGGACCCAAAAAGGATTCAAAATGTGAGGCTAGGCGGGTTTTGACTAAATTTTTTTCAATCAATACAGATATTTTAAAAGAATTAAGGTGAGATTAAAATTGTCCCTTAGAGTTCTGCAAACCTACCAAACGCAAAAAGTAAACGGCTGGGCGAGTCTTGACAACAAATGTTGTTCAAATATTGTTAACAAATCAACGCGAGTTTCAAAATGTTCTCCAGAACCTTCGGATTTAAAAGGCCCGAAATTAAATGGCTTTTAAAATAATCAATAAGGGCAATTACTGAAAGGTCTCAAGGCATGAAAATTAGGTACACAGTTCAAATATGAACATATCTACATTAGAGTCGTCCTATTAGCAGAGCGGAGCACTATAAGAAACGGATTTTATAAAGAAATTCAGAATATAAAATTTACATGTAAAGTGAGTTTGAAATTGACCCCCAGCACTATCGAATTAAATAAAATTAAATATTTGAATTTGGACAATATTTTATGAAAATTAGATATGCTAATGAAATATGAATGTTATTAATCTAGAATCTTTAGAAGAGCAAAGAGAAGCACTATACAGAACTAATTTTATATAGAATTTTAGAATATCAAATTTAAATGAACCTTTGGTCAAAAATGTCCGTCAGTATCATCAAATAGGACCCGAGTTAAAAAGCTTAGGAAATTTTGAAAAAATTTAACTCAAATATTATTAAAATCGCTAAAAAAAATGAAAATGAAGTTAAAATTGTCCCCTAGGCTGTTGGTGTCCCAAGAAAGGCCTAAAATAGAAATTAATAAACAATAAACTACTGTATCATGACGGTGCCGAAACTAGCCATGCTATAGAAATATTAAGATGGCTACTTGAGAGTCGTTTGATGAGCGGAGCTAGGCTAATTGATTTCTTACAGAATTTCTGAATATCTAATTCATAATAAGATAATATTATAAAAACCAGTGGTATATTTCTTACAAGTCTATATAGTTCTTTTTTCGTATTCGTATATTCTATAAAATTGAAATATTAGAGAAATAAAATTGACAACCTCAGTAGCTGTAGCTTTTGTAATGGTAAAACCATTTTTGTTTTTGTGTGTCTTCAAAATTCTCATTATATTTTACTAATTTTTTACATTTTCCTTTTGAAAATTTCATGAGCTTGTTTTCTATATACACACACTTACACAGAAACATGCTTTTACTTTTTTATAAAATAGGGAATTTAGGAGTAAATAATCACCGTATGATATCCAATCAGAATGAAATTGCTAACAGGCAAAATTATGTAAAAATCGAAATATTTAACATTTGTTAATATAGGTACTATCGGAAATCGTATTCGTGACTGGAACAGTCAAATTTTTCGTTGAAATAAAACAAGTGAACAAGTACGACAAGTATGATAACAAAATTAAAATCCTTACAATATTTTCAAAGGATCATTAGTTCATTATAGGATTTGTGACAATAAAAAAAATTTGCATAAATTGTTATCCCTAAATGACATATGCCATTAACCTAGAATACATACACTAAATTAATTTCGCCTGTAGCATTTAATAATAATAATATGTCCAGTCGAAGAAGTAAATCTCTGAATTAGTTGTTTAATGAAATACTAATTAATGATAATCATATACATCTCATACTCCTATGTGATCGTCACAAGTTCTAATAAAGTTACAAGTGACTCTTAATTATAATTGTTGCATTGTTTATATGTTTATACTTTGTACGTTTCCAGATATTTATTGTAAGAAAATCAAAAAGGTACATATTTACTTATCTAATCGGATAAATACATAATTTGCTTATTATATATCCATACATTATTGTAAAATATCTTTTGTGTAACTTGATTTTACTACTGAAATGTCATTCGATTTACTGTTATTAATGATGATAAATGTGTACAAATAAAATTGACAATTTTTTCTTCGTTGGGTATATAATGGTCTTGAACTTAAAAGTCAAGAATTTTATTATTATATAATATGAATAATGCAATGTTCTAGGTGTGCATGGCCCGATCTTGACATTGTAGGTAAACTGTAAAATAATTACAAAAATAGTTAAAACAGGATTTTTTACAATTATTGTATGTGTTGTACTGACAATGAGTGAAATATACAGTATGTAAGTAATCTTTTAGTCCGATAGACATGTAATAATTCTATTGGGATCTGTCGAATGACGGTATGACATCTGGTGTTGAAAAATCAGACTATTCTTAAAGTGCATTTGCTGAAATGTCATTTATGAGCTGAATTTTGTAGATCTAAAAATACATACAAGTGATTTAATTTTTCCATTCATTTACAGTTCTCCAGTTATTTTATGACGTTTGCTATTTAAATTTGACGTTTGTATACTCTAAATTGTAATATTCACTAACTTATTCACGCATTTTTTTCATATTTTAACCACATTTTAACTGTTTTACAGATCTCAAATTTTCTCTTCTTCAACAAAATTCCTTTGCTACGAACTTGTGTGAATCCAAATACAAACAGTTCTAATATTTATCATTTTTATAGCGCTGGTTACTATACATAATACTAATGTTATTGCACTTTTTGTCAGCCATTTTTCTGAAGCTCCTCCTTTTGGACAGATCCCAATAGCACAGCTGGATATGTACATAAGTTATCATTGGAAACATTTATTTTTTCCTGAGACGAAGTTTTCTGGTTTGTAAAGTAAATAGATACAGTTAATATTCTTTGAAAGTAATTATTCCGAAAACTGTGTGGGATGCTTAGTAACAAGTAATTAGCACTATAATAAAAGTTATGATTATTAAAACTAATTGATTGATTTTTGTAATAGTCCAAGCAAATTAAATTCTTACGTTACAAAATTAGTATCTGGAAGGGAAGATATGGAAAAGATAGGAAAAAATCCGTAGAATTCGATGAACTATTTTTAAACAGCTGAATCATGTGGGAAGTTCCTCAAAATGGCGACCAAAGAAGGCCAAAAACAGATTTTTTGCATTTTTAAAAAGACTGAATTTCGTACAAAAAAATGTTTTGTGCAAAAGTTGTAGAACTATTTAATATCAACAGCATGAGACTAATTTCATGAAAATTAGTGCATAAACGAATTAGTTATCGCCAAAAAACCGCCGAAAATCTCGATTTTTTCAATTGCTTATACTTTAAAGGGACAAAAATATTTTTTTATGAAACTTGGCAAAAGTATAGTTCCTGGCAAGTAGAATAGGAGCGTTTTTGAAAAATTGCAAAACAATAGTTTAGTAATTTTTGCAAAAATCAATTTTTTTGAAAAAAAACGTTTTCGCAGAATTTGATTTAACCAGGTTCTGGACCACCTGCAGACACGTTTACGGGCTTAAAATTTTCTTAAAGATTTGTAGTAATTGAACTGAGATTCAGAGTTCAATTCACAGTTCACTTGAAGATGGTTAAAGAAACCGAAAACTAGTCTGTGAAAAAGTATTTTTCTATATTTAAGTGAAAATTTGACAAAATTAAACATTCTTCGCCATATAAAAATATACCATGTGAGTTTTTTGAGAGTTACCATTTTTATTACAACCAAATTTGTACGATAGAAATGGTAGGTACTGGAAAAGGTTCTTTTCTTGGATGTAATGGAAATATAACCAACCAGAACACTATCGATTGAAGTAGCCTCAAGTACATATGCATATTTTTACCACCTAACTGATAAATTAAAGAAAAATTAAAAAATTAAACTTGGGTAAAAAACTTTTTTGCTCATTTATGTCGTTAATTAATGCATTAGATCAGTTTAATCGAAAAATTAATATATAGTCTCATTTAAAAATCTATAAGTTTGTATCATAAGTATAAAATGACATTTTTATAGTTTCTTTTCTATTTATTACAATAACTAAACATCCAATATTAAACAAAATAGTTTTTTAATGATTCAAAAGCATACAAGAAAATAATTTTCAGTTTTTAAATCTTAAAGTAGGTTTTTAATGACACAACTTACTTAAATACATACCACTGATTCACCTCTAATCAATCATTCTTTGGCATTTACTCGTACGTTAAAAATTCTAACTTTGAAAATTTATTTCTTCTAAACTACACGTTAGAAATTATTCAAAAGAGTGTCAGTGAATACATCATATCTTTCTCTATAATATACTAAAATTTCAAATTCTAAACTTGGAAAATTTCAAGTGATCGATTCACCTTAATATAAAAAAAATTTGAGAAAAATCTTTAAACTATTAAAAACTACATTTTCATCCCGTAGCTGCAGCCAAGCTAGTAGTGATAATATAAATACACTCATTTGTTACATATATAATAATATTTTTCCAGACCGAGAACAAAGTGTGTTCGACATTATAGTGGGGGGCAACCCAAATAGGTACTCAAAATAAGTTGGAGTTATGAATATTAGTATAAATCATTTGATCTGAGTTATATTTAAGAATTTCTAGTTTTCTTTCTTTCCATATATAATATATAATATTTCTTTCTGGCAGGTACGTTGTATTTATTAAGTTTCTGGTAAAACGGAAGTTATTTTTTTTGTTTTTGTAAGATCGAAAGTGTTCTGCTCGCTGGGTTTCAAAATTTCTGCCAGTTGGGCCGATGTAGAAGCTATCGCATTTATGGTAATTTAATTTACAGGTCTTCAATTTTTTAAGTTGGTTAATTTTTGTTTTCTTGATATCTATATACAAAATTTCTTAAACTGAAAAAAACTAAATTTTAAAATTTCAAGTCTCATGAAAAATTATATATTACTATAAAATCAAAAAGTATTTAAAGTAGGTACTAAAATTTCAAAAAATTCAAAGTAGATTTAAAAAATGCAAAACAAGTATTTTTAGCAAAATAATTTGAGAAATATATTCATATAGTTATATAGAACATAAAGATAATACTCTATTACAATATCCTCTTTAAGACAATTAGCGCTTTTAACATAGTAAATACCTTATTCCATTATCTCCAATTTACTTGTAAGCAACAATACTAAAACACAAAAAATATAAATAAATAATTTCTGTATTTTATTGAGTTATTAATTAGCAAAAGAAATAATGGAAGGTACTTATATACATACTTTAAAAACCACATACAGTACAAAACCAAACTAGAACAAGATTCTAGTTCGATATACATTCACAATTATGATGGCGGCTACACTATGACAGACAGACGTACAACGATGCCATCTGATTAAAAATACAATAAACAGGAATTACATACGAACATTTTTGTTTTAAATCAATCATCAATTGATTATTATTAGTATTTAGTAATTTTTTATTTAAAAAAAAAGTTGACATTGATCAAGTAAGTTTTAAATCACGTTAAAAAAGTATTACTACATTATATTATGTACGAGTAGGTACCATCGATCTTTTAATGATAATGATATATCTATTTGATCTAATGATCTCAAAAATATAATAGAGATTGATTATTGATTATCCTCGTCTTCATGTAAGTTTGCGATTACGATCCAGTCACTTAGGTAACGTTGCATACATATCTGCAGTAGGTATTAGCGATTGTACTTACGGATGGTGTAGCGTGGTACTTATGTATAATAATGATTATGTTAATTGATAAATAAGTAGCAATTTCATCAATCACCCCGATTTAATAATGATATTTATCGCGCGCAATGGTATGTTACATTATTGTTATTTCGTTTACAGTATAATTTATTAAACGTCATTACAGTACGATACAAAATACTATGGTCATATTTTTTAGTGTTCTGTACTTTAAAAGAACAAAAGGAATTATTATAGGACCATTCATAGGCCAGGCGCACATTGACCAGGCGCACATGAACTATGCCGCGTCTCACCTTCTTTGATGCGGCATCTCTCCCGTAGGTGTGGGAGAGACGCCGCTTTGCAGGCTCTACAAAAATGTTAATTATGAATCCTTTATGACTCAAAATTTACAATTATTTATAAATAATTGTAAAGAACAATGTTTAGATTTATTGTGTACCAAATTTCAAATCAATTAAATGCTTACTTTAAGAATTATCAAGTGTTTTCAAAATGTGCGGCATCTCTCCCGCATTCACCCTATATCACTAATAAATGATTTAAAATTATTTTGGACAAAAATGGGGGGGAGGGCAGTTTGGTCAAAAGGAAATTTTAATTAATCCATCGTGTGAGGTAGTAATTAAAAGAAGTATCTCTCCGAATTCTAAAAATATTTTATTATTTTTATTATTTACTAAAAATAGCCATTATTCTTCTCTTCTTCTAGTTTTCTAAAGCTGAAATTACCAGCGTATCTCTAATGGTAAAATTAGAAGCCGTATCAAGTAAAAGTTGTATATATATATATATGTTCAATGAAGAAGTTTCTTAGTATGGATCAGTGATTTTCAAAGTGGAGATCGCAGAAACCATTGATTATAAATCACATACCCATTTTCTACATATTTTCTACCAGTTTTTATATATTTCGAGGGTCCTTCGAAATTTTTAAGTACAACGAGGAGGGGTGCACGGGCCGAAACGTTTGAGAGCCACTGGTGTGAAAAAATGTTTGAAATCCGTCAGTATAAAATAGAGAACTAGAAGATTAATAGACTACGAGCTGGATGGAATTGAGCGTGCAAAATATGAGGACCGCCATTTATCCGGCAATTGTTTTGATCTCAGAAAAGCTTGCAGATTATAATTCTGGATGTTGCCAGAAATTTTACTGGTTCATTTTTTTATACCCCTTCCTTTCTAGATATCAAAAAACTACTGAAGCAAATGATTTGGAGCAATTTTATTGATTGTTTTAGTGGCAATATCAAGTTTTTTCTCACGATTAAAAGTAATAATAGCTAGATAAATGAAACAGCATCAAAAAACAATTAATAAAAAGTCCAAAATATACGATAAAAAAATTTTTAAAACAAAAAAGCAAATTTTAATATAAGGTAAATATACGAAAACAATATAAATAATCATCTTTTTTTTATTTCGACAGTTCGATGCACATTTACAGCCTTACAGGGCTAAATCCAAAACTCTGGCACAGACTGCTTCGTTATTTGCCGTGGGTACAAGTCACCATTTTTGTTTTCATAGCCAATAATCAATTGCCTCAAATTGTGTTTTATCAGCATTTAGCCAAATATATGTATGTTTGTGCCGTAGCTCTTAGCAAATGTAAATGCAAAGCATCGGATGTGAAAATTACTTTTAATAAATTTAAGTCGAAGCAGATATTTTGAGAAATCAATTTATTTATACCGAAGTTGTTTTCGCCAAATTTTGGGCCGCCAAATGACAACCGTAAATATATTTATTCTTATAAGAATCGTCGAATCATAGACCTAAACAACCTAGTCGTGCTAGCTTTTTCCAGAAATAAATTCCGAGAATGAAAACATTTGTATCGGCGCTGAGGATTATGAAATGAGTAGATTGGATTTTTACTGATTTGCTTTACAGTATTTTTGCTTTATTAGTGTACAGGCAGCCATACTCACAAATAGTTCTAGGAAAGTTCACCGACATAAAGTTCATCGACAACAATTCACCGACTAAAAAACTCACCGAATCTATAGGATTATGATTTCTGATTACAATAAAAAACATTATATAGTGTTCACAAAATCACGGGTCATATTTTACCCACAGATTACTCATTTGATTCGATAAACATTTAGGTTATTTACTCAGAATTGAGACTACCACTTTTTGGCTGTAAAAACAAAACTGATGGCCCGATTTTAATTATTTTTGTTTTTACTTGTTCGGTATTGCGCGGGATTGGTGTTTTCTTTCTAAGTCATCTCAAATAAAATAGGACCATCAGTTTTGTTTTTAAAGCCAAAAAGAGATATTCTCTATTCTACACAGAGGTAGTCCCAAACATACATATGTTTGGTTAAATGCTCATCAAACACAATTTGGGCCGATTGATTATACCTTATTGGCTATGAAAACAAAAATGATAACTTGTACCCACGGCAAATGACGAAGTAGTCTGTGCCAGAGTTTTAGATTTAGCCCCGTAAATGTGTATCGAATTGTCGAATTAAAAAAAGTTAATTACTTGTATTTTTTTCGTACATATATTATCACGGAAAAATAAAATAAAATAAATAAATAAAGAAAGTTTATACTAAATGGTAGAAAAAGATATATTTGGCGACGTTGTGACAGATTGGTAAATTAATTGATTAATTGAGCGTGACTTAAAAAAAAAATAAATTAAAAAGAAATTTATAAATTTTTAATTTTGATGTAGGGCTCTTCTACTGTGACGCGAATCAGCCCTTATTCTAGAGTCAATGACGTATTTTCATTAAACGAATACAAATATATATTCTAATTGAAACTTTGAATTAGCAGAAGTCGCGAGGGAGAACAGCACCCGGACCCGAAGGTGCACGTACGGAATATTAGCGTTATGTCAATTATCGAATTATTTAGTTTAAATTTTAAAGCTGAAAAGGTTTTACTGTAGTTATGCCTGTATGAAATAAAATAAGTATTAACAAATAAAGATAACATTTATTAAATTTAATTATTCAAATGTTCACAAAATTTTGCCTACAGCTGTAGTAAGTCAGGTACGAAAATACATTAGATTATTATTTTAATTTAAGTATGTGAAATATTGTAAAATTGTTTTCAATATTTAATGGAAGAAATATGACGCAATAATTTGCTTAAAATAAATTGACAATACACTCAAAAAAAAACCTTAGTAAAATTTAATAAAATTCGTATTAAAATTTGCGTCAAACAAGGGTCGTTGTCAATTTTAATAAAATAAAATTGTAGAAAATTTTATTTTTTAATCACTATTTTTAATGTTTTATTTAACAACGTAATTGTTGATTTAATTGTTTTAACCATTTTTTGGTGATAAACTAAGAAGAAGATATTTTAACTACTATTTTAGCATAATAGACTTATAAGGATTTATTATTAAACAATTACGTACTGATACTAACCCTACAATCACTATATTTACTTGTACTATTACTGTACTTATCGTACAATTATTTTATTGCTGATTTACTATAAATAATATTAAATGTATAATTTCTTCATTGATGATTTACTTTTTTTAATTGTTAATTTAACTATTTTTATTGTTTAGTTAGATAAGGATAGCTAATAATAAACACAAATATTTGATTGAAAGAAAATTTTATTTAAATTCTTTTCTTTTACATTTTTAATACAAAAAAAAATTACAGTAATGCAACCATTTAGACTAATTTAGAGTATTTGACAATAACTTCTGATTTAACTGAAATTTAACAAAAAAACTGTTCCATATATTTTATTTTTTTTTTATATTTAGTGATTTTTATTTATTTTTAATAAATTTGGAAAGTAGTGTCCTCAAAAAAATTATACTATTTAATTTCAAATGAAAAAATTGCTGCGAAACAGTATCATTGTAATGACGTCACAATTTGGAAAGAACCACATTAGTGTGAATACTTTTACCTCAAAACACACCATATCAGAGTACAAACGAGTAATTATTTGAATTTTAATCGATTATTATTACTGTGTATTTAAGCTAATGAAAATGATCAAAATCGATATACTTGTCTACAAATTGTGACGGCACTAAAGTGATAGCACTGATAGCTTTTGTTTTTGATCAATTAAATTACTGTTGAAAATAAAATAAAGCTCGTAAATAATAATTAGCAAATATTTTTACGTTTGACTATTAAAATCAATACAGATAGAATTTATTACAAATTAAATTAATCACTTCCGATGAATTTCAAACACACTGAAGTATCCTATTTTATAAAAGTTTATAAATTGATAAGAAACTAAAAATTTTAAAAATATTTAGGACGAAAATATTTCTTCCCATTTGGGTTAGAGTAACAATGAACAGGAGGGCCATCAAATTCAGTTATGCTTATTATCAAATGTTTCTCGTTTCCATTTTTAATTTCATATGCTTGAAAATGTGTAGAATAAGAGGATACATATATTTCTTCGCAAATTATATATATTTTGTTATCATCTGTTTTAAATAAATTTTTAATCTGATAAAGTTTCATTTTCTCTTTTGATATACTTACGTAATAATCTCTTTTATAATTAACTTTCCGATATTTAAGAGACTCAAAACAAATTAATGTATCTAAATTTTCAAATTCATTTATATTTTCAATTGATAATGAGGAACGAATGTCTTTAAATAATGTTTTAGATTTCGGTATTTCACTTATTTCAGAAGGAATACCAATATTATTGTTTATCCTACTGCAAAATGACAAAGAAAATTTAATATCTAAAGATAAAGGTAAGTTTGTTCGTGAAGTTATGTTATTACAGTAACTTTTTAACACTTTATGTTTAGCTTCATATTTAAAAGAGGAAATATGTTTTAAAGGCCCAACCATTTTCATTATGAAAGGATAATGTAAAACAAAGTGAAATTTTGGTTTTAAATGATCATCAAATAAATCCATATATAGAGAATGGTGTAAGGAAATGGTTTCAGTCAACTGTTCTAAATCAGAATTTGTAAAAGTGGATTTCAACACAAAATAGATTATTTTATTTAAATAGGTAAATAATAGCCAATGTTGATCATCTAAAGGAATAAGATCTCCAATTATTAATGGTAAAAAATGACAAAAGTTCCACATTTCTTTAGCGGACATATTAAGTCTATTTCGCTGTAAATGATCCATTTTAATTACTGGAGGTTTATTCCCTAATTCTGTTTTGCCATAGTTAAAATACTGTGTGCGATTATTTAAACAATCCAATGAAAAAAACTTTTTCCTAATAATAAATTGCAAGAATATTTTACAAATAACGTAATGACAGACACCTTCAAATAGATCGTGCATTATATCAACACTATAGTTTTCTGTCACATGAAAACTAGGTATATCATTAAATACTGAAATTTCTCGAATTCCTGTGTGAATGACTCTATCTTCTTGGTTAGAGTACGAAGATATATCTTGATCATAGTTTTCTTTAGTTCGGCGAAATTCAGAATGATCTGTTATATGTCGCTGAGAATTTAATTTGGAACATTTGCAGATTCGGCAAAAATAATTAGAATTGAATCCCTTTACAAATCCGAGAATAGTATTGAGACCTAGATTGTCGCCAAGAACTAAACCTAATACGAAATAAATATTTTTAGTTTGTCCTGATTCTAAAGTTATTGTGACTCCAAATTCCTCTAATTCCCTTAATTGTTCAACTAATTTATAAAATATAGAATTTACTCCATGTATTTTATCCTTACTGTAAAATAAGAGGCCAACAAATATGTTTTGCAATTCTGAACAAATCCACTGAGGTAATGTTGGAAAACTGTAATATATAGCACCTTTGGAATGTACCCCAGCGTGTGTCCCTAAAGGATTATTTGATTCAAAATCATCAAAATACATAAAAAATGGTATCGAATTGTTACGTTTGTTTTCTGGAAAGCTAGATATTTTATTTTGCCATAATTCAGATGTTATAAAATGAGGCACAGAATTCGACACAATGTTTTCTGTATTTTCAGCTACTGCTCTATATACTCCAGGTATTTCAAAAAAATTTTTAAACTGAAACTTTAATGGTAATATAGAACCCTTAGATTCTAATATTTGAAAAGATGAAGATAAATTTTTATGAGTAATTGATATTTCATTATTTATAATAAACTCTTCAGGACTTTCATATAGATTTTTATATTTAACAATTTGTAAGAATCTATCAAATGTTTCACATTGTTCAAAAGAATTTTTTATTACATCTAAAATTTTTTCAAACTGGAATTTTACACTATCGTCTAAGATATTTGAAAATAGTTTATATAATTCCTTTAACATAACATTCATCAAAATATCTTTAAAATCATTAAGAACTTCTTCAACTAATTTTCTGGTAAGGTTCATTTTACCATATAAAGTGCACGTAAAATTTAAAATAGCCTTTTCAATTAAAGAAATAGAGAAATTTAGGTCAGTATCTCCTTGTGTAGAGTAACCAGAACTAGCACTATGTTTGGACCTTGAACTATCACTATTATTTGAAAATGTGCTCTTTTCCTTACAATTGGAAATTTCCGAACAATCTGAAATATTTTTTTTAAATAGATCTTTACAACTTCTTGTGAAATGTCTTCGAAAACTTTTCAAATTGTACGTTTGCTTACAATTAAGGCAATAATAATCACTAGTTGATTTTAAATTATGTATAAGTTTGTAATGTAAAACAATGGATTCTATATCTGAAAAACTCATCGAACATAAATGACAAACCAACATTATTGATTATAAATTCAAAAAAATTAAAGTTCAAATTCTTTGAATTACTAGGGAATATAAAATATATAGTATAAAAACTATAAAAGGAATATAAACGAGTTAACGAATAAGTAGTAAATTATCTTTTGTAAGTTAATTCTTGTATTAAAACTGCAATATCTGGAGACATTCGTTCATCACCGTCAATTTCATAAAAAAAATTTTGAATAAATATCCAAACGTTTTTGCATGCTTGCGGATATTTTAAATTAAGAACAAAAAAAATTTTAAAGCAGATATCTATAGCTGCAAGTAATGAGTCAAATTTGTATTTTATATCATAGTAAACAATAAAATTCTTATTATTAGAATCATAAATAATTATTGGTTGTAAAGAAAGATTTTTTGTTCGTAGTTTCAAGGAAAGTGTATCGATTGATGGATAAAATTCATTTACCGAATCAATTTGTAGTAAAAATGACTGTTGAGAGTCTTTAATAGAAAAACGACCAAGTTTCTTCTTTTTTGCTGGTGTTTGTTTTTCTTCAAAGTTCTCTTCTCGATAACAACGAATAGCAGGAACTAATAATGCGTGTAATAAATTAAATGTTATTATTTCTTCTTCATGACTGTCTAAATAAAAAAAAAAAAAAACCAATTAGGGAAAGAGAAAAAACATACAGTTAACAAAACTTAAATTAGTACATATAATATAGTGTTTAAAATCAATCATCAATCAAACAAAATAATATTACTAAAATTAACATTTTATAAAATGCAATGATTGTTTAATTTTCACCACTTACCCGTTAAAGTATCCGTATTTAATTTCTTTAAAAGATTTTGAGCTTCTTTATCTTTAATCCGGGAGTTGTATATACTGATAATTTTGTTTTTAAAAATATCCCATTTATCGTAGAAGTTTTTAATCTTTTCTGGATATAATTTATCAAAATCTTGACTTATCTGAAATAAATGTATTATGTAATCATTTATTAAAAATATAATTACGAAATATTTACCAATAAAAATCCTGATGAATGTTTTAATAGCGGCCAACGCTCAAGAACTGGGAGTAGTTTGCCTGTCCTTTCAATAATTTCTTTTCTTCTAATAGGGAATGTCCTCGACCATTTGATTTTTACTTCTTCCCACGGTTCTTTATATAACTGCAACCATCTAATGTCAGCTAGAAAGTCTAAAAGTCATTTAAACGTAAGTAGAAATATAATATGATAAATTACGCGAGTAATATTGTTTATAATATTTTTTACCTTCATCAACAATTAGATTATGCAAATTGTCTAGCTCTGAATGAGAATGAGAAATATTTTTCGGAATATTTTCTGATTGAACAAGTCCAATTTTCCTATATCTTCTTTTCTGATTATAATAACGACTATAAAGGCGACCACCTGGATTTTCTATTGAGCCATGTTTCGGTGGAATATAATAAATATTCTATAGGTACATATAAAAAAAAATAAATAAAAAATGACTTAAAATTATCTTCACAACAATTATTACCTCATCTTCATTGAAACGTGCAGCAATTTTTTTTGAAATGTCGGAAAAGTATTTTCGGGAAATATTTTTATAATTACTTAAGTGATATGATACAATAGAGTCAATTAAAATATTTCTGGATGTTTCTCCTAAGCTGTTATTCTTTTCAAAATCTTGCAAAACAAAATTACCAGCCGGGAATGTTTTTAAAATTATATCAATATCCTAAAAATTATCCTGCAATGTAGCCTTGAGAGTATTCACCAAAAAATATTAAGGGGGGGGGGGTAAGGTTTTAAAACTTTTTTTTTGCATTTTTTTTTAAATTTTTTTTCTGAATGTACAACATGTCGAGCGTGTTGTGTCAAAATTTCAAGTAAATCCGAGCAAAACTAATGAAGATACAGCGTTATGATGTTCACCGCAAAACAACTTTTTTTCGAGGCGCCTCCGGAGATTCGCTCTCACGGACTTATTAATTGATATTTGTAATTGATAATTTTTTCAAGGATACTTCAGATGTTATACTATAACGTGTATATGAAATAAATAAACCAACATTATTCATATCTCCAAAAAAAATCATGAAAATATGTCTTTTTTTCGCTTTTAAAACCTTACCCCCCTTAAATCACTATAAAAATAACAACAAATACAAATATTTACTAATATTTCCGAAAGCTAATGTTATTTTTTGAACGGCTATGTTACAAAACAAAATTGTAGTTCATAAATGCGATACGCGAGAACGTAATAGTTTTTTGAATTTACTTACAAATGGTTCTGAATCTGAATTTGATGATGTAGAAGTTGAAGAAGTATTGCTAGGTGTTGAACAACGTGATAATGATTAAGAATCCGTAAAATTATTATTAAAAATTATATTTTCAATATCTTTTTCCCTGTTGCTTAAATTAGGATCCAATATATTCTAAAATAGTGAAAATTATATTATTTGATAAATCCTTCCAAATAATGTGTTATAAAAACTACTAGAATTTTTATAATTAAACTGAATTACAGAATTTGATAACACAAAATCGCAACGAACATAATTATAATCGTTAGATTTCAGTAGTTAACAATTAAATTTCAATAGCTAATAAATTTATTTAAAATGTTGTTACGAACTGTTTAATATTTTAAAATTTTAAGGTACATAATTTGAAAATCAACAAAGCATAACTACATACTATACTTTCAGAATATAAAACGGCTTTAATTTTTAAATTTCGAATTTAGGAAAAACGAACATTGTTATTAAATACAAACAAATAAAAAAAACTAACAGTTAAGTTTTGTTTTCTCCATTCTGTTAATTTCTGTCTGAAAGCAATTTTTACGCCAATAGTGCTGTTTGAGAAAATTTCGTCCAAATCTTTTTCTAGTAAGGCCTTTAATATTTCTATATTAATCGATTGCGATATAAAATATGAATAAAAATCCACAAATCCCCAAGAATGCAGTAAATTTTTCAGTTCGTCATTTTCTGAAAGCGGATTTTCTTCGAATTTCTGAGAAATTCCTTCACATTCCAACGCCCTAACGTCTTCAGCACTGCTAGAAATATTATCCATGCTAGAAATATTATACATTTAATTACATTTACAAAAAAATTAAGAAAAAATAACGTCTTAACTTAATCATTAAAACGTGGCGTATGTGTTGGCGTACTTTTAACAATATGGGTAAATTGAAATATAATATGTGGTGCAATATTTTCGATGTTTACCACAAAAAAGAAACAATTATGTATACAAACAATTATTTTATTTAAAGAGTTAAAGCTCAAACACGTATTTTTTGTTACACGTGAAAGGTTAAAGTAGATTGCTTATAGAACAACCGAAAAACGTTTTTGATATTACCGATTAAAAAAAAAAAAAATTATTGCATCACATACTATAACTTCAATTTTCCCAACAATATTGTTTTAATATGAAATTAATATGTAAATATCCAATTATCTAAATATTTTACATACCTTTTTTATGTAAATCACTTTTTTAAGGGAAGTTGCTTAAATAGTTTGATGCAAAAGAACGCATACATTCACTAACAAAGTAACAAACACAATACAAACGCCAAGTTTTGTTTATGCGCAGGGATACGAAATTCGAATATAGCGCTCGAGGTGGATAATATGCCAGTTTAAATTTTAAAGTACACCCTCGGATAAAATTGTAATATACCACCCGTTTTTTTTTAAATATCTCATTTAACATATTTTAATATTATATTAGATAAACTCATTTCATTTTTGTTTAATACAATTTTTTTCTTATTAAATACATTCCGAGTGCAACATGCTATTTCAGATCATATCAAGAATGTATTTGAAAACTTCTTTGATTCAGATATTTTAGAGAATTATTGAGGGAGTTTTATAAAAGCTATTTGAATTTCTAAATTAGTCGACAAAGTACATCTGAAAAGAATGGCAGAAACTGAATAAAAAAAAAGTGGAAAAAATATATATACAATATTTCTCTTAAACAATACTGTTAAAAGATAAGAGGCGCTGTTTATTTTGTTCGGAAGTGTACATTCTATAGCCACTGTATATATTTTAGACAAAGGTGCTTTGTACTTTATAAAAGAAAGAAAATACTTTTTTTACGTATGTTAAATTTTCATTCATTTATACCATTTTTTTAACTATGTATCTTATTTTAAATTACAATATTTAGGTACTTTGTTGTCACTTGATTTGATATTCAAAGTTAGCGCCAAAACTGAATTTGGTCGATATATATGTATATGTGTGTATATGTACATAAGTCGTACAAGTTTGTACCAGGCTCTGTATCAACAATGTATTATTATCAGTTAACAATTTTTTTAACAACGACATTGTTGAGTTATAACGTTAATTTTATATTTTATGTTAAAATTAAGTAGGAAACGTATTAAAATTTGACAAGTTTGGTGTTGCCAAAAAAAAAAAATTGATACTATTCAGTCGTATTCAAATTAAAAATGAAGTATTATTACATGGAAATATTTTAATAGTTAAATCTAATATTTTCTAAGAATTATACAATTACTATGCAAAATTTTCGATTTTACCAAGGTATTTCTTTTCAGTGTAGTAAACAACAAAATGGAGGATTTTACGTAACATTTACAAATATATAATTAACATGTTTAGTATATTTGTAAATGTTACGTTAATATCTCTATTTAAAATATAAAATTTTAAATTTAGAATATAATACCAAAATTATATTATAAAAAATTTTAAGTTAAAATACCTCCCTTTTTGGCAATAGTGATAAACAGCACAGTATTAACCATGAAGGTGCATATTCACATAAGGAATATTAATGGATTCCATATGTTTAAATGTAATAATATTAAAAAAATTTAATAAAATATAATACGTTTACCAAAATATACATTCTTAGCCCAAATGCCTATCGTACTACATCTTCAATTTCTAACTTTTAAATTAACATGAAATATTACAAACTATACCACGCCATTTTTCACGTTGTGTTAATTATTGTTGAACCTTGCCATGTTGTATGCACAAAGTGCGTGTACGTACCATCAACTGAGTATATATGTATTAATTACTTGCGTTGCTGGCTGACAAGTACACTCTGTGTGTATACTCAAGGTACTACTGATGCTACACTGGTTTCCACACTGACTTTTTATGGTGTACAAGTACGTATGATATATCATAGGTATTATAGAGACATTTTGATTAAATAGTCTATAGTATTGATATCCGCAAATATGCTGCCAACATGAAAAGATGCAGAATTACTATTGTGCCACATGAGTGTGGTTACTTTCGTAACACTCACCCCATGGGCGAAAAAAAACCTTTGGCTTATAAAGCGGAAAATATTTTTTGAAATCTCAATAATTTTTTTTAAAGAACAGAGTGAACATGAAAATGTTAGTTTATGAAAAAAAAAAAATATTTATCAAAAGTTGTTTGGAAATTGAAAATGCAAACTGCTTTACAAAAATAGTAATGTAGCTAATAAGATGCATACACGTAATATACCTAATTTTCTGATGTTGAAAGCTGGGGCAGTTGCGGCTTATATGCTTTAATCTGGTTTACGTATGCACGAACGGAGCTCTTGGATTCTTCATCGTATAAGATGACTGATGTTGGTGACGAGAAATGAATTAAACGATACGAACCCTGCCACCTCTGTTGGAAGCTAGCGTCATGGTCTGGCCCTTGTTGTTGTAAATGTCTCTTATATAACACTGGCTGTCCGATTCTGAAGTTGGAAGTTTGTGGCCGAGTACTAGATGCTTGTTGGTATGTAGTTTTGGCTTTTTGAAGTGCTAAAGCTATTTCTTTGTCAGATGGTGGCAAAGATTGAAGAAGAATATGTTGAATTCCCATAGCATTATCTAATGTTGTGGTCAATGGGCGTTTAAGAAAAACCTCAGCCGGCGAACAGTTAATGGCTGTTTGGTAACTGCGATTATAGTGAAAAACTACGGCTGGTAAAATTTGCGACCAGTCTTTATGCCTTAACGAATTGTGTAACAAGACGGCTGATAAATTTGTTTTAATAGTTTGAATAGCCCTTTCAGCGGTATTGGATCTTGGCGAGTACGGTGTAGTCTAGACCGGTTTTACTGCATGAGCAACTAGAAAATCTTGGTACTGATTTGCTTTAAACGCCGGACCATTGTCAGAAATTACTGTGGATGGAAATCCGTAGATGTAAAAAATTTTCTTGAGTATTGCTATGGTAGTTTCTGCCGTCGCTCGACGAGTCGGAATAGCAAAGAGCCATTTCGAAAAACAATCAAGGGCCACAAAAACATGACGATACTTATTTGACGGTGACAGTACAAGTGGGCCTGCGTAGTCGACGTACGAGACCAGACAGCTTCGGGTGGTATGGATCGCATCTGTTATAGTTTCTGGATGTTATAGTTTTCGTTATCGAAAATTATCGATACCGAAAATAACGATATTTTCAAAATGAATGGAAACCTAACAAAAACCTTACATATGATAGTCCAATTTCAGAACCACTTATTGTGACATTATTACCCACTGTTAGTGTGTTAATATTAAAAATGAGTGTATGTAAACTAGTATGTAATCTAAGAGGGTGACTCACCCCCTCTCCAATGTTGCTCAAAATGAATTCTGAAATCAAAGATTTCATTTCTACGTCATTCTAATTGTCTTAAACTATTTTCCATGAAGAAGAACTTCTTGAACTACCCAAGTGGTGAAATTTATTGACTCAATTAATTGCTTCCAATGCCATGTGGTCATCCACACGGCAACATTTAATATCTTTAATTTCGCTTACACAACGACAGTTGCTCGTTGACTGTTTTGTCCTTCGAAAACAAGGACAAAACGAATCATTTTTCAATTTTGTTAATTCTATCAGAAAATTTGTTGATATTTTGGAACCACAGTGCCCTGAAACTACTGTTATTAACTTAATTTATGCACATATAAATTTTACCACTTTTGAATTGGTAAAATTTGCTCAAGTACCATCAAATTTTATAGAGCTGGACAAAGAAATTGCACGAGTTCAAGAAATTATTTTTCGAACCCGTCTTCATCAACCAGCAACACAATTTAATACCGTAAAACAGTTAGATTCACATTTACCACCATCTTCATTACATACTGAAAATAAAGTAAATTTTTCACAAAATAAAATATTGTAGTTAATACTAATTCTCCCAGTCCGTCTGTTAATTCTACACGTAAACCCTTTTATCGGTACTGTAAACGTACAGGTAATGTTATAGATTACTGTATGCGTAAAAACAAATCAAATAATCATACTATTGCTAACTTAAATGGCCATTGTCCGTCAGAAAACATATCATTAAATCCTTTTGTCGAATATAATGATAAAAATGCTAACCTATCTGAACAGAAGGTTCAAAATCAAAATTTTCGGTAAAGTACCCAAATGTCTATTGCTCCAAATCTAATTTGCCTATTATTAATGTTAACATTTATAATACTGAAGGTGTTTGTCTCCTCGATTCTAGATCGACGGTGAATGCTTTATCTTCAAAATTTTTGACAAATTAGTAAAAGTTATTCTTAAATTAAAGTGTTTTAGAACTGAAGTACATGCCCCGTTACCCGGAAGTAAGAAAATTTTCTTCCCTAAGGCAATTAACTTACATTTTAAAATTTCAACATTGTCTTGGAATATCAAATATTTTATATTTGTAACGATCTACCATTCGATATTTTATTGGGGTCACGAGCCTTATCTTTTTGTAAAATAATTATTAATTTTTACAATAAAAATATTACGTTTACCCACAATAAAGGTTTGGTTATAGATTTTAAATCTATTCCTGATGACATGTCGTATCGTATTAGTTTAATGTTAGATGGCGGTTAAGTTCTAAACTCTTCACAACAGGCGCAGTTAAATAAAATAGTTTCTAAATATGAAAAAGTTTTAACCAAAATTCCAGGTCGTGCAAATAATTTTGAATATCAAATTCACCTCAAACTGTGTGTATACTCAAGATACTACTGATGCTGCACTGATTTCCACACTGACTTTTTATGGGTACAAGTACGTATGATATATCGTAGGTATTACAGAGACATTTTGATTAAATAGTCTATAGTATTGATATCTGCAAATATGCTGCCAACATGAAAAGATGCAGAATTACTATTGTGCCACATGAGTGTGGTTACTTTCGTAACAGTATATTAAAATTTGCTTTTTCGAATCAAATATTTTTTATCGTATATTTTGGACATTTTATTAATTATTTTTTGGTGTTGTTTCGTTTATATAGCTATTATTACCTTTAATCGTGAGAAAAAACTTGATATTGCCACCAAAACAATCAACAAAATTGCTCCAAATCATTTGCTTCATCAGTTTTTTAATGTCTAGAAAAGAGAGAGCAAAAAAAAAATGGACCAGTAAAATTTCTGGCAACATCCAGAATCATAATCTGTAAGCTTTTCTGAGATTAAGGGGGACCATTAGTGTGACCGCCTGAAAAAAGGTGATTTGTGGAAACTTTTTAAAAGAAAAATACTGTATGGAATGTTTTAATATTTTAAGGATATATTCGCTGATATATAGTAAATTTATGATAAAATTTTTGGACCAAAAAATTTAAAATTCAATGAATTATTCGCGATCTCCCAAAGCTCCAAAAAAAGCCCACTCCTGCTGCAGTGATAGCGACCTTCCTAGTGCCAGAAAAAAAAAAAGAAAAAAAGTCTGTTAAACTAGAAGGTGTTGCCCGTGCCGTGAGCCTCAATCGGAAAAGGCTGGTTGAAATTTAACCAAATAGCGGAGTTTTTAAAAAAAAGGTTCAAATTTTGCGCGAAAATTACATTTTTTATTCGATCGGAAAACTGGAGATTCATGGCACGAAGAATATTTATACAAAAGAAGCTGTAATAAGAATCAAGTCGATCGGACTATTTGTCTTCGAGCTATAACTGCAGCAAAATTGAAAAATGTAGTTTTTCTTTACCTTACCTTTTAGTTTTAATCACTGACAAGGAAAGGTATCCAACTGTATCTTTCAAAAATTTTTGAAACTTTGGTGGCTTATAGATCGTATTAAAACTAATCACAAACTATATTTCGTTCGTGGCCATAGGCGGTTTCATGGGGTTGAAACTCACCCCTGAAAATTAGAGTTTTTTCAATTTTCTTAAATATCTTGGAAATGATAAGAGCTTTGGTAGGGAAACTATATATATTTGTAAATGGCATTTTAAAATCTTTATTATAATACTAAAACTAAAGTTATAAAATCATTGAGGTTTCATCCCCCACCCCAACCCCTAATATTATTAGGTATTTTTTGGTAAAAGAGGAGACTGTTATGTGTAAATAAAAAAAAATTTTAATCAATATATTTTATATAACACCAGTTTATTTCTTGTTGCATAAATACACCCTTTGCTAATATTAACTTTGAAAAAATTTTAACTTTTTTATTAAATAGTGAGCATAAATATAGTCAAAGAGTTGTTACAAACTTACTATATACTTGAAAATACATAATTTGGAAAGAAAAAATACACTGCACCCCCCCCCCCCCCCCCGTACTTTACTGATATTTATACAAATTTTATTTACTTATTTATTTATTTTTATTTATCTATACAATTGTTAATATTTTAACCTCTGGATGAATATTGACTCTGGAAACAATTCATCAGATTATTTTCGGATAATGTAATTCTAAATGTGTATATGATGTTGACTTACTTCGACATAACAATATTCTAAAACTTCAGTCTCTAGCTCACAATCAGTTTTCGTCGCCTCATTTTCAAAATTTGTTCAAGTATTGATGGTATAAGAGTGGATATATTGACCACCGACTTGAAAGTTTTGAAAATTCTCTAACATATTGCTTTTCTAAAGAAGAAAGAGAAGCACCAAAGAATAGTGTATATGGTAAACTGGCTTTTATAAGATGTACTTGGTGTGGACAATATTTTTGTTTTGAACATTTTTTAGAACAATATCATTATTCTGTAGATTACAAATCTTAAAATATTGACAATTGTATAGATAAATAAAAACAAATAAACAAGTAAATAAGATTTGTATAGACATCAGTGAAATATGGTGGTGGGAGGGGGGGCAGTGTATTTTTTCTTTTTTTTCTATATTATGTATTTTAAAGTATATCGTAAGTTTGTAACAACTCATTACTAAAATACGAGATTCTTTGACCATATTTTTGGTCATTATTAAATCGAAAAGTTAAAATTTTTCCCAAGTTAATATTAACAAAGGATGTATTTATGCATCAAGAAATAAACTGGTGTGATGTAAAATATATTAATTAAAAATCCTTTTATCTATACATAATAGTCTTCTCTTTTACTAAGAAATATCTGATAAAATTAAGCGTTGGGGTGGGGGATAAAACCCCAATGATTTTATAACTTTAATTTTGGTATCAGAGTAAAGATCTTAAAGTGCCATTTACAAATATATATATATATATATATATATATATATATATATATATATATATATATATATATATATATACATATTTGTATATATATATATATATATATATATATATATATATATATATATATATATATATATATATATATATATATATATATATATATATAGTTTTCCTGTCAAAGCTCTACCATTTCCAAGATATTTAAGAAAATTAAAAAATTCTCTAATTTTCAGGGGTGAGTTTTGCCTTAAACCGCTTATGGGGACGAATAAAATATGGCTTGTGATTAGTTTTAGTAAGATCTACAACCCACCAGTTTCAAAGATTTTTGAGAGATACAGTTGGATACCTTGTGAGAATTTTTACAAATTTATTTACGATATACTCACTATAACGGTCATAGTAAAACTAGATGAGTCGTTTAAATGTGCCAGGGTTTAGCTGTTTCACAACATATGACTGGCAGTCAGGTCTATAAACTCCCACACTATTAACCTTCATACATTTCTCAATACCTCAATGTTAACAATGAAAATCAGAATCTGCTCTTCAGATGGCTGTAACTCAAAAACTATTTGAGATATACCCTTGAAATTTTAGTATGTTATTTTTAAAGGTTAAGACTATCGAAACATGCTAAAGTATAGACTATGGAAACATGTTTTCAGTTTTTTTCAAAATGCCACATTAGTGGTCCCCCTTAGGGCAACTGATAAATGGCGGTCCTCATATTTTGCACACTCAATTGGGTATTTGGATATGTCAATGTTACAATTTATAGTAAAATATAGTGAATAACATAGCGCATGATTCAGTGATAATGATTAACCATTTTTTTAATTTTAAAAAAAAATTTTAATATTTTATTTTCGTAAATAAAAATTACGAATTTGAAATTAGAGGGTGAAATGGTTAAAAAGAGTTATTTGGGTATGTGACATCACAGCACGAAAGCATTTAACATTGCAAAAAGATACTTATACAAAGATATTCACATTTTAGTTTTCACATTTTTAAATTTTGCTGAACAAGAAAGATTTTGGATTCGAAGCAAAGAGGTTTGCTAGCACAAACGAGTCTGTTATTCCGTTTTATTATTCCATTTTAATTTTAATTTAAAAATCAGGCAATATGTAATTAATGACAAATCAACAGAAAATATATATAAAATTATTTAATGCCATGGATACGACATTAATGAAGGTGGAGCTTATTTTCAAAAAACAAATTTTAACAAAATGTAATTTTCGAGTAAAATGAGATCTTCTATCACCAGCAACATGTTTACGGATTTTTTACCAGTGAATAACAATATTGTCACAATTTCAAAAATAAAAGTCGTACTTTGCAAAGTAAAGTATTTGTTTATTATTTACAAATATGGAATACCACAACGCTCAACAAGTAACGCTCAAATCGATTAGTATTATCTTATTTTGTTTGAAAGTGGGCTTTTAAGCTTGAAACAATTGTCACTATTAAAAAATAAACGTGATTTTTTTGCTAAGCAAAATCTTTGCTTTATTATTTAAAATATGGAATAGCACTAAGTAATTTAGATTTATCTCTCTTTCTTTTTCCCTTTGGCTTGCAGCACTTTTTGTTTTCGGTATTTTTTTTTACATACTAATAGTTGCAACACGCTACTCATATTATCCATGATGCTATTGTGACCATGCAACAAAAAATAAGTCAAAAGCTTTAAAACGTAATATTTTCTGTTGGGTTTTCAGTTCCAGTTTTATTTTTTCTTTGCTAAGGTACATTTTTGTCCGTTAAAAATTTGAAATTAACGATCATTATTAATTCAAGGAATTAAAGATATTTCAGTTTAAAAAATTGTTTTCAAAACGCAATTTCTAAAATGTATTTTTATACAGATTTTTTTTTTTAAATAAATTTAAAATTTGATGTCCTTTTTCGGTACTTTGTAATTAGTTTTGGGAAAAAATTCCGTTTAGAATAATGACTTTCTAAATCAAGTTTATAACTCTAATATTAATCTCAAAAGCAGTTTTTTTCTTAGAAATTGCTTTTTGAAAATAAACTCCTCATGTTTACTATGCCTACTGCATAATTACATAATATAGAAAGCTAACTGGTTCGTGATGTTACGTCACTGGCACGTGACCAAGTGTTTTCGCACCAAAATTCAATTGAATAACAAAAAAACTTCTTTTTTCCTTTAAATCCCTTTTTTTATACAAAAATTAATTACTGGAATTATATTTAAGTCATTTGGAATATTTTAAAACCCTCTTTCGAAATTTTTCAAATACCCAATTCCTTCCAGCTCCTGGTCTATAAAGTTTAGCGCGGAATGATTGATTTCCAGCTCACTTGTGACGTTAAATATCCGCATAACCGGGCACCGAGTGCTTTGTATATCTACGTGTAAAAATATTTATTAAACGAAGTACCTATTTCATATACAGTTCTCCCACTTTAATACACATAGAAATAAAGTAGTTGGATCCTCTATCTCTTCAGAACTCGTTTAACTCTACCATTGTCTTAAATCTTTATGATTACTTTTAAAAAGGCGGTGGAAACGTAGGAAAATATTTTTTTAAATATTTTTAAGACCTAAAAAATTTTTGGTATGATAATTTTGTTACTTTCTTTTCTTTTTATTAGGAAACTTTTTCTACTATATTCAAATGATAATAAAAAACAAAATATTTTATGTATTAAATTCTTTTCAATGGCCGCAGATATTGAAAAAGATTCAACAATAAAAAAAAAATATTTTCAACATTTTACAGGTTAGGATGACTAGTATTTTATAACAGACGTTATAATTGTAAAAAATAATAAGGTTGAAAAACATGTTTGTGATTATTATCTGTGTTTTTATCATAATGCTTTGATGTTAATGTAACAGAAAAATGAACAAAATAAGAAAAAAAATGTAATTATAAATATAATGATAAATTTTTTTACAATTATTATTTAATAATAAATAGAAAATCTTCAAACATGATATGTTTTTTAATTATAAACTTATGTCACATTAAACTCAATCTTTCCTCTAATTAAAACCCGGTAATGTGATTTATGACGTTCTTTGAACAGAAAAAAATCAGCATCATTTAATAAAAAATATATTGTAATAACAATAGGAAGTGAATGACAATTTACTGTTGGACCAATTAAAGTATCTTCTCATAACTTAATATGTACGTATGTATATTTCAGATACATACTTAGGTATTTTTTAATTCCGACATTATTTTCTGTGGAATATGATTTTTGATATTAAGGTAGTAGTCTGGTAACTCATGCTGTTTTTCATGCCTAATTTTAGGGGCATTTTTTTTTTTTTTTTTGAGAAAGAACAAATGAAAAGTATTGAATTTTTAATATGTTTTTATTTACATCTTAAGGGAACAAAAATCTTAAGGGAATAAATTAAATTTTGTTCCATTATTATTATTATCACTTGAAGTTGGCGCCTCAAAAAAAAGCACGTGGATGACCCAGGTGATTATGACTCTTGGGGACATCTGAAATCAAAAGTTCTTGCTTAGTCTTAATCTATAGATATGTCATTCTGGTCGGAACTAGAATTATGAAATTTTGATCGAAAAATAACAAAATGGCGGACTTCAAAAAAAGTCAAACCTGCCAAATTTAGTCCACTTTTATTAGTGTTCAAACGAATGTACTACTGTCATAAAAAATAAAATTAATTTGCGAATGTAAATAAATGACTTCTTATTTCTCTTTTTATTAGATTGCGTTTGCCTAAATGTTTTTTCCTCCTCTACCAGTGCCCACTCTAGCCTTTACGTTGACCCGGGCAAAAAGAAAAAATTCCGTCCCGGCGAAAGCGGGGGCCTTCTTCTTTTTTCGCTTGTCTTCCGCCTTGGCGAAAGCAGGCGATTTTTTTGCTCGTCAGTTGTAAAAATGTCGCCCTCTCTTTTATATTTTCTCTTGAATTTTACAAAATGTCGCCCTTAAAATTTGCCACCCCGGGCAAATGTCCGGATTTTCCCCCCCTAGAGCGGGCCCTACCTCTACTCTACTGAGTTAAGGGGAGCAGACCTCCCTATCTTCCGCCATGTTAGCTTATGCACCTTTTTCTTAAAAACCATTAGAGATAGAGATCTGAAAGTTTTACCACTATTTCCTACATCCTTTTTCAACATTTTCTCCAAATAATTTTTGTTTAGCTCAATTTATTTGTTCGGTAAAAATTTTTTATGAGTATAGATTTTTTAAATAGAAAAGTACCCATAAAATATTTTTTAACTTTTTTGTTTTAAAATATTTTTAAAAACCAATTGGAGGGATCATGTATAATAATGCCCTACATGTGTGTGAAAAGCTTTCCTAGCTTTAACCGTTATTGAGAAAAAAGTACATTTAGCAAAAAAATCACTGTTTTCGGAGAAATGGATTTATTTACAAACGCTTGCATGGTATCAGAAAATCATTTTTCTCTTATGTAATACAAATGGAATATGTCTTATATTATATTTGTATTTATCAATTTAAAGAGCAGAAAACGAGCTACAATAACCAATCAAAATAAAAAAAGCCAATTTAAAAAAAAATCTTAGTTCTGCTCCCCTTGACCAATCTGAAATTTGTCGAATTAATGAACACTAGAACACTATTTGTAAGAATTTTAAACGAAAATATTCACTGAAATCATTCGTAATGAGAACTGCGAAATCAAATATAAATGCGAATTATGAAAAGTTTCAAATCGTTCAGACATTACAAATGAGAAAATGGAATTGTTAGTATCTGTAACTTTTTCAGATTTATCTTGGATCAATACATTAAAAATTGCAGATATGTGGCAAAATATAGGTGAAAAACGACCACTTTGAAACTCAGTATTTCGGAAAATGAAAAATGATCAAAAGAACCTCAATTTCATTTTAAGAACTCTTTTAATGATATACAGGGTGTAAAACAAATAACTCTCGTCCTTTTGTGGGGTGACTCATGGCATCCTGTAGACACTAAAACCGCAGGAATTTTTTCGGAATTATTATAACAGTCGTGTTACCCCTCAAAAGGATAAGAGTTATTTCCTTTACACCCTATATATATATATATATATATATATATATATATATATATGTGTGTGTGTGTGTGTGTGTGTGTATATATATATATATATATATATATATATATATATATATATATATATATATATATTATATACAGGGTGCAAAGGAAACAACTCTTATCCTTTTGAGGGGTGACGCGACTGTTAATTCCGAAAAAATTCCTGCGGTTTTAGTGTCTACAGGATGCCATGAGTCACCCCACAAAAGGACGAGAGTTATTTGTTTTACACCCTGTATAACACAATATATTACGTTCTAACTTTACAATCTGGGAAAGTACCTACTTCAAGATATTAAATAAATGTTTTTGCCTATTATTATACCTACTATTAATTGAGACTTGCACATGTACCACGCACATGGAAAATTTTATTTTGATAGACCAAAAGATATAAAAATTATGAGAGAACAACAGATGAACAGATGGACAGACGGACAAACAGATAGACAGACAGATAGATAGACGGATAGACATACAGACAGGGAGACAGACAGGACACAGACATAACATGATACATTGTGACTGTGGTATCTTTTACTTTACTCGCTCAATATGTAAGGAGATATTTTCAAGACTGAATTATAATAACATGTACGAGTAAATGCATCTAAATAATGAGTGTTACAATTGGATTAAGCACTGTAACAATTGATCCTATGATGGTGGTGATTGTAACATTATACTTTGGTCCACAAAAGTGCAGTTATTTGAATTGAAAAATGTTCGTATCTTATATCAAAAATTTAATTTTCTGTGATAAATAAATGCAAAGTTACTAGCCTGTATATTTTTTTAAATTTTCAAACTTGAAGCGTAACATAGCATCTTTATTCATCACTAACTTATTCTTGTACATAAAAATTTTCTTCAAAGTATTTAGTTATAACCTTAATTGCTGAGAAATTAGAAATAGATCTCTCCAAAAACCTGGTACTACCAGGCTTGCAAACTTTTCAATTGCCGACGACCAGACATCAACATTTATTAGAAAATTTTTTTTAATGTGCAACAAAAACGCAAACATAAAGCTTCGAACATCTTGAAAATTTCCTGTGACCTTGGAACACTAATCTTCAGCTATTTTCCCACGTATACCATTAACGAGTAAAAAAACAAAACAAAAGGAAAACACAATTACTCATAAGCCACCAATCAAAAAAAGGGCCTTTTCAATTTGAACGGACATTTGCTGTCCGACCAAATTTAAAGAACCGGACCCGGACAAACCACGTCATAGCCGAACTATCCGGAGCTCTCCAGTCGAAAACCAAACTTCACTATTCTATGGGTTTTGATGAATACTAAGAAAAAATATAAGTAATATAAACAAATAAATAAATCGGCTGAATTTCTGATCATAACTTAATTCAATAATGTTTTAGATGAGTGAAATTTAATTTAAAAATAAATGAAATTACCGAATAACAAGTACGTACCAACTGAAAACATAAAATATTTTAATTCTATTTTTAATCAATTTTATAAAAATCACGATCTTTTTTTAGCGAATTTCCATTTTGGAAATTCAGCTATTACAGCAGCTGTTATGGTAGGACCTAAGTCCGGGACTATCGTAGAAATTTGTTTTGCAGCCTCTAGAAACCGAAAATCTACTTCACTAAAATTTATATATATATATATATATATATATATATATATATATATATATATATATATATATATATATATATATATATATATATATATATGTGTGTGTGTGTGTGTGTACACAATAATAACTCTCAAACGAAACGTTTAATGCTTATGAAATTTGGTATGCGAACTGGAATCCGGACTGGCTCGACTAAGTTCATTAACCAGATACGTCGGATGTCCAGAAGTGGGTTTTTTGGCTATTTTTCGCCATTTTTAGTGGCTTTTTTGCAAAATTTGTCTATAATGAAAAAACTTTTTTAATTTTTTTTGACACCATCGAAAAGAGCGTATAAGCTTCTAAAACATTGTACTAAGTGAACTAGCTTTTAAGAAAAATTAAGAAATTTGCTGAATTTTTTTTCAGTAAATGTTTTATCTTTTAAAATTCTTTTCTAGATAAAACAAGTGCTAGTTAGTTATTCAATATGTATGTATTGAAAGCTAAACTATTTTAAATGGATACAGGTCTTAGATGAGATCCGCCAGTACCCAATATTTGGAAATTCGCTATGTTATGCAGATGCTGCGACAGGGGTATTAATAATTTTGTACTTAAATTTAGTTTTTGTTCATTAGATGATCGGTACGATAGTGATAAAACAAAGCAAAAAAAAATATATAGGTATTTCCGCACTGGCAACAACAAAACAGTGGCCTATTGCGACCCGTGTGGTACGATGAGATACCCTCGACCGAAGCAAAGCAAAATACACAAACAAAAAAACAATGTAAAAGGTTAATCACGATTTTTCAACCGGATCGATTCGATCGAGTAGACTATCCACCCGATCGATAACAATAATAATAAAACGACGACAACCATCGTTAATTTTACAAAATATTAAATCGTTAATTTTTATTTCCTTTTAAATACGCCAATAAATTTTTAATAAATAATTAAAAATTGTAACAATAAAATGATTTATATAATAGATATCGTTATTATAAACGTGATAACATTATCAAATACACCATGATGCTTCTGAAAATTACTAAAGGCTTGTCTACATTGCTTTGATTACACCCAAGAATACATGTGGCATTTGCATGATTATCAAATATTTGCTGGTCTAAAGAAGTTCAATTGACGAAAAAGACCGAATCCCTCAGCGTAAAACAACTTTTAATGCCTTTTTTGGATGGCGATCTTATTAGCCACTTTAATGTTTTGACTGTTCGTAGAATTTTACTAATTTATGTATCAATTGAAAACTGACATTGTAATACTCATGTTATGAGAACTGTGTTAGGTATACCTTTGCAAAAACCTAATTCTCTATTTTTTTGTATAAATAGCTTGAACTTCATATATTACTATATTGTACAGCACCCAGAGTACAGAGGTACAGCAACTATCTCTTTTCTGTAATCACCAGTGGGCATTTATGGGCACATTAGGCTTCTTAGTAGTCAATCTCTCAGTAGCAGTCGATGAGTGTAGGTCAATTACAAGACAATAGACTTGATTGTTGTTGGTATTGTTACATCCCCTAGTATATGCGTGTGGTGTCATAGCTATGTATGCAACAACTGAGCCACGTGACCGCCACGACCATCTCTGTTACTCACACAAATACATAATATCGCACTAATCTAAAGTGCACGTATATAACATATTTTCTATCTTTTATTGGTTACACTGGTTCCAGTAGTATAGAGATAGATATATTGTCTCTATTACTCTATATGGTACAGCATATCATGCATTAGTTGTTTAAACAATATTACGCAACGTATTTCATATCCAAGTCGGATGATAATATAAATCAACCTTACAATGTGGCTATATATATATTTGATTCGGTTTAACGTTGAAAAGCGTATCGGTTGTTTAATTATTTGCCCATACAGCAAAGAATTGCAATGACCTCTGTATGCAGTCTCGATTAAACTAAATAAATACTCAACAACAACCAATGTTTGAATATCAATAGAAGATAATGCAAAAAAAAGATCAAATTAGTTTTGCAATAACAATGTTGACAAGCTATGTTTGTATTGTCATGTTTAAATTTACCCAGGTATTTTAATTAGGATAACAAAGTCGCACAAAATTATAAATTTAATTTTACACAAAATTTGATTCTCATTCGCAATACGAATACCTATTTATCTTGGTTAGGCACAAAAACAAACTTAATGTACTCAGGCCCGGCGGCGGCGAGAGGGTGGGGTAGCCGGGGTTGCAGCTCCGGGGCCCGGGCTTGAGAAGGGGGCCTGTAGCTGTCGGTAGAGGGCCCGGACAAAAGGTTAAGTTTTTAAAGGGGTAATTATGAAGAAGCACGGCGCAAACTTTTTTTGACTCTAAAAAAAAACTGATAGTCCGATCTTAATGATTTTTTTTTTAAATATTCGTCATTACGGCGGATTAGTTTAAAAAATATTACAACTCGATATCGATAATGGAAAGGCTGGGAAACTGTTTTTAAAAAATTTGAAAAAATTCAATTTTTTCAAATTTTCTTTCGTTATTTTGTGTGTCTGCGTTTGTATCAATTTTTAGTGGATATTTCAATAAAATGGACCAATATAAACACTTTTTAAAGAATAAAAAAAATCGATATCTCACTTCATTTTCGAGATATCGAACGCGAAAATTAGAAAAATTGGCTTAATGTTAACAACTACCATTACTCCAACGCCGTAATTTGAGTGCATATTCTGGTAAAATTTACCAAAATAAACACTTTTTTAAGAATAAAAAAAATCGATATCTCCCTTCGTTTTCGAGATATTGAGTCCGAAAGTAGTGAAATTTGACTTTAGGTTGATAACTTCGACTCTCTGAGAGCCGTGATTTGAGTGCATATTCTGGTAAAATCGGCTAAAATACACACTTTTTAAAGAATAAAAAAAAATTTTAAGTTGATGATTACCGTCACCTGGAAACCGTGATTTTAGTGCATATTCTCTTAAAATCGGCCAAAATAAACACTTTTTCAAGAATAAAAAGAAAAAACGATATGTCGTTTCATTTTCGAGATACCGAGCGTGAAAATTGTGGAAATTGATTTTATATTGATGACTAAGACTTCCTGGAAACCGTGATTTGAGTGCATATTTCGATAAACCTGGCCAAAATAAACATTTTTCCAAGAATTAAAAAAAATTGATATTTTACTTCGTTTTTGAGATATCGGGTGTGAAAATACACACACATAAAATAAAAGCTTCCCAGCTCTTCCAGATAAAATGAAAATTTTTATCTGCTGAAAATTTAATTCGCCTTTTTTAAATTAAACTCTCCTAATGCCGTATATCCTCGAGTTTTCATTGTTGCCCAGCGCACTGCACGCACGATGAAACTGCGACTCGATGCTGGAACTACGGCTACACGAAAAGATGATGGCCGTATGGATCAAATCAAAACATGTCACAAAATTAATTGAATAAAAGTGGTATTTTTGCAAAGTATAGTGTGTTATTAATTATTATCATAAGAATTGTAACTCTTAAGTCAATAAAATTCACACGGATGAAGCATAAACGATGGGAACAAAGTTAGGATAGAAACTGACCGTTCCCACCCTCCTCAACCCATAAAATTAGCGCCAATATAACCTATCTATTGAACATCGTAAACCGTGTATTTTAAGTTGTTCTGCATTGAAATAGTATATTGTGCAATAAGTGCGGAAAATTGTCGATTGCCCACGAAAGCGAAGTTGAGCGCACGAACGTAGTGAGTGCGCTCATTCGCTTGAGTGGGGCAATCGACAATCCCGCACGAGTTGCACATACTCTTTTTTATTACGAACTTTACATACTTTTTTCTATTATTTACACTAATTTTGACATTTTTATTACTTTTTAAAATAATATTTTTAAGTGTTCGTCTTTTTTTTTCTGAATTAATTATCGTTTAAATTACTTTGTTGGTGGTTTCTATAGAAATAATTATGAAATATTTATTAAATGAAAAACTAAGAGGCGGCTTTGCGTGTTTTGATTAAATTTTGCGTGTTTTATTGTCAATTTGCGTGTGGAAAGTAAAAAAGTATGCGGGAGGAGTACAGTGGGCAAACAGCTATTTTGCGTACAGAAATGTGTGGGCCAAGTTAGTACTTCTCTCGCATGAGTAATAAATAATTATGTATAAAACTATAAAAAACCAGTTCATATCCTATTTTCAAACTTTGGCGTTCGATTTCTTTAAAACGAAAAAAGATATCGATTATTTATTCTTAAAAAAAGTATTTATTTTGGTCAATTGTACCAGAATATGCATTCAAATCACAGCCCTCAGGGAGTCGTCGTTATCAACCTAGAGTCTATTTCCACTACTTTCAGGCTCAATATTTCCAAAACGAAGTAAGATGTCAATTTTTTTTATTCTTGAAAAAGTGTTTATTTTGGCCGATTACCAGAATATGCACTCAAATTACGGCATTGGGGTAATCGTAGTTGTTAACATTAAACTAATTTTTCTAATTTTCGCGTTCGATATCTCGAAAACGAAGTGAGATATCGATTTTTTTTTATTATTTAAAAAGTGTTTATTTTGGTCTATTTTATCGAAATATGCACTCAAAAATTCATACAGACGCAGACACACAAAATGATATAAGATAATTTGAAAAAATTGAATTTTTTTAAATTGTAAAAGTTTCCCAGCCTTTCCATTATCGATATCGAGTTGTAGTATTTTTTAAAACTAATCCGCCGTAGTGACGAATATTTAAAAAAAAAATCATTAAAATCGGACTATCAGTTTTTTTTTTTAAAGCCAAAAATAGGTGGAACCGTGATTCTGCATAATTACCTCTTTTTTTTGTTCACCACTCTTTTTTGGGAGGAAATTAAAAAATACCGTTTATTCCCGGGGCCCGCCATTTCTCTCCACGGCCATGAATGTACTTATGTGTTCCATAAATCCTTTGGTTTTATTAAAATTATTACTTTTGTCCCGTTTTCGAAAAGTGAAAAACAATAATTGCACTTTAGTATTTGTAAATTCTTTCTAGAGTTTTGATAATATAATTTTATCAATTTTATAGAAATTTTCTATTTTTGCCATCAGAATATTTCGATTTGAAAATATTATCTACAACTTCGAATTGTATTTCAATATGTATTTTTGATTTGAAAAAAAAAATACCCCTGTCGCAGCATCTGCATAACATAGCGAATTTCCAAATTTTGGGGACTGGCGGCTCTCATCTAAGAACTGTACCTATTTAAAATAGTTTAGCTTTCTAAGAGTAAAAGATTTTTTAAAATCGGCTGGGTAATTAGTTTTGATATTTTTGGGACCCAAGAACCCGAACGGACTTTGTGCAGCATAGTTGTATCCATCTAAAATAATTTAGTTCTCTAACAGTGAAAAAATTTTCAAAATGTCGGTTAGTTTATTTTTTACAATAATGGGAACAGTAAACCCTGGCGGAAATCATACAACATAACCTTTATTCATCTAAAATAATTTTAGTAAAAAGTTTATCCTAACAGTAAAAAACGGGTCCTAGGGATCTCATATAACTTATGGTAGTTCGTAAGGTTCTTGTGGACATCATTTAATTACTTAATGAATTCAAATACTTTAACTTACTAACGGTGAAAAAATTTTCAAAATTTTCGACATTCGCTAAAAAAATCATTGAAAAATATTTGATATGTTTCGATCAATTAATGGTCAACATCAGCAAATAAAAGTTACTAAAATCGAAGAAAAGAATGAGTTATTTGTCCGTAGAAATTAACCCATTAGTGACCACAATATTACACGTAATACCGTGGGAAAGTCAACTTTACGGGTTATTTTCTTAATTAAAGGTATTTAAATATATAAAATTACAATTGAATAACGCTCTTTGAATCTTTCTCTCTCCGCCTGTGTAAAAATTACCATTAAAAAGCTTCCAGTTGAACTATTATAAGTATTTAAAAAAGGGTTTGCAATGCGCAATGCAGGTTGCCACAAATTTTTGCATTGATTTTTAAAATTATTATTTTTTAATTTAAAAAAACCTTGTCCGAGTGTTAGTAAAATATATGTTTAAAGTATTAAAAATGAAATAATTGATAAAAATAAATATTAAAATAGAAAATTTCAGTAGAAAACTGACAGATATGTTTTAAAATACGCCGGGTTGTAACGTAGTCAAAGAGTAATATCTTGTAGAGATTATTCCACGTATTTTGTTCGTGGCTAACTTCGTGAATGAGAGATAAAGATAATTAGCTGTAAAATAGTTAAACAAAGAAGGAATGAAATGCGACTGACGATTTAGTAGTCTAATAATATGTGAATTTTTTTAGAAATTTTGACAAATTAAATGGAAATATTGGAAAACCATTGGAATATTTTGAAAAGATTTTGTGTGAAAATTTTCCTAAACATAATAAAAATTAAATATTCTCAATAAAAATAACATGATATCGGGGTAACAGATATTATTTATTTTAAGTAACGTAACCACTTTTATTTTCGTAGTGGCAGTTTCAGAAAGTCTAGAATAATAAATTAGTTTTAAAAAAAAGGATCATTAACCTTTTTATTTCGTTTTTTTTTAATGTTAACAATATTTACCTTACTTCTGATAAATTCATTTCATATTTCCCGCCAAAGTTTTTATATACACCACGACCCAGAATATTATATATAATACAGGCCTTTACTATTATCCTGGGAAGGATACAAGGATCATCTTTGGGGAATTATTTTATATTGCCATTCTAGGTCTTTGTGTGGAAATTCATCAAAATCTGACCAGTAGAAACAGGAGTGGGATATAATGGGTTAAAATACAAATTCTGAAAACGAGCAAAGAAATATTGAAAAAACTAGATCGGCAAAACATTCTGACAAATAACACTACCCAACTAATACTCGCCAATTTGAATGAAACTTAACATACTTATTAAACAGCGAAAAATATTAAATACGTGTTTTTTTTATTTCGGCTAAATACGCTTTTTAGGGGTAGAAAACACCATTCAACCTCTGTAGATGAAAACAGTTATAGCTAAATATTTTTGAAACGACATATTTTCTGAAAAAAGGGCTGAGTACCAAATTTGTAGAATTTAAAGCGATGCACTTGATAGTGACCCTGAAATCGATTTTCAAGGTCAGTTGAAAATGATTAGCCATTGCCGAACTTTGATCATATCCTGTACCTATAAGCAGTAATTTCATGTATTGACTCAATCTATCTTCAAAATTGATTTGTTGCGTTATTTTTCTAAAATAAAAAAAATAAAAACCTGACGAAATGGAAAAATAGGCGCAAATTTATAGAAAAAATTAGAAGAAAACATTTTTGTAAGTAATTTTAGAAGTAAAGTTAAGAAAAGATTTAATATCACTCCAATTGTAAGTTAAACATTAACTTTATGTTATATTAGAAATTTTCAAAATTTTTTAAAATTTTTATTGCTACTCTATAGTTATCATATTAGGAATTCAATTGAACATATGATTAACTATTATTTTTCCGATTGCGATTGAGCAAGTATTTTTCAAAATTAATTCTTGATCACTTATTTTCTATCTTGCATGTAAAATTCGTTCGAATATACTTTGAACCATTTAGGGATGAAAAGTAAACTACTCCATTTGAAAAATATTAAATGATTTTCAAATGACTTTGGAAATTGACCTCAAGGTCAACTTCAAAGTCATCATCAAGTGCATCACTTTGAACTCTATAACTTTGGTCCTAAGCACTTTTTTCAGAAAATATATCGTACCATAATCCACTTCTATGTTGATTCCTGGTCTCTTTTCCTGCGTTTCTAATATTTATGTCAATAAAAAATGTGCTACGGTAGACAAGGATGAATAGGTACGCATTCAGATTTCACACCGTATTTTTTTGTATTTATTTTATGAGTACCTAATCTTTAATATATTAAAAATTTACGCGAAGATGGTCACTTTATCAGCAGTATCCAAAAAAATTTAAAAATATCGGTGGTTTTTGAAAAATTAACAAAAATCGTATAATTTCTTCTCTATGAAAAATTGGGGTCAAAAGAGACGAGAAAAGAGTAAATAGGGACAACCCGTAGGGTCGACCAAAATTGAAATTCTAATATAAAATAATTTCGAACTTTTTGTATTTATACATTCAAAAAAGAAATAATAGGTACTTGATGATTTTCTGTAAAAATAAACGTAGAATCTAAAATAAAGTTTATATACCCCTGTCGTTTACCCCTAAGTTTATATCCCTCCTATTCTTATTTTATTTCAAAAAATAATTTTTCAAAAGACTGAGACATAATAATTAATAACAGTGAGATTCTACGTCCATTTTCAGACTTTTGCCTAATACAGACGTTACCTAGAATTTTTTTATCTACAAAAACATCAGTCTACAGAATTTAATTTATTAGTTAGGAAAATAATTCAAATATGTCTCACTAACAATAAATGTCTTAAATGAGTTTAAAAAATCAAAACGATACTGTTTATTAAATTGCGTAAAAGCTAGTAAATGCAATAACAGATATGATGAATTTATAAGGATTTTCTTGTACTACAATCTTAAAAATATGGGAACGCGTACTTTTTTTTCGTTAATTGTGTTTTATTTTTTTGCACAAAATTTTAAAAATACTTTATTTTCTTAAGAAAGGGAGGCAACTTTAGTCACATATATGCCTATGAAAAGTTTTTGGTAATCCGGGAAAAACGAAAACACTTTTTAAAATTTTTTTATTGTTAAAATCGAAATGTTCTTTTAAAGAGGGTTAAAATTACCATATTTTACATTAAAATTTTGATACAATCACTCCCTAACTAACGAGCCTTACTTAATATTAGAAAATTGAGAAAAAACACGTCAATTAGATTTTTTTACACAGATTTTATTTGTTATATAATTCAAAAGGATATTTTAAAAATGTGTATGAATGGCTTTCATTAAATAAATTTCAATATATTTTCCATTTATTTTAACAGTGGAATCTCCTTATTAGTGGCTATACTTTCGGCTTGGAGCGAATTAGACGAAGATTTTCTTCTAAAACCAAATTTAATAATTAATTAAAGAAATAAAAAAAAATTTGTGGATTTCCTACCGTTCAAATATAATCTTTATTGTATGTAAAAATGTTATTACATTTTTTCAAAAAACTGTAAGTAAACTGTAAAATTTTCTTTACAAATATGTTAAAATAGAGAAATGTTTCCTTTTTAATTTATTTTTAACTCTTTTTAAATGATTCACTTTAAAATTTTTTAATATTTCTTAATCGAAATTTCATAAAAGAATGTGTCAAAATTTAAAAAAATTTTTCTTTGTTAAAAAAAAAAAATTGAATGTGCAAAATTATTTAATACTAGAATACTCTGATTATACAATTCTAATCATAACTGTATTGTCAATTGGATAGAAAATTACGTAAAAATATTATTGTTTGAATATGATTTAACGTAATTTTTATACGATTGAAGCAAACTCTTATTAATTTTAGGAAGGTGTAAATGTAATCTAAATTCTGATCATATCACATAACAGATATCATCGGGAGTTTTTTTGTCAAAAAAATGGAACAGAGATACATTATAAAAACATTTAACTGACAGAGAAATAGAATATAGCCGAATCGTTAAATTGGATTAAAAAAATCATGACACGCTACTTATAAAGCGGCTTTTTTCGAATTTAGCTCGCAAAAAATGAGACAGAAAAAAAAAGAATGCGAGTGCGAGTGAAATGGAGAACGACATATTTCCTAGTTTTTCTCGAAAAGTAAGTAATTTAGAGCAACGGTATAAAAACATTTTTTATGCATTTTACCTTTTACTATGGCTTGGTGTAAAAAAAATTTGAAAAATTGCTTAATTCTTGCAAAAAACTCATTTTGTTGACAAAAAACGCCCGGAAAACCTTCTTCTGGGCATCCGACGTGTCTGGCAAACGAACTCATCCAACGATTTGGAAAATCGAATTCGCACACAAAATTTCATAAGCATTAAACGTTTCGTTCGAGAGTTATCGCGCGGATACATATATATATATATATATATATATATATATATATATATATATATATATATATATATATATATATATATATATAAATTTTAGTGAATATCATTTTCGTATTCTAGGGACCTCAAAACATATTTCTGATATGGTCTCGGGCTTAGGTCGCACCATGACACCTGGCGTAAAAGCTGAATTTCCAGTTTTGGAAATTCGCTAAAAAAGAATTGAGTTTTGGTTTGCAAATATTAAAGCTAAAATTACAGCTATATCGGTCCTTGATCTGATTTAAATTTGTTTTCGTATTTAATAAATTTTGACACTTGTTTAAATAGCGTTAACTGTATAGTTATAAATCAATAATCTTCAAACTGTCCAGCTTATTTTACCTTTACCAATATTTTAACTATGTTTAATCTTTTATTAATTTATCTTCTTTATTTTATATTATATTATCATTCCAAATGATTATAAAGTTATTAGTTTTTGACCTCAGCGAATTAAAAATTTTGACATTTCTTTTAAAGTACTTAATCCATTCTTGTTCTTAATTTGAATACATATATTATATGTACCTATAGCATTAATAATAAGAACATATTCCACTTTTTTGTACCTATAACAAAAACAGAAAAAGAAAAATATAAATTCCTTTTCTTTAAAATGTATAACACATTAAAACTGTCTAATATTTCCATATTATTCGTAACTTGTAATTATTAAGACGTATTGTTGCTATAAAAATTTAAAACTTAACATTTTTAACGCCTATGTACATATACATAATATTTGTAATATATGAATATTGGTATACAGTACGTAATCATTACATTTGGACAACTTAACTATAGGTAAAAGAATGAGAACTATTGAGAACAGAGGCGAATTTTCTTGATATCACGAGAGGATACAAATTAGAAGCTATGGCTATGTAGTTGAGAAAAAGTTAAGGTAAAATTTGACCCCATTTTGAAAGGAATATTAAAAATCCTTAATAAGGTGTACCGTAAAGAGAAAATTTCAAATGTTGAAAGTGTTTAAAATAGCAATAGTGTGGTAACGATTAGAATACTCGCAGTCGCAACATCCTGTATAGTGTGTAGCTTTGGCAAATTTCCAGTACCAAAAATTACAATTCGCTCTTTCCATGGTGTAAAAAATTCGAAAAACTCGAGGATTTCACTTGTTAAGTAAGATGGCAGTTGAAGCGGTACATGGAGCACTGAAGCAAAAATATCAATTGCTTGATAAAAATATTGATAATAAATTGCTACCAAAGGTTGCGTCCTTATGGAAGATTCCGCGGTTTCTCAATAATAAATACGGAAATCATAATCATAATTAACCGCCTGAAAACAAAGGCTGATGAAGAAGCTACTTTTTTAGCACAGATAGTTACAGAAAATGGATGGTTGCGGAGGAAAGTTGACTTCAAACAAATAACAAGTAATGATGTATTTGATTTTCCTGAAATGAATCATGACGAATTGAAAATATTTTTCGGTGGTTCTTACCAATTGTCCCAAGCAATATGCTATTTAGCAAAACTGCTTGAATTCTGATGGATCCATTAGTATGGAATGTGCAAAGGAAGCAGAAAACATTATAAGAATTCATATAAATTCAAGACACATAAACAAGAAGCTTATCATATATTTATCCAATATGCGCCCAACTAGAACAATGTCGACGGAATCATGGGACATTATTGTACTTATCCAAATGGAAATAGAATAATTGGCTGCTGCTCACACATTGCAGCCTGTATTTATTTTTTATCTAATGCTAGGTATACGTCAAAAATTATTAAACCAGCAGAGATTCTCACAAATATATTTGACCATCCAAACATTTGTACTGTAATAAATGAAGACAGCGATGTAGATTAACTATTTTATTTATTTTATGTCTATTTATTTATTTTATTTTATTTTTTATTTTGTATATATTTACTTATAATTCATTATATTTTGGTACAATTGTAATCTTGGTATTATTTACTAAAGCCCGTTATACAGGCCCCTTATGTATATTTAACTATGTTTCATTGCATCAATAATAATAAGATTTCGTGTGTATGTACTTTAGGAATAGATACATATTTTATGAAAAAATGGTGAATGTACCCCAACGAAAACCACCCTTTCCAAATAGGGGTGGGAATAAAAAAAAATTATTTTTTGTAATTACAAATAACATAAGGAGCCTGCGATTACTTTTATAATAAGTCTGGAAGGAGACAAACATTATACAAGAACTGGAACATGCTAGCCCAGCTAGAATCCGAAATATAAAATAAAATAATTTTGGGGTTGAATGTCTTTTTTTCCCCTGTAGACGCTCTAGGGGGCTAAAATTTTGTATTATTATTTTTCTTACAAAAGTACATCATTTTATTATAAATTCGACCTCGAAGCTTCGGCGGCACATTTCACCGGTTTATCCTGCTAGACCCTTTGGATTTGACTAACTCAGAAATACATTATCCAGAAATTGATGGAAACGTACTGTTCTGTAGACTGTACAGTGTACACTGATGTCTCTGTCTGCGTGTTTGCCAGCATGTCTGTATGTCCATATGGATATTCATATTATGTCAAGTGTGATTTTGTTCAAGCCCACACTATTTATATTAATAATGTAATAAATCTTGCTTATTCCATGACGTTTTTTACTGTACTTTTTGTAATTCATAATATTATATTAAAAGATACGAATGTATAAAAGCTTGTATTAAAAATATAGGTATGTATAATATTATTCATATTGAAAATTATTTGTTGTTCCTGCTTCTCTTTTTTCTGGTAGGTATGACTATATTATTATAAAATAGAATTTACAATATTCATATTAAAAAATAGATATTATAAGCAAATTTATGTAGACATAATTGAAAACATGTATTAATCACACAATCACACAGTTGATGGATCAATATTTGACTCACCACCCATAAAGATAGACGCATATCTTCCTCATTATTTCTCATGTCCTCTAAAAAATATGATCTAATATTAGCCGTGAAATTTTACCCCAATTTTTGAAGAGCGATTTCACTCCTTCAAACCGTTTTTCCGCAGATAAAAAAAATACGTGTCGGTTATTTTTTAGTGTCCTACTTGGGATTTTTACTTGTTAGTAACATGTACTGTACTAAATGACCACACGTCATAATTCAGAATAAAAATTATTTCAGTGTGTTACCATTAGAATACCATCATGAAACTTTGTATGATATACAACTTACTTAAGAGGTTGGGTATAACATATTTTTTTTCTTAAAAAAACATTAAATATTCCGATTTTGGATTTTTTATAAAAATAATTTTTTTGGATTGTGGAGAAAGGGTTCAGTTTGAATGGACATTATCATGTTATATGTCAAAGTAAAGCCCTTGTGTTTAAATATTTCAAAGCGCTCTTAAGAATTGCGGTTCTTGAATTTTAAAAATTCTTATAACTCAAATACGAGTGTTCAAAAAAATATAAAACTACTCATCAAATATCATGCATTTTAAGAACATTGTTGTTTAAAATAATGTTTTTATTGGTTGATTTGATATGGACTAACCCAAAGACCTTTTTTTATTCGTTACTTAAATGTTTTTGGAGAAAAGTTTTTAAAAAAGTCGCTTATTCCCGGGGCTCGCCATTTATCTCCACGGCGCTGTGTGTTTAAGTTGATATTATTATAAAAATTCTATAAAAATGCTCATCGCATTTAAGAACTGATCCGACAGTTATAATTGACAGTAGCCTTAGCCGCTTGAACTATAAAATTATAAAGTAATTATACTGTAGTATATTTAGCAAGATAATATTTTAATATTTCTTGTTCAAGAATTATGATGCACTTGAGTTTGATCTTGGATAAAGTAAAACAATGTAATTCTGCCACCAACGCGGTCAGTAGGATACGCGTACGAATCTGTGTGATCGACCTTTAAATAAAAAAATGTAATTTTGCAACTTTTACAAAAATATGAGTTAGATGCAAGAGTCTCTTAGAGACATGTGACAACTGATGCCCCGCAAAGGTGGCTCATCTCCATCCTCATCACCAAAAGGATGGCTTAGAAAAATCTGAAGAAACTCATGCTGAGAATAAGGAATAATTAAATTAAATTATCACTTTATCAGTACTCAAAATTCTAATATGTTCAATTGTAATAAATAAATAATTTATTTGTTTATTTCTTTGTAACTGCTAAAATATTGATTTTAGATAAAAACGTTATCAGCAAAAAATACTTCTCACGATACAAGGAATAACTTTCGTCTTTATAAACGTATAGTCCGTAAGTAGTAAAACTCTGTTTATCCTCACATTTTGTTAAATCAATCCATATTTTTCAGAAACAACTTATTGCATGAAACACTTTTTATACACTTACGACTTGTAACTGATCCATTTTTTTACCAGGTATAAAAATTACACCCCTAATGGAATATTTTACCTACCCCTGTTATACAGTAACAAGAAAAAATCAACTTCAAATCTCAATCTAGTTCCAATACAGTTCTTAATATAGTACTACTGATGAACAATGTTATTAAATATTTTAATGCAGAAGAAAAACAGTTTTCTAATTAATAAAATTTAACTATACATCTATTTACCTCTAATATCTGTCACTTAAATAAATTATTAATGTATTCTTATCTAACAGAAAATATTTTTATGTCTTTATGTAACTTTAGGCAAGAATATCTGACAATTTTCAATAAATGAAACATTATACAAAATGTGCAGTAATTAATTATTTCAGAAATTATAATTATAGGTGTAATTAATATCACAATAATTATTTCTAAAATTTGATGGTATACGCACAAACATACACATATAATAATATATGGATATTTCTACACATAATATTATGTAAGTATGCATGTGGTAAGATATATGCATATTTAAACCAATGAATAATTATATACCATTTAATCTTGGCTGTGTAATTGGTTTTAAGACTTCAACAGCACTAAAAGACACAAGCATATGTAATACAAGTTCATATCAAAAATTCTTATTACTACAGTACACTATAATCCCAACTGATGGTTGCCAAATTCAATGTTTGCACCTCTGCTGATTGTGCTGAAATTTAAATAAGTTTTGAAACACATGACACCGAGAAATATGTTATCATTGTATTGTGATAATTTCGACGGTATGGAATTTCAAAATAATTAAAAAAGTTTACTATTAGGGAAGAATACTAACAATAACCAGCATTGCCACCATGATAAAGAAAATTCATCAGCACGTAAAAAAGTATGTGGGAAGAGTACAGTGGGCAAGCAGCTATTTTGCGTACAGAAATGTGTGCGCCAAGTTAGTACTTCTCCCTCATGAGTAATAAAAAATATATTATTAAATCCGATTTCTTTTATTCTGATTATTGCCAATTTAGTTTGCAAACAAAAATCATAAAAGTGCATCTACCACATTCTTAAAATAACGGGCTCCTATCTTTGAACCTAAGAAAACAATAATTTACTGTGATAATTTCAGCTAATTTATTGTGAACTGCAACACCAGTTTCTTTATTAAATTTAGGTCATATTATTTTATTTTGGGAGTGCAAAGTATACATTCAGTATTAAACTGTAAATCGATCTAATGCTGAGGTTAAGATCAAATAGGACAATTATTAATTTTCAAGATTTTGAACTATGAGGTGAGTTTGGGCCAAAAAAATGTTTAAAACAAACGTAAAATGGTTGAAGCGTTCAGGAACAATATTAAGAATTGCATAAAAATGATAATATTACCTAAGAATTGAAACATTGTAATAATTCGCTAACTAGTACTAACGAAAAGAATTTATTGTCTTTGTACTGTTGAATACTTATGACTAAAAAGAATTCAACAATGTTAAAATTTACAGCAATTTTCAAAAATTCTACTTTTGAGACGTGGAAAAAATTTTTCACATTATTTTTTACAGTACAAAATGCTAAATCGGTAACAATGCGATTTATATATATATATATATATATATATATATATATATATATATATATATATATATATATTCATATAGAAGTAGATCCAATAATAGTCGTATTACTCCAGTAATATAGCAAACAAATCCCTGTTATTACCTACATAAAAAATTGGAATTGAAGTGTACATTAATATTTAATATAATGGATTAATGCATATTATACACACATATTTCGTATACATTGCCAATATATTGCTTGTAGCTTTTTATTTAGAATATATTACAAATTGTAAAAGAATTTCATATATTAATATAATATGCCTCTTAGGGCCTAGGACAGTTAGATGAAATACCATTATCTACAAATATCAAATAATATTGTATTACTATGCCCATCTATACCTTCATTCATCAGTATACATGATACATATATTATTTTTACGTACATATTGAAATTGTTTTTAATATTTATAATATGTATTATATTATTATTATTATGTATCTATGTACAGGGCCGGCCCGAGAACGGTGCAAACGGTGCCGGACAATAGGTCCCGCATTTCCGAAAGCTGCGGCGCCGCTGAATAATTTTGTACCTTGGAAAACGATGAAATCAAAATTTTTCTTCAAGTTTTGCGTTCCAGAATCACAATTTTACAAAATAATATGTGTTATAACATTTAAAGAACTAGGTATGTATTTATTCAAATTCTGTTATTTTTCTGAAAATAGGATACTTGACTGTAATTAAAAAATTATTCGAGAAATACTATATTCTTACCTATTAATTAGTTAATTTTTGTTAAATTTTTAAATATATTGAAAAAACAACTGTTTCATTTTAAATGGAGAAACTGGCGCGAAAACCAACTTGTCGCAGTCACGTAACAATGATGTCACGATTGGATAGTAAGCAAATGAAACCGACTATAACGGATCCAGGCGGAAAAAATATAAATAAATAAATAAAAATAAATTAGTTTATACATTGTATATAAATAAACTTACTAAGCGAATTTCCATTTTGGAAAAATTCACTTATTACAGTGGGTGACATGAAAAGACCTGAGCCCGAGACTATGGCAGAAATTTGTTTTGAGGTCTCGAGAAACCGAAAATGAGGTTCACTAAAATTTATATATATATATATATATATATATATATATATATATATATATATATATATATATATATATACAGGTGGGCCATTTTAATCTATGCATCTAAATATCTCGCTAGAGGTACCACCTATCAAAAAATGACCTTTACAAAAGTTGTTAGGTACGAAGGGGGACACCTTAAATTTGACCTTGACCTTCATTCTCAAGGTCATATTGAGGTCAAGTTGTATTTTCAAATGGAATGACCCATTTTTTATTTCGGGTTCTGAAAGAGCGTGAAATTTCACGTCGAAAATGCTAGCCGAAAAAGCCAGTTGTGTTAGCCTAATTTTGCCACCCATATTTAAAAAATTGAAAAATAGTGTTCATAACCTTTAATTTGAGCAAATGTAGACCTATTTTAAGCAACACCAATTTTGGACAGCAGGGAGTCTCCCGTTCAGAAAGAATGCCCCATATATATATATATATATATATATATATATATATATATATATATATATATATATATATATATATATATATATATATATATATATATAGATATACACATATTACCTATCTACCTGCCTGCATATACAAAACACGATTTTGTTTGATCCGAAAAATGTCCAATACCTAGTAATCACTCTTCCATTACAAGTTACATACAAGAGTTAATTATTTCCAACACTACCACCACCACCACATTTGAGTTACTCAAATTGCTCATTTTACTCATTAACCGAACGACTCATTTTTGCTTAATTTGCTCTACAGAGTGACTCATTTCTAAAAGGATTACTTATTATTTCGGAAAGTTCTATGTAATTATTTAGTTTATGCGTATCTACTGAATTTGCCTCGGCTTTCGCTTTATTTAGCTCGACCGGAAGGAGCCTCATCTTCCAAAGGAAAATTACCCTTTTGAAATCTAGCAAACCACTTTTACAAGTTCCGTCAGCGGCATTAGTATTTCTTAGGGCTCCGAAGGATCCTATTGATTTACTTGCGTGATAGAAAAATTGTTTGGTGGGGGTAAGATTTTACATTACATTATTATTATTAATGTCTCGAAACTTCATTGACATTTCTATGAAAATATATTCTCACTTTTGTGGGGCTATTTTTAAAACAGAAAAAAAAAACAAACTATTAATGAAATTTTTTAACCAATACAGATAGTTTGACATTCAAATAGTCGTACTATTATTAAATTTAAGGCTAACTTACAACAATATTATATGTATTATACTGATGTTGAAATCGTAGTTTACACGATACAATAATTTTTTTTTACTGTCTCATAATTCCAAAATATCTTTAAATTTGAAGTCAAATCACTTACTATTAAAGAAGTCAAAATTGCTTACGTGTGAAACTGGCATTACCTATTACCTTTTCAAAACTAAATGATGGCGGACATAGATTAGGCACAGATGTCATTTGTCAAATTATTAAACGATTTTTTTTTAAAAAAAAAAGTAAAATAATTTTCCAAAAAATATTTTAATACAATATTTTTCAAGATTGCAGTATGTAGGTATTTTAACAATATGTCTCTAAGACATTTATTTTAAACATATCCTTAGATAACCCTAATTTCTTTTCCAGTAATTTTTTCTCTTTTATCAAGAATCTATAAAAATTTGCAAAGTTCATTTTATGGAATGTTTAAAATTAAAGCATTTATTATTACCGGGTGAATTAGTTAAACACGCCGTTAGTGAAGGTTGTTCAAAGTTCAAAATAATCGTCGATTTTATTACAATTTTATCATCTTTAAAACGTGTTCCGTGTTAAAACGGTTCTCCATATTATGAAAACGACAGTATTTAATAAAGTTTTTAATAAAATTACACAAATTTTATTTAATTACAACCACTTCCTAAATAAAATATAATAAATAAATATACTTAAAGTATAATTTTATTAATTCTAATTACTTTAGTGTGTAATCAAATTGCCTAATTGTTTTATTGCTTCCGAGACTACCTATTAAAGCAGCGGAAACATTGTGATCAGTTTTGAAAAATAAAAAATTTGTCCCCCCAAAATAAACTTTTTTACGCACATTTTACGTTTTAGAGCTTCCTGAATAATTTTGGTTTGGTGTTTGTCCGTCTGTGTGTCACCAGTTTGCACAAAGTGACATAACTTCTGAACTATTCTATTGTTTGTAATAGACGGTCCTAGACGGTCCCCTATGAGTTTAATCGAAATCTCAGTAACGATAGCTACGTCGCTACCATGTCATTCCATTAATATACTAAATTGCGCCAAGTTGCATAACTTCTGAACTATTCAATTAATTTTTATGAAATTATCAGAAATTTTGCGGTCTGCCTCCTAGAGGGTCCCCTACAAATTTTATTGCATTCGTAGTAATAGTATCCACGGCACTACCATGAAATCCCATTAAATGTCAATATTTTATTTACTGCTAGTCCCATTTCGCTCAATTTTTTATGAATCGTTTTGTTTACTTATTTTTATTAATTTATATACCTATATTAAATTACACAAAGATATAGTGGGCATTAAATTACCAAGGTGCTTCTAGGAGTACGAGAAAGCTGTGTGCCACACCCCATTGGCAACCTACATATTATAGTATCTTACGAAACTGCGAAATTTTTTTATTTTAGTTTGTAACCAAATAATTACCCAATCAATTTTGAAAATTTTTTAACCGTTAGTAAGTTAAAATATTTGAATTAATTAAGTAATTAAAGGATGTCCGCAAGAACCTTACGGACTGCCATAACCCAAATACACAACTTATAACCGAGGTTAGATCCTAACTTTTGCCGATAATAATAAATTAGTTTTAAATTGGTTAGAAAATTCCTTGTAGGTATTGAAGGGTTAATCACAAGTTAGACTTAAACTTTACAATAAATTAGTTAACTTCTATCGTTTTTTTAACGTTGATTTAAAACTATAATGTAACCAGCATACAAAAGTTTCTTAACACCGTTTTAAAAACTGATTCACAACATTTGGTTATTTTTTAGTTGAAGAGGAACTTGTAACTTCGTAACCTATTCCAAACTTAAAGGTATAATACAACCATTTTATAGCTTATTTTAAATTAAAGGTTACGATATAGCAATTTTATAATTTATTTTTAGCTAAAGTTTATATATAACTGTTTTGTAATTCATATTAAACTAATAATTACAATATAACCGTTATAAACTAAAAGTTATATTACAATCATTTTGTACCTTATTTTAAATTAAGTTATAATATAGAAATTTTGTAACTTGTTTTCAGCTAAAGTTTATGTCCAACCGTTTTCTAATTTACATGAAACTGATTATAATATAGCCATTATAAACTAAAAGTCATACTGGAATCAACCGCCTTATATCTTATTTTAAATTGTTATAACAAATTTTAGATTTTATTTTTTTTGCTATCGAAATTTAACAATAAGGATTTCTTTATTTATGTACATAAAAAGTACGAATAATTTGAACCATTATTCAACGTATTTTAAACTTCTGGTTATAATATAACCATTTTGCAACATATCTTAAACTTCTGGTTACAATATAATCATTTTACGACATATTTTAATTTATCGGTTATAATATAATCATTTTACAACAACGGTTCGAATATAACCATTTTATAATTAATTCTAAACCATAAGTTGTGCTGAAACACACGCGTCCATATATTTAGCGTCAGTTTCATTATAACTGTTGTATATAAGTGATTGGTTTTATTGCAAGCAATTTCCACATATAAATATATTATCTATAAAATGTGAAATCGTTTTTTAAAAATAAAATTATTATCCGTAAAACATTTAAAAGAAAAGTGAAATCAGTAGGTATTAAATAATAATGTGAAAAGCAGTGAAATCGTTCAAAATAATACTCATAATAATATTTTCCAAAATGAAAATAGTGCTGCCATGTTTGTGGATAATGTTTTGTTAAATTCAGAAAATACTTTTGAATGTTTTGTTAGTGAAAATTATGAAGCGGTTGCAAGTATTTCGTCTGGAGAGTTGAAAAATGAGGATAAACCATTTAAAGATGAAAATAGGGATTGGTCCTTAAAACTACAACGTTAAATGCTTTTCAGCAAAATTATATTAATTATAAGTAAATGTTAAATTAACGTAGAACTTTACTATTTAAAAACGCAGATAACATTTAGCAAAAATTTTTATACTTATTTATAGTTATACTTTTTTTCTACAGTTACATTTTTGTTTTCAAAAAATATTATTTTAAAATTAAATACTATGGCCCTATGGGTACTACATAACAATTACACCTATATAAAAATTAAGCATACTCTACTCCTAACAATTTTTTTACATGTTAAAATTTATATGTTCTTATTTCTCTGAAACAAAATGTAGAAGTTTTAAAATCAGTATAAATTTTAACTAAACTGTTATTAAATTATTTATTGCATATATCTGCTTTGAAATTTCAAGTAAACAAATTGCTAAAAATAAAGGATTCCAGATATTATTACATTAAATGTAATTATTACATATTAAATTTTAAAAAAAATTTTTTTATATTAATTTTTAAAAATTAATAAATAATTAATTAAATGTTCCTATCTCTATTAAAAAATATCTTTAATTTTTCAATTCGTTATAATAGAACTGTTTTCCATTGTTTATAATAAAACATATTTTTAATTCAGAAAACTTTATACGTAATTAATGTATTAAATATATTGTATATGGTAAAAGAAATACGTATTTTTGTTACTTGTAAAAACTAATTTGTACCAAAGCTTGTTACTATTACAACTGAATTTAAAATAAACATATCTTGTAAATTTGAATTGTCTTTTCTTAATTTAAGATCGTCGGAATTAATAGTAAAAAATTACTATTAAACGTTATTTTAACGTTAGAAACAATCCAGAAAATAACCAAGGTTGTAAGAAAACTGGGCAAAAACGGTTATGACAGCGTTTATCAAACGTTCGTGAAACGTTATTATAACTAATATATAACCCCTTTACTTTAAGGTTATTTTTAAACCTTAGAGTAACGTTAGAAAATAACCGTAGTTTAAAGATCTAATTAAACGTTAATCTAACGTTAGTAAATAACGTTACTTTAAAGTTGTTATTAAACTTTAATCTAACATTTAAAAATACCGTTCGCTTAACGTTTTCTTATAACGTTAATCTAACGTTAGAATTAACCTAGAATATAACCACGGTTGTAAAAAAACTGGGCAAAATCGGTTATGACAACGTTTGTCAAACGTTCGTGAAACGTTATTATAACTAATTTATAACATTTACGGTTTTATAACCCATGTTATACAACGGTTATATAACCATTGTCTAACTTTAGTTTGTGTATTTGGGAAGTTATATGAGATCCCTAGGACTCTTTTCTTATTGCTACCCAAAAGTGTCAAAAATAAACTAACCGACCGATTTTGAAACTTTTTCCACTTTAAGGAAGCTAAACTATTTTAGGTAGATATAGATTACGTTATGTAGGATCCGCTAGGGTCCATGGGATCCAAAAGTGGTAAAAATAAACTATCCAACCGACTTTGAAAATTTTTTCACTGTTTGAGAGCTAAACTATTTTAGATAGAGATAAATTAACTTATGTAGGATCCGCCGATATAAGTGACCGATTTTGAAAATTTTTTCACTGTAACAGAGGTAAATAATTTTAAATGGATATAGCTTATATGTTATATGAGGTCGGCCAGGGTCCTGGGATCTTAAAAGCGCGAAATAAACTAACCGTCCGATTATGAAAATTTTTTCACCCAGAGAGCTAAACTGTTTTAGATAGATATAGATTACGTTATGTAAGATCTGCTAGGGTCCATGGGACCCAGAAGTGTCAAAAATAAAATAACCGACCGATTTGAAAATTTTTTCACTGTTAGAGAGCTTAATTATTTTAGATAGATATAGATTACGTTGTGAAAGATCCGCCAGGGTTTATGGGACCGAAATGTGTCAAAAATGAAATAAGTGACCGATTTTGAAAATTGTTTCACTGCTACAGAGGTAAACTATTTTAGATGGATATAGCTTATATGTTGGATGAGGTCGGCCTGGGTCCTGGGATCTTAAAAGCTCCAAAAATAAACTAACCGATAGATTTTGAAAATTTTTTCACTGTTAGAGAGCTAAACTATTTTAGATAGATATAGACTAGGTTATGTAAGGTCCAACAGCCTCTGTGGGACCCAAAACTGTCAAAAATAAAATAACTGACCGATTTTGAAAATTTTTTTACTATTACAGAGGTAAACTATTTTAGATAGGTACAGGTTGTGTTATCTGAGATCCACAACTGTCCTGCGGATGCAAATGCTGCGTAGAATGTTACACAACGGGTTCTGAAAATACTTTTATTGTTAGAAAGGTAAAATATATATATATATATATATATATATATATATATATATATATATATATATATATATATATATTACATAAAGCATAAAGTCCGCCTAGAATATACGGTCGAACTAATTTTTTAATGAGGTCCACCGGGATCTTGCAGATCCGAAAACGCCAGAAATAAGCTTTCGAACCGATTTTGAAAATTTTCTCACTGCTAAAGAACTAAATTATTCTAGATAGATACAACTATGCTGCACAAAGTCCGTTCGGGTTCTTGGGTCCCAAAAATACCAAAACTAATTACCCAGCCGATTTAAAAAATTCTTTTTAAATGGGTACAGGTCTTAGATGAGATCCGTCAGTACCCAATATTTCGAAATTCGCTATGTTATACAGATGCTGCGGCAGGGGTATTTAAATAATATTATAGCTCACAGCTAAATTGTAGGTAAGAAGTAATTCATTATTTTTTACAATAATTATTATCAGATGTGTAATCGATGCGTATAATTAATAATATACCTGTAATTGGTACCGCAAATATTGTTTATATAATTTATTATATAATAAAATGTTACAAATATTATAAATTGTTAGTGTATAATTAAAAACTATTTAATTGTAGGGTAGAACTGTGATAGAGGAGATTATAACTGAAAGTTTTAAATATATTCATGGATTCTGTGTCAAATGTTTATAACTTATTTCCCACATTTATCTGTCCGATACAATTACTTACTATAACTTATTATTACGGCAACTAGTAAGTACTACCGTTTTTCTACATTTTGTAAGGTTCTTTGAATTAAATTAATTCAAATCAGTAACATTGTTTTCAGTTCTATTGTCGGTTAAAAATAATTATTAGATTCCTAAGGCCGGTTTCACACTATACTGTCGCTTTCGATACTTTTTTTGGTTCTGTTTCGCTCCAATAAAATTTTATTGTGTTCATAGTACAGTACCATTTACTATTCGTTCTCCATACCTTTAATATTGTGCCACTCTTGGTGCACTATCGATATGTTCTCAATTCGCTCTCAGTTCAGTAATATATCCCCTTAGTATAATTCAGAAGTTACGGACCTTACATACGATAGTCCAACTTCAGAACCACTTATTGTGACATTATTACCCACTGTCAGTGTGTTAACAATAAAAATGAGTGTATGAAAACTAGTATGTAATTTAAGAAGGTGACTCACCCCTTCTACAATGTTGCTCAAACTGAATTTTGAAGTCGAGAATTTCATTTTTACGTTGTTCTAATTGTCTTAAACTATTTTCCATGAAAAAGAACTTCTTGAACTACCCAAATAGTACGACTGTTCAACACAGTCACCCTCCAGTTAACTACCCCTAGACTTAATATTAGGACATTGAGCAAAAACAGGTCAATTAGATTTTTGACGTAGATTTCAAATCTGTAAACAAAATTTTTATATTGTCTATTCTTCACCCCCTTTTTGCAAAATTAACCCGTAAGCACCCCTGTTGATGTAATTTGAACAAATTGCATATCAATAGGTAGCTCTTTAAAAAAAAGAGCAATATCGCCAATTTAAGCTTTTGCTCTATCTCTTACTGTTTTCGAGATATTTGTAAAATTAAATTTTTCCCCCAATTTTTGAAAGGCGATTTCACCCTTTTAAACCGTTTTTCCGCCGATAAAAAAATACGCCTCGCTTAGTTTTTAATGCTCCACAACATATTTAAGTTTCAGGAAAATCGATAGGCCCGGCCTCGGGACCTTTATTTGTAAGTGATAGCGCTTATCGATCGATGTCGGGAGACAGTTGGTATATGAACGCTAAGGATTAAATAAATATATTGAATCAAACGTTATGTAATTACCAAAATCAAATGACAAATCTTAAGGGATTAGGTGGGTTTCAGAGGTTCAAAAAAGGGTATTTTTACTTTTTTTTTTAATATATAACTAAAATCATATATTTTATTTAAACAATTCAGCATATCAAAGATACATATTTAACCAGTATTCTGTGAAATTTTTATTTAAAAATCCGTAAACTCAGCCGTTGGTACCTCATCTCCCTTGACGTCTCAAAAAAAATGCTCTTGCCGTGGACAGCATAACTCATTATTGGTTCATTTAAAATCAAAAAACCAAAAATATTTCGTTAGTACATGGATAAATCTCGTTATTGGACGAAGGAAAAAAATTAAAATTCGAATTTTTGACAGACTTTGAACAAAAAAACACATTCTTTGGTCAAATTTTCGCCATGTATTGGCTCGAAAAAATTAGTTGTAATAAAATAAAATCCTTCGTTCAATGACTAGATAATGTTATTTCAAAGATGGGTGCAAAATTTGAACAAAATCGCTTCATAACTTTTCGAGAAATCATGTCCACCAACTTAAAAAATTGAGTTTTAAGATAAACTAGTTTAAAGTTTATTGTGCTGCACTGACATGGCCTGATGGGCGGAACTTCCGAAGGTTCTATCTCTTAGAATTTTACTCGGATCGATTTGAAATTTTAGAAGAATATTTTAAACATATTGTACTATTTAATAAGACAAAAAAATCGATTTTCTTAAATTTTCAAACCCACCTAACCCCTTAAGGTGGTCTATCATTTATTGTCGCAAATTATTACTGGTTAATAATACTTTTTTGGAAGTTCTTCTTCCTATTTTAAATTGACAATTACATTGTCTAACAAAAATGAACTTTCAGTTAATATTGATCACGGCTGATATTAATTTCAAGATTTTTCTCGGTTATCAAAATTAATTTACTAATATATATTATTATAAGTACGTCAAAATTTGTTAGTTTTATTTAGTTAAATGTTCTTAAAGAATTATAGTTTCAAGTTTGTTATCATTTAATACTTATCAAAAGGTATTTGTTTATTCAGTTGAGTGAAAATTTTCAGTGCCTTTTGGAGCATAATCTCATTAGTTGCGTGTCGAAAACGTAATTTTTAAAAAAAATTAAATTTATGTCACAAACTATATAGAAACGTTATACAGCTGAACTCTTTTTTGTGCCGTGGAGAGGGACCGCATAAAAAAAATCGCACAAAAAATATATTCAGAAATATGATAAATAGCTATAAAAAGTATAGTTCGATCCAGATTGTACAAAAAACGTCCCGACCAACCGCATAAAAAAAGTTTGATCGGAAAAATATCACTCAGAACGCTCAAAACTTAGAAATTCCCTTAGAAGTTGCTTCTATAAACAAGATAAAACATTAATTTACACGTAGAAACATTTTATTTCAATTTTATAACATTATGAAAATTTTGAAAAATACATCTGTAACAAATGATGCAATAACTTATGTTCTTATGCAATGTATTGATTAAATGCTTAAAAGCCGTTTAAATGCTTAAAAATTATTTTTATCAAAGAGAGTTATTATAGAAATTGTTTAAGTTTCTTACTGTCTCGTGATTTTGATTTACATTATGCATTTTAATGGCCATTTTTTACAAACCGCATAAAAAAAATCGCACAAGAAAAATCGCACAAAAAGGACCGCATAAAAAGGAGTTCAGCTGTATTTGTTTAAATTTTGATAATTTATGAGTTAAATTCTAGATAAATAAAACGTATTCGTTAACTTTTAGAACATTCTAATGCAACCCTAAAATTTACTATTTTAGTATAAACTTGAAAAATTTAAAACAAAATTTGGATTTTTATTCATAGTAACATTCTGTTTACATGACGAATAATAACATTTATGTTATATGAAAATTGTGACTCCTTCTTATTTTCATTAATATTGCTTTTCTACAGCATTGAAAGCAATAAAATTTCTTCATAATGTAAATTCTTCAAAAAAAAAAAAAAAAAGTAATTTTTGCTCTACTAGTCTTATTCAAACAAAAAATTTAGATAGCTTTACAATATTTCATATCAAACAGCTGGCTTTGATTTATAATTAGTAATATATTAGAACGTTGTTTAAGACAAATTACTAACAAACAATTTAATTCATTTCAGAAATAAACAAATGGTCTTAATATATGTAACATTTATAATCGATTAATAACGCAACCGCACAATACATCTATCGCATATTTTAGTTTTTATGTTTAAAAGATCGGAAAGAGGAACAAAAATTGGAATGTTATTGTCAAAACAGTGTGTCTCAAAATTAATATTTCTATACACATACACATCACGATCTAACCATTGCCCAAATACAAAATTTTTCTCTTCTACAGCTTCATCGACTCTGTCAGTCCAACTTTTTATTGGGCCACCCCTTTTTCTTTTGGCTGAGTGAATAAATTTCACAGCACATTGAGATTTTAGAGTAGATTTTGAGAATCCATTCTCTGAACATGGCTAAACCAGATCAACTATTTTGTTCGGATGTGATTGGTAATAGTGTTTTTCACTTGCACAGTGCCCCGGATAACTATATATTAGGCACTCCGTCAAGTTTTGAAATTCTAGCAAAACCCCTCCGGAATTACATCTCTATATTTTGTCATGTTTCAATGCTTTCAATTATGGTATTGCAAATGTTGGCTTTTTTGTTATACATTTACTCCATAAAACAGAATTTAATGTACGTATAATAGCTCTATTAGTGGCTATATTATTTTAGCGAATTTCCAGAATGGAAATCAGCTATTACAGCCACTGTTATGATGCGACTGACTTGAGCCCGGGACTATGGCAGGTTTTGAGGTCCCTAGAAACCGAAAATAATATTCACTAAAATTTATATATATATATATATATATATATATATATATATATATATATATATATATGTGTGTGTGTGTGTGTGTCCGCACGATAACTCTCGAACGAAATGTCCTAGGTTTACGAAATTTTGTGAAAATATTGGAAATCCCAGACCGTTGGACAATATCAAAATTAATAGACAATTCTCATCTATTATATTCCTCATTAAGTTTCCGTGTTATGTGTACTAAACTGTCGTAGGTACTCTTGGGCGATGGTCACCTGATTGTCGATGTCAAGAAAACTTAAAATGTAGATTATACCCCGTTGTACGGGTACGCCTACGCTAGCGCATGTTTTCCCATTGCACGAGAAATTTTTTCAATTTAAATAAATTTTTTCAATTGCACGAGAAATTTTTTCAATTTTGTCGTAGGCTTCTGCGAAACTTAAAACCCGGAAAATAGTGGTTATTGATCTTAAGTGTTAATGAGTAGTGTCCTTGACTGACAGTCGAAGGATTCTTGGCTTTACACAACCCTAAGGAATACCTTACAATAAGTTAAGAAACATACGAGTAATTTTATCTAATAGTAAAAAGTATCCTATGTAATAAAAGAACAGTTTTCGTAAATTTCGAACAATTTTTATTTTTCTTGTTTAATTCTATCATATCAGGTGCTAGCTTGCTTATTCCACGAACTACATACATATTATGCAAAGAAACTGTTTCACAAGTTAGAAAAATTTTTTGCTTCATGATATAAACAAATTCAATAATTTAGTGTAACATTGAAAAATAATGCAGACAAGATGAAATTTTTATTTATCATTTTACTCCATCTCAAGAAATTAAATTGAAATTGTGGAATGGATTTTTTTAATTTGATTTTGGAAACGTTACATGAAGTGTTATGCCGATTATCCAAACAAAATTAAGAAGTCATACCAAGTAGTTCGCAATTACCCACTTCTAAAAGATAACAACCACAGCTTAAAAAGATTCGGAGTCAGCGCACAGTGCAGCAGCCCAAGTATAATTAAATTGACAAAATTTTAACTAAAATATCAACTTCTATTGCTAAGTCTCTTAAGTCTTATAACATTACAATTATAACTTTTATATAAAGGGTTTCAAGAATTTCGCTTAGTAACCATACAATATAATAATATTTATGTACCTATCCACTATTTTCCATTTTTGTTGTAAAAATGTTTTGATTAGGTAAATTTGATTTTTCCTTTGCACATAATTAGATAAAGTAAATGGTCATTGTTTTTATTTCAGTTATGTAAATTAACTAAGTAGTGGGTCATAAATTATTTTATTCAATTATTTGTACATAAAATTTCAATTATTTTTGCATAACATAATTGTTTTTATAGTCTTCCAGTTTCAGATATTTAATTTACTGATAATATAGGTAATTATATGTATTAGGTATGCTTAGTGATTAGATTTGAAAGGTAGCGGGCAAAAACTTTAATATTATTACTATATATAGTATATTTTTTTACTATATCCTTCATTTTTAGAAAATATGAGAGGAATTTTTTTTTCATTTTTTATTTTTAATTACTAACCCAAAAGGATCGATAATTCTATTAGTATCCTTTTTCATTATACTTTTTTTCATTATTTGTCATTAAAAATTAAAGCTTGTGCTCCAATATAATAATTATTGTAATAGCTTAAAAAATAACAATTTATTATATTATACGTATAATTATACTCTATGGCTTAATTGCTAGTTTCCTTTAAAACTTTCATGTATTAGAAACAACTCAATCAGAGTCAAGTATACAAACAATTTTCATTCGACATAAAGGCCAGGCGCACATTGACCAGGCCAGAGCAAAGCAGGGCAAACAGGAAAGCACGTGCGGTCGAGCGCACATTGAGACGCAGTTAACGCAGGCAGGGCAACGCAGTTTCTGTAATTCTTGTTGTAGAACGAGATAGTACGAATTTAAAAGCAGAGCAGAGCAGAGAAGCACTATTTTTCTTCAATTTCTTCAATTGTTTTTATTTCGACGGAATAAAACCAACTAAAACTCCAGAACGTGTTACAACGTCGCGCAGCATCGCGCAGTTTCTGTGTCACATTCACGAATTCACGAGTGCGACGCAGTGCTGCTCTGCTCTGCTCTGCGTTTCAATTCGAGCTGTCCCGTTCTACAACACGAGTCACAGAAACTGCGCTGCCCTGCCTGCGTTAACTGCGTCTCAATGTGTGCCCGGCCAAATGACAGAAACATTACAATCAGTGGCGGTCCCAGAGGGGCAGATAAGGGGAACGCCCCCCCTCCCAAATATTAAAACAAAATTAAATGTATGTATACTCTTCTAAATATTAAGTATAAAAACCACGGTTTAAAATCAATAACTGTCACTATAAATTAAGTTTGTGTTCCTAAAAACACAATGAATATCGCTATTAGTATGCGATTGCTGTGGCAGTAATTGTGTTCTGCGATGATGGACAGTGTTGCCAGATTGACTCATCAAAATCCCCCCCCCACCCCAACACTAGTCAAAATTCCTCCAAAACGCATTTTACCGGGGAAAAACCTCCAAAGCATGGTTGACATTATCTGAATCGTTTATTTCAAAAACTAGTCAAGTGCTGAATTATTCATTTTGAGAAAATCAAATAAAACTTCTTACAATTAGCAATATTAAACCTTTTTGTAGGAGATTGCTCCCAGAGTACAGAGGTACAGCAACTATCTCTATCATAAAATCTGCAGTGTGCACTTCTGTGAACGTTAGGCTACTTAGTAGTCACTTTCTCAGTGGCAGTCGATGAGTGTAGGTCAATCACAAATCAATTGATTTGATTGTTGTGTTGGTTGCATTGGCACTGTAGAACCCCCACAGGGAGCCACATATATGCGTTATCATACATATGTATGGACAGCACGGCCACGTGACGGCCACCACCACCAACGATAACTAACACAAAGACACAATACCGCACAAAATACAAAGTAAACTCAGGGCACGTATATAACATATGTGACAGATTCTCAATGCATAATAGACAAAACGGATGTACGCTTCAGGCGGAAACAGTTAAAGAAAATCAATAGATTTGAAAATCAAATAATAGATAATATTTCAATCAATAAAGAATGGATTAAAAACTATTCAAATATAATTATTCCGAATGAAGTCCAACTAATACTTGCCATAAGTCCGAAATTTGTTATTGACGATAAAATTTTTAACCACAAAGATAATAAAAATACTATTTTAAATATTTTAAAAGCCATTGAAGCTAATATTGATAAATTTCCAAAAGAAAAACAAAAACCCTTAAAGGAAAAAATAGTAAATATATTACTTAATAACATAAACAAAAACCAATACATTGATCCATTACAAAAATACATTGGAAACTGTTACAAGAAGACCAAAAACTTTATAAAAAATAATAAAAATGAAATTATCATTACAGTCTCAGATAAGGGAAATTGCACAGTTATTTTAAATAGATCTGAATATAATGAAAAAGCAGAAATACATCTTAATGACAAAAATACATACTTAAACATAAGAAAAGACCCTGTGGAAGTTGTTTCTAAAAAAGTCAAAATATTCACTGAAAAATTATACAAATGTAAATACATTGACAACATAACAAAAACTAAAATAATTAAATCAGGAAAAACATTACCAGAAATTTACTTTCTACCTAAAATACACAAAGAGGGAATCCCTTTAAGACCCATAGTAAGTCAAATTGAATCTCCAATTCAAGAATTATCCAAATTTTTCTCTAAAATACTTAGCGAAGCTGAACACAGTGAATTTTCCATAAAAAACTCATATGAATTTGTCAATAAAATTAAAAACATACAATTAAAAAATTCTGAAGAAAAACTGTTTTCATTGGATGTAAAATCTTTATATACTAACATTCCGATTAAATTAGCAACAGCAATCATTAAAAAACAATGGAATAAAATTAAAGAATTCACTAACTTAACTAAAGAAACTTTTATTGAAGGAATAGAATTGATAGTAGAAAATAACTTTTTTAAATTTCAAGATAAATACTATAAACAATGTTTTGGCTGTCCAATGGGAAATTCACTGAGTCCTGTTTTAGCATCTTATGTTATGGACTATCTCTGTAATATCAGCATAAATAAAATTAAAGAATGGGACCCTTCTTTTTTCTTTCGCTATGTAGATGATATTCTTTCTTGTGCCCCATTAACATTAATTGAAAAAATCAAAAACACTTTTAATAATTACCATCCAGCCCTACAGTTCACTATCGAAATTGAAGAAAATAATCAAATTACATTTTTAGATACGTTAATTAAGAAAGATAAATACAATTGTTTAAATACCACTTGGCACAGGAAAACTAGTTATACAGATAGATTAATTAATTTCCATTCCAATCATCCACAATATATAAAAAACAATATAATACAAAATATGTTTCATAGGGCTGTACATCTAAGCAGTGTCAAAAACAGAAAATATGCAATAAAAAAAGCAATATCAATACTAACTAGAAACAACTATCCACTAAATCTAATAAATTCAATAAAAGAAAAAGTTATTCATAAAGCATATAATTCTACAGAAACAAATAATTTTAATTCAAATTCCAATGAAAAAGAAATAAACTATAATAACCTAATATGCTTTCCATATAACAGATTCACAAAAAGAATTAAACCAGCTATAGAAAAATTTAGTGATAACAAAGTAACTTTTTCTTTTACAAACACAATAGAATCAACATATAATAAAAAAAGATCAAAAATTGAAAATAAACAAATGCACAATGTAATTTATAAAATTCCATGCAAACAATGCGACCTTTGTTATTTTGGACAAACTAGTCAAAAATTAAATAATAGATTAACTCAACATAAATATGACATAAAGAGAGGAAAAGAATCCACAGGCTTAGCGGAACATTCAATTAATAATGATCACATCTTTGATTTTGAAAAAGTTAAAGTTTTAGATAAGGAAGCAAACTACAGGAAAAGATTGCTAAGTGAAAGTTTTTTCATCCAACTAAACAATAAAACTAACTGTAATAAACAAATTGAGTCTTCCTTTTTGGACGAATCTTATTTACCAGTCATCAAACATTTGAACTGATCGCATTGTTTACACGGACAGCATTACATAATCAATAATATATTTAAAGTAAACAATAGTTTATTCTAGAAAACATGGACAGACAAAGAAAGCAAAAACATCAAACAAAAACTTTTAATGTCTAGAATTTTCTACGATAGTTTTTTTTTTAACAATAGAACCAATTACAACAGTTAGTCACTGTCAAACAACAGTACAATTACAATGTACTCACAATATAATTTTTAAAAAAAATATTATTTTATTTAAGACTTAATTATTAAGTTTAATATCTTTAAAGTCAATTATTATATATATAAAACTTTTTAATAAAAAGTTCCTTGTTTTTTCTGTTTATCAATTTTTGACAATTTTCTTATGAAATGCATATTTGGACAAAAATATACAGAAATGTATATGCAAAAGTTTAAATGAAAGGAACTTGAATATAATTAATTAAAATTTTGGTGAGTAAACTCTTGAATTTTCTATTATAATCTTTTTTCTCTTATAATTTCTATCTTTTTTGACTTACATTCTTATTGTCTGTCCGGATGTTTGTTTAAATTAAAAAACAAAAACTTTTTTTTTTTTTTAATTCCTAATACTGAAAATAAGCTGGTTTTTTCTGCTAATTTCCCTTATACATCGATAATGATATAGATAGACCATATAGTGTATACCTCCACTACAAATAAAATAAAATTTGATAAGTAAATATCGATTAATATTAATATTTATAACATACAAAAAAATTTTTCAATATACCTTATTATATTTTCCATAGTTAATTTTGTGAAATTAAATAAATTCTTTCCTTTAAGATTTCAAATAAAATGTTTATTCTTTATGCAATGTTCATAACATGTATGTATTAGACTAAAAGAAAAATACATTGTCAATCTTTTTTTCTTTTTACAAAACACCTAACACAATTGTAACTTACTTATTTTTAATTGTTAAATAGGTCACTGAAGAAGGGACATATGTTCCGAAATGTACATTTGACTAATGAAAAAATAAATTGTTTTTCTGGAATTCAACTCTAATTATTGGGGTCCTGAATATCCGGTTCCTAAATCATTGGGTAATTGGTTAAAACGAAATCATTAAAATATTTTCTATCTCTTACTGGTTACACTGGTTCCAATAGTATAGAGATAGATATGTTGTCTCTAGTTCTCTGTGAGATTGCTAATTTTTTTATAAAATAATACATAATATTTTTAATTATCTTATGAAGAGAAATTTTTTTTATCCCTCTTTTAAACAATGTAAAATAATAATAAAATTTTGGCGCTGCACTGCTTTCTCTAATAAATAACCGTCACAATTATAAATTAGGTACAAAATACTCTTAATTCATTAGGAATTTTGAAATCAAAACGATAATTTCATAATTATGAAATAATAATAATAGTAACTGAACTTCTAAGATATTTAATATCATTTAAAACAGTGATTTTCAAACTTTTGTGTCCGTGATCCCTTTTAAAATTAAAAATTTCAAAAGACTCCTCAAATATATAGAAGTGAGTAAAAAATAGTTATGTGATCTGTAATGAATTTGCCGCTGCGACCCCCCAAATATTTGTCGTTGACTTTGAGAATTACTTGTTTGGAATATTGCATATTCCGCTTCTATAGTAAGCCATTATAGAATATTTTTATAAAATCTTCATACCCAATCAAGTAAGTTTTCAAAACATTTAAATTCTGTATTTTTTTTTTTTACATTTATTGGAACCTAAAACAATAACGAAATGTTTGTCCCTAGCGCCTAGGCCTAGACCATTGAAAAACACCCACATACTGAAAATGTAAAAGTATAATGGTTCTGTACTAACAAGATGGAGTTTTGCTATTTTTAAGAACTAAATATTAGACCTAGACATCTAAATTTTTAAATTTTTTCATTCAATCTTTAAAAATTTCCCGCAGTTTGGAACAGAAATCAGTCAAGTGCTGTCATTTGACTTCTTTCTGCACTAAAGCAAGATTTCCTGACTTTGTCTTACCGCCATATGGGGACGGAATCAATTGGTTTCTGCAGCAAACGATGTGTTTACCATTCATCAACCAAAATATATCAATAGCTCCATTTTGGATTTTTTGTCGTTTGACTGGTTTTTGAAATAAACGATTCATCTAATGTAAATAAAACACGTATAACCATGGGTGAATTTAAGGGGGGGGCATGGAGGGCAAGCCGCCCCAACTTTTAGAAAAGTAAAATATTTTACTAAATTATTAAGATACGAGAAATAAGAGATTATAATTGAATTGTTTATTGTAATACTAAATTACAATTCCGAATGTATACAGCAATTTGATATTTCGTATATCCTTCAATATTCATTTGGTAGCATGCATAAAATATCTCTTCGTACTTATTACTTACTTTACTTAACATGTTTATACTCAACTTACCTCACTTACTTACGTTGCTTATATGCTCTTCATACTTACTTAACGTGCTAGCAATTTTTAAAAAGTCTGCATTATAATGCGTTGGCTGTTGTCAGTGATAAATTTTGAAGGATCATATTTTTTACAACCTTAGTTAATGGTGACCGCTAATAAAAAATTGTTATGTGGTATTACGATTATAAAATTATTCATTCAGTCATTCGTTGGACGGTCTATATATGTATGTGGAAATATTTGGACAATTGTAGTAACCTTCCCTATAAATTAAAATATATCAAAAAATCGATTGATTTTTATTTTGTCTGGATTAATAGTTTTGGGTTTACGAAATATTAAGCTCATTTTTAAAGTTTTATTTTTATAAAATGGTGCATTTGGGCATCGGAATTCATATGCTAGACTGTATTGCATTTTTGTATGAATTTTTTTAGTACATGATCGTCGATTGTTAATAAAATTACTGAAAAATTTTCGGATGTTATTTATTGAAAAATTAGTTAATTTTAAATAAAAGAAGGAACCTATCTAATTGATTGTTAATATTTTATGTTACAGATAAGGCTAAAATTACGTCCAAGTTTAGTTTTTTAAATTAAAGATTTACAGATTAATGGTTTATATAGTTTATACTTATAGCAAGTGAAGTAAGTTGAGTATAACTTGTATGTTAAGTAAAATAAGTAATAGGTACGAAGAGATATTTAATGCATGGCACCAAATATGTAGGATCAGTGAAGTTGCAACTGCCGCGCTGCGTCGTCACGTCGTACTACCCGTCGATTAGCTGCTGTGTTTGCATTTTTTGAAATAAATTCAAAATGCTGAAAACAAGTTAGTATACCTATACAGTGAAAAGAAAATCTTGAAAAGTGTGCCCCCAACAAACAATCTCTAACTCCGCCTATGCGTATAGCCAATGCCTAAGACTAACTTTTTCAAAAATCTGTTTCTCGAGAATTATAGAAGAGAAAAATTTACAAAATTCTAACTTTAATTTTCAATTTTTTTCCTGTTTGCGAAGTAACGAAAATATTTAAATCATTGCCTTCGCTAACAAAATGAGAGCTTTTACTTGTGTTTTGTGACTGACTTTAACAAAAGGATAAGCCAAATATAATTTTATTGAACAACTTGTGAACGCAATGGCGAACATCCGCAGACCACCTGTTATATACACTAAAATTTGACATATTTGGCATAATATTTGACATATTTTGAAATACACAGTAAAATATTTGTACAATCTAACACATACCACGTACAACCACAATAACAATATATATAAAATTTACTTGCTAATGTATATGTATGTGTACATACGTATGTAGCATAGAGGGTGCTAACGTTAAAAATCCACATCGGGGTTATTTATTTACCATTTACCTGAATAATATATGTATCTATTTATAGGTAAGCAAATGCATGATGTGCATTTGTTCCACGTTTTGACTAAATGTACAAAATCCGATAACTTATGATATGCACTTTTTTTCACTGGTGATATATTGATGTGTTTATACCCTTGAAGACCACCCAAATTCAATTATTTGTTTAACAACCAAAAAAATAGTATATATTATTTAATGCGTCTTCTAAAGCTACACCTTAAAACAATAAAAATCTATTTTTGATTGCCACACATCGAAAACAAAAAAGAACAGACAATTGATTTTCAATTTTATTTTATAATTGATTTCTTTGTTTTTTGAAAAGATTTATGCTCCGTATAAGTAGTCTGTGTTTTGTTAACCGATGTTGTTTCAGAAGACTAATTAATTTCATACATTAATGGCCCTATTTTCAAAAAGCTATTAAAATACAAGTATAGAAGCTTGAATAAGTTAAACGTATATTTAACGCTTTAATCCATAAATAATACAAATTAATGTACAAATATGGGTAACAATAAGTACATACATAAGTCATTTATGTGGAAGATGAAATAAATATTCTTTAGTGTAATAAAAACGGCCATAAAAATCACCGATAGTACTAATTTATTATTGCAAGACGATAAGCGTAATATAGGATTTCAGGTCGGCACATTGTTATTTTTGATTATATTGACAAAGTGTTTAAATTCAATTAATTTTTAAGATAAAGAAGGCAATTTGTTACAAAAATTCTTTGTTTTTGGACATTTTTGTTAACACTATACGTGCGTCTACGTTGTAAACTTTCCCATTACTCGACAATATTTTTAACAAGCTGACGCAATGCTGCATCACGTCAACAATTCCGTATAAGGTCTACAACAATGCAAACATAGCTCGTTCCCGATCTAGTTGCTGTGAGTTATGGAGCCAAGTGATATGACTGTGGCTGGCTTCCGTCCGGATTTCCACGGATTTGTCTTCATTTTAAGGGCGTCCGGGTTTGTATTAAAAAAAATGAATAGAAAAATATGGGTTAAGGTCTAATTCAAGGTAATCACAAGGTGATCTCTCAAATCTAAAAACGTTTGTTAAGGTTTATTTTTGTTACGGATTACCCCTCTCCGAAATAATTGACTGCTGAAATTAAAATGACTCACCCAGTATAACCCAAAATATGAAAAAATACCACATGGCTCACTGTTGTTTTGATGTAGCGATATTAGACATATCTAAAATCAATATAATTAGGTTCTAGAGATGCCAAAACGGATATAAAAATCAACTCCCCCCTCGACACGATATTCTTAAGGTATAGTGTATGAAGTAGTCTACATTTTCGGTGAAAATTCGATTAAAAACCAACTTCACTATTGTATTGGTTATCGCAAAAGATAAATCCTTAGCTAATTAGAAACTTTTGATCAAGATGTTCTTGCCTCTCGCTGCAAGACATTATTCTGACTTTAACTGTTAGATACTGTCTTAAAATATTCCTTGTAAGTCGTATGAATATTGGCGTTGAATCTATTTGTAATAACACTTATTTTGATACGTACTTATCTCAATTCAAATCTACTTATTAAAGGTATCAATAAATTGTACTTAAATAAATAATTAAGAACTAAATTTGAATATTTTTGTTAATTGTCTATTTACATTTTTGTTGCAAATTACTTAATGAAATCTATATCTTATCGATGGAAACTGATAAGAATTCATACGTATACCCCGAGTCTACTTTGTAATTTGTTTTCGACAGCAATCCTGCAGGCATACTTACACTAACTTTATCCTGTTTTAATTCAAAACTTTGTATAAAGACTTTGTAGAAATAGATTTCTCAACTCTAAATGTCTGGAAACAATTCTTTCCTAAAAATAGAAATAGATTACCTATCCCCACACTCTGCTAAGAAGTTATCATTCTAAAAATAGCCCAGTGGTAAAATGAGCCACTAAAATAACAATCATTTTCGGCGTCATCTTACATCGGAAAGTCAAACTGGTTATCTCATCCGGACGTCTAAAAACAGCTACATAACAATTAACTACGTTACTTGCTATATACCAAGTACGTTGCAAAAATTCATCGTTCCTCTATACTGAGTATAGATATTTTTGACGCGATAGTGTGCGGTCGTTCTCTCATGTGGTCCTGCTCGCACAGGTTACTCAATATATTTTTATAAGGTTTATTAGCGAATTTCCAAAATGGAATCAGCTATTAGAGCCACTGTCATAACGCGACCTGAGCCCGGGACCATGGCTTAAATTTGTTTTGAGGTCTCTAGAAACCGAAAATAATATTCGCTAAAATCTATATATATATATATATATATATATATATATATATATATATATATATATATATATATATATATATATATATATATATATATATATATATATATATATATAATAGCCGTAAGAACACTCAAAGAGTATCGGCCTCTTTTCGGCCTCAAGCAAAATTTATATATGTAATAAATAATAATAGTTAATAAATATTTATACTAAGACTATACTTAAGATTTTGGATAAAATAAAAGTAATAAAATTAAGGCAACATGGGGAGCAGATTCAATACATTTCTCCATGTTTGTTTATCTCCTGCATAACGAATCCAGTAGCATCCAGCGTAATTACGAAATTCATCCTCCCACCGAACTTTACATCTTCCTCTTGAGCTGCAATGTCCCCATGGTACCCAGCAAGTAATTTTCTTGGACCACCTTTTATCTGCAGTTCGTAAAATATGTCCTGCTCACGACCATTTCAACTATTTTATAAATAAACTTATACAGTTTATTCCTGTTAAAAAACACAATTTACGTGAATTAATTCTATCGGACAGTCTTTTGCACAGCATTGATCTTTACATTTTTCGAACATTTATTGCAATTTTATTTTGGAGAGATTTAGTAAGCGCCCAAGTTTGGCAACCATATGTTAAAGCAGGAACTACACATGTATTGAACACCTTGGCCTTTATTTGCTTAGGAAAGTTGCCCTTAAATATTTCTCTTAAAGACCAAAATTTTTTCCATATAGAAATACATCTTCATTGAATTTACTTTTCGAATTTGTCTCGAAACGTCATAATTTGTCCGAGATAAACTTGATCTTCAACATAGGTACTGCAATTCTTGATTGTTTATTAATATAGAATTTCTGATAGAGTTAGTTAAAATATTGGTTTTTTCAAAATTTATAACTAGACCTGCATTTTTCGCTTCGTTAGCCAAATCTTGTAACATAATTTTGATTTCGTCGTTACTGCTGGATATAAGTACAACATCGTCCGCAAATTTTAAATTGTTTAACTTCACACCGTTAACGTTGATACCATAATTGGACCAATCAAAGTGACTAAAAACTTTTTCCAAAACACAATTAAACAAAACGGGTGATAATGGATCCCCTTGTCTTATTTCGGGTTTAAGTTAAAATAACTGGTTCGGTTTTTCTGTTTGAATTGCCTTGCTACCATTATAACAAGAGTAAATTATTTTTAAAAAGGTTGACGGTACTCCTGCTTCTCTTAATACTTCTAGCATATATGAGTGTTCCACACTGTCAAATGCTTTACGAAAATCAATAAAACATATAGGGTGAGAATGCTAAAAGTCGGCCACTTAAACAATTAATGATTTGCAGAATTCTGAACTTTGAATTTACGCGTATTTTTATTGTCTCTTTAAGTATTTTTTAGTATCGTCTTTCTAACTATATAGAGATCAAATTTCTAAATTAATAAACAATTAAAATATTTTAATTTTTATCTTTAAAAATGTATTTCCCTTAAGTCGGCCACCTGTGCCCTAAAGCCGGCCAAAAATATTCCTAAGGTCGTCCACCGGGATTTTTCACAATAGAAATGAATTACCTGACTGTAGATTATTGTGAGACTGAGTAAAACGTTTAAAGAAAACTTTTTTAACGTTATAACACGTTATTAATTTAAATTTAAATCAAAATAGAATTATAAAAGAACAATTTTAAACAATATTTTTTAATAAATATCAGTAATTGTTAATAATGATTACAAATTACATCTACAAAATGTAACCTGAAATTTTCGATTAAACTACATTTTGTAATCGTAATTTGTAATCGTTTCTGAATTAAAAAATATGTAATTTAATTACACAATTACGATTAATTTTACTTAAGATACCTCTAAATGTGAATAAAACTGCAATCTAAATTAAAATAATTTCGATAGTGAAACAGTTAGGTTAAAGAGAAAATTAAGATAGGGTTGGCAAATAAATTGTTTAATATGTTAATTTGGGGCATTACAAAGCCCAAATTTATCAGTTTTAATTAATTTATGATAAGTAATTTGATATCGATAATTTTCGATAACGAAAAGTAGGTTTTAACAGTCGCAATAGGTTTACAATACCCATAATTTGCTTCGCTTAAGCCTTCAAAAATTTCGTTATTTTTTTGCTACGATGCACCGTTTACGAGATATTTACGATCAAAAGTTTACGTTGACGAAAAGTAACGAAAAGTAATTTTTTTTAAGATGTGTTGCTGCTGACCTGCTCAATAGGACTAATGGAGCCTAAACTAACCAGTTATAACCATTTTATGGTAGCTAATTCGATATCGATAATTTTCGATAACGAAGAAGAGGTTTTAATACCCGCAATAGGTTTAGAATACCCATAACTTAGAATACCCATAACTTGCTTTGCTTAAGCCTTCAAAAATTTCGTTATTTTTTTGGTACGACGCACCTCTTATGAGATACTTACGATCAAAGTCTTGGATTACGAAAAGTATCGTTTAAATACTAACAATAGAAAAACATTCCGATTTTAGAGTAGCGTAACATCAGAAGCACTTATTATAACTACTACTTACAACCAGTGTGTTAATAATAATATAATGAGGACATGAAGACTAGTTTGTTGACGCCCTGGCCGACCTTAGGATTTCTCTTCAAAATTTTATCCCTAACGTCCGTTTTTTTTTTATTTCAAACGATAAACGTTTTAAGGGGGGGTTTACTTGAGAGTCGTCGAAATTGGTAGCTAATTATGTGTAGAATATGTTCCCAAAGTGATTTTGCTTTAAAGTAATTTAAGGGAAGATTTGTTTACTTGAGATTTGATAAAAAAAATCGATTTTTTTGCCGAAATTGATAGCAAATTATGTGTAGAATATGTTCCCCAAGTGATCTTACTGAAAATAATTTAAAAACAAGATTCTTGCACATTAACCGAATCCAGCTTTCTATAAAAAAAAAATTCAAAAAACGTAGTTCACGCTGTAATGAGTATTAAATATAAAATTTTGAAAATACGTTTCTTTATATATATTTTATAATATCTCCGAAGTGCAGTTTTGGAACTGGTGGACACGATAACTCAAAAAATTTTCGATGGATCTTTTGTTTTAATGTTTTATTTTAAAGATAATTCAATTCTTCGGCCCCTCTACCTAAGTTCGATACACTTTCAATATTTTTTTTATTTTTAAATTTACTTTAAAGAGCGAAAAATAAGACAAAAATCGTAATCAAAAGTTCAAACATTCGCCATTTTTTTTTTCTTTCAACAATTAATTGACATTATAGGTAGAGGTGCCACATACTATAAATATGTGCATAAAATTTGAAATCTATATTTACTTCCGTTCTTGAGAAAAAAATTCTAGAAAAATACATAATTTTTAAGGACTCTCGAGTCGACCTCCCCTTAAACAATTTCTAACTTCTCACGACATGTATAATGTTATGAAATTTCATAAGTTTAATCGTTATTGTCAAAAACTTATAAAATAATCGTTTATTTCCCGCATTAGTTAAATTTATAAATAATATAATGGCTGATCAATTTTCAACAGAAATTGTCATTTTTCAATCGATTAAGTGTAACAAAACATTAACTACTTGATAAAAATTATTCATTTTAAAAATCGTAAATCTAGAATAGGCGTACCTTTTGCTTCTATATGATTTTCAGCATTTTTTTATTTTTTAAGACCATATTTTTTAAAATAATGCAGTCAGTGGCCGACCTTAGGGCACCGGTTGACATTAGGCAATCCCACCGTATTATAGTGGTATATTAAATTCAACTGCTTTTTCCATTAGTTGGTTTACGGAGTGAATATTATCTAAAGTTGAAAAATTTTTCCGGAAACCGACTTGGTCAGTAGATAGATATTCATTAGTAATTTTTTCCAATCCTTTTTGAACGAATTTCATAAACACTCGAACTGGTGTTAGACTTACAGGCCGATAGTTATTAATACATGATCTGTGGCTCTTTTTATGAAGCAGTATAATAATTTTAGAGATTTTCCATTGTTTGGGAATTTCTTGTGTGCTTAATATTTTATTAAATAGAATTTGAATATATTTCGCTAGCACATCTGCAGCCTTTTTTATTTTTATATGTTGTGATAGCATACCGTCAGGTCCAGGTGACGTATCATTTTTTAAATTCGGCTAACTTCAAAAACGCATCACTGCTTGCATGAGGCAGAGTCAAAAGTTCAAAAACGCATCAGACGCATCACAACGATAAATCAAAGTTCATTTTTGCATTTGATGCGTCAAAACAATGCATCAAGAAATTTGGAGATGCGTGTCCAAGATGCTTATTATGTGTATAATGTAGAATTATAACTACTTGCCATATTATGTAGGTATTAACACCAACAGGAATAATTCCGAAAAAGAAACTGTTGAAAAAGATTAATGTATTTACCTTTCATTAAAATTGTTTAAACTATTTGAATACATCTTGCACTGAAAATAGGTATGTAATATTTTTTATTCAAATAATTTCAATATTTTCAATTTCAAGTAAGTACAAGTTGAAATTCAAAGATAATATACCTATACAAGGACTGTATTACTATATTATCTATAGTCCATCATGCTACATTGGCTACATACCGACTCCAACACCGATGGACATCGGAAGTAATAGGATGTCAATTAGAAATCCACAACAAAATCAACCAAAACCAAGGGGCACTCTTTCTTCAGACAACAAAGTAAAGCAACTTTCACCAGTCAAGAAATTCATCACACAGAAGGAGCTTAATATCAATTGGACGAATACGTGAATGAAAATATCTCACAAAACGCCAGTTGAGAACAACCTGTAACCGGATATCAAACTGAATATAAGGAAACAAACGACTATGGAAACTATGACTACCCATACGAAATCGAAACTGAAATTGACGATGGAAATTTTCAATCGACCTGCCCGAGCAACGAGGACACATAGATCAAAATTTGCATGGCTCAGAACTCCCATATATTCATATCCTACATCCTTCCGGAAAACAATTAAAGTTCCTTATAGACACAGGATCATCAAACTCCTTTATAAACCCCAATACGTGCACCCCGACGACTTACGAACAACCCAGACTGTTGAAATTAAAACAATTCTAACAACACATAAACTTAATAAAAGAGTAACATTATCAATCTTTGACGAATTCAAAACACAGGGACAATTACACTTTATTGTATTTAAATTCCACAACTATTTTGACGGTTTACTTGGGCTTGATATTTTAAGTAAATTAAAAATACAAATGGATACATTTCACAGATGCTTATACACACCTCACACGACAATTAAACTACTATACAAACCAAACTTTATGAGCGGACAATACCAAATTCCACTTAATAACAAAATTATCAATAAACTACCCGTAGACATTCAAAATGGTGACGTAATTTTAAAATTCTAATATTTAATACTAAATTCTAATATTAAACTTATTCATAATGATATAAAATTTAAGGACTTAAAAACTACAATACAACTAAAACTTAATGAACTCCAAAATAATTTTAAAATGATTTATCCAAGAAAAATTAAAAGAAAGAGGCGCGGTCTCATCAATGGCCTCGGATCAGCTATAAAATACATAACGGGAAACATGGACGATAATGACGCCATAAAAATAAACAATTACATTGAAATTCTAAAAAATAATCAGGATAGTAAAGCAACATAATTAAATAAGCAAGTAAAAATTAACACTCAAATGATCAATAGATTTGATAAAATAACTGACATAAATCAACAACCAGATGTAATTAATGCATATTTAAATCATTTTTCCGGTAATTTAGCAAATGAAGGGTGGAACATTTAATTAAATATTCTCAGTATTTGACACAAATAATTTGCAATATCGAATATCTAAACTCTCATATCAAAGATGTAATGCAAACAATTAACATGGCTAAACTGAACATAATGCCGAAAAATATTCTAATAACTGACGAATTGGACTATACCTTAAAAATATTAACCGAACACAATATTCCTATCAATTCTTTGGAAGAAATTCATGAATTTCTTCGTCACACAAGATAAATAGAAAAAGGGATTTCGGTTAATCAACACGGGTTTTTATAACCCCATGTTCCCGCGAAATCAGATCTGACAACTAATAAATTTATTGTTCGAGAATGAATAATATCTAAAAGCTTCGTAATTATTATAATTAATTATATGTAGGTACAGTGGCGTACCAAATTAAGTTTATTATAAAAAAAATTATTTTTATAAAATTTTCGTTCCTTTTTTTTTTTATTATTATTATTATAGCGCTTGAGCTACTTAGGCTATTTGCGCTAAAATTTTACATTTTAATTTACAAAATAAAGTTTAACAATAAATAAAATTACATATTCCCAAGTTTGATTCAGTTTACATAATACACTATTTGATTCTTAATCTTGTTTACTGTTCAGGTTAATAGTAATTATTAATTACAACATTTTATTTTTATTTTTTCTTAAAATTTGTTATCTAATATCTAAACTTTAATTAATTATTTGTATCACCGAATGTCCCAGGTGTATTCTTAACTATTTATATTAAATTAAACATACATGCACTTCTTAAAAAATTTAAAAATTATTTCACAGAGTTTTCATTATCACCTAATATTTCACTGATAGAAGTTTCCGATGTGCCCGTATTACACAACGCTGCTCTATTTAGTGGACATTTGCTCAAAATATGTCGTTTCTTTTGAATTTAATGCAATTTAGAAATTTATTTTACATGCAGAACGTAACAATATGGGTAAGTTCAAAAATGTAAACTTTACCGCATTGATGCAGCATCATGACCTTTCTGATGCGTCCATTACTACATGATGCGATGCTGATGCTCTCTTTAAATTTGATACACATTAGATGTTTTTGAACGGAAAAAAATTAGGTTTTTGCCAACATTACTTTTTACTAAAAAATTTTTGCAGCATTTTTTACACTATTGAAATGAGGAGAAAAAATCACACAAAAAAGGTCTTTAAACTATGTTTCTATGTCAACTAGTTTTCGAGAAAAACTAATTTTTTTAAACGGAAACTTGCTATGTTATGCAGAGTGCTGCGACAGAGGTATTTTTATATTTCTATAGTTAGTAGATAAAATACTACAAACACATCACTTAGTATACAGCATGATTCACATAATAAGCATATAATGCAATATTTATTACGAAATAATAAACAGAGAAAAATATTTTATTTCATTACTAAATATTTTACATTAAAATATATTGCAAATATATTGCAAATATACATATTTGTATTATAACAGAATTCGTATGTCGGGGTTATTGTCATGTATATTTGAAAATTTTTAGTTAAAAGGAGTACGAAATATAACTTCATTTCTACTTATTCAAAGTATATTAGCAAAAGAATATGTAGTTCCTGCAGTATATTACTGAACATACAGGAATTTTGCACACCCTGTACCTGCTATCTTAAATAATTAATTTAATATTAACTTTTTCAATAATCCAGAAATTTAATTAATTTTTATCAGTAATTTAGTAATTAAATAATCAATTAAAAAATTTCACTTAATGACCATTTTTATTAAATATTCACATCATTCAGCTACGTTAATTAAAACTAAACAATCAAATAATATGTTACTAAAACTAAAACATATACTGAAATATTTATTTCAAAAATTTATTTTATACAATTCAAAGAAATGTCTGTGTCAAAATTTCCGGTTGTTTTTCATATTCTTTCGTTTATGTGGTTTAACACCAATCCAGTGGTCTCATAAAAATAACAAATGTTGCTTTGAAATGTCTCATTTTTGGAAAGCATACAACTGTTTATTGATTTTGCTTGCCTTATTTATACTGAATGAATCGCTGTCAAATCTATCGGCAGAAAGTTCACTAGTGCTACTAATCGGTCAGTTGCATGAATGTCTTGCGCCGATTATTATAATTTTTCAAACAATTGTTGTTGTTAAAGAATGTGAAGTTTTGGTTAAAGTACTTAACATTACCGCCGGTTTGCAATGTGAAAAGTTTTGTTGTACATATGGTGTAAAATTTTCGTATTACTTGCAACTAACGATTGTAATGATTATTTTTACATCTTTTTCGTTGGAATTGATTGCTTACATATCAATAAGTCGAGAAAAATTCACTGTGACACAATTACTAATAAAAATGGCTGGTGGAATATTTCCGTCATATTTAGCATTTCGTACAGGGCATTTTATATATATCGCCACAATCTTCTCGTGTTATAACAGTGTTCTTGTACGTGCAATGCAACCAGCATTTAAATGTGTTCATCCAAATTTTAATTTTAAATATTTTTTCAAATATCCCCTTTTCTTTGGTTGTATTAAAGTACGATTTTGTTCTGGCCCGTTAAATGACGGTGAACATAGAAATGTTGATCGAATCTTTTCAAGATGTTCCACTGCAGTCGAAAAATTCGATTTACTAAAGTTGATATTAGCTACAAATATTGGGTTGTATAAATACCTTTGTCATTCAATACGTATTTATTTTCCGCTTTTGTTTTGGGCAACCATTGCTCATTTCATTTTATATATTTATTTGTTTACTATTGTTTGGGAATTTGATCGTCAAGTACAGTTAGAATTTTTTCATTACTTAGTTTCAAATTTATGCGTTATCACGATGGAAGCACTATTTCTTTTTGGATTTTTAATTGCGCAAACTTATATCAGTGTTACGGTAAGTAAATGCTTTGGACTTATTTTCACTTTTAATTACTATTGTTTCCAAATTTTCAAATAAACACTCCAAGACAGACAGTATAACTATTTACTATTCTTAAATTTTTAATTTCCAGTTTTGAGGTTTACCCTCTAAAATCACTTTTTAGCACATACTGGCATTTTTTATGCTATTACTGTTATTAGGTAGTCACCATCTACGTACCTACTGAGGAAGTTATCGATGCGGGTTTCCTTGTGAGTTTAAAATTAATTGATAAAGTTATCTATAAAAAATTGTATGACATTACAAATCTATACATATAATAAAACCGTAACGAGGCCGTTTATGTACATGGAATATTTTTTTAAATAGTTTGTATATCGTTAATATTTTTTGTAAATAGTTATCGATGTAGATATCACAACAGCGATTTTTAAAATTTTTGCCTGTCTGTCCGTTCACGCATCACGCAAAAACTACTGGACGGATTTTCATGAAATTTGGTGTGATGATACTTATTACCTTGGTTAACATCTAATTGTAAGATACTTTTTATACCGGGAAAGTATCTCATTCCCACGGGAAAATAGAAAATCCATTTTGAGCATGTGCACACATTACGCAAAAACTATTGAACGGATTTTTATGAACTTTGGTGTTGTGATAACTTATTATCTGGGTCAACGTCTAAGATATCTTTTACTCCGGGAAAATGTCTTATTCCCACGGGAAAATAGAAAAACTATTTTAAGCGTGTGGACACATTACGCAAAAACTATTGAACAGATTTTTATGAAATTTGGTCTGTTGTTAACTTATTACATGAGTCAACATATAAGATACGTTTTATTCCAGGAAAATATCTCATTCCCACGGGAAAATAGAAAATTCATTTGGGCATGCGCACACATTACACAAAAACTGTTGAACGGATTTTTATGAAATTTTGTCTGATGTTAACATATTACCTGAGTCAACATGCAAGGTACTTTTTATTACGGTAAAATGTCTTCTTCCCTTGGGAAATATATAAACGATTTTAAATATGTGCATGCATTACGCAAAAATTATTGTTCTAGGCTAGTTCTGTATAATTATTACCTACACTTATATATACTTCCTATTGATTTTATAACAATGCGTCGTGCGAACGACGTCGCGGGTACAGCTAGTATCAAATATAATTTGAAATATCATTTGAAAGGGAATTTGACATGGAGTTACCAGTGCAATTGACGAAATATGAGGAATCTTTAGTAATAAGCAAAATCAGTTTTAGTCTCACAATCTTGTCTCACAAAGAGCATCACGGGGGTGTACCCCTCCGATTTTGTCTATTCTTTGATATGTTGTAGAACATCGAAAAATAAGAGACACGTATTTTTTTTAGCGGCTGTAAAACGGTTTGAAGGGGTGAAATCACAAAATTGGGTTAAAAATTTAATTTGTTAAATATCTCGAAAACGGTAAGAGATAGAGCAAAAGTTTAAATTAGCGATATTGCTCTTTTTTAAAGAGCTATCTATTGATATGCAACCTGTTTAAATTACGTCAACAGGGATGGTTGGGGGTTAAAATTTATGGGTTAACTTTACGAAAAGAGGGTTAAAAATACAATATATTAAAATTTTGTTTACAGAATTCAAATCTACGTGAAAAAATCTAATTGACCTGTTTTTGCTCAATTTCATAATATTAAGTTTAGGAGTGAGTAACTAGAGGGTGACTGTATTGATATAATCATACTATTTGAGTAACTTAGGAACTTCTTCATGGAAAGTAGCTTAAGACAATTATAACAACGTAAAAATGGTATTCTCGAATTCAAAATTCAGGTTGATCAACATTGGAGAGGGGGAGGGAGGGTGAATCACCCTCTTAAATTACATTACGTTTTCATACACTCATTTATATTATTAACATACTGGCGGAGGATAATAATGTCAAAATAAGTGTATCGAAAGTTGCACTATCGTATGTATTATCCATCTTCAAATATATCGTTATTTTCGATATCGCTAATTTTCGATAACGAAAACTATATTTTGATAGCCGTAACACGTCTGGAACGCCCATAACTTGCTACCCTTAAGTACTATATATACACTAATACTAAAAATGATTGTATGTAATTTAAGAGGGTGACTCACCCCCCCTCCCAGTGTTGATCAAACTGAATTTTGAATTCCAGAATATCATTTTTACGTTGTTACGATTTTTTTAAGCTATTTTACATGAAGAAATTCCTGAATTGCTCAAATAATATGATTATGTCAACACAGTCACCCTCTAGTTACTTATCCCAAAATAAATATTATATTATAAAATTGAGCAAAAAAAGGTCAATTAGATTTTTTCACGTAGATTTGAAATCTGTAAATAAAATTTTTAATTATTGTATTTTTACCCTCTTTTCGTAAAGTTAACCCCTAAATTTTAACCCCCAACCACCCCTGTTGACGTAATTTAAACAAGTTGCATATCAATAGAGAGCTCTTTAAAAAAGAGCAATATCGCCGATTGAAACTTTTGCTCTATCTCTTACCGTTTTCGAGATATTTAACAAATTCAATTTTTACCCCAATATTTGAAGGGTGATTTCACCCCTTCAAACCGTTTTACAGCCGCTAAAAAAAATACGTGTCTCTTATTTTTCGATGTTCTACAACATATCGAAGAATAAACAAAATCGGAGGGGTACACCCCCGTGATGCTCCTTGTCAGTCTATTTGCTTTTTTTTGTTTTTGTTTTTTTTTTTTTTTTTTTTTTTTTTTTTTTTTTGTAAGACTACAAATTACTTATTAAGCCACCACTGTTGTTCGAAAAAGTGTTATATTTTTAATCCCAAATATTATCAAGTGCTCACGAAACATTATTAATGTATGGCGCAAGAGAGTATGTAATTGACTCATTACCGAAGTGGAGTGGATCTGGAATAACGTTTCGGTGGCCAAATGTGTAAGACGCCTGGCTAGTTACCAAAAGTACCGGGTTCGAGTCCTAGTCCGTTGATAATCTTTCAAGCACTGTGAATTTTAACTAAAAAGATTCTATCAATTGAAAAGATTTGAACGTCATTCGTTTGGTGGTGAGTTAGTATTTTTTTTTTTTTTGGCTCGGCAAAAGTGTAGTTGTAGTAGAGCAGTGTAGGTGGTATAACTTATCTTAAATATTTACATATTTAAACTACAAAATAACTACATATAATTAAAAAATTCGTATAACACGTATTTATACACGCTATCCACTGGTTAATAAGCATTTTCAATATATTGGTATGTGTAAAATGGTGATTATTAATTATAACCATTACATTTCCTATTTTCTTCAAATTGGTATTTACCTTTGCTTAGAGAAGGATTCACCTTTAATATCAATAGAAAATAAATCTTAATAACTGTGAATTCTCTTATTTTCAGCACCAAAAAGGTCTTATTTTATTATTACAATATTCCATATACGTAACTGATGACAAAGAACAGTTACAAATAGAATCCTTGTCAAAATTGTTCCAATATCGAGATTATTATGGACTGGAAAACTATAACATGGGCCGCTTAATTTCAGTAAGTATAAATTTTTATATAAACGAACAAACAATAGGTATTATTATTGATTTTCTTTTTTTGTTTTAGATTAGTGACAATTTCTTAACATATCTTCTAATAGGGATACAATATAAATTGCCAAACAAACCTACTAGTAAACGAATAAAGTAAATGACAGTTTGTATATCCTAGTGACATTTTCTTGTGGTAAAAGTATATAAAACGCACAAATCTTCAAATTAATATTAATGTCCAAATTAACATTTTGAAAAAAAAGTATTTTTTTGAAAAATAGAAGATTAAGTAATTGACCAATGCGTTGCGCATGACTAAATTTGTCAGAACAATAAATTAAAACATTTTAAATTTTAAATAATTTATTATCTTTGCAACATTTTACTACAAAAATATATAATATTTTACCTAATACGAGCAATGTAGAACACTGTAGAGTTTGTTAAATATATTTACTGTTATGTTTTTATGAAAAATTACGGAAAGAACATCAACTAAAGTGAAAAAATGTAAAGAATAGAGAAATAACGACGAACGCAAGAGCGAACGAAAAAAAATGATACTAATCCTGTTCTAGTTTCAAATGTAAGTGCAATTATTTATTTTATTTACAAACAAATGGTTGTCAGATTGTTTGTCCGTACGTTCGTTATTTTGTCGTGACTGTGAAATGGTGGAAGACCTAATTGTAGATTAGATACCATCAAGTCATATATCTTTTACTTTGATTACGTTTTGTTTTCAAATTTATTTTTGTCAAATACACACATCAAATAAAATATAAGAACTCTGCATTGCAGTTTGTCTAAACAGTTGATTCTCTTTTTATAAAAAAAAAGTTGGCGATGGTTGAAATTCAGTGTAAAAAAATTCAAGTTCAAATCATTGCATAATCTGTCTCACTGAGAATTTTATTAAAACTTCCAGTTGATAGTTTTTATTTAAAATTTGTTAAATTACAGAAATTTTCGAACGTAAGCAATAAATAAAAAGTGATGGCAATATACCTAATAAACGGAGTCATTCTATGGAACTGAATTTCGTTAAATAAAGCATATGATGAACATGACAACAGCACCAGAATTACAAGAATATAATTACGGGTAAATTTTGGACAAATGAAGAATTATTTTACTGTAAAACAAACTATTTCACATTTAAAATACAAATAAGTGGACCATGTTTAAGCAAATTTATTATTAATATTGTTCCGCACCATTTCAAGTTAACAAAATAAATTATGTTCTCAGATCATACAAATTTTTATATTTTCTTCTATTTTATCGAACATTTAATTGGTTGCTACTTCCTTACATTTTCGACAATTGACATTTACTTTTCCTTTTAGTTTCCCTAACTCATTTGTGATTACTTAGAATGTTCGGGAAAATGCATGGTGGTAGTACTGAGACGAATATCTACAATGCAGGTTGTTGGTAAGTAATTTCTAATTGACAATGCTAAATAAATACATTTTGTTCTCAGAGACCAATTAACAGATTTTTTAAAAATTATTTTCTAAGAATATCACTATCTTTTCGTAAGTAAATTGAATTAACTAAAAGAAAGAAGCAAAATTTGGGACCATATCATCAAAACTGAGGTAGCAACTAATTTCAAAATAATTGATGTACCTATACGGTAAAGTACAAATGAGTCGATATAAATATTAAAATTAACTATATGGCTTCTGGTTCTATGGATAAAATTTTTGTTATGTTCCCACGTTCAATTTTATGATCGAGTAGTTTTTGTACGTGACTTCACCCAAATGGTATTAGAAATTATGTTATATATTCCCACGGACCAGAGGAGTGGCCGAATATGCTTAGGTACTGGCACTTGCCGACTTGTAGGTCTTGAGTTCGATTTCTATGGTCAGCTATGCCTATGAAAGTTTTCTGCAGTTTCTCTTCATAATTCTAGATCAATATCGCTATAGTTCCTTAAAAAACGGCTGTGTACGCAAACTTACCAGATCCAAGCCCTTACACCATTTTCCTTGTCCTCCACCCAAATCGTAATGAAGTCAAAATTGTAATATTGAATAAATAACGATAGAAAAACAATAATATGGGTGACGTCTGTTGTAGACTGTTGTCTGAAATTGGACGTTAAAGCCCATCAATTAAAGTCTGTATATTTTTCCGTCCTCTCTATTGACAACTTATGCAAAATTTGTAGTTTTCGTAATTTCATTGTTTCGTTTAAGACAGATGTTCCCTCGAAAATGAAGTGAATCTCGAAGTAGGTAACCTGTACCCTTCTGTGAATAGGCTAATGATTCTGACTCAATGGTTTCGACACTTTTTTACGTTCTAACTTCAGTTTCATGATCTAACATAGGGTAAGTAGATGCTGCGGTCAGTAATTTAAATAACTCAAGTGATTTGATTTTTTTTTCCCCAATAAGGTTATAAACAAGAGTACCTAATCTATACTTTAATAGTGACACTAATATCAGTAAATTTACATCAAATATATTATTCCACAATTTTATTTATGGATGTATTTTATAGAATAAAAGAAAGAAAAAAGAAGGAAATAATAATCACAATTCTTGCATAATAAGAGATTCAAGTCAAATTAGCTTCGAGCAATAAAAGATAAAAGATACATTACATTTTAAATATATCAAAAACTCATATTGTAAGTTTAAATATAGCACAATATAAAAGATATCGCATCACCTAGAGCATTCCAATATAACACTTATGAAAAAAATCTATATTGTACTTTAACACCATCATTCACTTACAATTACTGTGCTGGTGTACAATATTTCTTAAATATGCTGGCTGACTTACTGTTTACTTCTTGACACGCTAATGCGGTTGTACCTCTTGTTCATAAACGCCATATAACGTTTACCCGTAAAATACAAAATTAATTCGAATACATTTTTCTACCAAAAAAAAAATCAAAAACAGTAAACGACATTTTGTACATCACTTCTGAACTACTATTAATACGTCGTGTCTACTAGCAAGTTTTACTTTAGCAAGCCACTCTTCGAGAGCGTTTACGTACTGTGTACACGTTGCCAGAAAAGTTGCAAAGATCTGCTCTGCCTGTAAGCACTCTATGCTTGCATGGACGTGCTAGCGTACATGTCCGCCTTATTAGACATTTTTATGTCATCGAAGGATGACATATTAATATCGTTGTGTGATCATAGTGGGGGAAACATTATTATAGAGTTGTATATCCATATTGAATAATTATATGTAGAGTTGTACAACCATATTGAATAAACGCAAGAGAGCTGTAGAGTTAACAACTATAGAGTTAACAAAAAATCATAAATTAACACTGTCACTGAGGTGACATTACTTAGTGCGTGTCAAAAACACGCACATAACGAATTTTTTTTAGACATAACACTTGACTTGTAAAGAGCTTTCGACTGATGTGTTTAATTCCAAGATCGGATCTACCAGAGGGGCTGTTCGACAGGTTAAAGGTGACAAAAATTTTTTTATTATGATGCACTCCTTGAATGTAAATAAAATTTGGTATGATAATAAAGTGAATTCTTGTTCCTGTAGCCCAGTTCCTGTATTTTTTTTTTTTGGAGGTGGTAACTCAACGGGATTCCTATGAAAATAACATTGGATCGGATTTTATCCTTGTTATTATCCTTAATAACGAACAGTTGTTAATAAATGTGTCTAATACTCTCGAGACTGTTGGACTCCATTTGGAACTGGAATTTCTTTTCTATGTTAAGTAATTACCAAGAAAAAAAGTTTTGAAGAAAGCAGTTATTATTGATTACTTTTTAGCGAATTTCCAGAACAGAATTCAGCTATTACAGCCACTGTGATGGCGCGACCTGAGCCCGAGATTATGGCAGAAATTTGTTTTGAGGTCCCTAGAAACCGAAAGTAATATTCACTAATATATATATATATATATATATATATATATATATATATATGTGTGTGTGTGTGTGTGTGTGTATGTGCGTGCCTGTGTGTCCGCACGATAACTCTCGAACGAAAGTTCTTTTCCCAAGAGTTCTTTTTCCAAGTTCAAAAATTTTTGCAATATTTTTTACACCATTGGAAAGAGGAGAAAAAATTACATAAAAAAGGTTTTCAAACCATTATTCTATATAAACTAGTTACCGAGAAAAACTAATTATTATAAACTGAAATTCGCTATGTTATGCAGGATGCTGCGACAGGAGTATTTAGTTATCTTCGTAATTACTCCGTTTTAGCCGGGAAGGTTGTAGATATCAATTACTTATAACCTCACCATACCATTAGTACAGTTATTAATATGAGTTTGCTATTGGTGGCAGTTTCACCATAGAGATACAGCTAGACCCTTTGCTTACTAATAAAATCTAAGGCAGTTTATCAAGCAACTCAAGTCTCATCTACATTTCCCAAACTGTACATAAGTATAATAAACATCAATTTGCAGCAAATTTCTGATTTTTTTAGTAGGACAAAATTCGCACACACAATTAGACAACAGTGGTAAGTGAGTATATATTTTTTATAATAACTACTAATAAATTTAACCGATTCAGTGCCATTGGCATGTTAACATGCCAAAGGAAACAAAGAGGGAAATATATCTTGCAACAAAAGACAAGACTATATTTTTAAGGTCATTAATCATTTTGACATTTTTAAGCTGCACTGGGATGGTTTAAATTGAAAAATATTGTTTCTCAATTCTATAATAAAAATAAATTACAAGGACACTAAAAATCCACACTGGGTTATTTTCTAATAAAAGTTTTTCCCAAAAAATGTTAAATTAAAGTTAAATTGATACTTCTCTAGTTGTCCAACTTGCTTTAAAATGAAATTATAATGAAAAAATAATACTGTGGATAATTTTATATATAAATATTTACAGAAATATATAAAATTTGCTTCTAATAATTTTTATTGAATGTTTTAACATAATTGAATTTACAGTGTACTATATGAACATGAAAAAAATTGTTTATTATTGTTAGCAAAAAAATTTTCGAAGTTTTGACTAAATATGTATGTACCTATTACATATTATAAAAAATCAATAAATTATTTTGACATACATTGTCAATTATAAAAACACATTGGCCACATTGCAGTAGGGTTGATCGGCAGCAGGTATTCATGCACGTACGCTTCTTATAAAGTCAGTATTATACTATTATAATTTATAAAATTAAAAATACGTGAGATATTGTGCGATACACACAAAGTACTCTTTACTTAAGTTTTTGTAGAATGTATTTTACTTAAAATGAATATCATAATGACATATGAAATAATTTTAAAAAAATTATTACATGTTCCAAATATTAGTTTAATACCGACTTTACAAAACATACCTAACAATGTTTATATTTTATGAAGGAAAGAAAAATCTTAGAATTAAAATAAAATATTTCCAGAAGTACGCAGATAATATGTAAACAATTTTCTCTCTTTATCAATGTTTTTAAACCTGTCTTTTACAAACAAAAATTATTTGGCAGCCATTGAGTTAATGAACGAAGATGTACTTTAAAACATCTACCTATTTACAAACATTCATACTTCTTAATTTTACATGGAGTGCGAGTGGATTCTCAATATTTCTTGACTGTCACTTAAGTTATAGCTAAGGTAGTTGGTCGATAAAACGATTTTTTTCAAAGGATTTTCACGAAAATTCTCTAGATACTTATTTAATCCAATACCAATAATACGAACCCTTACCGAAAAAAAAAATGACCATCCCAATTTAGAGAAAAACGATTTCAAAGTTTTATAATATTAACACGGGCTTTTATGGGAAAATTCTATTTTTTTTTTAATAAAATGAAAACGTGTTAAAGGAATTTGATAAAAATTTAATATGTTATTTAATACAAAGTTACAAACGATATTTAATAAGAAATAAAAATTATTGACCACGCCGTTTTTGAAATATAATTTAAAACATGATTTTAGAACGTTTTTACAACGTTTTTTCAACAATTCTTTTAAATAGCTACAACATAAGTGCGTGGAAATTCAAAAACACAAGTGGTATACAGACATAATAACTGAAGAATATTAATACATTATTTAATTTTTGACAAAAAAAAATTTTTTTTGCTGAGATATACTTTTGTCCCTGACTATCTCAAAGCAACTACGTTAAGTACTTATATACTTTACCTTGAGTAGGTACATTATTCAAATCACTATATTGAGCCGTACTGTGGGCTGGATTATACATAATAATAAAGAAATAGAAAGTCAGAAATATCGGAAATGCAAATATAATAAAATAAAGGATTAGGAAAAATATTTTCTTTCGTTAAAAATGCCTATAGTTATAAATATATATAAAAAAATAATAATAATAAATAACCAATAGATATAAAAAAATAAAAAAAAATAGAAATAGAAATACATAAATATCAAAATAAAAACAGCAATAAAATAGAAGCAAAAATATATGAAAAACCACAATAAAAATAAAATGAAATAAAAGTAGAAATATATAAAAATAAAAAACTAAAAAACAACAATAAAAATAAAAATAAATATAATAGTAAAAATATGTGAATATAAAAATAGAAACAACAATAAAAATAAAAATTTTTATTTTAATTGCTATTTTAAAAGGTATTTTTAACGAAGGAAAATATTTTTCCTAATCCTTTATTTTATTATAACTACATTTCTGATATTTCTGATTTTCTATATATTTATATTTTCTAGTTTTATTATATTTCTGATTTTTATATTTATGGTTATGTATTGTTTATGCTACTGAAGAGGACTGCAATAGTAGTCGAAACCGGTCTATCAAATATTTTATATTTTTATTTTTTGAGGGTCCTTAAGGGGAAAAACTTTATTATTATGTAGGTAAATTATGTTTTGTGACCCGGTGTTATGGATATTATGTCGAAACCTACTTTTAAATTTATTGTAGATACAGAATGATGTGCAGCAATAGACAGATATATGTAAAAAACATAATATTACATACGGGCGAGAAAGATAAAATATATGACGTTTATATGAGCTTATCTGAATTTTTCCTTCAGACCAACTGCTATTTTGGCATCAAATTTTATTTATTAACAATTAAATTTTGTTAAAATTATTATAATTTTCTCTTTTAAGACTTTCGGTATTGTTATCAATGACGTAACGGAGCAGGTATATGTATCTGGGGTGAGAGGTGTGTGCATGTTTGTGTGTCTGTTACCATTTTCCTCCAAAACGGCTTCACCAGTTTTATTTAAAAGCTGATGCCTGTGATATGGATCGTAATCAGATTTGCTGAAAATGGGTCAAATCGTAAAACCTGGATATTCAAAGATTTCCAAGATGAAAAATTTGATAATTTTAACTACTTTGAAAGCTGGTAATTGTGGAACTGCTCTTAACCAGGTGCGATGAATATTGATCTAGCCGTTTCCAGGATATTTCAAGTTCAAGAAATGTTACCCCACAGAAGGACTATATATTCCTGTAGGTTAAATTAGGAACGGCTAGACAGGGGGGAGAGTAGAAAATTAAGGTGTAGGTATATTTTTTTTTCTGTTTTACACAATTTTTCTATTCTACAAAGCAGAAAAGGAAATATGGTGTTTAAATTCCAAACATAATAAACAAACTAATATATTCATGTAAGTACTTTAATTTGTCAAATTTAATAATAGGGTCATTTATTCAATTCTTAAATTGGTTGAACTAAACTAACAATAACCTTTTTCAACTTTCTCTATCCGCGGATGCATTCACAGCTTACTCAATTTTTTTAGCCTAACCCTTAAACGGGGTAATGTAGTGAGCAAATGTTCAAGTTTAGGTAATTCTAAGCATATGTTCAAGTTTAGGTAATTCTAAGCATATGTTCAAGTTTAGGTAACTCCATGACAGTATTGCTTATACTCAAATTTTTCTCTACTCTCAAACAATAAATTATATACATGTATATAGTGAATACCCGATTTGGACGGTACGAATTTGACACGTAATATTTAGTAAAATGTAAAATTTTTTGAATCATTCTGTATATGTATTACGAATTTTTTCTTTGCAATGCTGGACAAACGTTTCCTTTTTTGTAAATATGTAAAAACAAAAACATTCTTAAAAATATAATCGTAAATTTTCTTTAAATGTTCATTTTTTCTCAAGCTGTGAAGTCGTTGAGTTTAAAACAACAGGCCGCGACCGAATGCAACTAGTAAATATCACATTTTATTCTAATGTGATAATATTTAAAATTTAAATTAGAAATGAAAATTTATTTTACAGAAGTTATGAAGATGCAGGTAAGCAAAGAAAATTTATATGCTAGGTAATAAATTAAAAAATTATAGATGCACTTAAATTTCAGTATGCAATAATGTAATTTTATATGTGTGGAGAATATATTAATTTGCAAGTCAGTTCCTGTTGCTTATTCAAAACACTTTGTGATTGTTTCATTTAATATAATCTAATTAACGGTAAATTTAGTTTTGTAGAAAGGAAAGACCAAGCGAATCAAAATAGATTTGAGCATTATAGCGGGTTTATATTTGCAATGATTTGCTGGCGCCACTTTAAAGTTTGCATGTCTGTAAAGTTTACACTACTTGCACATCCGTTTACATATGATTTGCATGGTATATAATTTGGTAAGTACTGCGCAGGTCATAAATGGCTGAAGTGGATAAATAACTGTCATATATCGCTTTCAGAATTGTCATTTGTATCTAATTGTAAAGCAATCGATGAATTAGAAGAGAATAATACTACTAATAAAATAATACTGGCGTCAATACAAATTTACATTTGCATGTTTTAATTTTAGTGGCGCATGAATCATTACTGGTGCGAGAAAAGTCCGAAAAGGTTGCTAAGCTTTTTCATCCGTGCATATGCACCAATCCACCTTGTACGCTAGTAGATGTTTACACATTCATTTTGCTTTTACTGGCGCGCCACTTTGTGTTGACGCCAGCAAATCATTGTAAATATAAACCCCATATTACTTCATGGTATTCCATATTTGCTAAGAACCAAAAAGTGTAATAGAAATACCACTCTTATTTATTTAATCTTGTATCAAGGCAGTTTGCGTTTGATAATGATCATATTGATGGAAACTTAGTTGTCATTAGACTGAATAAATTAAAGTAGTAATTTTTGCAAAATTAGTCCAGTGAAATAAGTCATTATTAACGGAAAATGACGGAATCCATTTATAATGAATGGATTTCAAAGCTTTTTTTTTGGAGAGGGGGTTTTCTAATAGCATAAAGTAAAAAGTTTACTCATTTAAAGTTACCGCAATTTTGGAAATTCGTAAATTTTCGGAAAAAAATAAAAAGAATTAGAGATATCAATAAAAAATGCAATTATCGAAATTTTTATAAAACTGTATAATAAAACTGTAACGAGACCGTTTCTGTATATGGAATATTTTTTTTAAATTGTACTGGTACTGTAAATAGTTATCGATGTAGATATCAAAACAACGATTTTTAAAATTTTTGTCTGTCTGTCGGTCTGTCTGTTAATCTGTCTGTTCACGCATCACGCAAAACACTACTGAACGGATTTTGATAAAATTTGGTATGATGATAACTTATTACCTGGGTCAACATCTAAGATACTTTTTACTCCGGGAAAATGTCTTATTCCCACGGAAAAATAGAAAAACCATTTTGAACATCTGCACACATAACCTACGTAAACAGTATTGAACGGATTTTTATGAAATTTAGTGTGATGATAACTTATTACCTGGATTAACATCTAAGATACTTTTTACTCTTGGAAAATGTCTCATTCCCTCAAATAAATAAAAAAACCATATTGAGCATGTGCATACATTACGTAAAAATTTTTGTTCTATGCAAGCTCTATATAATTATTATATTTATATACTTCTCATTGAGTTGGTAACAATGTGGCGCGCGAACGACGTCGCGGGTACAGCTAGTTTAAACTAATTTTCTTTTAATGATAATTACACTTCTAATATGGATAATACCGTGCAGTAAATAAACTTAAAACATTTTAAAATCTGGCTATCGATAATGGTTATATATTTCTCGAATTTCTGCAAACAATAGAGCCATTTCCATATATAAAATAGAAACGGCACAACAAGTATACAGGGTGTCAGAATATCATCCTTTTGAGGGGTGACTCATAGCACCCTGTAGACACTAAAACCGCAGGAATTTTTTCGGAATTAACAGTCGCGTCACCCCTCTCAAAAGGATAAGAATTATTTCTCTTACACCCTATATATATATATATATATATATATATATATATATATATATATATATATATATATATACATATATATATATATATATATATATATATATATATATATATATATATATATATATATATACAGTGAAACTTGCCAAGTTGGACACCTCTGTATACTGGACACCTGCTCAAGTTGGACACTTTTCAATTGGCCTGGCGAAATTACATTGTTTTAAATGCATATTAATACTTATAAGTTGGACACCTCTATATGTTGGAAATCTGTCTAATTTGGACAGTTTTTAAAATGATTTTTGATATTTTGACCTGTTTACGTTGGACATTCATGTATTTTACACGTGACCGAAACACGTGTTAGTTATGTTATGACAGTTATAATAATTGAAGAACGGTCTAAAGAACGGTTAACTATTCTATTATGTACGAGTTCGGTCGGAGAAAAGTTAACGCCGTTAGTAATTGGGAAATCAGCACGTCCTCGAGCTTTTAAACAAATGAGATGTAAGGAGCTTCCCGTTATTTGGCGACACAATAAAAGGGCATGGATGACGACTGATATTTTTGAAAGTTGGTTGTCAGATATTGACAGGCAAATGCGTAAGGCTGCTAGAAAAATTGTGATCATACTAGATAATGCTACAAGGCGTGATTCGAACAATGAAAGCTTATTACCGCAAAAGTTTGCTTATGTGTTTAGTTGCTAAATCTGAAATTTCTAATAACCACAAGGAATTAGTGTTAACCTTAAAATTACTAAGCGTAGATGATTTTGGTATTTTGCATATGTTGGACACCTGTTTATGTTGGACAGTTTTTGATTGCACCGCGGGTGTCCAACTTAAACAGGTTCTACTGTATATATATATATATATATATATATATATATATATATATATATATATATATATATATATATATATATATAGGCAGTCTGTCAATTGTAATTTTTATACTGATGTCTTACTATTCTTATCAATATTATTACTTGTTCACCTATATAGTAACCCTTGCTTCCGAATCTGTTTAGACAGTTTTTACTACATTTTATTGAGATTATAATGGAAAAATTATATTGTTTTCATACGCTTCGAAAAAACTTAATTTTTTGTTGTTGTAAAAATAAAAATAAAAATAGTTAATGTGTCCCTACAGTTAATTATACACATTTGTAGGATCATAATAATTAACATTCAATTCATGTACCAAATATTTTCACCAATAACAAACACAAATTACAGCCCCACAGAATGAGGCTGCTATGTCAAATATGTAACTGATGGAAGTGATGTAAACAGTAATATTTAAAATTCTGTGTTATGTTGTTGATTTAATGTTCTTTTCTTATTTCTTTTATTTCATCTCTTTTTGAAACGAAACGAAAAAAAAAGCATTAAAACTGGAACAGGACTGAAACATACAGCTGTAAACAATTAGCCTACTTTTTTGAAGTATAATGTTTCTTAATACAAAAATTTATTACAAAGCATTTTTATTAATGTGCATTATTTAAATCTACATAGGTATCTTCATACACACATATGTTACCTATGTATATATAGCTCAAAGAATACAGGCGGCTGAGGTCTTAATACACATAATGATATAGGGAGGGGGGGGGGGTGTATTGAGATAGTTGATGGAAATTTAGTACATAATATTGTGTCTTTCTGATGAACAAGGAAAATAATACATATGCGCAATACATTGTCTCTCGGGCGCCTGTATTGTTTGTGTCAAATATACGCGGGTAACGTTACATTCGCCATTTTAGTAATATTACATATCCTACTATATTTTTAAGAAGTAAGAATTTTGTTAGGCATAAATAAGATGTTGTGTAAGTATACTTTGTTCTAATTTGATGCCGTAACCATTTCTGTATTATAAAAGGTATCTCACAATAATTTACCATTCTAAATTAATAAATCTCCGTTATGAATGTATTTTTTGATGTTAGCGAAGTGTCACTATTAGCACAACTATTGGTAGAGATGTGACTTATTTAAGATACAGGTATTTGAAATACAGATACAAGATACAAAACACGTATTTTCATCTTGTATCTGAAATACTTTTTTAAAAATGTTTTTGCATCTTGTATTTAGATACTTTCTTTTGGTATCTTAGTATTTTGTAAATACTTAAGTTTGCTAAAATACTTTTACCATTTTTACCAATTAATCTCGTCATAAGGTTAAATTAAAACTGAGCCCTTAAAACTTTAATTTCTCACCCTATCAAAAGACTCTATGATCTATTTGTTTTTGTCTGCCGCCGTCGCGTCGCCACTCTCGCCGGGTCTGCGCCCTGTTATTATTGCTGGCGAAATTTGTTTTAAAATTAAAACATTTAACATGTCAAGAACGGTCCACTCAATTTTTTGTGTTATTTTAAAATAAAGCATATAATTGTGTTAAATCTTTACACAAGATTTGCGTCAATGATGTAACATACAAAAGGACATACAATTTGTGTTAATTTTACATAGTTACTTAGTTATAATTTTACCACGATTATGTGTAAAATTAACTGATTTAGAATGTAGAAGTTTACTCAGTAAATAATTTGGTATATTATTTTTTAAGTTAGTATTTTTTTTATTTATTTATTATATAAATGAAAGGAAATAGTAAAAAATAATTTTTCAGTACTTAAACTTTTTTATTTAATATTTCTACAATGTTGTGTTCTGATGAAAATAATGTTGAAGCAATACCCAAAAATTGTGAAGATTGTTGTCAAACTGAACGTGGAAGGCAAAATGGAACGACTACTCTTCCTTTTTTACCTTATTTTCTTTGCCCTTTGAATGTGTTCTGGAACGCCGAATATTCGATAATTTTTTAATTAATTGAAGTAAATTCTGAAAACAAAGAAAAAATTCAATCTATAATATTTTTAACTAACTTACCAATATTTAATATCTAAATAATTAAAACCAATTTAACTTTAGAAATAGGCTTTTGATTTTGAAATATTCTGTCTGCTTCTATATACATAGATATGTAACTGTTGAACGCACGTCGCATAGTGTCCAATACTGCAATGATTATGGCAATGATGCTATACCGATGGGACCGATGGTATCAGTTACCACTACCCCCGATCTTATAACTAAAGCAATAGATGCGAGCGAAACCAGTTTATTGGTGTTGTAAATTTATGATATTAAATGGTAAAGTATATTTATGACATTCTTTCGCGTTTTGCACAAACATTATGTTATTTGTGTGTTGTTAAAAGCAGATTAACATTTTAATTCTGTTAAATCAAAATTTTTGTTAATATTTTCATTTAACACAAACACTAAATGTTACATTAACACAGGGTTGAGTTACTTGCTTATACAAACACAAAAATTTTAACCACTAGTTTTTTTTTTTACGGTGAACACAAATTTTTTCACTGTGTAGTATTTCAAATACCATTTCCACAAGTATCTTGTATCTGGTATCTCAAATACCATTTTTAAAAGTATCTTGTATTTTGTTTTCCAGATACTTTTTAAGGGGTATCTTGTACATTTCTGATTATTGGGAAGAATTGCAGATGAGAATTTCGACTGAATACTTAAACCAAAGACATATTAAGAAAAATGATGTAGGAAGGGAGCTAAATATTCTACTGATTTGGTACTAGAAAGCAATTCCGAGAATAGCATTAAGGAATCAAAGCCAGGGAAATCAGAAAATTTTCTAATAGCTAGAAAAAATAGTAACTTCTTTATAAGTACAAACTAATATAAAAGATTATCAGATTGAATCATAAATTCTGTTGGATGAAGATGAAGATGAAGATAAGTTTGAGTTCCATAGAATAATTACACAATTTGTTGCCACTGGGCGATTATATTATTAAACAATTATAAGTCTAAATTATTCATTATTCTTATTAATTTTCAAAAATTATAAGGAGAATTTTGAAAGAAACCATTTTAGACATTCTGTATTACGAGAGTTAAATTCGAAAACAGCGCTACACTAACTGCTAAAAAATACATAGGCTTCATGGTAATAAAGCCCTAAGTGAACGAACAGTAAAATTCCGTTTCAGAGGTATACTTAACACCTCGATATAATCCTATAGGCCAGATACGTTTCTCCAATTAAACGATGAGTAGTTGAGAAATATTGTCTGTGAAAATTTATATGAGTTTGTAAAGGAATCAACAGAGACATTTAAGTCAAATCGGAATTAATATAGGGATTAAAAATTAGTTGTGACTCAATCGAATAAATTCCCTATAGTTTCAGAATTATGATGATGATGATATGTGTCATGTGACATGTCGCAGTGACGTTGACCAGTAAACTCCTCCATTTTTTTCTATAGTATGCAGAGCCAGTGAGAGGGGGTCAAGTGAGGCAATTTCCCGGGAACCGAGATCTAAGGAGCGGGTCTGCCACCTTTTTTAGGAGCTCAAAGTGACAGAAGGTTTTAAAAATACCCTGATTTATTACCCTAGGTAATAAATATACAATTTTTATCTGGACTTGCTAAAACGCCCCTATAAACACAACCATTAAAATTAATTAGATATTGAAAGCATGCTGGATGAATTCTTTAAGGTCAACACAACAATATTCAGTATGTAATAAAAGAAAATTGGATAACCCTATCTGAAAACCACAACCATTAAACACGTATCACACAAACGAAGTGGGTATAATGCTTTAAAATAATTAAAAATTCAATCATTATAAAATAAAATCATGTTTTAATCATAACCGAATGAAATAAATAATATAATATCTTATCTATTTATATGTATCTGTTTCTATATCTGTAGTGTATATTATGCACAATAGTATTACGGGTACACACAATCAAGTCAAGATCAAATCAAGGTCATTCGAGATCGAATATAACTGATATTTAATTAACTGAACGAAATGTGGTTTTGAAAAGTATGTATTGTTTCGACGTAACGTTATGTTATATATAAATACAGTGCATAGGCGTATTTTTTTGTATGCATATATGTATAAACTTATTACCTATACTTTTTTAAACGATTAAAAACATGAGCATTCAAAAGAAATTCAAGTGCTACCAGCGAAACAATTATTTGGTCAAGGCTATATGAAGGTCATTTCATATAAATTTTAATTTACATTAAGTAGGGATTGCAATAAATATCATAATCTGCCATACGAAAGTTACACTAATGGTAACAATAAAAAAAAAAGTGTCTTAGGCTTGGTCTTGCATTAAAAGTCCAGCTGACCTCGATCATGCTATTGCTAGTACACTATTAGTATCACGATATTTTGGTATGTAAACTGGAGAGTTGTGATGTTCGGGAAATTATTAATGACTGGTTCTCAAGCTATCTAGACTCTAGAGGATAGAAATATGTGAAATTAGATAAAACCTTACCTTTTTGGGAAACAAGACCACAAGGTGCTCCACAAGGTAGGGTCCTTGGATTTATAACTTGTATTAAAAATCTCCCTCGAGATACTAATATACAGGGTGAGTCGTAGCCAGAGTTGTGCGCGTAATTTACTTCGGATAAATTTCACAGTTTTTTATATGTAAAAAAAAGTAATTTACACATACCTGTTCTGATAAAAAACTGTAAAAAATGTAGAAAAGATAAAAAAAAAGCTAAATTTCTTAAATTAAATATATGTAAGCGTTACTGATGGTATTCCATATTTGATATTGAAGTATTCGCTATATTTGCAAAGTAAAAATTAAAAATTAAGTAATTTGAAAATTAAATTATAAACGGGTACAAACAGGAAAAAGAAAGGATAGTTTTGATAGAATAGTTTATTTAAGAATTCAATATTTCAACAAAACTCTTTAAATTATTTAAAGAGAGATAAACATGTAGTAGTTTTTTTGATCTGTCAAAACTCAATTTGTTAATTTGGAAATTTAAAGCTTTGTAGTCAGTTGTGGATGGCCTTCCACCAGCAGAAAATCATTTTTGTGTGAACACTTTGTTTACACGTTTTTTCATGTGAACTTATAAACAAGTAATAACGGTCAAAATAAATTGTTTGTCAGTGAAATGACAAATGATTTAAGTATTTTACATTTTTTACAATTTTATACAATTTTTTACGGTTTTTTACACTTTTTTTTACATATTTTACAATTTTTTACATAAAAATGTAAAAAACTGGTTTTTTACATCACATGGCAGAACTCTGGTCGTGACTCTTGCCCCAAATTACACTAAGTAATAATTAATGATAAACTAAACAAGAAACCTTTTTGCACGATCGTGTATTTTCATGCATTTACCGATGCTGTTGACAATGCTGGTAAGTTACGTTTCCCGAACGTTTGTTTATATCCATGGAAACCAAAAAATAACAGTGCGGTAAATGAAATAGATGCGTGGTAAGTTAATAGGAGTGTGATAAGTGAAATTAGCTCAAAAATGATTGTAATTATTTATTTATATTGAAATTAAAGTACAATTTGAACAATTAGGAAAATAAATCGATTAATATGAAAATTTTCACTAGTTTGCACATTATTATTATTGTTGGCATTAGTCTTCATATTTTATTGACATTTCAAAAGGTCGTTCAGTCATTAAAATTTTCTGTGATTTTCATAATCTTCCCTTCATTTTATGAGAATAAATTTGCAGCCAAAATTAAAATTCTTCATTAATTTCATTATTCTTACAAATATTATAGTTTAACAAACTATTTTTCCCAATTTTTTTAATAGAAAATTCAAAAAAATACTCACACCAATTAAATATTGACACTTAATTTTTTATTTACAAATATAGTTGTCAATTGTCACTACAAAGATTCATATAGTTGCTAATATAAAAATTTATGATATTTATTCATGGCATTCTATGTGATAACATAGAAATATAAATTTCACCTTTATTATCCAAATTTTATTTTTTATTTAATATATTTTGATTCTTTAATTATTTTAAATCGATCGTGCAAAAAAATATTATACAATACACGATGCGTTAAGTGCATTTACTGATCTCGAAAATTACAAAAACTCGAGCCTGCGGGTCTCGTTTTCGCAACATTTTCTCGATCAGTAAAAGTAACTTACCGAACTTATATTGTAAAATACTATAATATACTTTGTAGCTAGGATGTATAAAGAAGAAAATAACTTCTTAAACAATTTTGACAGCCACTAGTTCACCAGTAATGTTGTATCATATAGCCAACATTTTCACGCACTCAATATTAATAATCAAATAGGTATTAAGTAATATACACTAAAAACTATAAAATAAAATAGCTACTCATAAACACATTAAGAATCTAAATGCTTAACACTTATAAAAATTACAACAAAAACACAAATATTATATCATAAAAGCACAAAATAATAAAACTAAAGATGGATAATAAAAAATAATTAATATTACGCAAAACAAAAAATTTAAAATGAAAAATCTAACCCAAAACCAAAAAACAGAACTAAACTTTTAATATCTATAAATATGCGACATAACCATATATCAAAAACAAAGGATACGTATCACTAGAAAACGTCATACGGTAAATACCGTAAATACATACAGCACATGCTCCGCGCAAAAGGTGTGTATATAAATGTATGTTAAATATCAAATATATGTGCAGTTACATCAGTGATTCTAAAACAGTGGTCTCGAATTTTTAACATTATTTTTTTCGAAAACTAGACACCATAGAAAAAAATCGTATTAGGATTTTTTGTTCAATTTTTCATGGCCTATCATCACTTTTAATTTGGGGTAGTTGTTACGGTTCACCCTGTATTTAGGATGCTACTGAACGGCGAAGACACCAGTTTAATTTAGTATCGAACGTTGAATGCGCCTTTAAAAGCTTTCCAAACTGGTTTAATTCCATCGTGCTTAAACTTGTAAACTAGTGAATAGTTTTTCTAACCGTAAGGTCAACCACACTAAAATAAGTCACTGAGAATGTAAATTTTTTAAAATTAATAATAGATAATGATTTCTTATGGATATCGCACACTCTATATTTAATTAATAAGCTCAGTTCTTATACTTTCCTTCGTCGATTACTCTCATGTATTTCTAGTATTAATACAGCTCTTACAGATTACTGTGCATTAATACATTCAAAACTGAGATTTTACATTATGTTTTCGGTTTCTCATGCAACTTTTCAGACGTATATTTAAAGCTTGAAAATGAATTATTGTTAAATATTTTTTAAAGGAGTACAAAATAAGCACACATTGGAGATTTTTCAAAAATTTTGATAATAATATCCGCTAAATCATTAGATTTTAATAACAATCTTTGGTAAGTCTGATATCAGAAATATTTCTTGAAAATTGTATTGTTGATCGTTATCGAATTAGCAATCAAAACAGCGGATTGTTAAATTTTGATTCCACCCATCAGGTTGAGAACCGCTAGTGTAGAATATTGTCGTGCTAGTGGTGTGATATTTGAATCATATTCTTACTAATAAATCCGGTAGAATGTAGATCGATGCTATTAAAAATGATATATTAAATTTATTTTGGAAAATTCGCTATGTTATGCAGGATGCTGCGACAGTCTATTTTTATTTTTAAGTTCACTTTCGGGGCTTGTAAGATCTGCAATATCTGCCACTATATGTCTCCAATAATTATTACCGTTGAACATCTGCTTAACTGCAACAAAGGCTATTGGCGGATAAACACGGGTAGAAATGCCCCCGCACGAATTTTGTTGGTTTTTTTTTTTGCTAACTGCTTTCGATATAAGATTGAAATTTACTGAGTTTCAACCCTTAAAAACTCACCCTTTGGGGATTAAAAATTATTTTGGCAAATCGAAAAAAAATTATAACTTTTGAATGGCTTGACGGATTTGGCTGAAATTTTTATGTTTTAGATACCTCTATAGTGTACCTCAGAAAAAATTATCAGGTTCCAAAAAAAATCATAACCCCCCCCCCAAAAAAAAAAAAAAATTATTTAATTTTTCAATATTTTTTTACACCAACTTGTAGCTATGGTACAATCACCAAAATTTTTTTGCAGGCTTCTTACTATGACCGATACAGCATATAATTTGTCCAGAATTTTTTTCCGGGTGCGTCAGAGTTAAAAAAAATAAAATGTCCGTAAAGATTTTTTTTTCGAGGTTATGTTCGTTGTACAATCACCCAAATATTTATGCAGGCTTCTCACTAAGACTGATAGAACATATAATTTTTCCAGAATTTTTTTCCGGGTGCATCATAGTTAAAAAAATTAAAGGTCCGAAAAATTTTTCTAGAGATACGTATAGGCTTCCGGGTACTCAGTCGATAGGGAATCGTTTGCAAGTTTTGAATATGTTCATAAAAACGTTTGTGAGTGCGTAGTTTTCGAAAAAAAGAAAACAGTCGACTCAAATCTTCAAATTCCTCGATCAACCAAACACTTATCATCAGTTTTTGAAACTACCAAAATGATGATTATTGCAAATGAGACTGAGAAATATTTTTTTAGACGTTACATCCGCTGTACATTCACCAAAATATTTTTACATGTCTTTGATTCTATTTGATGCAACATGTTATTACATATAGCAAGTTACATTTGATAGAACATATGATACAATATTATAACTACATATCGTATAACAGTAAGTTCTGTTAATTATTGAAGGTCGGATTAGATGAGCGGGTCTCCCTAGACAACCAAGATTAAGATACTACATAGAAGTTTACCCAAGTTTAATAAAAAAGTATCTGTCGATATATTATATTAAATATTATTCTTCATCAGTCTCATTTGTAGTAATTGTTATCTTGATGGTTTCAAAAATTGATGATAGGTGTTCGAATGATCGAGGAATTTGAAGATTTGAGTCGTCTATTTTCTTTTTTTCGAAAACTACGTAATCGTTTTTATAAACATATTAAAAACTTGCAAACGTTTTTATGAACATATTCAAAATTTGCAAACGATTTCCGATCGACTGAGTACCCGGAAGCCTATACCTATCTCTAAAAATATATTTTCTGACATTTTATTCTTTTATCTATGACGCACCCGGAAAAAAATTCTGGAAAAATTATATATTGTATCGGTCATAATAAGAAGTCTGTAAAAAAAAATTTGGTGATTGTACCATAGCTACAAGTTAATGAAAAAAAATTTTAAAAAAATAGACAACTTTTTTCGGGGGCTTATAATTTTTTTTGAAGCTGATAATTTTTTTCTGAGATACGCTATATAGGTGTCTAAAACATATAAAAATTTCAGCCAGATCCGTCAAGGCATTCAAAAGTTATAAATTTTTTTCGATTTTCAAAAAATAATTTTTTACCCCCAAAGGGTGAGTTTTTAAGTGTTGAAACTCAGTAAATTTCAATCTTAGATCGAAAGCAGTTAGCAGGAAAAAAATCAACAAAATTCGTGCGGGGTTATTTCTACCCATGCCTATCCGCCAGTAGCCTTTCTAGATATTATAATTAAATTCAACCTTCCGAATTTACTTATAAAAATTCTGGGTAATAATTATGAAAATTATGAAAACATAAAAAAGTTATTACAAGAAACGGTGTAGGTATGTATTACATGTTTAAAATACAGGTATTTGAATAAATATTTTTTAAAATATTTTTCTTCAGAAAATTCTTATTTTCTTAAAATACGACGAAGAATTATATCCGTGGTTTGGCATTTTGAAATAATTTATTTATATTAATAATAACATTGCCAAAAAAGTATTAATAAAGCAAAAAAGCTTGAAAAATTAACCGAATCGCTTATTACAAAATATAAAAATTTATTTAATGCGAATTTATCATCGCGACTTGGATAGCGTACTGTTGACAATATATGTATTTTTCAATGGCCTCTTTACTCCATCTTTGAATGACTACTTTTTTGGTTGGTACCTTGGTATCTGCCATAAATTTTAAAATATTTTAAAGTTAAAAATTATCATATTATTAAATATATGAATTAAAGATTTATATATATTACACATTCTTGTAAAAAATTTAGTGTAATATAATAGTCAGGAAGCATGGTATCGACGTTTTGCGTGTCAAATTTACATAGGTACAAATGAAAATATTTAATATTTTCGAACGATGTTTAATTCGGATCTGTTACACCGCTGGGCCAAATTTCAACTAAGACATTTTTTCACGAGAGATAAATTTCGTGATAACTAGTGTTTAATTGAAAGCCAATTTAGTAGTTGGAGTCGAGATGTGCAACTGCCATAGAAGTCGAAGGTGCAATTAAATTTAAAATATTTGATAAAATATAATAAATAAATAGTCATTTTTTGAATTTCAAAGTAAAAACCTTGGAATCAATATAATTTTGTCACGTCTGTCTCTCTATTCATCCGTCTTTCTGACATCTTAAAATTTTTCATATAGGTATGTATATGCTATAGGGTGTGAATCTCAATATAGCAAAAAGAATTTCTTCTTTTCTGTATTGAAAAGTAGGCATAAGGGAAGTAGTGTAAACAGCTTTTCACGAACCACAACGTATGAGATATCGTCAAACGGAGCTTTTAAAGTGAATTTGAGGTTTCTTTTACCATTTTTAATTTTTGAGCCCGGCTTCAATTACATAATGCTTATTACCATACACTAGCATAAGAGTATTCATTCACTGCCTAAATTCCTCACTCTTAAAGCAATTATTGTTAGTGTTCAATTAAAAGCTACCTACTTAGAAAGAGAAGGTCTAGCCTAGCATTCTTCAAGTTTACAGATGATCAAAAATTCCTATGTAGCTTTCCTAATAATTGATAATTTGACCGCTGGTGTACATATGATGTGTATAGACTGAAGACAATTGTCTAAACCAGATTCCATTGCAAGACCAGAAGAAGACACCAAAAACCAAAATGGAAGGTGAAGTAGTGTTTGTTCGTATGTCCAGTCCAGGCACTCATAATATGCAATAACAATTATATTTATTAACAAAAAAAGTCGAAATAAAAAGAAATGCCAACGTTTTTAAAAGACTGAATGATGTATAAAGTAAGATAGCACCATATGAGTGCATTAGTGAATGATACGTAATAATATCAAGTTATTTCACTGCAATTAAACGTAACATGTTCTTGTAAAATAAATAAAAATAATTATTTCTCTTGGAAAAAAAATATTTGACAGTTCGATTTTTGAAGATGTTATATGAAAAAATTTTAATTAATGTCAGTTTCCTTGTTGTTGCTAACAACACAGACATGAATTTGTGTTGAAGAAACTTTGAGAACTCTTAAAATGAAAAAAAGTTATTTTACTCTTTTACTCATTAACCTGACTAAAAAGAGGTTTTAATATTCATCAGCTTTTAAATGAATAGATATAGAAGGTCTCAATATTAATAGCCAAAATAGCATAGCCGTTCTCTTTTCTAGGTATCGAATTTAACTTTTCCGGTATTTTCCTTAATACAGCAAAGAAAAAATAGAGAGGAAATTTTTAGATCAAACATCCAAACATACGATTCTTGTATGTATCTATTTAAGCCTTCTGTTTTGAGCGTCTTGGTTTATTCAGCCGAGATCTGAAATACCAGTTACCCAATTATTATAGAACAATCCCTTATAAAACCTTTTAAATCGGTATACTTTTTCTAACAGTCTACTCCTGGATATGTAGTCAGAAGAGAACTAAATTTATATCAAGAACTTTCTTACAGCTGTTTAAAGTTACTTTAAATTTTCTCTGTAGAGTTCTGCCGATGTATCAAATCAGACTATTATTGTATTGTTACAAAAAGCTGTTTAATCTATGCCCTGCTGATTAGAGTTTGAATAAGTACAACTGGATTTCCCACACCAAAAGATAATTTGATATTTTAAATTTTATTTACGATTTATGGGACTCTCAAAATGCAACAAGAATAAACATTAGTTCATTTAGATTTTCTCACTTTAAAAAAAAAAGAGAAGACGAAGAGTCAAATTATGTTCCTTTCAGAGTTGTGCGTGTAATTTACATATAGTTGTTTTGATAAAAAAAACTGTAAAAAATGTAAAAAACTAAATTTTTTAAATTTAATAGACAGTGTTACTGATGGTATTCCATATTTGCTATTGAAGTATTTGCTATATTTGCAAAATAAAACTTAATAATTAAGTAATTTGAAAATTAAAAATATAAATGGGTACAAACAGGAAAAAGAAAGGTTAGTTTTGATAGAATAGTTTATTTAAGAATTCAATATTAAAAAGATTTTTATTTATTCAGTTAAATTTTATTAAAGGCATCAATCATCTTCATCATCACTATCATTACTATTATCAGTGATTTTGTCGTTATTATAATTTAAAGAGAGATAAACACATAGTAGTTTTTTTAATCTGTTAAAACTCAATTTGATAATTTGGAAATTTAAGCTTTGTAGTCAGTTGTAAATTGCCTTCCACAAGCAAAAAATCATTTTTGTGTGGACATTTTGTTTATACGTTTTTTCATGTGAACTTATAAACAAGTACTAACTGTCAAAATAAATTGTTTGCCAATGAAATGACAAATGATTTAAGTATTTTGCATTTTTTACAATTTTTTACGATTTTTTATAGTTTTTTACATATTTTACAATTTTTTACATAAAAATGTAAAGAACTGGTTTTTTACATCACGTGGCACAACTCTGATTCCTTTATACGGATCTATATGTTCAACACAAAAACCAAGACCGTCCGTTATAAACCAAGAGCTTGTGGCCAATTTCCGATGGTCACTTCAACAGTCATCAAACTGAGGGGGTAGAATCTTATATACCTACACGACACAGGAATGTAATACTGACGAGCCTTTTCGGCGGGGTTCAAAAAGGATAAAAAAAGATGCCATTTATATAAAGTAACAGTTCTTGATATGTAAATTTTATCAACAAAAAATTCGCCAAGTTTGTGTGACTTACCTACACTAAGTCAGAATTTCATAGTTGGTAGCTAAAATTTTCCATTTTGGCTCACTAAACCTAAAATTACACCAGTTCAAAAAAAAATTAAAAATTGTAAGCTTTTGAAAAAAAATTTAAAAATCGCTGTTTTTTTATTTTTCTTGTTTTTTTTGTAAAAAGTGGTTGAAATTCAAAGGGAGTAAACTTTTTTCATATTTAACCTAAAAAAATTTTAACACTTCAAGCTCATTCTTCTACATTATAATCAATAATAAAAAGCTACCGTAGTTTTAAGTAAACCACATTTATTATGTCTTATATATACGTATCAGTTATACTATAACTGCTCAATATATAGAGCTACTCAATACTTCGTTTTCAAACTTTAATAGCTGACGATTATTGGGATATAAAAAATAAAAACACTAAGGAAAAAATTACGATTTTTGTTATCTGCAACTCTAAATAACCCCTTAAACGAATTTTGTGGTAAATTTAGAAAGATATTTCGTTTTTCTAATTTATTTTCTAATACCTATTTACTATACGAAATAAACTTAAGATTCAACAATATTGAGTGTTCAGTATTTACCTAGACGTTTTTGCACAGTAGTGTGCACTGTTTCTTGTGCACGTAGTATCTGTGTATATATGCATGATATATTTTTAAAAGTAAAGCGCATATAATTTATGTAACATTATTGGATTATTTTGCTTAAAATATGTTCTATCAAATGAATACTGTACAGCTACATAGTTTATTTTATTATTATTTGATCCTACATATCGGTTCAAGAGTCGTTACGTTTATAATAAAACTACCACTTACTGGTTGCATTGCACTGGTTTGCGTTCATTGCTTTACTTCACGTTGCACTAACTTGCTTAACTTTACTCTCGTCTCCCTGTATATACATACCCATGTTACCTATAAAGTATAGAGTGTACGTAGGTTTAATATAGTTTAACCAATGAAATGTTAGTTCGATTTGGTCGCGTTGTTTATACAAAAATATTAAATAATTTATTTACAATAAATAGCTAGGATTCTTTATCTTATTGCAACTTTTGATAATATGTTTGCTGCAGAACCGAGATGTCAATTAAAAAGCGATTTATCGAAGATCGATTAATCGAGGTATAAAAAGTGGTTGCTATCTTCTATTTTTCATGTGAATCAACCCACGCAGGGCCGGATTTACGTTTGTGGAGGCTTTGGGGCATTTCTAATGTGGTAGCCCCTGAATATTTCACATGTGGAGACCCCTAGAGAAAAGGCAAGTACTAACTATTTATTTTCCTATTGTGAACACAACTGAAAAACGCAACAAAGTAGTTAACAGCTTGGTAGAGCCACTTTACCAACCATTTGTTTTCTTCCACTACCCGGTTAATCTACTCCACTTATGAATTCACCCAATATACATATATTAGGGTTTACGACCTTTGGTCAAAAAATCGATCTTGTGGATCGATTCGAATCGTCAGTCAAACCATAGATCGATACAGGAGAAAAAATCGGCTTTCCCCCAAGATCGATCGATCGATCTGACGACGAAAATTGATTAAATTATTTTTTATACTTGAAAATAAAAAAATTTTAAAAGTTTCGATGAAGTTTCTTCTTATTAGGTAATCATAAATCAGTTTCAAAAAAAATTGTCAATTTTCTTTGAAACTGCTGAATTTTTTAGTATAAATAAATTGGTTTCTAATTTGCATTAAAAAATACATTCCTTTTGCGTTTTGGGAATTGGAAAATTCTTAATTGTTTTATCTTGTCTGAATTGGGTTTGACTCCGTTTTCTGAGACTATATGTCCGAGAAAGGCTACCTCGCGGTGTAAAAATTCGCATTTGTCCAATTGGACTTTCAAATTGGCTTTTCGTAATTTTTTGAAGACCTTTTTAAGATTTTCTACGTGTTCTTGTAAAGAGGTGGAAAATACTATTATATCGACCAAACAACTTGTACCCTGCAATTCTCTAAGGACGTTGTCCATTACCCTCTGGAATGTTGACGGGGCATTTTTAAGGCCGAAGGGCACTCTAACATACTCGTAGCGTCCCCCTTCTACAGTAAAAACGGTTTTTGGTATGTTTTTAGGGTGAACCTCAATTTGATGGAACCCGCTCGCGAGATCTAATGTGGAGAAATACGTACAACGACCTAACTTATCTAGTATGTCGGTGATGTTGGGAAGCGGATATCTATCATCGATGGTCTTGTCGTCCAATTTTCTATAATCAACGACCAGTCTGCATTTCTTTTTACCACTGGCGTCCGTTTTCTTCGGGACTATCCAGATAGGTGAAGACCATGGTGAATAGCTAGGACATATTATGCCCTGTTTTAATAGTTGGTCTATTTGCCTACGAACTTCTTCGCGATGAATTTCCGGTTATCTATACGATTTAATGTATAGTGGAACGTCGTCAGTAGTAGTAATTCTGTGTTTAATTTCGTTTGTAAATGTAAGATCTTGGTTTTCTTTAAGAAAAATGTCTTAATATTGACGACAGACACTGACAATGGCTCTACGTTCTTCGTTGTTTAAGTGATCTATACGTATTAGATTTTCTATTTCCGTTTTACTATTAGGATATTCAGTATTTATTTGACTTTGGTCAAACTGGACAATTTCGTGATTTAATAATTCTGCTTTTAAGGGTTGTTCAATAAAAAGTAATTGGTCTTGATCGGTAAGGTTTATAGCAGTAGCGACAATGTGCCAATCTCTAGATAGATAAATACCTTCGGGAATAAGTATTTTGTTATTTACATAAGTATTTTTTAAGAAAATTTCTCCGTTTTTAATATCTACGGGTAGCTTAACGAGTTGCTTTGTGAACGGTGGAATTGAATATTTTCCCGACATGAAATTTGGTTTAAACGACAAATTTATAATTGAGTTTTTTGTTTTCAATTGTTTGTTTGTAATATCTATTTGTGCGTTAAGTTTTTCAAGCGTATCTAAGCCTATTAATCCATCGAAATATTTATGGAATTGAAAAATTAAAAGTTCTATACTATTCTGAGGTTGATTGAATTCTTTGAACATAGGTAAAATTACTTTTTTCTCTAATTTATAAGTATTTAAAACAGCTTTGATTTCTATTGGATCTATTTGGATTGTATCGTTCGGGTCAATATATTCAGGGTTGATAAGTGAGTGGGATGCTCCTGTATCAATAAGGAATTTTAATAAGGAAACGGATGGGGATCTAATGTTAATGTAGGGTAGTGTGTTTGCATGTACGTTCTGGTCTATGTAACCATATTGTGGTCCCAAGTGTATTGAAAATTTAATTCGTCTATTTCGTTAGTTGTTTCGTGTGTACTGTTATCTGTGTTATCATTAGTTGGATTGTATTGGTCATTGTCTATTTCTTCGTAAAATGAATCTAAATTTTGAAAATTTTGTTCTTCTACATTGTGTAACTCTTCGCTTCGAAAAGTAGGTTTCAACATTGATTTAAAGAAAGGATTTTGATTCTGTGATTGATTGTGTTGTGGTGCTCTAATACTAAGTCTGTTACTACCAATTTCCATTGGTTGTGTTCTGTAATTTACAGACGGACGTGTTGACTGAATTGGTTTTGACGAGCAAGGTTGTGGAAATTGTCTTTGTTGTGGAGGTTGTGAATTAAATTGTTGGTGATGATACTGAATCGGTGGATATGGGGATCTAAATTGTGGTATTGGTTTAGGTGGATATGATTGGTTGATTTTTGGTTTATTTACAGTTATTTGTGTATTTTGCTTAGTGTAGTAAATGCTTTGTTCCTTAATACAGTATGAAAAGGCTTCGAAAAGGGTGGTAGGTTTCATAGCTCGGGTGGTAGATCCTAGGGGTTCTTTTAGTCCTGATAAAAATACATTTAAGCACATTTCTGAATATAACATTAATTTTGAATTTTTACAGCCGGATTAGTTTCATGTATTCTAACGTGATTCGATATTGTAGAAAGAATTTCGATTACATTACTATAAAAGTTTTCTATTGTTAAATTTCCTTGTTTTAAGTTATGAAGATCTTTAATAAGACTCGTTTCGTTTCTTTTGTCTGAGTAATGTGTAATTAAATTGTTTTTAATTTCGACCCAGTCAGTGGGAGTTCCGTACATATTAAGTACCTCGTTTGCATTTCCTATTATTTTATTTCGTATAGCTCTAACTAAGAATTTGCCATAGCTAGTACCATTAGCTGTGGGGATCAAACTTAAAATTTCCTCTACGTTATTTATGAAATCGTATAAAGTTCTTTGTTTCCGTCAAAATTTGGTAGGTCTTTAATAGCATCTGGAATTCTTAAAGAATTAAATATGTCTGTTGGGGTAGTCATTGTAATATTATTTGTATTATTATTATTTGAACTATTTGAATTACTTTTCTCTAAATTATTATCGTTTATATTATTATCGTTATTTTCTAAAACTAAAATTGAGTAACTAACACTGGACAACTCAATATTATCTCCGTCTACTGCGGCGCTGATACTATTGGAAATCTCTGGTTTTTGATAGGGATTGGATCGTAAGAAAAGGGAGTTTGTTTTTAGTTGGCATAGAAAAGCAAAATGATGCGAGCAACAATTGAAAATGGACTTACATGACCCAATGAACAAACATTCCTGAACCGGGATTGTTGTTCCTTGATGATGAACCGTCACCATTTGGGTACTCCGTGTCCTCGCTGTGATGAACCGTCACGTTGAAGAGGACTGCGTGGACGCCTGTTGTAGATGTATCCCCGGGTGTGATAAGCCGTCACTCACTGGAACGATGTTGACATCCTGTCGTAGGTTCCGTCAGTAAACGTTTGAAAACGTACTGGATATCCTTGCTCCTCGTGAAGTTGAGTAAACCACTATAACTTGATGAACCGTCAAGTTCAACAATGGATAAGTCACGATTAACCGTCGAGTACTGTACCACGTCGCGAGTTTAACTACGTTACACGAAGGTCCAGCCGGATATCCTACCGACTGCGCCAGTTACGTTCGTTACCGAGTCGTAACAATAAAAAATAAATTTTATTTTTAATATTTACAAAGTTTTATTTTGACAGATTTCAATTATTACAAAATATTTCTATGCAATTATGATACAAGCTCCAAAAGACTAATCGGTAGCTTGGCGAAGCCACGTATTTATACTTTTGTTTCAATGTTCTAGAATATTCGTTGTGCTTATTAAGCTTTTGGTTTTAATTTACATTTTGTGCTCAGCCAAACTATTACAAATGTAATATAATATTTAAGTTAAAATTGCTTATTAAACACTGAAATATAATATTATTATCATTATTTAAAAAATGTTTACTTTAGATAAGGAAATATTATAATTGATAATAAAGTGCTGATCTAATTAATAATAAGTATATAATATTAAGATACATTATTCTAGGAACGTAACTATATACAAATATATATATATATATATATATATATATATATATATATATATATATATGTATATATATATATGTATATAAATATATATATATATATATATATATATATATATATATATATATATATATATATATATATATATATATATATATATATATATACATATATATATATATATATATATATATATATATATATATATATTTATATACATATATATATATACATATATATATATATACCGTGTGAGTTTTTCGAGAATTGTCATTCGATTTATTCCTAAAATATGCATCTAATCGAAAAAAAGGTTATAAAAAAAATACTCAAAATAGAGGGGGCCATTAACGAAAAATTGTTCCAGACTTCTAAGACCCATGGTTTTTTTGGAATAGAAAAAATTTTCTTTTTCAAATGGAAACATAAGTTGAGATGTTTTTTAAAAATTAGTTTATTACTTCAAATTACCAATTATGCTAAAATTTTCATTATTTTATTTCATATTTTTGAGAAATTGCATTTTTAAGTTTTAATTTTCAAAAACCGTGGTCGAGTTTGTTTAAACGAACGCAAAAAATATGGTTCATTTTAATTTAGATTAAAAAAATACAATATAATTTGTAATGGTATGTTCGCATTAATCTCTTACCATAAAACAAAATTAATTAGGTAATTAAGTACATTAATTATCAAAATAATTTGTAGATTTTCCTCAAATATTTAACTCAGTATTCAATTAAAAATCATTAAATTATAGCTGTAGTTTTAATTTTTAATATTTAATATTACACCACACTAAAGTAGTCAAAATCTAGTAGGTTTAAAACAGGCATTATGTACTTACTAAACTTTTTAAAACGTAGTAATAAACCTAATAAATTTGGAACCTGTATTTATAGTTTCTTATGGAAATGCATAGATGGCAGCATAGATATGATTTAATGTTAATACGAGTAACTATAATAAATATTGTCAAATATTTTAACTTAACCTAGTTTAAAGAAAAATTAAGAAAATTGTCCAAAAAAGGATTTTGAGTTTGCAATATGTCCAAAAAGGAAAAAATATTCACACAGTATATATATATATATATATATATATATATATATATATATATATATATATATATATTAGCGAATATTATTTTCGGTTTCTAGGGACCTCAAAACAAATTTCGGCCATAGTCCCGGGCTCAGGTCGCGTTATGACAGTGGCTGTAATAGCTGAATTCCATTCTGGAAATTCGCTAAAGAGCAAAAGTACTAGTTCTTTTATTGTACTTATCCAATACTTTAAGAAAACAGCCGATGATAATTCCGGACTCGATTCGACGTTATAAACACTCTACAGACAAGATAGTGGCAAAATATTATTTGTAATAATTGATATTATTATAAAACTTGTGTACACGTCACACTAAATTCACACATTCTGCCCCTCCCTTCTTTGTCAAGATATATCAATTTTTTTCAACCCCTACCTAATAATGGGTCACAAAACCTCGACTCTTCCTCCCCCAATGAATAATTATTTTAATAATCATTAGTAATATATAAAGAAATGAGATCTAAGCTATTTCCTAGATTTTTGGTCTAGATAATACAAAATTTCTATTATTCTTTGATTTGAGGCAACTGGCATTATATTAGGATATCGTAGTATAAGAAAGAGAATCGTCCAAATGTCAACAAAAGGGTAGTAAAATTCTTCTTGGTTTTCACCGCTTAGGATTTTAATTAGTAAGAATTTTAATAATTATTATCTAAATTCTCATTATTATATTTCTTTTATGTTGTTTATTTATTTTTGTGCCCATGGATGTTTAAGAAGTCTGTTTTCAGCCTCGGATTCTCGAACTGAGTCCCAAACCATAAAATAACATTTACGATCCTTGGTAAGTAATATACTATTATGTATGTACGAAGTAACGGTGGTGAGGTATGCCGTCCTCTATACTCTAATCGACTAAAAGAGTATCTCGATATACCTATGTACTATAATTATATTATGTAGTCTAAAAATAATTACTATTTACCTACTTTAAAACTATTTTAAATTAACAATATTATAATATTCGGCTGACATAAATAACAAAATTTTATAATTTTATAGCGGCATACTTTAAAAACTGAAAATTATGGAAGTACATACAAATACGCCATATTTTAGTTTATTTTCTCAATTGCTCAACTCATTTATTTTAAGAATCCTTTCTTTACAATCGACTGACATAGAACGCAAATGAAATATCAATGGATTGCTAATGTAGTTTAACTTAAAAAATAAAACCATACGTATAATATAATGTACAAAATGTCTCAGATATAAACATGAGCAGATAAAAAAAAATTCTGTATACCAATCAATAAAAGTTCGATTCTTTTTATCTTCGAAAATTTATTGAATTTCTTAAAAAATTAGTCGTTTTTAAAAAGAGTTGGAGATTCCATTAGTGGCCACCGTTTGAAATGGTCAGGGGTTTTATAATTTTTAGATTTTCGAAATATAATGGAAACTTTCAGTTTTTAAAATTAAAATACAGCTGAACTCTTTTTTATGCGGTCCTTCTTTGTGCGATTTTTTTTATGCGGTTTATAAAAAATGGCCATTAAAATCAAAATGACGAGACAGTAAGAAACTTAAACAATTACTATAATAACTTTCTTTGATAAAAATACTTTTTAACGGCTTTTAAGCATTTAATCAATACATTGCACAAGAACATAAGTTATTGCATCATTTAATTTTGTTAAAGATGTATTTTTCAAAATTTTCATAATATTATAAAATTGAAATAAAATGTTTCTACGTGTAAATTAATGCTTTATCCTGTTTATAGAAGCAACTTCTAAGGAAATTTCTAAGTTTTGAGCGTTTTGAGTGATGTTTTTTCGATGAAACTTTTTTTATGCGGTCCCGACCAACCGCACAAAAAAAGTTTTTTGCACAATTTGGATCGAACTATACTTTTTATAGCTATTTATGATATTTTTGAATATATATATATTTTTTGTGCGATATATTTAAGTTCTTTCCAAAAATTGGTTTATACTTGAAAACTATTAGGAGCGCTCAAACTTCCACAGATTTATTTCATATTTTTGAGTACCTTGCGTTTTAAAAATCATATTTCTCAAGTTCGTGCTTAGACTAATTTGAAAAGATATACCTGGGAATTACGAAAATATAAAAACATTATTATACGTTTTCCATCAGGGATCTAAACTATTAAGCAGATCTAATTATCACATAAAAATGATAGCAAAATACAATAAAGAAATCGTATTTTAATTCTAGTTCAGTGGAAAAAAATGATTTTAAGATATCTACCTAACAATAAATTAGATATAGCTCTAAACACAATTTTAAATTAAACTATAATTTATAATTTTATTTTCTAGTAAAGACAAAATTGGGATAAATAAAATTCCACTAAATAAAAAATTCAAATAATAAGGAATATTCTTCCAATACTTAAATTATGGACTTAAGAATTAAAATGATGGAAACCAGTGGAATCCAACAAAATTTAGTGCAAGTAGAACTATTTTATAGTCTTAAGAATTGATTCAATATAAATGTACTTGATTCAAAAACAAGTATCTCATTCACACTGTACCTAGTCCGCCAACGACTAGTAGATTTATGAAATAACGATTAAATAAAAATTCAATAAATAAATCTGTCCTTGCCAATGTTAACCACTATCGACAAAAAACGAAAATAAATAAACAATTTAAAGACTACATATCATACGGCAAAATTTTATATTTGGCAATTTCGAAAAACAACTTTTTCTTCTGTAACCAGCGCAACTTCTTGAATTTCGTAGCCTGCTCGCTCCACCCGTTTGTCCCAGGTACTCTGCTTTAGAACCTGTTATATACAATTAACATTATTTTTGATTATGAGTGAATGAAACGCAAGAAAAAAATAGCGAAAGACATAACAAACAAATTCCCTATCTACACACTTGTCAAGAATTTAAAATACAAGTTTTCAAAACATTACATTTTTCGTTTTATTTTTATTTTTAATGCATTATTTATTACGAGACACGCGGTATTTTTATAATAATAATAAAACGAACATTTAAAAACACGGCCAGTTCAGCTACGCGAATGCACCCTCAAAAAAGTATAGATAGATACCAAAGTATACCTACATAAGTACGAACAACTTTCAACGTGATTTATTTGTTATCTATCTCACTTCACCTCATCCAGTCATGAAGCAAAAAATAACAAATATAAATTAAATGGAGAGGCGAATAGCGAAATAGGGTAGAGAAGGGTGCCAAACAAAAGGAGTAAAAGGAGTATAAATATAAATGCCAGAGGTGAATATTAAAAAATATTTTGTTAACTAACGTTAGTCGATATTCTTGGAGTTCTCTGGAATAATATGTTTATGACAAAGCCAGAGACACCTCTACTTGGAAGTGTTAGGCGTGCAGTGCACCCGGGTGCGTAAATACAAAGGCGACTGCAGCGCAGACAGAAGTTACTCTGTAATACAGTCTTATCTGTATAAATAAAGTACCGCAAACACGATTACATTACAGATATTTGAAGACTGTTTGTAACGTTATCGGCTTCGAATAACATTTTTTTTTATCGAAAACGACTGCAGCAAGCTATATTCGTTCTGTAATACAGCCTGAAGCGCACACTTCTTATTAAACAAACACCGCTGCAGTTCAGTCAACGGCTCGTACCATTTGGCTATATTTATTTAATTAGGTCAGGGCTTCTTAAACTATGGGTCGCGACCCCATTTTGGGTCGCTTACCGAAATCTTGGGGTCATAGCGAAAAATTTTTTATATGTATATAATTATATTGTTACCTAATCAATAAATCCTTACAAAATACTTATCTATCTCTATTTGGGGTCGCGAATGAAAAAAGTTTAAGAAGCTCTGAATTAGGTTATCTCTGATTTAGCAAAGGTCGGTGCATGTACGATAATTTTGCAGTTAAAACCGTTAAAACTATTGTTGCTTAGTGGACAAGTATGGTAGAATCCCAGGGGACAATTTTAACAAAACGTATATGAGTAATTTGATTAATACTCGTCTGCGAAATAATTTTATCCTTTAATAGGTGTAGCCTACAAAACATACGATATCAACTATTCACCAGTAAAAGAGTCTTTGGAACCTCAGCTGAGTACCTACTTAATGCGAATTATGACCGTATGTGATTGTCTGTTAATTAAATTTTAGGTACCTAGTCTGTTAGATTATCGCTATTAAGAAATCTAAGCTGCCTGCCCACAAGGAGGAAGACGAGATGAAACTTAGTGTAATAACCCTGATTGCGAATAGAGAAATATGGGTTGCCGATCTGTTTTTGAACATAGCATTAATGAAATTCGCTTGAGGGAAATTTTACAATGTTTCCAACTGACTTCTACAACATTCAAAAGTGAAGAAAATATCATTGGAAGGTAACACATAGTATACCTACATATTTACAAAACTATTATCAATTCTTTTTTAAGTATTCTTTTATCTAGCTATCCGTATGAAAGATAACTATTTCAAAAATTGGTATGACTATATAAATAATTTACTTGGTATAAGTTACCGCATTAGAAGTGTAAAGAGCTAAAGAAAATATTATACTTCTCTTACAATTAGCGTAGCTGAAAACATGAAACTTGTGATAAACTCTCTAATTAATATGTTCAATTCTGAACATTCCATATTTGTACCAGTACTTTTGTTCCACTACAAGGAATACCGAAGAACTCCACAAAAATATGATAAGCTCTGCTAGATTAATTAATTACAGGTCTTTTAAAGCTTGGCCAGTGAAAATCACATTGATGTGTGATAATAATCAAATCCTTGCATGTACATTCTTTCATATATAACTGGTTAATAATAGTAAAATTTCTTTTTAAACATTTACTATTTCATTTGTACACACAACTCATCAGTAAAGGTTAGTTCAGTGATTTTTTATATATTTACCAACTATTTTGGCGCAAAAATATTGGGGATAGCTTTAGAGGCGTATAACTGCAAATTTTACGCCCTGGAGCAGCTGCTCCACCTGCTCCATTGTAGTTACGTCTCTGAATAGCTTCAGTCGAACGGATCTGGTTTAATTTGGATCCTACTATTCCAGTTAATCAACTATTCCATAAGTTTATTGACACACCACTCCCCTAATGTAACAAATAAAGCAATAAATGATGCAGCAAGAAAGAAATAGATAATGCAGAAACGTATATATGTCCTTGAGAAGGTTACCACCATTGGAAGGTCATCATCGTTTATTTCTTACCGTACATAATGTATGTATCAGCAAAATGTTGCTTGCGCTTACTGTATGTTGCCATTTATGTATTTTACTCCTATAATTGTTTTGCTGTTCTGCTTTGTTAACTTTTTTCACTATAACATGAAATAAACTCGTATCTCGGGCAAAATATACATACGGGTATAAAATACAAAACTGCACATTAAAACCGTATTGCTGTATAAATAAATATCTTTGCTCATGTGCAAATGTTTTAAATCAGTAACTCTATTTTGAATACGCGATTTTTAGTTGGTTTATTTCTTCTCTTTTTTGTTTCTGTATATAATATGTATATGTAGATATTTAAAAAAGTCTCAAAGTGCATAATGACCTTCTCGGGTACTTCTCTTCCGGCATTTAAGTGTTACGTATTATGCCAATTTTTTACCTACTATTGAATTTTATTTATTTATTTATTTATTTTTTTAAATTGATCAAAAACCGAATTCTTGATTATGAACTTGTATCAAACCTGCAGACAGGATTTTCATTGACTGAAATTGATTGAAAAATCATGAGCGCCTTTGAATATATGAGTGATACATTTTGAACCAAGGTGTTAGTAGGCTGATAATGTAGTTAATCATCAAAGAAGTAGATTATGTATTACACATTAAAAAATTGAACTTGTATCTTAATTCTATTCGCATATAGATTCGCGTTTTAGATAAAAACATTTACATTTAAAATAATTTTATTAGTGTTGCTTGAACTGAGTATTCCACAATTTGTTAAGAAAATATTACGATAGTAAAGAATGGAAACGGCACTAATTTTAAATCGATATCGAGAATGTTATTAATCGTATAATGAAATATACTCAACTAAAAATTTCGCCGGATACTTTTACCGAAGACTATTTTTTGTAAATTTTTAAAGAATACTTCGTGAAACTAAAACCATGTTGGGAGGGACTAATTTGAAGTCGGCACAGTGCAATACTGGCTTAAGAAAGTAAGGTAACATATAAAAATGCAATAGACATGTATGTTTGTTATTTGGCAGTTGTCTATCTATTATTTGTTTATTCTGGATGGAATATACGTCATAGCTTTCCTCGTCTATTTTTCGTCTTCCTCTTCTTTCTGAACATTTTGGCAATCATGACCCTTAAATAAAAAAAACCTAAGATCTCTGCAGCTAGATATTATTCTTCTTCTTTATACGACATCAGAATCCCCGTATATTTTTATTATATACGACATACGTTTAAGTAATTACTTTGTAGTTAGTTGAAAAGAGACATCTAATATTTTTAATAAAGTAGCTAAGAAAAGTATTTATTAAAGTGAACGCCTAGAGTTTGTCCTAATATACTGTTAATGACACGCCCTTAAATAAATTCTAAAAATCCTAATATCTCATTAATAAATACCCGTGTTACAGCAACCTGCATAACATAGCGAATTTCCATTTATAAAAATTAGTTTTTCTCGAAAACCAGTTGATATAGAATAATCGTTTAAAGACCTTTTTTATGTAATTTTTTCCCTTCTTTTAAATGGTTTAAAAAAATTTCGCAAAATTTTTGAATAAGTGAAAATTTTGGCAAAAAACTAATTTTTGAAAGAACAAAAACCATGTTCCTGGCATCCGCTGTGTCTGGCTGAAGAATTTGTCCAAGGGTTTGGGACTTCCAACATTTTGACCAAATTTCGTAAACCTAGGGCATTTCGTTCGAGAGTTATCGTGCGAACACATATACACATACACACACACACACACACACACAAAAACAATAATTTCCGTTTTCTTGGCTTTATCTCTTTTCTTATTGCATTTATGTAAATTTTAAATTTGCAGTTTATTTTTAGAAAAGAATGGAAGATTGATTTGTTTCGAATATAAGAATTATTTAATCTTTTAACGAAAACTCGTGATCAATTGTATCTGGAATGAGGTATATATATATATATATATATATATATATATATATATATATATATATATATATATATATATATATATATAGATATATACATATACCGAGTGGTCCAGAATTATGTACCGTAATTACTAGAGCTGATAGTACTTTCAAAAATAATGGTACCTCTTCATCTACATATGTTGACATAGAATGATAGTTTAAAGACCTCTTTATATAATTTTTTTCTCCTCATTTCAATGCTGTAAAAAAAATTCGCAAAAATTTTTGGATAAACGGAAACTTTGACAAAAAACTAATTTTTTCACGAAAATTGCCCCAAAAACCATGTTCCAGGTATCGAACATGTCTGGCTAATGAACTTGTCCAAACGGTTTGGGACTTCACTAAATTTCGTAAAAGTAGTAAATTTTTTTTGTCATTTTGTGTGTCTACATTTATGTGAATTTTTAAGTTGTTACGTTCTGCACGTAAAATTATTTACTAAATTGCATTAAATTCGAAAAAAGGAAAAATTTTATAAAAATAATTTTTATAATAAACTTAATTTAGTACGCCATTGTACATACATATAATTAATACTGTTCGATTAAAATAATTACGAACGAGTTAGATATTATCATCCGCGAACGAAAATTTATTCAGTTGTTAGTTTGATTTAGCGCGAAATCCTGGTTATAAAAAGACAAATTGACTGACAAGAGGTCCTTTTCTTATTTATCTCGTGTGACGGTTGGAGCTGCAAAACAGGTTCGTAAAAGAAATTTTTTATTTAATTATTGCCTCTTTTGTTCATTAACTATCAATTTTATATTTAATTTTTTTCATATTGAAAAATATGTAATTATTGTATTAGGGTAAAGTGACAAAATTTTTGTTAATATTGAACTTGTGAATGTTGAACAGTGCTAATAAATTTTCTGCAAAACAGGAGGACTACGTGATTTAATCAAGCAATGCGTTATCAATCCAGGAATTACGTGTTTTGAAATTAGTAACCAACGCCCTGAAATATTCAAACTGGAGTGTATTGTGGAGCATTTGATGTATAGATTTTAGTTAATTGGAATTTTATCGAAATATGCACCTAAAAATTCATATAAATGTAGAGACACCAAATGACAAAAGAAAATTTGAAAAAACTGAATTTTTTCAAAATTTAAAACCGTGTCCCATCCCTTCCGTTATCGATATCGAGTTGCAGTATTTTTTTCAACTAATTCGCCGTAATGACGAAATTTTAAAAAAAAAAAACGTTTAAAATCGGAGCAGTAGTTTTACTTTTCGTGTTAAAAATAGGTGGAGCCGCAATATATATATATATATATATATATATATATATATATATATATATATATATATATATATATATATATATATATATATATATATATATAATATCTTATATATAATATATATATATATATATTATATAATATATATATATATATATATATATATTAATATATATATATATATATATATATATATATATATATATATATATATATATATATATATAAATAATATCATATATAATATATTATATATATATATATATATATATATATATATATATATATATATATATATATATATATATATATATATATATATATATATATATGTCGTGTACTGTACCTCGTACACTTTACAATATAAAAATACTTAATCAACAATTTCGTATTAAATTACATTTTTAAACCTTATTTTTTCTAGAAAAATATTAAAACAAAATTTATTAGTATTCTCTGTATTTTTCCATTCAGTATTTTTCCATTAAAATTAGTATTTTTTATAAAACAAAGATTCGATCGAATAAAATAGAAAAAATCTTACTTTTGCTAACTTAGCATTTAATTATTATAAAAAGAAACTAGACACAACAATCCAATTCAGTTTTTTGGGAATTATTGTAAATCATTATTACCGCGTTCGAATCTTTGTAATGTGTTTGAATATTTTAATTGTTGTAATCATTGTAGTGATCATTGTGTTGAACTATTATTTTCATCAAATAAATTCGACTTTATTAAAATTAAATCTTTGATTTTTATTTGATAAAATTACGAACTTTCAGCAATTAAATTTTAAATAAAAAAATAAGAACATCAAATTAGAATTACAAGCAAACACGACGAACTATATTAAATCAGAATAATTAAGTAAATAAAAATTAAAAAGGACAAATAAGTAGTTTGAGTGAAAAGTGAAGAAAAGAGGTTCAAGGAAAAGCACTAAAGAACTTGTAACCCAAAAAGCTCCGTTTCTTAGTTTTATCGAAAAAAGCTAAGTGGCGATCCAACCATTCCGGAGGATCCAGTGTTGCATCCAATTAAGGAATCATTCTACGTCGAGGACCGGGCGCGTGTTTCCACTATATTAATTGGAGGTCGCGACATATATATATATATATATATATATATATATATATATATATATATATATATATATATATATATATATGTGTGTATATATATATATATATATATATATATATATATATATATATATATATATATATATATATATTATCAAACACGTTTGAGAATGGTCATATTGACCGAAACGTGTCATAACAGTTTTTTGCAAAGTAATGGTATTTTGCAAAGTAAAGTGTTTTTATTTACTAATATCAAATATGGAATATCATAAAGTAACGCTCAATTCTATTAAAAATATTGAATGAGTTTCTCAGCCAGACACGTCTGATGCCTGAAACATGGTTTTTTGGGAATTTTTCGTGAAAAAATTAGTTTTTGCCATGGTTTTTTTGAATTAATTTTAAATTAAAATGCAAATTATCAAATTTTAGTGATGAATTTTCAATTGTTAAGTCTAGTCAGTCTAGTATTTTCCTCCCTTTTAGCGAATTTCGAAAACTCGAAATTCAGCTATTACAGTAGGTCTCATGACGCAATCTGAGTCCGGGACTATGGCCGAAATCTGTTTTGAGGTCCCTAGAATACGAAAATGATATTCACTAAAATTTATATACATATATATATATATATATATATATATATATATATATATATATATATATATATATTTATGTGTTCCCACGATAACTCTCGAACGAAACGCTTATGGAATTTTGTGTGCGGACTGGATTCTGAATTGGCTTGGCTAAGTTCGTTAGCCAGACACGTCGGATGCCCAGAAGTAGGTTTTCTGGCCATTTTTTATCATTCGATCCTATCATAAGGCAGTTCGATTTTTACATCGTTGAAAAGGAAAAAAAAATTATGAAGAAAATATTCTTATAATTTTCTTTCTATTTTAAGTATTTTTCGAGAAAATGTAAATTTTCACCATTATATTAGTTTTCTTTCTTTGTTAGTCTAATAAGTAATTTATATTTATATCTCAGTTCTTTATGAAGTATAAAAATATTTCACTTTTTTATTAAAGAATTTTGTGAGAACAAGTGAAGACTATACACATGTATGTGCTATAACACACATACATGTATAGAGTTTTGTTTCTCATTTATTGCATTATAATTAGCATGGTTCTATCTCATGTTAAAAAATGTAAATTAAACAGATTTTCTAAGCTAATGTAATGAAGAATTTTTTTTTTTTATTGAATTTTTAAGTAAACAAGAAATTGAAGATAATGTTATGATATGATATTATTAAATATATGAAACAAAACAAAATATGTACAATGTACATATGTATGTACGGAAAAATATTTTGAATCGATTTTGAAAATTTTTTCACTAATAATTAATAATGTTAAAAAATTAAACCATTTCAAATGGATTTAAGGTATTTTATGTGAGGTCAAGGTTTTCGGGACCTAAAAAGGCCAGAAATTAATTAACCAATCGATTTTAAAAATTTTTTCACAGTTAGTAAGTTAACGTATTTGAATTAATTAATTAAATGATGTCCGCAAGAAGCTTACGGACTGCCATAAGTTATATGAGATCCTTAGAACCCTTTTCTTACTGTTAGAGTACTAGACTTGTATGAGTTTCGCCAGGATTTACTGATCCCATAATTGTAAAAAATAAACTAAACGACCAATTTTAAAAATTTCTTCACTGTTACAGAGCTAAACTATTTTAGATAGATTTAGAATACATTATGTAAGGTCCGCCAGGGTCCACAGGACCCAAAAGTGTCACAAATAAACTAACTGACCGATTTTGAAAATTTTTTCACTGTTACAGAGCTAAACTATTTTAGATAAATATCGATTACGTTATGCAAGGTCCGCCTGGGTCCATAGGACCCAAAAGTGTCAAAAATAAACTGCCTGATTGATTTTGAAAATTTTTTCACTGTTACAGAGCTAAACTGTTTTAGATAAATATAGATTCCGTTATGTAAGGTCTGCCAGGGTCCATAGGATCCAGAAGTGTCAAAAATAAACTAACTGATCGATTTTGAAAATTTTTTCACTGTTACAGAGATAAACTATTTTAGATAAATATAAATTACGTTATGTAAGGTCCACCAAGGTCCATAGAACCCAAAAGTGTCAAAAATAAACTAACTGACCGATTTTGAAAATTTTTTCACTGTTACAGAGCTAAACTATTTTAGATAAATATAGATTACGTTATGTAAGGTCTGCCAGGGTCCATGGGATCCAAAAGTGTCAAAAATAAACTAACCGACCGATTTTGAAAATTTTTTCACTGTTACAGAGCTAAACTATTTTAGATAAATATAGATTACGTTATGTAAGGTCTGCCAGGGTCCATGGGATCAAAAACTGTCAAAAATAAACTAACCGACCGATTTTGAAAATTTTTTCACTGTTGGGGAACTAAGCTATTTTAGATAGACATACATTACGTTATTTAGGGTCCGCCAGGGTCCGTGGGACCCAAAAGTGGTAAAAATAAACTAACCGACCGATTTTGAAAATTTTTTCACTGTTACAGAGCTAAACTATTTTAGATAAATATAGATTACGTTATGTAAAGTCTGACAGTGTCAGTAGGACCTAAAAATAAAATAACTGACCGATTTTGAAACTTTTTTACTATTACCGAGGTAAACTATTTTAGATAGGTACAGGTTGTGTTATCTGAGATCCACAACTGTCCTGCGGATGCAAATGCGGCGTAGAATGCTACACAACGGGTTTTGAATATATATATATATATATATATATATATATATATATATATATATATATATATATATATATATATATATATATATATATATATATATTACATAAAGTCCGCCTAGAATATGCGGTCGAGCGGATTTTTTAATGAGGTCCACCGGGATCTTGCAGATCCGAAAACGCCAGTAATAAGCTATCGAACCGATGCTAAAAAATTTCTCACTGCTAGAGAACTAAATTATTTTAGATAGATACAACTATGCTGCACAAAATTCGTTCGGGTTCTTGGGTCCCCAAAAATACCAAAACTAATTACCCAACCGATTTTAAAAATTCTTTTACTCTTAGAAAGCTAAACTATTTTAAATAGGTACAGGTCTTAGATGAGATCCGCCAGTGCCCAAGATTTGGAAATTCGCTATGTTATGCAGATGCTGCGACAGGGGTATTTTTGTATGTCATTTTGAATGTCAATATGTAAATAAACAAATAAAATTTTGAGTATTATTATTATAAAAAATATTTTTCCTTTCTTTCAAAACTCAAGAGCTTAAAAATACATTAAAATTTTTGTAATAAATCAAATTTATCGTAACTATTTACTAATCAAAATGTAAAAAACTATGTAAAAATATAAACTCACTAATAATATTATTAATATACACCGCCCAAAATTTTTTACACTTCTGGATAAATACCATCATATCGTTTGATAATCTTCTAAAACTCCGGAACTACAGATATTATCACAGAGCGCAAAAATGGACACGTTAACAATTTCCACTTATATAATTACTAATGTCGAAGCACCAATCCAATAGATTTCAACGCCCAATAAAGTTGATTTTGTCGTTTACAAAATACCGAAGACGATGCAGTGTACGTTTAATGGAAGTTCATATCCAAAATCCTGCCAAAAGTATCTTCGTACGTTATTTCAACTCAAATTCACATACATTCTGGTATAAAGTCATACTTCGACGGACACATAAGCATTTCACATGTGTCAAATATTCATAAACCTTACAACAAATATGCGCCTGTACCTAAATTTTAAAATGGCATTCATCAAACGTCCCATAACTGAATACACCGGAAAAAGTATCTTATCGCAATTCTCTTCAACACATTTTTCCATTTCGTAGCAACTAAACTACCACACACCAGGACTAGCGGAGAGTCGTCTTCTTTTGGCGTCGGTTCGTCGCATTTTTGGCGGGCGGCAATTTGTAACAATATTTTCGGGTATTGAAAGATATATACATAAAATTTCGATTCACAAAATTATACTATTGATTCCATCTATGCATGGAATTAGCGAGTTTGTATTTTCAAAAAGTCAGATCACTGTAAAATTTAAATTTCAAAATATAATTCAAAATTGTTTATTTATTAATGACACTTACAGATCAGCTCCTAAAGATCAGCTCTTTTTAAAATGGATTTTCTACAAAAAGGTTCCTCGGGAATAACATTTTTTAACAATGATACTCTCGCGTGCCTTAATTATTGTAAAACCGCCATAAATTAAACAATTATAAAAAAAATTTAAGTGTACAGTTTAATTAAAAAGGAAAAAACAATTCTACAACTTCGTGCAAATTCAAAATTTAAAAGGATGAGTATTTTATTTTAAAATTCTAAAAATATGTCAAGGAAATTTATTTAACTTTGTAAGCTATTGTAATAATTTTGATTCAGAAGAAGTTTCTTTTAATTTAAATAAATTTCCTACAAACAAAATTATTTTTTTTTTAAATTCAACGAACTGTAATTTTCCAAAAGGTGCAAAACAATTTTAAATGAAAATGCAAATTATCAAATTTAATTTTTAGTGATGAATTTTCAATTGTTAAGTCTAGTCAGTCTAGTATTTTCCTCCCTTTTTTGTATGTCATTTTTTTACATCATTAAAAAATTTTCGTAAAGTTTATGTATTATTATATTTAGTATAGTGTAGTTTCTAAGAAATTTTTCTAACGTTGTGCGCTAGAAACGTTCCTGTTCCGAGTACGAAAATATTCGTCTCGAACGCTGGCAGCAACTAATTTAGCATATAATTTATTTCGGTCGGAATTATTATATTATGCTATGGTATCGGAACCGTCCACCGCGACTCATTCGAAAACTCCTAGTTTAGTAATTTCGTACCATATATCAATTAGTATTTAGTTTATTTCGGTCGGAATTACTGTATTATGCTACAGTATCAAAGTCGAGTAAACCCTTAGTTTAGTAATTTCGTACCATATTTTCATTTAGTGATAAGTTTATTTCGGTCGTGTTATTATCGTATATTTAACATATTTCTTTCATATATCATGCATCTTATTTTTGGAAAATACTAAACTATAAAATTAATATCTTTATAAAATATTTAAGTAATGTTAAAAAATATTTTGTAAAATTATCATGTCTCGATTTAAATTTAATTTAGTTATTTAACACTTGCACTTTTCTTTCCGATATAAAATTTAAAAATTTTTTTGTATGTCTAGTATAGGGTTCACCATAACCCAAATTGAAACACGTGTCGTCTGAACACTCTATTTTTCATTTAGTAAAGTTATTCAGCCCTCACAATCGTTCGGATTTAAATAAAAAAATTATACATATATCTATACTAAGCCGTCTGAATGTTTTCGCTGGAGCATTCAGCCCTCACGCTATCTTAAAATATACTTTCACTAATTTATTTTAAATTCAAATGTTTTTTCTAAATTTATTCTTGCCATTTATCATACAAACTTTTATTTTAAGAAAGTTGTAAAGTCAGAAATAAATTAATGAACGTAATTTTAAAATAAACAAAAGTTATTTCAATTTTATAAAATTTAAAAAAAAGGGAGCTTATAATTCTGGGGTGAAATTTTTAAATTCAAAAAAATTAAAAGACACCAATTTGCTGTAAATCATATTATATTTCATTTAAAACATTCTATTTTAAAATTATGTATTTTATTATTTTAAAAGTTACAAATTTATATTTTAAATACATTATTTCCAAAAGTTACAAAATTGTATTATTATATTTTTAATTCTAACTTTTGTATTTGCAAAGAAAATTTACCGAAAAATTGTTACTCCCGAGTTTTTTTTTTTTTTAAATATAAATAAATTGTCATCTGTTAGAGAAGTAAAGAATTTCTACTTTTTTTTTAAAAAAAAAAACCTTTTCAACTTTCAGGGGATCGAATATATTCTTATTACGCTTGCTTTGGACAATGAGACGTCACAAAAAGTAAAAATTGTAATTACTTTGAATAGTGATGAAAACAAATATGAAAAATTAAAGCATGAACTGTTCAGGTTATTTGCATTAACCGACAGTCAAAAATTTAATTCTTTGTTTAAGAAAGAAAATTTTGAAAATTTACGGCCATCAGAAATGATGAATAAAATAAAATTTCTGGTAAATGACTTGAACTTGAAAGATGCTTTTCTCAAGCAAATATTTTTAAATAATGTACCGACAAACGTTTTGTCTTTTTTGTGTGCATTGGATAAACTATCTATTGATGATTTGGGTAGAACAGCTCATGATATATTGGATTCCTTAAAAAAAGATCAGATAAATGAAATTACAAATAAAGATAAAAAATTTGATAAAATTTTACAAGAAATTACTGTCATTAAAGAAAATTTTGGAAAATCCAATAAAAATCATAATTTCCATGGTAACAAAAATAAGAAAGGGAATTATGAAAAATCAAAAAAATTTTTAAATTCCAAATTTCGCCAGAAAATTTTGCTCATACCATTTGAAATATGGAATGCACGCAAGAAAGTGCATTAAGCCATGCTGCTGGCAAACACTGACTAGAGAAATTTAATATGGAGTTTTTTTACTGAGCCAAAATGATCAATCGTGTTGTTGAATCATGTGATAAATGTTAGAAAAACAGATTCATTGGACACGATTTGGCACGGTTAAAGCCCATAATTGAACCAGATGACAGATTTTCATTAATCCATCTGGACATAATTGGACCTATACCTATATTCTATCAATCGTTGATAGATTTTCAAGGTGGGTTGAAGCTATTCCTTTAAAGGATAGTTACGCTTCAACTATAATTACTTATGCTTCACAAATTTTATACGGTAATCCATTAAGGTTACCATACCAATTAACATCATATTGTAACTCAAATGATAATAAATTGAGCCAATATGATTTTGCGAATGCTTTATCAAATAGCATTCGAAATACAAAATATTTCTTTACGAAATTTTAAAAAATAAAAGTTTCGTAGATGCGAATGTATCGTCTGCAAAATTTGTATATATTAGGGACGATAGAGTTAAATCTTTGGAGAATTAATTATTTGGGACCCTTTCAAGTAATTGAAAAGGGAGATAAATATTTTAAGCTTAAAATAAATAACAGATTGGATAATGTGTCGATTGGATAATGTGATCGATTAAAAACGGCATATATCATTTAATTTTATGTAATGTTTAATTACATACAAACTTGTAAATATTTATCTGATGTTTATCTGTACATATAAAATAAGCTTGTGAATATTTTTTTGTGCATATTTTGTTGAGATTGTTTTCTGCCATTGTTTGGTTTTGTTACAGGTTCGGATATCTACTTACTGGAAGAATTTTTGGAAACAGATATATAAAATGGGACATTTTACATATATGCATATATGTATATTTAATTTTCTATATATGTACATATATTTTTTTTTTCATATCTAATTAAATATTTACATGAATTGTAATTATTTAGCATTGTATTTTGAGGAGTTCTTATGTATTCAGGATACAGTTGAAGTTGTTTCCTGGAAACTTTTCTCCTCAAAAGGAATTTTTTTTTGTTTTTTCATTGTTGCTTGGAAAATTTTTTTTGCGATGGGGGCGTATGTACCGGCACAAGATTGCCGTGAAAATGTAAATTTTCTAATTGTAAAAATTTTAATTAATTGGCAAATATCTTGCCTTGTAAAATATAAAAGTTAAAAATTATTTCTATTGATTGAGTTTTCCTAGTAACTAAAATAATAAAATAAAAGTCAGTCTAATGCTGGAATTCGAAGCAGATATTTGTGTTTTTATTTGATAACGATAACTGGAGTCATTATCGTTACACCCTTATAAGCAGCTGTGTGGATAAATAATTGAATAACTCTATATATTAAATTGAATGATAATATCATTCCATAATATGCTAAGTTCAATAACTCAGTATCAACGATATACACTTGTACCATTTTTCCACTGAGTCCGTCAATTAAAATATGGTGTAGAGGAAAACGGAGTCCGAAGTTCTTTGTTTACTTATGTAAAACAAATATAATTTCTTTTATTAATTTGGTATATTTGATAACTGCAAATATAATATTTTCTAAAAGTCACTCCAAAAAGTATTAACCCTTACTAATCTTTATCTCAAACTCTCGTTATTTTCTATTAATTGTTCCACTCTGGTGGTAGATTCAAATAAATAAATTTTAAGACAAGTTCTTGAACAAATTTTTACTTTAAACAAGTAGTAGGAATATGGGCATTCTGGGCCCACCTTCCCACCTGCCGACTTTTTGAGCGACCTCGGCAGGTGGTAAAACTACCGAGGCGGTTCTAGAAGCCTCCGGCGGTGGGTGGAGCAAAATTTTTGTCCAACCTAAGTAAACCCAGCGGAACTTGATCCAACCTAACGACATCTAGTGAAATTTTGTCCAACCTAAGTGAACCCAGCGGAACTTGATCCAACCTAACAGAACCTAAGGAAACTTGGTGTAACCTAACAAATATTTTCTAACCTAAGAATTCCCTAATAGATGGCGCAGCCACCTTCGAGCCCTGTAAATTCCCTAATAGATGGCGCAGCCACTTTTGAGATTTGTAAATTCACAGCTAGATGGCGCTCGTAGTCTGGATTCCTGCGTGTAAGTTTGAAAAATTGTCAACAGGTGGCGCAGTCACCTTTGATAGCGTCGTTAGTCTGAACCACCGCGAATTCTGTACCTAGATTCAAAATTCCATGAAAAGGTAGCGTTGCTTTCATAATTTTATAATATTTTTATCCGAAAACGGGTTTAAACTTGTATAAATTGTCAGCTGACGTCACTAAAGGTAAACTGATATCCAATAGCGAAGATTTCTGTCTAATATGCGAAAATGGAGCAGCAGGTTTTAACCTGTATGGCTACATAAAGTGTGACAGCTGACGTCACCATACTATTTTTTCTGCTATAAAAAGGGCGCGACAGAATTTCATCAGTTACAATTTTGTTCGAAACTTTAGTGAAAAAAAACATTAAACCTCATTGTTGTGAATTTTCAATTGTTGTGTGTTAAGAGTTAATTGTTGCCAACAATGGAATCCATTACTGCTGGTGCTTCATCTGGAAACAGAGACTTAATTCAAAAAATGGCTGGAAATTTTGTGGATGAATTGAATCATCTTGGCGCTGTTAAACGATGGATTAAAGTTTCTGATATGGAAATTGGAAAAGTATATAAAATAATGGGAGCCAGTCAACTACCATCGAAATTCGATTCATCGAAAATGAAGACAATATTGGAATTGGAAATTGGATACATTTCGTTACCAGCGAGATTTGACAATTTGAGCGAGCAGATGCTGGCATAGTTGCAAAGCAATCCAAAACTTGGTATTATGAATAATGGACCCATTGGACTAACTCATAAATTGCAATTCAAAACGTTGGATCTTCTTGAAATCGTTGGGGGTGCTGAATGGCGAATTTTGTAATTTATTCTCTTCAAAATGTATTATTTAATTGTACTATGTATTTTAAAAATTTCAATATTGTACCAATTTTTACATATATTTAATAAAAATTACAAATTCAATTGGTGATCTTTGATTCCTCACAGAGCACTTTCTTGCATATGCACAAATTTTTAATATAATTATAAATTTTACAAGTTAAAAAAGTGATCATTGCGTACCTATTTTTGTTTAAAACTATACTTAATAAAAAAATTTTAAGAAAAAAAACCGATCTTTTGATTTACACCGATCCCCTAAAAAGAAATCAAACTAATTTTTGATATTATACCTTAAACTTGATGTATATATAAAAATTCCATTTACAATTATGGTACACCATATATACTCGTAAATTTTACAAAAATGTATCACTCTGTACATTTTTTTTAAATCTGTGTGCATATTCTTTGATGTTATTTAATCAGCTAAATCTTTAATCAACTAAATCAGCTAAAATTGTTACATACTTACGTTATAAATATCTAAGTGTGCATTTTTCTTTTAAATATATAACTTATAAATACTCATGATTACTTTATTATAACTGTAATCACGCGATATCATGTTATAAAATACATAAGAATTTACTCATTTAATGTAAAAATATTTGGTCATCAACAATTAAATAAATACGAATTTTTTTAAAATATATATAGTAATATAATATTTCGCATATATACAGTACTCTGTTAAAAGTATGGGTTTCTACACCGTTAAAAAACATATATTTTACAATATCAATATATTGTAAAAAATCATATTTCTTAATATTTTTAAAACTGAATATGTAATATCAAGAATTTAAAACAGTTTTGAAACATTAATTTCTCCTCATAATATTTTTCTAGTCTTAAATTAATAGCACAATGTTCCATATATTTTAAGAAAATTTTCCTTTTAATATTTTATAACTTATCTAAAAAATTTATAGCTATTTTTATCAAAAAAATTATTACTTGCTATTGTTAAAAAATTATTTAAATATATCTATAGGTATTAAATGACCTCTAGTTTTTGTAAATAACGGTAGTAATAGCAATTCATCTTAAATACGAAATTATTTTATCAATGCTAAATAAGCGTTTTTTTTCTCATATTATCATACACCAATATATTGTATATTATTATAATTTATAAAAATGTGTTTTATTTATTAAAAAATTTAGCAAAATTTTAAATAATATCGCGTCAAAATAATATTCAGAAGTCAATAAAAGACAATAGCAGTAAATTTATTAAGATAACTATAAATAAATATTAATCTAATGTTGAAATATTTATTAACAAATAGTACTGCTTAGTAGAAAATTAGGCACCTATTGTTTTGTTTTCAAATTTACCTTTTTTTGCAATTAAAGAAAATTTTAGTAACTATCGATGCCTATATAAAACGATACCCATAAAAGACAAGCATGCTCTGATCTCAACAATTTTTTCCCATGTTAAATTTGTATGTTCTTACTTCGCTGAAACTTATTATGTTTATATATTCCCCGCAATATTTTCTACCATAAACAATAGTTATAGCAAGCTAGGTAGGTATTGAATAAGTGTTTTTTGTTTGTTAATTTATTGATGATAGAGAAAAAAAATTTATGATTTTATAGACAGTGAAATACATTTAAACTATTTTTTGCAGTTTAATTTTGTAAAAACACCTAAAAATTATCAGTCACAGACAAATATTTCTAAGCAAACGAATTGAAAATGTAGTTTTATATCATAAGAATAAATGCTTATATATAGGGTGGACAGTAAATAACTCTCATAATTTTTAAAGAGCGGATGAAAACTTTAATTTTGGATTACGAAATTTTATTTTTTTTTTCCGGAGTTAAGCTGTATTCAATTAATTAACCCTTTCCTGCACAGCAGTTTTAGATCATTACTGTGCAAACGATACTTCAAATTAGCAAATCATTAATAATATGGGTGAATACTTATTGGCAAGAAGTACATAGTTTACACATATGTTCTATCGCATCAGAATGTTAATAGGACAATGCGATTTAATTGCCTATATTCAGGAGCAAGCAAAAACATTACCTATTTTAACAGCTTAGAAAATACACATTACATAGTTCGTTGTAAGAACAATCATTTCGGTGATCTTTTTTAACGAATTACTAAAATTGCTTAAGGACTGTGGTATGTAAGAAATAACAACACTCACATAATTTTAAAATAATTAACATATAGCTATTGGAAAAGTTACAAAGATTTTTTTTTAACAACTTATTAAATGCTGATAGCTTATTTTAATATCTCCTATAGGGCCTTAAGTATAACCCTTCACCCGAAATTTTTTCATCACCATCGTTGGCGACTGTATTCTCGTCATCATCAGCTTCTCCTTCGCTCGCAGTATCTTCGCTATCGCTAGCAGATGTTCAATAATATCATGCTTTTCCAATTCCAAATTATTAAAATGGCTTCGTTTTTTCTCGTTTTCGATATAATCCGCGAAGCTGAGATTTATAATATGACTCCTTTCCATTAAATTGCACACAGTATTAACCATTTCTTCTCCAATTTGCGTCTGAGTCGCTAAACTTCTTAGTTCATCAACTAAATGGTTCGGGTCATCAAAATATTCTTCTTCTTCATCAACAGGTTTCGAATGGCCATTATGAAGGTTAGCATTTTCATCATCATATTTGAAACGTTTAGCTCCGCCATTTGTTGAGTTAGATGTCGAAGGTTGTTCCTTTTCTCCTGAATTTTTATTTTCTTGTTCTTCATCCTTTGCGCATGCGTTCTGAAGCTCTTTGACCATTAATATGTCTAGAGCAGTTTGTAAGAGACCAGCCATCTTTGGAGTAAAACTTGTTTCTTTGTAGTTATCAGGCGATGGTAAATGCTTTTGTTCATCAGATCGATTATCTTCATCATTCGCCGATTGTAGAATATTATGCGAGTTTTTTAAAGCGTGGAATTTACGCCTGATTGCTTCTGCTGCGGCCATCATACTTTGATTAAAAGTATTCAAGTTTCTTGTAGATAGATCTGTGTGGTGCTTTATCTTCCTTTTCTTCATTTCTTGCTTCAAAGCTATAATCGGTTTCACCATCATCATCATCATCTTCATTATTCGATTTTGACGATTCACTTTGTATTGAAAGTCTCCTCTTCTCCGCGCTGTTCACGTGTGTCCCTTTATTTACTGACCGTTTAGTTCTTAAATGACGCGAGAGATTAAACTTCCGCGAAAATTTCTTACCACAAAATTCACAACTATGCATAGCTTAACAATATTACGATTGCAACGTGTTTACGAATAGCTGAACTGAACTCGACTGACTAAAGATTCCGCGGGTTGAGCCTTATATACCTATGGAGTGATTCTTTTTTTGGGAGTGATTATTTTTTAGGAGTGATTCTTTTTTTGGAGTGACTATTTTTCGGGAGTGACTCTTTTTTTTGGAAGTGACTCTTTTTTTGGGAGTGACTCTTTTTTTTAGGAGTGACTCCTTTTTTGGGATTGACTCTTTTTTGGGAGTGACTCCTTTTTTGGGAGTGGCTCTTTGATGTCATTTGGTGTCATTTCGATGCACTTTGGTGTCATTTGGTGTATTTTTGGTGTTTAAACTCAGCTTCCCAAGTAGTGTCAAGAGCTGGATTGATAGCAAAGACTTGGTATGATATCCCCACCAACATGGAGCAGCGAATACGTATGGTGGACTGGAGCAATCGCAGTATCCCCCACCAACATGGAGCAGCGAATACGCATGATGAGCCGGAGCAGTTGCAGTATCCCCCACCAACATGGAGCAGCATATATTATGATGATGATGACGGTGAGCCGGAGCAGTTTGAATTTTTTTTTTTCGGCGAAGCAAGACCAAGTGAAAAAACAACAATGAGTGAAGATCTTCAACAGCTTATAACAATGGAGGAATCCACAGTCAAAAATCGATTGTTGAATAAGATGTCGGATAAAGCTATCCGATTATCTGATTTGGAGATGATCCAATCGATAGGATCAAGAGATCGTCAAATTTTTCATCCTAAAAAAATAAAATTAGCGGTAGAATGGGGCTCATCTGTGGAAACTTTCGATATTCTGTTCAACCTTACATTCGATGAATGGGACATTGGTGAAGACAGTCTAGATGGATTTGATATGTTGTCGCATTATCTTACGAAGTGGATGCGAAAAGCGATAGAGTATGCTCGTCCGAAACTGCTGGAGCATATATTGAAGCTTGTGGAAGAATATGGCGTTCCACGATTATATTTCAGTCCAAAGTGTGTAGAAGGAGATGCCGAATTGTTGAAGTGGATCACACACAACATTGAAAAAGGCGAAACCAATCAATCAGCACTCCTGGGCTGGGAAAGTGGCCCGGATACGGGAGCGTGGCCTTACAAGATTACTTAGATATATACAAAATTTTACAAACTAATTTTAATATTTAACATTTGAAGCAAGAAATGAAGAAAAGGAAGATAAAGCACCAGTATTTCCCAAAAAAGAGTCACTCCCAAAAAAAAGAGTCATTCCCAAAAAAAGAGTCACTCCCAAAAAAGAGTCACTCCCAAAAAAGAGTCACTCCCCAAAAAGAGTCACTCCCAAAAAAAGAGTCACTCCCAAAAAAAGAGTCACTCCCAAAAAAAAGAGTCACTCCCAAAAAAGAGTCACTCCCAAAAAAGAGTCACTCCCAAAAAAGGAGTCACTCCTAAAAAAAGAGTCACTTTCAAAAAAAGAGTCACTCCCAAAAAAAGAGTCACTCCCGAAAAATAGTCACTCCAAAAAAAGAATCACTCCTAAAAAATAATCACTCCCAAAAAAAGAATCACTCCATAGGTATATAAGGCTCAACCCGCGGAATCTTTAGTCAGTCGAGTTCAGTTCAGCTATTCGTAAACACGTTGCAATCGTAATACTGTTAAGCTATGCATAGTTGTGAATTTTGTGGTAAGAAATTTTCGCGGAAGTTTAATCTCTCGCGTCATTTAAGAACTAAACATAATTCGTCTGAGAATGATAAAAAAAATGATGAAAATGGAATAAGTCAATTTGAAAATTCCACGAATCGGTCAGTAAATAAAGGGACACACGTGAACAGCGCGAAGAAGAGGAGACTTTCAATACAAAGTGAATCGTCAAAATCGAATAATGAAGATGATGATGATGATGGTGAAACCGATTATAGCTTTGAAGCAAGAAATGAAGAAAAGGAAGATAAAGCACCAGTATTTCAAAATCAGCAGGAAGATGATACAGATCTATCTACAAGAAACTTGAATACTTTTAATCAAAGTATGATGGCTGCAGCAGAAGCAATCAGGCGTAAATTCTACGCTTTAAAAAACTCGCATAATATTCTACAATCGGCGAATGATGAAGATAATCGATCTGATGAACAAAAGCATTTACCATCGCCTGATAACTACAAAGAAACAAGTTTTACTCCAAAGATGGCTGGTCTCTTACAAACTGCTCTAGACATATTAATGGTCAAAGAGCTTCAGAACGCATGCGCAAAGGATGAAGAACAAGAAAATAAAAATTCAGGAGAAAAGGAACAACCTTCGACATCTAACTCAACAAATGGCGGAGCTAAACGTTTCAAATATGATGATGAAAATGCTAACCTTCATAATGGCCATTCGAAACCTGTTGATGAAGAAGAAGAATATTTTGATGACCCGAACCATTTAGTTGATGAACTAAGAAGTTTAGCGACTCAGACGCAAATTGGAGAAGAAATGGTTAATACTGTGTGCAATTTAATGGAAAGGAGTCATATTATAAATCCCAGCTTCGCGGATTATATCGAAAACGAGAAAAAACGAAGCCATTTTAATAATTTAAAGGAAAGTGACATTGGAAAGCGGATTATCTCAATAACTAGGGAATTGGAAAAGCATGATATTATTGAACCAGTGTTAAAATATGTATCCAATGATGATGAAAAAACATCTGCTAGCGATAGCGAAGATACTGCGAGCGAAGGAGAAGCTGATGATGACGAGAATACAGTCGCCAACGATGGTGATGAAAAAATTTCGGGTGAAGGGTTATACTTAAGGCCCTATAGGAGATATTAAAATAAGCTATCAGCATTTAATAAGTTGTTAAAAAAAAATCTTTGTAACTTTTCCAATAGCTATATGTTAATTATTTTAAAATTATGTGAGTGTTGTTATTTCTTACATACCACAGTCCTTAAGCAATTTTAGTAATTCGTTAAAAAAGATCACCGAAATGATTGTTCTTACAACGAACTATGTAATGTGTATTTTCTAAGCTGTTAAAATAGGTAATGTTTTTGCTTGCTCCTGAATATAGGCAATTAAATCGCATTGTCCTATTAACATTCTGATGCGATAGAACATATGTGTAAACTATGTAATTCTTGCCAATAAGTATTCACCCATATTATTAATGATTTGCTAATTTGAGTATCGTTTGCACAGTAATGATCTAAAACTGCTGTGCAGGAAAGGGTTAATTAATTGAATGCAGCTTAACTCCGGAAAAAAAAAATAAAATTTCGTAATCCAAAATTAAAGTTTTCATCCGCTCTTTAAAAATTATGAGAGTTATTTACTGTCCACCCTATATATAAGCATTTATTCTTATGATATAAAACTACATTTTCAATTCGTTTGCTTAGAAATATTTGTCTGTGACTGATAATTTTTAGGTGTTTTTACAAAATTAAACTGCAAAAAATAGTTTAAATGTATTTCACTGTCTATAAAATCATAAATTTTTTTTCTCTATCATCAATAAATTAACAAACAAAAAATACTTATTCAATACCTACCTAGCTTGCTATAACTATTGTTTATGGTAGAAAATATTGCGGGGAATATATAAACATAATAAGTTTCAGCGAAGTAAGAACATACAAATTTAACATGGGAAAAAATTGTTGAGATCAGAGCATGCTTGTCTTTTATGGGTATCGTTTTATATAGGCATCGATAGTTACTAAAATTTTCTTTAATTGCAAAAAAAGGTAAATTTGAAAACAAAACAATAGGTGCCTAATTTTCTACTAAGCAGTACTATTTGTTAATAAATATTTCAACATTAGATTAATATTTATTTATAGTTATCTTAATAAATTTACTGCTATTGTCTTTTATTGACTTCTGAATATTATTTTGACGCGATATTATTTAAAATTTTGCTAAATTTTTTAATAAATAAAACACATTTTTATAAATTATAATAATATACAATATATTGGAGTATGATAATATGAGAAAAAAAACGCTTATTTAGCATTGATAAAATAATTTCGTATTTAAGATGAATTGCTATTACTACCGTTATTTACAAAAACTAGAGGTCATTTAATACCTATAGATATATTTAAATAATTTTTTAACAATAGCAAGTAATAATTTTTTTGATAAAAATAGCTATAAATTTTTTAGATAAGTTATAAAATATTAAAAGGAAAATTTTCTTAAAATATATGGAACATTGTGCTATTAATTTAAGACTAGAAAAATATTATGAGGAGAAATTAATGTTTCAAAACTGTTTTAAATTCTTGATATTACATATTCAGTTTTAAAAATATTAAGAAATATGATTTTTTACAATATATTGATATTGTAAAATATGTTTTTTAACGGTGTAGAAACCCATACTTTTAACAGAGTACTGTATATATGCGAAATATTATATTACTATATATATTTTTAAAAAATTCGTTTTTATTTAATTGTTGATGACCAAATATTTTTACATTAAATGAGTAAATTCTTATGTATTTTATAACATGATATCGCGTGATTACAGTTATAATAAAGTAATCATGAGTATTTATAAGTTATATATTTAAAAGAAAAATACACACTTAGATATTTATAACGTAAGTATGTAACAATTTTAGCTGATTTAGTTGATTAAAGATTTAGCTGATTAAATAACATCAAAGAATATGCACACAGATTTAAAAAAAATGTACAGAGTGATACATTTTTGTAAAATTTACGAGTATATATGGTGTACCATAATTGTAAATGGAATTTTTATATATACATCAAGTTTAAGGTATAATATCAAAAATTAGTTTGATTTCTTTTTAGGGGATCGGTGTAAATCAAAAGATCGGTTTTTTTTCTTAAAATTTTTTTATTAAGTATAGTTTTAAACAAAAATAGGTACGCAATGATCACTTTTTTAACTTGTAAAATTTATAATTATATTAAAAATTTGTGCATATGCAAGAAAGTGCTCTGTGAGGAATCAAAGATCACCAATTGAATTTGTAATTTTTATTAAATATATGTAAAAATTGGTACAATATTGAAATTTTTAAAATACATAGTACAATTAAATAATACATTTTGAAGAGAATAAATTACAAAATTCGCCATTCAGCACCCCCAACGATTTCAAGAAGATCCAACGTTTTGAATTGCAATTTATGAGTTAGTCCAATGGGTCCATTATTCATAATACCAAGTTTTGGATTGCTTTGCAACTATGCCAGCATCTGCTCGCTCAAATTGTCAAATCTCGCTGGTAACGAAATGTATCCAATTTCCATTTCCAATATTGTCTTCATTTTCGATGAATCGAATTTCGATGGTAGTTGACTGGCTCCCATTATTTTATATACTTTTCCAATTTCCATATCAGAAACTTTAATCCATCGTTTAACAGCGCCAAGATGATTCAATTCATCCACAAAATTTCCAGCCATTTTTTGAATTAAGTCTCTGTTTCCAGATGAAGCACCAGCAGTAATGGATTCCATTGTTGGCAACAATTAACTCTTAACACACAACAATTGAAAATTCACAACAATGAGGTTTAATGTTTTTTTTCACTAAAGTTTCGAACAAAATTGTAACTGATGAAATTCTGTCCCGCCCTTTTTATAGCAGAAAAAATAGTATGGTGACGTCAGCTGTCACACTTTATGTAGCCATACAGGTTAAAACCTGCTGCTCCATTTTCGCATATTAGACAGAAATCTTCGCTATTTGATATCAGTTTACCTTTAGTGACGTCAGCTGACAATTTATACAAGTTTAAACCCGTTTTCGGATAAAAATATTATAAAATTATGAAAGCAACGCCACCTTTTCATGGAATTTTGAATCTAGGTACAGAATTCGCGGTGGTTCAGACTAACGACGCTATCAAAGGTGACTGCGCCACCTGTTGACAATTTTTCAAACTTACACGTAGGAATCCAGACTACGAGCGCCATCTAGCTGTGAATTTACAAATCTCAAAAGTGGCTGCGCCATCTATTAGGGAATTTACAGGGCTCGAAGGTGGCTGCGCCATCTATTAGGGAATTCTTAGGTTAGAAAATATTTGTTAGGTTACACCAAGTTTCCTTAGGTTCTGTTAGGTTGGATCAAGTTCCGCTGGGTTCACTTAGGTTGGACAAAATTTCACTAGATGTCGTTAGGTTGGATCAAGTTCCGCTGGGTTTACTTAGGTTGGACAAAAAATTTTGCTCCACCCACCGCCGGAGGCTTCTAGAACCGCCTCGGTAGTTTTACCACCTGCCGAGGTCGCTCAAAAAGTCGGCAGGTGGGAAGGTGGGCCCAGAATGCCCATATTCCTACTACTTAAACACAATTTTATAATTGTGATAATTACATACTAAATTTAGATAACGAACACTCGTTAATGTCCATAATGGTTGGAAACGTGTTCACACATTAAACAAAAATAGAGTGGATTTTAGTAGGAGAGACGTATACCTAATAAAGGTTTGTAACAGGTTTCCGACAAATACTTATTAATACAGTTCTGTATTGAACATTTCAAACTTTGTTTTTACTCTCATTTAAAATTTGTATAGTTTCTTCTTATACCCTTCTTTTATATTTTGTTAATACAAAATAAATGTAATAAATCATTCAAAAATTATAATAAGGGACAATATAATGCTGTCAAACAGAATAATTGAATTTTATATCAGTGAAAGAGTAAATACGATAATTGGTAACAGAAATCGTATACATACATCCTTTTTTTTTTGTAAATTAAACTTGTTTATGGTTTTTCATACAAATGGGCGTGTTGTTCATTCAGCTTTTTTTTTTTTAGTTATCGCAATAAAAATTGTATGCAAATCTTTTCAACTAATTTAAAAGTAGTTAAAAATCGTTTGTCGTGAATAACTACATTTTAAAATATTTATGACGTCAGACGAAAACGGATAGGTATATTTAACAATATAAACCAAATTTACCAATTACAAAAAGGCTATTATTACCATAAATCAAAAAGATTAGAAAAGGTAAGAAAAACTGTAAGAAACAGAGAAAGAAAATTGATGACGTGTATTACAAAGAGAATAAACAAGATATATCAATATTAATAGAATTGAGCGTTACTTTATGTTATTTCATGTTTGTTTATTATTTAAAAATATATCAACATAAATTGAAGAAAGATAAAACACATTTAAAGTGTAGGTATCCAAATATGTTACTGTAAAAAATGTGGACCACATGGACTACCAACTAACGCACACGAAATATGTTACTGTATTAATTCGAATATGTTATTATTAATAAAAATAAAATTTTATGTGTCAAAAATGTAAATCTTTTCACACCTTGGTGTTAATTTCACCATATTGCATTATCAAACGTGTTCAATATAACACCCTTTTATATTTCTATATGAAAATACGTCAGTAGTAGATAGTTGAGTTTTGTTTTTTTAGTCGAATTTTCTCCGAAAAATTAGACTTATACAGTCTATACGATAAGAGCTGCGAGAGGCGAGACCAGGGGCGCTATCCGTTTTCGGACCCGTAGAACACGATTATGTAAAAAAAAAGATGTCTGATATATATATATATATATATATATATATATATATATATATATATATATATATATTTTCCCGCAACCTTTTGATATGTGTAGGGCCCCCCTATGGAAGTTAAGAGATGAATTTTGGTAAGTGGGGCTTATTCCGATGCACAACAATACTATCAAAGTGGGGTCAAATTTTGGGCAAATTTTTTTTCGGACCCGACCTTTAAGGGGGTGGTGGGGGGCGGAAAAGCAATAAAACTTTTCCAAACCGGTTTTAAATAATGTTTCGGTCAATTATCTACAACATATCCAAAATTCAGCTTCCTAGGATGATATGGTGGGAGTAGAGGGGGGAAAAACGATTTACACTGGATCTAACAGGCCCCCAGCCCCCCAGAATTAACATAGAGGGTTGAAATTTGGTGTGTTGATAAAGTTCGTACCTAGGTTGTGCTTTTTTGAGGTTTTAATATTTTACCCCCACCCCCCTCATTTTTAAGCTACAATTTCATGCATTTTCGACGTTTTCGAAGTTTGTACCACTCGCACAGGTCACCCGAATAAACCTAGAGGGCTGAAATTTTGTATTCGGATTGAGTTAGTATCAAGGGGGTGCCTTTTGGGGGTCTCGACTTTTAACCCCTACCCCCACCATTTTTATACCCAAAAGAACATGATTTTCCTTGTTTTTTAACAGTTTCGTTCGGGTCAAAATCTCCCCAAATAAACCTAGAGGGCTGAAATTTGGTGTACAGGTTAAGCTAATAGCCAGACACTGTTTTTTGGAGGTTTCAACTTTTAACTCTTACCCCCACGATTTTTACGCCATTATTTCCTTAATTTTTTTGCTTGTTTTCTAACATGTCTAGAGACTCCATAAGGAAACCTAGAGGGCTGAAATTTTGTACGTGTATTCAGTTAGTATCCAGCTAGTACCTTGTAGGGAGTCCGCATCACTTTTCCCCCCACTTCTCCCATTTTTACATCGGAATTGAATGCTATTGTTAAATGTGTTTTAAAAGCATTATGTTTATTCTAAATACAAGTAGGGCGAATAGTAATTTTAAAAAATTTAAAAAAAAGTGAATATAATTTTTTAACAAATAAAATACATACATATTAAGTAATTTACAAATGTTATTAAAGTCATTGTTTATTTATAAATTAGGAATTTTGGATTTTTATTATTTATAAAATAGAAATTTTGGATTTTTTTGGAAAGAAAAAATATCTTCATAAAAGCCTTCCAGTTTACTCTTTAAGTTCCTTTTTTAATATTTAAAAATAAAACACAAAGGCAATTGGCGGATAAGCGTGGGTAGAAATGCCCTCATACGAATTGTGTTGACTTTTTCCCTGTTAACTGCTATCGGCACAAAATTGAAATTTACTGAGATTGAACCCTTAAAAACTTAAAACCTTTTTTTAAAACCCCGATCAACCGTCAGTTGACACTCATCATCAGTTTTGAAACCACCAAAATGACAAATCGCTTTCAATTACATTTCGCTTGTAGGCACTCAATACCGAATAGTCCAAGAGCTCACTGCAGGATCTTGCCCCCATCGAGTTACCAAGTAAAATATTTTTTTTTAGATACTAGTGACTATAATCGATAAAAAAATTCGCACCTGCCAGTATAAAAGTTGGCCATAAAATTTGTATGATTTTTTGAAAATAATTTTTGTAGTACTGTGGCGGTACCGTTCGTGTTACCACTTGAAATTAGTCTTATAATTTTTGTTTTTACGTGTAAAAATGAAATATCTTGGTCTGCCTCATTAAAAACGGGTCACTGTGAGGCAGCGAATTTTTTAATTAATTTTTTATTGTACCGTTAAGGTACCGATCGAGTTACCACTTCAAACTTAGACGAAATTAAAGTTCGGACATTTATTAAACAATAAAAAAATACCTGCCAAGTCTTTGGCAATTTTTAGTACTCGGCAGGGAGCTTTGAATTTTCTTATTCCCTATACCGCTACATATATAGCGAGCTACTTATTTTTATTTTTTGTTGTTTATAAAATTAATAAAAATAAAAATAAATTATGGATTCTTCTTAATGATGATATGAAAATGATTTATGTGCATTATCACTATCTCAATATCATCATTTCTATTATTTATTTACTTATTTATTTATTATCAAAGTTCTGCAAAAACTCTATCACGCTGCTCTCTGGCATATACTTTTTGTTAAATTAACTTTCAAACTGTAATTTAATCAAAGTTTGAGGCGGGTAACAAGATGAGTAAATATGTAAAAAAAAAATATTTGAAGATTCGCGCGCCTTGAGTAAGTAGAGAGCAGCGTGATATGGTTTTTGCAGAACTTTGATAATAAATAAATAAGTAAATAAATAATAGAAATGATGATATTGAGATAATGATAATGCACATAAATCATTTTCATATCATCATTAAGAAGAATCCATAATTTATTTTATTTTTATTAATTTTATAAACAACAAAAAATAAAAATAAGTAGCTCGCTATATATGTAGCGGTATAGGGAATAAGAAAATTCAAAGCTCCCTGCCGAGTACTAAAAATTGCCAAAGACTTGGCAGGTATTTTTTTATTGTTTAATAAATGTCCGAACTTTAATTTCGTCTAAGTTTGAAGTGGTAACTCGATCGGTACCTTAACGGTACAATAAAAAATTAATTAAAAAATTCGCTGCCTCACAGTGACCCGTTTTTAATGAGGCAGACCAAGATATTTCATTTTTACACGTAAAAACAAAAATTATAATACTAATTTCAAGTGGTAACACGAACGGTACCGCCACAGTACTACAAAAATTATTTTCAAAAAATCATACAAATTTTATGGCCAACTTTTATACTGGCAGGTGCGAATTTTTTTATCGATTATAGTCACTAGGATCTAAAAAAAAATATTTTACTTGGTAACTCGATGGGGGCAAGATCCTGCAGTGAGCTCTTGCTCTAGAAGTTGAAAGGAAAAATTCGACTTCCGTGATGGGGCTCCGTTGCTCACGACGTTTTTATTGAAATCATTCCAATATTTAACTCAACATTGTTGTTGCTAGTTACCGAGGAAATTCGTCGGTACACGGAAAGAGTGACACAACTCGAAAAAACATTTTTCTTTTTTGCACTCCTATTATTAAATTGTATTTTAAATATAAGTTCGGTAAGTTGCTTTTACTGACCAAGAAAATGTTGCGAAAACGAGACCCGCAGGGTCGAGTTTTTGCAATTTTCGAGATCAGTAAAGGCACTTAACGCATGGTGTATTGTATAATATTTTTTGCACGGTCGATTTAAAATAATTAAAGAATAAAAATATATTAAATAAAAAATAAAATTTGGATAATATAGGTGAAATACACGATCGTGCAAAAAGTAACATTTTGCGCACGGTTAACTATATCTAAAAATTAACAATTGCTCACACTGTGCGGAAATAGTGTGGGAAATTATTTTGCACGGCTTAATATAATAAAAAAGTTGGCTCTGTGTTGATTTAATTCCATAGTCTTAAAGTATGCTTTGGTTAAAATTTGAACATCTTGCCACTGGCATTATAAATAAAAAAAATTTTTACTATTTATTTAAATTTTATTTTAATTATTTATGTTAAATTTTACGAATAAAATGTGCTCGTAGAAAAAGTATAGTGTAAAATACGTGGGAAAAGCCCTGCTCAACAAAATCATATTCGTAAGAAATAAGCCTCTTTCCCCATTTATTATACAATATTCTATGCTATTTAAAAGTTTTGCTGCTTATCGCAAAACTTGTCATAACATGGGATTTCGAAAATTTTGAAAATTTTTTTAGCAATAAACCATTAGCACCCACCTTGTATTCTAACGATAACAAGTTAACTTTGATAACGTTAAAGGTTTTGATAAAAAAAATTCTCTACTTTGAAGTAAGGAAAAAACGACAGTCACATTCTAGTGGTCATTTTTGGAAGTAGCAATATGTCGCTCTGCTACATAAAAATATACATTTACAAAATAAACTCGAAAATGTAAATTTTTTGATTATGTCACTCTTTTTGTATACTAACAAAATGTATTTTTTGTACAGATCGAAGCAAAATATACAAATAATTTGCATACACTCTAAAACGGGTTACAAACATTGCAATGATATTGAAATGGAACAAAATGGCTGCCAATTTCATTTGTCTACTTACAGTCGTCTGTATCATTGTAATAATCTTCTGCAAATTATCATAATAATACGATTACTGCAATCATCTTACGACATGTATACTGTACTGACTATACCAAAAAAGCTATTTTAAAAAAAAATAGAAATAATATTTAGAAGAAATGAACTTCTAGATACGTAATATCTGTTCACTCTGAATTAAAAAGTTTACTTTATAGTTGATTGTGATAGTGTCAAAATGATTTTTGTTCACGCGTAATAAAAAATATCTACTTTTTATTACACGTGAAAAAAAGTAAGTAAACAAATTCATTTCAATAGTAATGATACAATGCAAGACATAGTCATCCACGAATAATTCAAAACAAGTATTAAGAGTAAATTGTACAATAAGTGGGAAAAATGGCATATTTCTCACGAATATGAGTTTGTTGCGCGAGCCTGCAGGGCGAGTGCAACAATTCATATGAGTGAGAAATAAACTTTTACACTATACTATTTTACGCTATAATTTTTTGACGAGAACATTTTTTTTCGTAAAATTTACATTAATATTTATTTAAATAAAGAGTAAAATTTTTAGTCGAATTTTCTCCGAAAAATTAGACTTATACAGTCTATACGATAAGAGCTGCGAGAGGCGAGACCAGGGGCGCTATCCGTTTTCGGACCCGTAGAACACGATTATGTAAAAAAAAAAGATGTCTGATATATATATATATATATATATATATATATATATATATATATATATATATATATATATATTTTCCCGCAACCTTTTAATATGTGTAGGGCCCCCCTATGGAAGTTAAGAGATGAAATTTGGTAAGTGGGGCTTATTCCGATGCACAACAATACTATCAAAGTGGGGTCAAATTTTGGGCAAATTTTTTTTCGGACCCGACCTTTAAGGGGGTGGTGGGGGGCGGAAAACCAATAAAACTTTTCCAAACCGGTTTTAAATAATGTTTCGGTCAATTATCTACAACATATCCAAAACTCAGCTTCCTAGGATGATATGGTGGGAGTAGAGGGGGGAAAAAACGATTTTCTCTGGATCTAACAGGCCCCCAGGCCCCCAGAATTAACGTAGAGGGTTGAAATTTGGTGTGTTGATAAAGTTCGTACCTAGGTTGTGCTTTTTGGAGGTTTTAATATTTTACCCCCACCCCCCTCATTTTTAAGCTACAATTTCATGCATTTTCGACGTTTTCGAAGTTTGTACCACTCGCACAGGTCACCCGAATAAACCTAGAGGGCTGAAATTTTGTATTCGGATTGAGTTAGTATCAAGGGGGTGCCTTTTGGGGGTCTCGACTTTTAACCCCTACCCCCACCATTTTTATACCCAAAAGAACATGATTTTTCTTGTTTTTTAACAGTTTCGTTCGGGTCAAAATCTCCCCAAATAAACCTAGAGGGCTGAAATTTGGTGTACAGGTTAAGCTAATAGCCAGACACTGTTTTTTGGAGGTTTCAACTTTTAACCCTTACCCCCACGATTTTTACGCCAATATTTCCTTAATTTTTTTGCTTGTTTTCTAACATGTCTAGAGACTCCATAAGGAAACCTAGAGGGCTGAAATTTTGTACGTGTATTCAGTTAGTATCGAGCTAGTACCTTGTAGGGAGTCCGCATCACTTTTCCCCCCACTTCTCCCATTTTTACATCGGAATTGAATGCTATTGTTAAATGTGTTTTAAAAGCATTATGTTTATTCTAAATACAAGTAGGCGAATAGTAATTTTAAAAAATTTAAAAAAAAGTGAACTTACTTTTATGACAAATGAAATACATACATATTAAGTAATTTAAAAATGTTATTAAAGTCACTGTTTATTTATAAATTAGGAATTTTGGATTTTTAGTATTTATAAAATAGAAATTTTGGATTTTTTTGGAAAGAAAAAATATCTTTATAAAGGCCTTCCAGTTTACTATTTAAGGTCCTTTTTTAATTTTTAAAACTAAAACATAAAGGCAATTAGCGGATAAACATGGGCAGGAATGTCCTCGTACGAATTGTGTTGGCTTTTTTTCTGCTACCTGTTTTCGGCACAAAATTGAAATTTACTGAGATACAGCCCTTAAATACTTAAAACCTTTTTTTAAAGCCTCGATCAGCCGAACACTCATCACCAGTTTTGAAACCAACAAAATGACAATTCGGTTGTAGACTTTCAATCACATTTCGCTTGTAGACATTCAATACCGAAGATGAAGGGGAAAATTCGACTACCGTGATGGGGCCCCGCTGCTCACGGCGTTTTTTGTAATAAAGAGTAAAATTTATGTCAGTTGTAAGATGTTTTTTCTAATGCAGACTTTGAAACTATGGAAACCAAAATCCATAACCAACATAATTTATATATATTTTCAGAATTATTTATATAGATTTTAAGTACAAAATATATGTAGTATCTTGTTATTAAATTAAGGAAACAGCTTACTTTTTTATTAAGTCGTCGGAAATTATTTCGCACGTTATTTCCGCACGGTGTGGACAATTGTTAATTTTTACATATAGTGCTGTGCGCAAAATGGTACTTTTAATACGAGGGTGAATCAAATTTAAACCGACCTTTAATTATAATTTTTTATTAAGTGATTATTTTATTAAACAAACAGCATATTATTTTTCTGTATACATTCCTTTTCTATTAATGCATTTTTGCCATCGAATTGGAAGTTTGTTAATTCCGTCACCAAAGAAAGAAAGACGTGTACGTAACCAGTTGAACACGAACTGCTGTACTGTCAACTGTGTTCTACGGCTGTACTTGTCTGTTAGTCTCAAAATGTTGTCCTCCCAGCGCGATTTTAGGCTGGCCAAACATGTGATAATCACACGGTGAGAGGTCCGGACTGTATGGTGGGTGTTCGAGAACAGTCCAATGCATTTTGGTTAATTTTTGTTGGACGTTTTGAGACTACCGAGTAAGGAACAAGTAAGCAGTTAGTGTGCAACTGGTTACGTACACGTCCTTCTTCTTTCTTTGGTGACGGAATTAACAAACTTCCGATTCGATGGTAAAAATGCATTAATAGAAAAGGAATGTATACAAAAAAATAATTTGCTGTTTGCTTAATAAAATAGTCACTTCATAAAAAGTTATAATTAAAGTTCGGTTTAAATTTGATTCACCTACGTAGTAGGAGTAGAAAAAAAAATTTTTTTAATGTAGCTGTCAAACTTTTACAATTCGAGAATATATTTTCATTTTTCGTTAATTTTTTTCATTTTAATTCAGAATTGCAAAAAATATTGTATGCAACACGTACAAAATAAGTTTTTCTTTTATTTGTCGCCATTCACCAGCTCGGCCTGCGGCCTCCTTTGACAGAAAACACCATTTCGCAATTTACTGGAAACTGCATAAATATTATGACAGCAGAAGTATTATTTTTAAGAAAAAGGAAATTTATGAGATAATTTTCGATCTGATTACGAGATTTACTGATTCTTGACTTTATCCCGACAGACATTATCCCGTTATTACATCGCATAACTACATATAATTTTGTTTTTAACTGTAATACATAAGAACTAAAAGAAAAAACCAAGCGACTATTATTGTCATCAACTTAATGCCAATCATGGCCATATTTAAAAATAATTATCAATATATTATGTATAGGAGAATTCCAATAACATCAATAAATTCCCCCGATTTGCCATTAAAAAAGGATAAAATATTCAAGCGCGATGCAATTTATTTTATACATAGGTATAATATATGTACAAAGGTATTTGTACCTTTTTTTTTTTTATAAATAAATTTCGCACACAAGTACACTAAGTATGTACCTATAGATAATAATAAAGTGCCTATTAGTAACTTTTATATGATTTGAAACATAAATGGATAATTAAGGAAATAGTGGAGACAAAATGAAGTTATAAAAGTCAGTAGAAAATTTATTTCTTAACATTTGAAAATATACCTATATTTCCAGTTTAAAAATTACCACTTAAAGTAATTTTTATCGACATATATACATTTATTAAAGCAAAGATTGGTCGTTAAGTCAAAAATTAAGTTGACAATTAACATAATGCCTACGCAACTTCCAGGCTTAGCTACAATTTTTTGAAATATGTATACCTAGAGTTTTGTGTCCGTAGAGCCATCTGGCCTGTCAGAAGCCTCTATAGTGCAAAAACTTTAAAAAATACTGAAACTTGAAATTTTTTGGATATTAATAGTTTATATACTGGTTGAGGGTAACGCCAAATATTAAATAATTATTTCTTAAAATCAATTTTTGAGAGCGTCATTACGCTTGTAACATCTCTCAGATGACAGAGAGATTTTCACTAGTCACTGTATATACACAAGATTTCAATAATAAATTCAATTAAAATTTTTATGAATAATTAAATTATTTTAAAAATAATAAGAAAGTTATTTGAATAGAGCATGACAATTTCTAAAAGGACATTTGTTATTAACTGTATTCCTAAAACGATTTTATACAGAAACACAAAATTTTATATCAATAACTTTTGTATTCTGTATTTTCACAACGAATACAAATATCATAACTTGTTTTAATAGATTTTGAAATTACTGAAAATACCTATATCTACTTAATTAAGAAAGACACAAGTTTGAAGTTTTTTTGAAGCATATGATACATTTTGGATATTTGTTGCATTGCAATTATAGTGCAGTTTATGACAGCGAAAATTGCAAACTTTGAAGAAAATTATATTCTAAATTATTAAATTATGATTCTTATTTTAACAATAAATTATTTACACAAGTCATGTACTACCATACCATGAAATTTCAAAGCTTTTTGTCTATTTAAATTTGTATCATCATTTTTGAAGGTTTTCAAACAAACGTTTCACTTTTATTCAAATTTCTCTTTACTGAATTTTCCTTAATCACCCCACCTTAAATAATTATACTGACGACTTGACTACTCTTGCACAACAGTAGCATTAAAAATATGTACAAGAATAATAAATATTATATAAAAATAAGTGACCTGTTAAATTCATAAGAGCTATTACACTTTATGCTAATAATTGTAAATTATATAATATATTGAATACTGAACAATAAATAATTTAACATTGCCCACCTTCAGTCATACCAATCAACCTACATTTAAAAAAATTATGTCACTATTTAATTCATGTAATATTATTAACATTATTAATAAAATACTTAAATAAAATTTTATTATTTTATTTAAGCCTAAGCCAAATGGGCGTAAATCTGAAATCTCGGAAAATTAAGTTTTCCTTCTTACCCAACAAATAAAAGAATCGAAAATCAGAAATTTTAATCAATGGAATAGTCGCCTTATGGTTGAAACGTCTAATAATAAGCACATGTTCTCTCTCATCGGAAACTTATTTTTTCTTAAATGGTTCGACTAATACTAAGTACTAAGTACTAAAAAGAAAATGATAATTTTATTTAAAACGTAATTTTAAGAAAATTGAAATATCGTCTATTAGTAACTATTTATACAGAGAAATAAATGTATTTACTAATTGACGGTAATTACTTAGGTGTTTAGGAAGCTGACAATAAGCAAACATGTTTAACTTGTTATATTTAAGTAACTAGATTGGTAAATAATGTTAACGTATCAAGTTGTCTGTTATGTAACGCCAACATTCGATTCAAGTATCTGAAAAATAAAATTTACAGAGCGCAAATTTTGTAAAAATCATACTAGGCAAGCATACTCCCTTTGGCTTAACATTGTAGTACAAAAAGGTAAGTATATTATTTATTTATTGAAAACAAACATTAAAATAAATAATGTGTTTACTAAAATAAGGTAAAACATTTTAAGAATGCATCAATTTTTCTCTTAAATGTTTTATTTCCGTCATTTAATAATTAAGTTTAAAAGAAATGGTTTATTTTAAAATAAAAAACTTTTTAAATTCAAGGTTATGTTTATTTTTTGATTTTTTACTATTTCCTAAACATAACATTTTATATTTATTTGATATTGACTTATTTTTACAAAACACGTCAAAAAATGTATTCGGAGGCGGTAATAAGGTTGTTCATTCAAATCATTAAAATAAATTATAGAAATCATGTTTTAAAAAGCATTCAAGTACCTATACGAAAAGCCTATAGGTATATCACAAATGCGAATACTTAGAGAGAAATTCTTAATATATGAAAAGTGACGAGAAAAAAACGACCATAGTCCAATTTTATCATTTTTACAATATATTATTACGCCGTGATAAAATAGAATGTTGCTACGACCAATTCCTTTACCATTAGTACATTTAGATCAATATTTGAGGTTAAGATAATTTTTATTTTATTTTTGGACATGTTTAACTTGATTCAACTGATATTTGATTTTTTGATACAAAATTGGTCTCATATCTTTTCATTATTCTATAGTTTTTAAGCAATTTCTTCTCAAAATATTATACTCAAATTCGGACAGATCGGATGTAAGAACGTGTTATGACTAGTGTGACCGGTCCTTTAGACTAAACCACTCTAAAATGCGTAACGGCGATTCTTTCATTAGAAATTCGTTTAAATCCTAAGTTAATTAGCTAACTTATACATAAATAAATAATTATGCGAATACTTACTTGTATTACAAACATTTTATTATCAAAATCATATAATGATTCAAGGCTAGAGCGTTTAGTAATCAATACATTTGTGGTTTTCTGTTGAACAAGTAAATAAATCGATTTTTTTTCTACTTTACAAATATTTATGTATCAGTCAACAACAATTTTCATTTCACATTATTAATTTATGGTTTTGAAGAATAAAGAAAAGTTTTTGACAATTTTTCTTACGACTTTTAATGAAAAGGTTAATTTAAAAAATCAAAAAGTCTGACAGCCCAATAAGCAAGCTAAAACGATAGAAACAAGATAAGATAAAAAAGAATGAAAAATGTATAAAAAAAAAAGTAAAACAGTCGGAAGCATCAGACATTCTGTTTAGCTTGCCATAACATGTATGCCTTGTATGCCTAACATGTATGTATGACTACCATACTTTTTTTTCATTTCTCTTTTTCTTATTTCATCGTGTTTCCATCGTTTTAATTCATTTTTTGCACAAACGGGCTTTTTTTATTTTTTTAAGGCGATTCTCTCGTGTGACGGGCCTGTTTTTTAAGCATTTTTTGAAAGTTTTTTTGACAGCCAATGAAAAGATAGAACTTTCAGTTTTTTTATCATTTATTTACTACTATCTCAAGAGGACGTAAAACAAATTTCAAATAAAAATCTTCATTAAAACGTAAGTTATACCACTCCGAAGACACCCGCCTCGAAAAAACGGACGCTCACTTCCTTCACGATTTGGCAGATGGACTCATCTAAAAAAAAAACGGCATTTTAATCTGTAAGCCTAAGTGCATCGAGCGAACTAGAATCATTTGAAAATATTAGAAATTGGGTTTTTGGCAGACTTCTGAAAAAAAAGTTTCAAATTTTATGATTTTTTTTTTAAACTTTTCGTTACGAAAATATAGAAATACTCAAAATTTTTGGATGATTCTAGTTCACTCCATCCACCTACATGTGTTGAGTCTACTCTAAAAATTTCAAGTGAAACGGTTTAACCCTTCTCGAGATATGATGGAGGAAAGTTTGAAAAACACTGTTTTGAGAAAATGCTTTTAAAGTTTTAAGTACGGTTAAAAGTATGAAAATCTTAACTTACCATCAATCTGCGACGCCTGGTCGATAGAGTACTCCTTCCTGTTCCTCTTGGAAATCTTTCAAAGTGAATTATTTTCAAGTGGAAAAAATTTTTTTTGTTTGAACCTATCACACGGGGAACCCCTTAATTTACGTTTTCATTTAGGTCTTTTTAGCGTTATTTAGTTATTTAGAAGAAAAATATATATACATACACACGATTACACACGGTTGGCAGCTTGAATTATCATGAATTTAATATAAAAAAATTAATTTTTTATATACCAGCTTTCGTTTGCGACTTGGCCCACCATTGAAGGTTAACTAGTTGTACCCATTATGTCGCCATAGGCTCTACGTGGATGAATTCGTGGACAAAAACTAAGTAGTTCCCATATAAATTTTCATCCTCTGTTTTATCACCACAGGAGATAAATTTCCAAAAATCTCTTCTTGGTGCTTGCCTACATTACATATGGTACTCCTGAGCAAAATTGCACGTTTCTAAAACCACAACGACGTTTTATATAAATTTTCACCCCTTATTTTACTCCTTATATAATGGATTTCCAAAAATCCTTTTTAGTGCTCATGTCACATAAGAAAAACCACTGTGAAAAATTTTACATTTCTAGACCCAGCAGTATTCTAAATAAGTTTTCGTCCTCTATTTTAACCCCATAGGGAACGAGTATCTTAAAATCCACTCTTCGTGGTCACCTACACTGCTAAAGAACCACTGCGCAAAAGTTCACGTTTTCAGGCTCAGTGGTCTTCTATATAAATTTTCATTCCTTATTTTACGCCCTTAGAAGATAGAGTCTTACAAAAAGTCCCCCTCTCAGTGCTCAATAACATTACACAAGAACCCCTAGTACAAAATTTCACATTTCTAGATCCAACCGTTTTCCATATAAAGTTCCATTTCTTAGTTTATATCCTTAGGAGATGAATTTCCAAAATCCTTTCTTGGTGCTTGTCTACGTTACGTTTTTAGACCGAGCGGTTGTCTTTATAAATTTTCATCTCCTACTTTATCCCCTTAAGATATAGTTTCCCAAAAATTCCTTTTTAATGCTCATTAACGTTTCATAAAAATCAACTGTGCAAAATTTCACATTTCTAAATCCAACAGTTTTATAAATAAATTTTTCATTCCCTATTAAGGGGACGAATTTGACGAATTTTGATCTTTCATGTATACTATAACACTTTCCAGATTAAGATGAACCTAACGACATTTTGTTTACCGAAAACGGAAAATTTAATTAGATAATTATTATATTAAAGCAACATAATAGGTGTACATATTTTTGATTTTAACATCAAGAGTAAACTCAAGTTTAACTATTAAACTTCATTAAATATATGAAAAATAGCTGCTGATGGAATTATTATTATAAACTTTTTTTCCTTTTGGTTAATTCACCAGTAAAAGTAAGTTTTCAGAATGATGAAACGGGTTCTTTCTCCCAACATGTGTCTTTTTTCCAAAATATAAACAGGAATCGCAAATATAAACTAACATTCATTTTTAATCACTTTTAATTACTTTATTTAGCTGTGTTACAAACTTTTCTGTTTTAATTTCTTTTTACTAAATTTTTCCTAGAGCCAAATTTAACCTATTAGATTACTCGTAGGTAGAGGGTTAGTCGCGTACTTCTCTGTACAGTGGTCAGATATAAGACTATGGATGTGGATTAAAAAATTTAGAAAGAGCAGAACATTTAGAAGTGAAACTTTGTTGTTTATGGCAAAAAACTGTTCATCTGTCACATTGTTAACCCTAAAATTTTCATACTAGAAACAACCAGATTTACAAGTGACGTGCTATAAAAGAAATCACTTTTTTCGAATTTTTTGGGGGGAAATCGTAATGAAAAAAAATTGTAATGAAAAAAAAAAGTACATATAATTAAATCTATCTTGAATATTTTTTTTCTTTTATTTTTGATCAGCAATCTTCCCTTGTAAGCCTGTTGAAGATCACAGACCCAAAAAAACGGCGCCAGTGATTAAAAAAAAAAACTGTAACTCCGATGCATTCTTTTTATTTTGGTGTTTTTTGTAAGACTATCTAGATCAGCCCTTAATATAAGAAATTCGATTTTTTGGAACGCCTGAAAGGTCAAAAAACTGAGCAATTTTTTTTACTTCTTTATTCAAAATGACGCCAGAAAAAAAGTATGAGGTCTGATGAGCTGATTCTATAGACAGTCTTATAGAAAACACCATAATAAAGAGAATGCATTCAATTTTAATCGAATCGGACTTACTGAATTACAAAATTTACATGTGACATTCAACAGTCCTACAAGAGCAGATAGAAGGTCAGACAAAAAGGAAAAAAATTTCAAGGCACACCTAATTATATGTACTTTAATGTACAAAACTTTTTTTTCATTACAATAAATAGTTTCTGCAAAAAAATTTCCAAAAAAGTGTTTTTTAAAAGATCCCTTAATAGTTATTTTTTTGATGCCACTCAGAAAAATTTGACAACCTAAGTCCATGCTTGACAGACCTAAGATTTATGGTAATTTATTTGCCATACTTCCAAACAAATGACTAAATGATTTTTAACTTTCTATATATGTACCACATATTTTTCGACAGTTTCTGTAGAAAAGTACAGTAGAAGCCCCGTAAATTTGCGCTCCCTAAACTTGCTGTCTCTCTAATCTTGACTGGATAATTTCTCTACTCTTGACAATATTTTCTTCTACCATGATTCTTCCGTAACCAATTAAATTCGTAATTAATGACGCATATAGCGTATATTTGGTATTCTTCTCTACCTATCTTTTTTTTAAATTTAAATTGCGTATGTTGCGCATTCATTGCGCATAGAGGTAGTAAATAGTGGGAATGTCAAGACAAGAGAACGGTTCTAGACATGCTTGTCAAGATTACGGAGCTGTTACTGTATACAAATAGAATAAAAAGTTTGAGAACCCCTGGTATAAAGCGTATATATAGTACATCAGTCGGATAGGGTATACATATAGTATGTTAGGAATGAATTCAAAATCTTTTATAATTTATTTTTCGAAAAAATGTTTAACTAAATGCATTCTGTTGTCACCTTTCCATTACTTAAATATACTGTAACACTTTTACGAACTTTGTTTTGTAATAATAAGGAAACTTTTTAACTTATCTTAATAAATATTCAAATGTCTCAATGTTGACATGAAACCAAGTATTAGAGATATATACAAATCAAAGGATATTAACTAATGTACTTGCTTCGGCAGTACATATACTAAAATTGGAACGATACAGAGAAGATTAGCATGGCCCCTGCGCAAGGATGACACGCAAAATCGTGAAGCGTTCCACATTTTTTATTTTTTATCTTAGATACTTTAAAATAAAATTGTTGAGAACATTTATTTTAAAAGTAGGTTCTTAAAGAGGTATGCCATAAATAAAAAAAATTCTGATTATGTTAAAGAATAAATAAAAGATTCTAGATCGACTAAACAAGAAAAAATTTACAGAATAAATTTTTTGTGAGTTACCATTTTTATTACGGCCAAATCGTCGATTTAATCAAAAAATTGTTCAAATAAGAATTGTAGATACTGACGAGGGCAACCGACTACTAAAATCAGGAGCTTTATAGCTCTTACGGTTTTTGAATTATGTTGTTAACTTATTGTTTTTTAAATAGAAACGTAAATTTAAAAGTTTTTCAAAAATTTGTTTCTACGTCAAAATTACAGTAACACTCAAATTTTCATTGTTTATCTCATATTTTTGAGTAATTAAATTTTAAAATTCACACTTTTAAAATTCGCATTTATTAACTGATTTCAGACGTAGCAAAAAAATTACGAAATTTTCAAAGGAAAGTGAAGCAAGTTATAGGCAATCCAAACATATTACTACTATCAAAATGTAATTTTCGTTATCAAAAATTATGAACATCGAAAATAATGATATTTCAAAACTGAATAATATAAGAAAAAGAAATATGTACTCTGCCAAATATATCTCACCTGCTAAATTATACTAATTATGTTGTTTGTGGAACACCAGTGTTCCGTAGAATGCGGTTTGGGAAACGCTGTTGTATAGAATGATTCAAATTTGACACAATAAAAATTAGATCTGGCAGGATATTCGTAAAAATACTAACTTACAACTGATCGTTGTGCTCATTTGAAGATTTAAAAAAAAAAATGAGAGACATGAATGCTGTATAAGAACAGCAATCTATAGTTTAAAACTTTAAATAATATATTATCAGTCACAAACAGAAACACACATTCAACAAGACGAATGATATACTTTTTTACTTTAATTTGCTAATTGGTATTGAATTTCTCTTAAAAAAAAAAAAAAATTATAAAAATAATCAGGATGTTCATCCACCTACAAACTACTGACCTCTGTCGTGATTAATGATGCCTTCTATAGATAATAAGGGAATGTATTATTATATTATACGTATGAACTTACACAGATACAGTGATGACCAAATCACGGTTAATGCAAGTAAAAGAAGTACATTTATACGTACAATATACATAATATTACTAAATATAAATATTTGTTATTGTAATAATAAGCAGTGATTTTAAATAAGTAGGTGCATGCATGTTTATTACATTTGATAACCAATATTAAATAAAAGAAGTGGGCACAACGTAATATATAACTGGACTTTCTCCATATTAGAGAGATCCAGTTTCATGGAAAATAAATTAAGGAATCATTTAGAATGGCACACTAATTATTGCACAGCGGGATTATAGTTATGGGATTTTGATGTGATATTAGAAGTATATTAAAGACATGCATGCCAGTAAAACATTATATTGAGAGTATTTCCATGTATAGTAGATTTCGGTTAAAGTGGCGACTAAAGGACTGTTATACTTTTGTCGTTATATTCCACAAGTTGTACATGATTGCGTATACATATATATAATCCGTAAAAAATTTTCTATTAAATTATCCTTTTTATCAGGTGCATACTTACCTATTTTTGAAATTTTTCAGAAACCTAAATACCAATTTTCATGTTTCTAACTTCAAAAATGACGTACTTCCCGTACAAAATTTCGTCTCTCATTTTACTCCTTTAGGGGATGAATTTCCAAAAACGTTGATACAACTGACTTTTGTTTATAAAAATAAAAGCCTAAACACTAAATTCTATATTTCTAACTTCAAAATTAACGAACTTCCATAAAAATTTTCGTCTCCTAGTTAACCTCCTTATGGGATGAATTTTCAAATATCCTCTCTTAGTGTTCACCTACATTATATAAGGAATTCCTATACAAAATTTAATGCTGTGGATCCACCCGTTTAGGCTGTGAGTTGTCTGTCAGTCAATCAGCCAGTCAGTGGAGTTTTTTTACTAAGTAGATGTAACCAAAGTTTTCTTACAAAATTTTACTTACTAGCATTTACCCGCAGTTTCACATGTGTGGTGTTTAAAATTTCACTAATTCCTAAATTTCCTGCTGAAGTAGAATGTTTTTTCGTGGTAAAAATTAGCCTATAACCATCTCCGTTTCCCAAACTATCTCTGCGCAAAATTTGCGAAAGTCGAAAGCTGTTGAGGCGTACAAGCAAGACAAACAAACAAATTCACTTTCGCATGTATAATATTAGCTAGGATTGCAAAATTAATGAATATAAGAATATAAATAACTATCTCGTGTGTTTTTAAGAAGTGGACCTTAATATTGCATATTATTTATATTGATGTGATGCTCTACTGGTAGATGAAATCCGATTGAAACCGATAAGGGGCATATCTAAACCCTTTCTTGTAACTGACAAGGAAAAGGCAAGAAGCCGAAAATTCAAAAAAATCTGAAACTTCGTCAGTATATAGAGGGTGGCTACCTAGCAACATAAAAAATATCAGTTACTGCTAAAAAACATTTTTAAGGGGTGAAATATCCCCTCAAAATTGGAACTCAAAAATTTAAAAATTGATGAACTTTGTTTATACGTAACCTTAAAAAGTTCTAGTAACAGATATAACATTATTTTTTGCATTTACACATTTTTAAGGGATGAAACCACCCCTCAACTGTGTACTTAAAATTTTAAAAATTGATGAAATTTTGTTTATATATACTATACAGAGCTCTAGTAATAAATATAACATTATTTTTTGCATCTACAAATCTTTAGGGGTTGAAACCACCCTTTCATATGTGTACTTAAAAATTTATAAATTTATGATATTTTGTTTATATATATATATATTATATACTATACAGAACTCTAGTAATAAATATAACATTATTTTTTGCATCCACAAATTTTTAAGGGTTAAAACCACCCTTTCAAATGTGTACCTAAAAAATTAAAAATTGTCGATTTGTTGTTTTTACACATTATACGAAATTCTAATAATAAATTAATATAACATTATTTTTTGCGTCAACACATTTTTAAGGGGTAAAACCACCTCTTCAAGTGTGTGTTTAAAAATTTAAAATTGACGAAATTTTATTTATATACTTTTACTATAAAGAATTTTAGTAATAAATATAATATTTTTTATACCTACACATTTTTAAGGGGGGGAAATCATAACTTCAGCTTTTGATTTGAAAATTAAAGAATTCCAAGATTTTATTCACATAATATGTCATAAAAATGGATTAATAATTTTTTTTTTTTGTTGCTTCCGTACATTTATACGGATATATTTGTAAAATATCCTTTCCAAATTGGAAATTTGAAACAAGAATTGACGAAATTTTGTTTACATGTACTACACTATTTTTAAGCTATCTGTATTGCAAAAAAAATATACGTTAACGGTTTATTAACTAATTATGGCTCAAATTTATCGCAATAATGAAATTGATAAAAAAAATGTTCAAAGCACAAATATATATTTATAATATGTTTATCGTTAAGTCTCTGTGTAATATATGTAAACACAATATCGCCAATTTTCAAATTTTCAACCCCCAAAATTTATAGATGCAAAAAATAATGTTATATTTATTACTAGAGCTCTATAATTATAGTACATAGGTATAAACAAAATATCATAAATTTATAGATTTTTAAGTACACATACGAAGGGGTATGTCAACCCTTAAAAATTTGTAGATGGAATTATTAGATCTCTGTATAAGTATATATAAACAGAATATCATCAATTTTTAAATTTTTAAGTACACAGTTGAGGGGTGGTTTCAACCCTTAAAAATGTGTAAATGCAAAAAATAATTTTATATTTGTTACTAGAACTTTTTAAGGTACTTATAAACAAAATTTCATCGATTTTTAAATTTTTGTGTTTCAACATTGAGGGGATGTTTCACCCCTTAAAAGCGTTTTTTAGCAGCAACTTATATTTTTTATGTTATTATGTAGCCACCACTCTGTATACTGACAAAGTCTCAGATTTTTTTGAATTTTCGACTTCTTGCCCTTTCCTTGTGAGTTAAGAAATAAACAAATTAAGGTCTAACAAACATAGACAGTGAATAATTTTTGTAGGTTCGTAAAAAACATATAATTTGTGTACAGTAGAAGCCCTCATAAGCTATACAGTTGGGACCAACAGACCTCTCAGAAAATATAATTTCCCAATTTGACACATGTGATTTTTCTTTTCCAAGAGCAAGCATTATGTATTTTAAGAAAACTCGCTGCCACGCATTCACCATTATAGAACTACGCATGCGCTTGTAGCTGTAGTAGGAGCAGCAAAAAAGGAGAAAATATAACTTATGAGGGATTCTGGAGTATTTGTTGAAATATCAATTGGGTTCCAAAGTGGTCGCAATCATTCGCCTAACATACGGTTGCATTCCCATCGTCTCAATCTTTCAGTAGACTGTTTCAAGTGACGTTCACCTCTATTTTCATATGACTCCTACATATTTTTATATTCCGCACCAAAAGCAAAATGTCGTCACAAAAAAAGAAGAAAACAATAAATCCAATTTGATTATGAATGAGAAATTTTTTTTCGAACAATGGCAAATTTGTGTCCGATGAGGATACCATTTTATCACAAATATAGAACGTGTGATTTCTGTTAAAATTATCAATTGGTCACAGTGATCAACTGATTTTGCAGTAAAAACATAAGAAACCATTATTATTTATTTAATTGTTTCAAAACTGCTGGATATTAAAATAAAGCCTTTTGAATGTACCTATATACTTATATCTATAAAATAAATTTAAATTTTATAGAACAAATAAATTTTTCGTATTGTGGTTATTGTGCTACAGTTATTATGTTTACCATCGTTATGCTATATTGTACAATAATTCGATAAGTATTACGAACAATAAAGATGATTAATGTTATTAAATTATTTGATAAGAATTATTGAAGAGTAAAAGAAAATGTGTTAAGGTTGTTCTGGCATGAGGTTTAGTTTTTTAATTGTGGTGATACTGTATCCTATACTAAACCATTGCTTTTTAAAAGTATTGCCAACTGTATCTAACGAAATTTCAAAGCGAAAATTTATTAATTTTTAATATATACAAATATAGTTTTAATATTAAAATATTTTAAAATGTCTTTAAATATTTTTATAATCATTTTAAATAAAAGAAAATTTTTATTTATATAGTTATTTAAATAGTATATCTTTGAGTAAAATATTGCAACATTGGAATTACGAAAATAATATAGAACATTGCATGAAAGTGCTGACATCTAATAGCAGTAAATAAAACGTTGTTTAGATTTTTAACTTAACCACTAAAATCCCACTTTTGAAGTCGATGAAGGTCATTAAGAATTATGATCAGACAAACAACTAGTTTTAACTAATTTTGAGAGTTAATACACTTTATATGGGAATGTTGACGCCTTAAAACGTGGTGTATGATTAGCAAGATCTAACTTAACGTCTTATGACGTCAATGACCGACGAAGTGTTTATAAATAAAATAGATGTATACCCTAAGTATTATATTTAGACAATTACGTCACAAATTAGTTCAACCTTTCAAAATGACTTCATATAGATTTTAAACCAATAACTGAATACAAAATTTTTAATACTCCTTAAAAATACTCCTTCTCGATTTAACATTACGAGTAAGAAAGAGATAATATAATAATATAATCCAACCTAATTAAACAAAAACAACTGAAATATTAATGACAATAATATAAAGAGGCGACTTACGTCGTTACCTATTTGTAACCACACTCCAGAAGAAGACGTAATTATAATGATTTGTCTGTCAAAGTGTCAAATGTTACTCTTAATAAGATTTTCAAATTTGTTTAATTTGTACAGTAAGGCTCAACGTAATGGCAAACTAGTAATTAGATTTTACCGTACAAATGGTTTAAATAGTTATAAATTATAGCTATTTAATGACAAACAAATCAACCAAATCTTATACCTAAACTTTTTCTATCAATAACAACTCACTCATATTTTATTTTAAAAATGCCTATTTTTTTTAGCTTATCGTACTTTTTAACTTGACCTAGTAGTGTACTTTTAAACAGTTTTAGAAATCAGTTTACTTATTGCAATTCAAATGTTTGATGAATTTCTGCAAGGAAAATTCAGCTACTACACCATATCTGACCAGGTCACCATAAAAAAACACTTTTATAATCTCCAGCCGCCATATTGAAATCACTGTTGTGTAAGGACAATTTTGCCACGCATATTTAAAAAATAGAGTCCATAACCTTTAATTTTAGATATTGCGGATCTATTTTAAGCAACACCAATTTTTGACAGCAGGGTGTCCCGTTCAGAAAGAATGTCCTATATATATACATATATATATATATATATATATATATATATATATATATTGCGACGCAAAAACCGGGGGGGGGGCCAAGGGGTCCCCTACTCCCCGAAAATTACGTAAATTTTCCTTCCATTTATTTTGTTCATATTAAACTGTTTACTGATATTTTTTATTTGAAAATCGAATTTTTGGAGACGACATTTTACGATAATATTTTACAATGTTATTGGGGAATTGCGTTATCAAATTTTTGTTGGACCTCTCGGTAGATTTGTAGTTGTTGCGCCCCTATATTATATATATATATATATATATATATATATATATATATATATATATATATATATATATATATATATATATATATATATATACAGTCAGCCACACTCGTATTTGAACAGCAGCATATTTACTCATATGACAAAGTTTAAACCGAATGGATTCCCATAATTTCTCACAAATTTGAACTTTTCTGTTTATAATATTAATATTTGGACCTTCTACTTCCTATATAAACTAAAAAAATTTCATTAATAGTTTTTAAAAAAAATTCTCTAAGGAAAATGTTATTCATGCAATTTGGATCAACATGTCCAACGCCACATTCGTATTCGAACACCTTACAATTTGATATATATTTTTATATGTTTCAAAAATGAATTACATTATTTTCAAATTTAGAAGTATATTTACGTAGGTCAATTTTTTCATATATTTACTAGAAAATTAACGGAATTTCAATAGAGTCCAAGAAATCGATTGTAGATCTATGCTGCCAAAATAAATTCTACGGAAAGGGCTTAAATTGTAAGTAGGCGACTATTTAACACTTAATATGTCATAAAGGACCACAAACAGGATAATAAATTAGAAAATAACTCTTGAAATATGGATAAAAAATACTACATCTTGTTCTAAATTGTCATTTTTGAATGATTAAGGTGAAATGGTTGCATAGCAAAGAATTTTCGCACTGAAAGAATTTCTCGCGTTATTAAAGCACGCGATATATACCGTGGGAAAAAATGTATGTAAATAACAGATATAAACAAAGATAGATAGATTGTTCTGGAAATTACGTAAATAAGGATTCCGAATCTCGATGTAACAAAATATTCACAGATGAACGTAAAATTAAGATTTTCATCATTGACCTTGTCCTTAAATCCTTGTTTTCGTACATTTTAGAGCAATGTAAGTTTCATTATTTATTTATGTTACTTACCACGTACATTCCCACGGTATATATCACGTCTTTCAATAACGCGAGAAATTCTTCCAGCACAAAAATACTTTGCTAAGTAAGCCTTTGACTTAATCTTGACCATTTTATCACTTTTTTATGGATTTTTGTTAATATATTCATTCAAAAATGACAAATTAAAACAAGATGTAGTATTTTTTATCCATATTTCAAGAGTTATTTTCTAATTTATTATCCTGTTTGTGGTCCTTTATGACATATTAAGTGTTAAATAGTCGCCTACTTACAATTTAAGCCCTTTCCGTAGAATTTATTTTGGTAGCATAGATCAATAATCGATTTCTTGGACTCTATTGAAATTCCATTAATTTTCCAGTAAATATATAAAAAAATTGACCTTAGGGATTATTAAATTTTATGTTTATTTAAAATATAGGTACTTACCTACGTAAATATATTTCTAAATTTGAAAATAAAGTAATTCATTTTTGAAACATATAAAAATATATATCAATTTGTAAGGTGTTCGGATACGAATGTGGCGTTGGACATGTTGATACAAATTGCATGCATAACATTTTTCTTAGAGAATTTTTTTAAAAAAACTATTAATGAAATTTTTTAGCTTATATAGGAAGTAGAAGATCCAAATATTAATATTATAAACAAAAAAGTTCAAATTTGTGGGAAATTATGGGAATCCATTCGGTTTAAATTTTGTCATATGAGTAAATATGCTGTATATATATATATATATATATATATATATATATATATATATATATATATATATATATATATTGGTATCTAAATTAATAACTGTCTATAAGATCAGTACAATTTTCCAAAAATATTCCATGTACAGACACGGTCCATTCAGGCCCGACGAGAGGATGGGGTAACTGGGGTTCTAGCCCTGGGGCCCGGGCTTGAGGAGGGGGCCCGTAACTGTCGATAGAGGGCAAAGGAAAAAAGGATTTTTTGTTCATAACTTATTTTCTTGGAGGAATTTTTTAAAAGAATGTAGTTTATTCCCGGGGCCTGTACCGGGCACAAGATTGCTGTGAAAATGTAAATTTCTTAATTTTGTAAATTCATACAAGATTGCCGTGTGAAATATGAAATGTTGAAATTATAACTATTGGATTAGTTTTCCTAGCAACTAAAATAAAAAAAATAAAACAGTCTATTTCGGACATTTGAAGCAGACATTTGTAGTTTTATTTTCGAAGAAATAATTGGAGTCATTTGCGTTACAGTGGTGACCAACCGACGTTTGCTTTGGTGAGTCGTTAACCACTTATTTTTTATATTTATTATATATATTGCTTGCTTTTGAAAATATTTGTTTTCAAAACAAAATCAGAAATGCCACGAACAAACCAACTTGTTCAATTGCAAACCACATCAGAACGGCAGGCGGATTTTATAAATGAAAAACTGCCACCGTTCGATAGAAACGATGTGGAGTTTTGGTTTTTGAAATGCGAGATGTTATTTAAAATAAAAAATATTTTGAATGATGAAAATAAATATGTTCTTATTACACTTGCTTTGGACAATGAAACGTCACAAAAAGTAAAACATATAATTACTTTAAATGGTGATGAAAACAAATATGAAAAATTAAAGCATGAAATGTTCAGGTTGTTTGCATTAACTGATAGTCAAAAATTTAATTCTTTATTTAAAAAAGAAAATTTTGAAAATTTACGACCATCAGAAATGATGAATAAGATAAAGTTTCTGGCAAATAACTTGAACTTGAAAAATGCTTTTCTCAAGCAAAAGATACATCAAAGGTATTGAAAATGTACCAGCAGATTTTTGTTCACGGATCAATAATATAAAATTGGATGGAATTTTTAGTCGTCCTGATTACGCTGAAATTTCCAATCATCAAAAAATTGATCCGGAACTAAAACAAATCCTGGAAAATAGAAAATTTAATATGGAGCTTGTTACTGTGCCAAATTGTGGTTTACAATTGTGGTGTTTAATTAGAAATAAAAAATATTTTATTTACGTACCACAAGTTGACAGAGAAAATGTAATTAAAGTTGTGCATGATTTTGGGCATCCTTCCATAAGAAAGACCAGAAAAATGGTACAAAATGAATTTTTCTGGCCCGGTATGTCCAAAATGATCAATAATATTGTTAAATCATGCCATAAATGTCAGAGAAACAAAATTTCTAGACACAACGTGGCACAGTTAAAACCCATAATCGAACCAGATGATAGATTTTCATCAATTCACCTGGATATAATTGGACCTCTGCCAATTTGTAATGATTACAAATTTGTTCTATCAATCGTTGATAGATTTTCAAGGTGGGTTGAAGCTATTCCTTTAAAGGATAGTTATGCTTCAACTATAATTAAAAGTATTGTCGATGCATGGATTAGTCGTTATGGTATACCGACGTCCATCACAACTGACAGAGGTAGCCAATTTTTAAGTTCCGAATGGAAACAATTTGTTAATAAATTTTTAATCAAACATATTTTAACTACTAGTTACCATCCACAAAGTAATGGGATGGTAGAAAGATTTAATAAAACTTTGAAACAATCAATAAAGTGTTGTTTCAAAGATAATAATTGGCTTGAAGTTCTTCCTTGGGTGTTATTACACTTGAGAACTTCAGTACGAGAAGATATAAAAACTTCTCCTTCACAAATTTTATACGGTAATCCATTAAGGTTACCATTCCAATTAATATCATATTGTAACTCAAATGATAGTAAATTGAGTCAATATGATTTTGCGAATGCTTTATCAAATAGCATTCAAAATACAAAATATTTTTTTACGAAATTTTATAAAAATAAAAGTTTCGTAGATGCGAATCTATCGTCTGCCAAATTTGTATATATTAGGGACGATAGAGTTAAATCTTCACTGGCTCCTAATTATTTGGGACCCTTTGAAGTAATTGAAAGGGGAGATAAATATTTTAAGCTTAAAATAAATAATAGATTGGATAATGTATCGATCGATCGATTAAAAACGGCATATGTGATTTAATTTTATGTAATGTTTAATTACATAAAAGCTTGTAAATATTTATCTGTATATATAAAATAAGTCTGTAAATATTTTAATGTACATATTTTGTTGGGATTGTTTTCTGCCGTTTATTTGTTTTGTTACAGGTTCGGATATCTACTTTCTGGAAGAATTTCTGGAAAAAGAAAAAACATCCGAATCGTGAAGCATATAGATATGCATATCTATACTTTAATTCTATATATGTATACATATATATTTTTTTCATATTTAATTCAATATTTGCATGAATTGTAATTATTTAACATTGTATTTTGGGGAGTTTTTATGTATTCAGGATACAGTTAAAATTGTTTCCTGGAAACTTTTCTCCTCAAAAGGAAATTTTTTTTTTTTTTTTTAATTGTTGCTCGGAAAATTTATTTTTTTTTGCGATGGGGGGCGTATGTACCGGGCACAAGATTGCTGTGAAAATGTAAATTTCTTAATTTTGTAAATTCATACAAGATTGCCGTGTGAAATATGAAATGTTGAAATTATAACTATTGGATTAGTTTTCCTAGCAACTAAAATAAAAAAAATAAAACAGTCTATTTCGGACATTTGAAGCAGACATTTGTAGTTTTATTTTCGAAGAAATAATTGGAGTCATTTGCGTTACAGGGCCCACTATTTTTCTCCACGGCCCTGGGTCCATTTACAGTTTTATTATATGTATTTATAGATTTGTAATGCACTGCATTTTGTAAGAAACAAAGACATGTACTTTGAATTTATTAATTGTTTTTTAAAAGTTTTTGGAAATAAATTTAATTTCCTGGGGGTTTTAAGGGCCTTATTATTTCATACGCATCCGTTTAATGATAAGTTTAACCTTTCCCATATTATAAAATTCATATGTAAATCGGCGTTAATGTCTCTTTTCCAAAACCACGGTCTATTACAATAAGTAATATGAACTGCCATATTTGATTTTGTGGACTTTTAATATCAAAGCTTTCCAGTGATGAAGGAAGGGTTACTAACAATATTATCTTTATCAAATATGGTAATTAAACTTTGTATACCTTAAAAATTAAGGTCAATTTACTTTTATTTATGAAATGATTTTTTTGAATCGCTTTCAGTTTTCGTTAGTACAAGGTCTAATAACAAAATAAATTAATTTTTCCATTAATCTTCTAAACCAGACGTCAGAAAACTACGGTCGCTGGGCCAGACCTGACCCACCTGTTGTTTTTAATCCGGCTCACCAATCAATATAATGCCTTTAACTTTAGTAATGCTTTTTAATGATTTTTAGAATGAGTATTTTTACTAGAAGATAGCAAAATAAATTATTTAAAGTTTAAAGACATGGGTCAATCCAAATTCTAGAATGATGATACTATCCATTAAAATCACCTTGGTGGAGCCCTTGGCAATAATATAAGGGCACGAGGATTGTAAAATGCCTATTTATATTCCTTTCTGTAATAATGATATTGATACTCATAACTACACCTACTTAAGGGATATTTGTGGCTCTATACAAAAATCTTAGGGGTATAAGAATTTTCTTGATCCCAGATTCGCACTCAGAGTCGAAAAATGCAAAGAAATACCATAGTCACTCACCCAAATCACAACCCTGATTTTTTTCGAGGGGGTGACTTATTGTTACTTAACCTAAATTATTTTTTTAATACACCTTCTACCAATCTGACCTTGCTGAAATTTCTACACACGATAACTATGTTAGAGCCAAATAACATATATTTTTTTGGTAGGTGTCACTCAAGGAGTTGATGTAAAACATGCATCCTCAAAAATTCAATTATTATTTTAATCTAGTAAATAACGTCATACGAATGTAAAAAAATTATATAATATAAAGCTACTTTATGTCAACATTCTTTATTAATTTCATCTAATTATCTTCAATAGTTTTGAGGAAAAACAATTTTAAATTTAAGGGTTGTTACCCCCATATCTGTGACAATATAGGGGGTACAGGTCTAATACCTATATTTTCGAACATTACTCACCATGAGCAACATTCGTGAAAAAGGATAGCCGAAAAAGCCGCTGGGCCGAAATCAGATAATGCTTACCCGGCGAGACCCTTTAATTGATTTTAAAAATATTTATTTTTTTAGCTTATTGTACTTTCTCACTTGAGCTGGTAGTGTATTTCTAAATATATTTCAAATTTTTATTTCATTACTTCCTATCTTCAATTGTTTGAATGAATTCCCGACTGAAAAGAAAATTCAGCTACTACTGTCACTGTCATGGAAAGACTTGAGCTTGGGACTATGACAGAATTATATTTGGAGGTTGCCACAATCCGAAAATGATGCCGATTCGCCAAAATTTATATATATATATATATATATATATATATATATATATATATATGTATATATATATATATATATATATATATATATATATATATATATGTATATATATATATATATATATATATATATATATATATATATGTATAATAATAATAATAATAATATTTTATTGGTGCTTAAGACTCACATGAGTATACACAGGTCACAAAATACAATGTTAAGATACATCAAACAGTACAAATTAAATGTTACATTCATATAAGCATTTGTCAATAAGGTATTTTTTAAGTTTAATTTTAAATTTATGTATAAATTTTAAATTTAAATATATATATATATATATATATATATATATATATATATATATATATATATATATATATATATATATATATATATATATATATAATATAGCGGCGCAACAACTACAAATCTACCGAGAGGTCCAACTAAAAATTAAAACAACTCAACTTTTTTATAACGCAATTCTCCGATAAATTGTAAAATATTATCGTAAAATGTCGTCTCCGAAAATACGATTTTCAAAAAAAAAAATACCAGTAAACAGTTTAATATGAATAAAATAAATGGAAGGAAAATTTACCTAATTTTCGGGGAGTCGGGACGCCTTGCCCCTCCCCCCGGTTTTTGCGGCCCAATATATATATATATATATATATATATATATATATATATATATATATATATATATATATATATATATATATATATATATATATATAGGACATTCTTTCTGAACGGGACACCCTGCTGTCAAAAATTGGTGTTGCTTAAAATAGATCCGCAATATCTAAAATTAAAGGTTATGGACTCTATTTTTGAAATATGCGTGGCAAAATTGTCCTTACACAAGAGTGATTTCAATATGGCGGCTGGAGATTATAAAAGTGTTTTTTATGGTGACCTGGTGAGATATGGTGTAGTAGCTGAATTTTCCTTGCAGAATTTCATCAAACATTTGAATTGCAATAAGTAAACTGATTTCTAAAACTGTTTAAAAGTACACTACTAGGTCAAGTTAAAAAGTACGATAAGCTAAATAAATAGGCATTTTTAAAATAAAATATGAGTGAGTTGTTATTGATAGAAAAAGTTTAGGTATAAGATTGAAAAGTTTGATTAATTTGTTTGTCATTAAATAGCTATAATTTATAACTATTTAAACCATTTGTACGGTAAAATCTAATTACTAGTTTGCCATTACGTTGAGCCTTACTGTACAAATTAAACAAATTTGAAAATCTTATTAAGAGTAACATTTGACAGACAACTCATTATAATTACGTCTTCTTCTGGAGTGTGGTTACAAATAGGTAGCGACGTAAGTCGCCTCTTTATATTATTGTCATTAATATTTCAGTTGTTTTTGTTTAATTAGGTTGGATTATATTATTATATTATCTCTTTCTTACTCGTAATGTTAAATCGAGAAGGAGTATTTTTAAGGAGTATTAAAAATTTTGTATTCAGTTATTGGTTTAAAAACTATATGACGTCATTTTGAAGGGTTGAACTAATTTGTGACGTAATTGTCTAAATATAAAATTTCAGGTATATGTACATAAATATTTTTGTATACACATACTTACCTGTGGATATGTAAATAAGTTTATATGATAAAATATTTGGTTATGAAAATAAATTTAATAATTCTTTTAAATAAAAAAAAATATTATTAGTTTTTAGTATGATTTTGTCTTCTGATTTCATAATAATGTTGAGTTGTAAGGTTAATTTGTTCAGTGAATTAGACAAAGTAATTTAAACTTTTTAAATATTTTTCAATAATCATAATAATGTATTCGTATTCGGTGATTTTTAAAAACGTATATAATGTAAGTGTCATACAAAAACTCAAATATCATTATTATTATTTTTATTTACCTACTATAATGAATTTAATTATTTGCTGTGTTATTAAGAAAATCTTGAAAGATATTTGAACTTTAAGAGAAAGGTATAATGATTTAAGATAATTCAGTTATATTTAAACTCAGGAAAATAAACAAAACTAATTCAAATATGTAATGTTTTTTTTTTTTTTTTTATTATTATTAGTACCAGTTTTATTTTTAACTTGTGTGCATACTTTTAAAAAAAGTTATATTTTTATTTTAAGAAGTTTTTTAAAAAAATAAGATCACGTTAAGCGGATTTAACGATACATTATAACCCCTCTCTCAATATTCTGATTTCAACAGCTTGCATTGTTGCCGATGTTATTGCTACTTTAGACGTTTTCGTTACTTTAAATAAAAACCCCTAAAGTTCAGTCAACTGGATCGCAACTGAATTTTGAGTATCGATTCTTTACTGATTAAACTATATCATATAAATTTTTATTTGATTCTCTTTATTAGAACTATTTTTGTTTTAATTCGAAACAAAAAGATTCTCATGTCTCCATAAGCACCCATGCATTTTCACTCAACTTTGGTGATTTTTTTCTCGACTCTCAGCGACCAAAGTTTTTTGTTCTTTCATAGGATGGTAAGATACCTTTTTGAGAATCGGTATGCAAAGGACAATGCGCAAAATTGCCCCCCAGTGCCCACTGGTGAGATATATATTTTCTGAAAGCCCCTTCCTAGTAGGTTACAAATATATCCATCTTAGGTATGGAGAACCTGGCCTTCAAAAGTTCTGATGTGCTTTAGGTTTTGCATACTCCACGTGGCCATTTCTTAAGGAAACGATGTGTGTTGACCTGCAGCGGGCATTGGAGTCCCCTTCTGAAGGGTACACTTCGGACTACCTTATTTCGGCAATCTACCAAGGGGTCTGCCAGAAATCGCCACCGGTAGGACTCCCAAACTTCTCTTCGGATACTCCCAATGTACAGGTTTGAAGCCGCTCGGTACGTCTTCTGCCATAGGCCACGTGAAAAAACGAGGTTAGCCCACTTGCCAGAAAAGTGGTTTTACGCAGTGATAGGCCGGTCCACGAAATGTCTCATAACCCATTTGTACCTATACAGAGTATTCCGTTTGGCTATAGCCACGTGCAGACTTTTTGTACATTTGACGCCCTGTAACTTTTGAAGGCCAGGTTCTCCATGAAGGTGCCCATTGACAAAGATGGACTACTTGACTAGGGCTATCGATCGACACCGGTCTCAAACTTGGGCGCTAGGGGGCAGCTCCCCATAGAGTTTTACCCATTGTCCTTTTTATAATTTCTTCTTCAGTCATGACAGAACAACCTTAATTTAAAAATATGAATACGTAAATATGTATTATTTTCAATTATTTTTTATAAATCAAATACCTACATATTACTTACTTGTACTTGTTTTATTTTTTAATTAATTAAATAAAACAAAAAAGACAAAAGAAAAAAATTGAATGACATTAATCAGATGGTCTATTTTTATACTGTTTTATTTTAGTTATTAATTAGTTAACAGTGGCGGCTCATAGAATTTACCATTGTTACGGTTGAAGATACAAAGGAACAAAAAGATAATATTTAAATATTAAAACCCTTTTAGCGAATTTCGAAAACTCGAAATTCAGCTATTACAGTAGGTGTCATGACGCAATCTGAGTCCGGGACTATGGCAGAAATCTGTTTTGAGGTCCCTAGAGTACGAAAATGATATTCACTAAAATTTATATATATATATATATATATATATATATATATATATATATATATATATATATATATATATATATATATATATATATATATATATATATATTTATGTGTTCCCACGATAACTCTCGAACGAAACGTCTAACGCTTATGAAATTTTGTGTGCGGACTGGATTCTGAATTGGCTTGGCTAAGTTCGTTAGCCAGACACGTCGGATGCCCAGAAGTAGGTTTTCTGGCCATTTTTTATCATTCGATCTTATCATAAGGCAGTTCAATTTTTACATCGTTGAAAAGGAAAAAAAAAATTATGAAGAAAATATTCTTATAATTTTCTTTCTATTTTAAGTATTTTTCGAGAAAATGTAAATTTTCACTTTTATTCTTTCTTTGTTAGTCTAATAAGTAATTTATATTTATATCTCAGTTCTTTATTGAGTATAAAAATATTTCACTTTTTTATTAAAGAATTTTGTGAGAACAAGTGAAAACTATTCACATATATGTGATATAACACACATACATGTATAGAGTTTTGTTTCTCATTTATTGCATTATAATTAGCATGGTTCTATCCCATGTTAAAAAATGTAAATTAAACAGATTTTCTAAGCTAATGTAATGAAGATTTTTTTTTTTTTATTGAATTTTTAAGTAAACAAGAAATTGAAGATTATGTTATGATATAAATATTATTAAATATGAAACAAAACAAAATATGTACAATGTACATATGTATGTACGGAAAAATATTTTGAATCGATTTTGAAAATTTTTCCACTAATAATTAATAATGTTAAAAAATTAAACCATTTCAAATGGATTTAAGGTATTTTATGTGAGGTCAAGGTTTTCGGGACCTAAAAAGGCCAGAAATTAATTAACCAATCGATTTTAAAAATTTTTTCACAGTTAGTAAGTTAAAGTATTTGAATTAATTAATTAAATGATGTCCGCAAGAAGCTTACGGACTGCCATAAGTTATATGAGATCCTTAGAACCCTTTTCTTACTGTTAGAGTACTAGACTTGTATGAGTTTCGCCAGGATTTACTGATCCCATAATTGTAAAAAATAAACTAAACGACCAATTTTAAAAATTTCTTTACTGTTACAGAGCTAAACTATTTTAGATAGATTTAGAATACATTATGTAAGGTCCGCCAGGGTCCACAGGACCCAAAGGTGTCAAAAATAAACTAACTGACCGATTTTGAAAATTTTTTCACTGTTACAGAGCTAAACTATTTTAGATAAATATCGATTACGTTATGTAAGGTCCGCCTTGGTCCATAGGACCCAAAAGTGTCAAAAATAAACTGCCTGATCGATTTTGAAAATTTTTTCACTGTTACAGAGCTAAACTGTTTTAGATAAATATAGATTCCGTTATGTAAGGTCTGCCAGAGTCCATAGGATCCAGAAGTGTCAAAAATAAACTAACTGACCGATTTTGAAAATTTTTTCACTGTTACAGAGCTAAACTATTTTAGATAAATATAAATTACGTTATGTAAGGTCCACCAAGGTCCATAGAACCCAAAAGTGTCAAAAATAAACTAACTGACCGATTTTGAAAATTTTTTCACTGTTACAGAGCTAAAATATTTTAGATAAATATAGATTACGTTATGTAAGGTCTGCCAGGGTCCATGGGATCCAAAAGTGTCAAAAATAAACTAACCGACCGATTTTGAAAATTTTTTCACTGTTACAGAGCTAAACTATTTTAGATAAATATAGATTACGTTATGTAAGGTCTGCCAGGGTCCATGGGTCCAAAAGTGTCAAAAATAAACTAACCGACCGATTTTGAAAATTTTTTCACTGTTGGGGAACTATTTTAGATAGACATACATTACGTTATTTAGGGTCCGCCAGGGTCCATGGGACCCAAAAGTGGTAAAAATAAACTAACCGACCGATTTTGAAAATTTTTTCACTCTTACAGAGCTAAACTATTTTAGATAAATATAGATTACGTTATGTAAAGTCTGCCAGGGTCCATCGGATCCAAAAGCGTCAAAAATAAACTAGCCGACCGATTTTGAAAATTTTTTCACTGTTGGGGAGCTAAGCTATTTTAGATACATATAGATTACGTTATGTAAGGTCTGAAGTGTCAGTAGGACCTAAAAGTGTCAAAAATAAAATAACTGACCGATTTTGAAACCTTTTTACTATTACCAAGGTAAACTATTTTAGATAGGTACAGGCTGTGTTATCTGAGATCCACAGCTGTCCTGCGGATGCAAATGCGGCGTAGAATGCTACACAACGGGTTTTGAATATATATATATATATATATATATATATATATATATATATATATATATATATATATATATATATATATATTACATAAAGTCCGCCTAGAATATACGGTCGAGCTGATTTTTTAATGAGGTCCACCGGGATCTTGCAGATCCGAAAACGCCAGTAATAAGCTATCGAACCGATGCTAAAAAATTTCTCACTGCTAGAGAACTAAATTATTTTAGATGGATACAACTATGCTGCACAAAATTCGTTCGGGTTCTTGGGTCCCCAAAAATACCAAAACTAATTACCCAACCGATTTTAAAAATTCTTTTACTCTTAGAAAGCTAAACTATTTTAAATAGGTACAGGTCTTAGATGAGATCCGCCAGTGCCCAAGATTTGGAAATTCGCTATGTTATGCAGATGCTGCGACAGGGGTATTTATTTTTTTTAAAAAGCTTCTGTAAAGATTGTAGAAAATTCAAAATCATCGATCGGATACCAATATCAATTTTTTGCTATAGCTCAGCCAACATAAGGTTGCCGGTCAGATGCGCAAATGAAAGAGTGCGACAACAAGAATTAAACATATAAAGCGGGTTCTACACGATGCTACGAACGTTCCTTCCAACGTTCGATCGAACGTTTGAGGCAATTAAGTTCGATAGTTGGTGCGACAAATGTATCTGCTACACGGTGAATCGAATGTTTGATCCAATACGAATGATGATGTGTTGGTACTCAGTGGACGACGCTGTTATCTGTCTGATGTTATCTCTAATGTTATACACTGATGTTGTCTCTCTTCACATGAACGAGTCGTACAGCTGCTGAGTCGAACCAACCAACGCAACCAACATTGACCTTCAAACGTTCGAAGCATCCCTTTGACTCGGTGCAAGAATACCGACATCGAGCGGGACATGACCAAATGCGAATGTTTGACGCTCGACATTGGACACTCGTAGGTTCGAACAACGGCCACACGATGCGATGAACCATCGAACGTCCAATGTTGGAAGGTGTTCGTAGCATCGTGTAGAAGCGTCTTAACATATATGCATAAAAGTGTGATAGAAGTTGTGTTTGTCTACTGCGCGTACAACCTTGACCGGCAAGCTTATGTGTTGTTTGAGCTGTAATTCTACTTTATTATCCATTTTACCTAAAAAATCATAGAAAATGTAATTTTTTTAAAATAAACGTACCTACCTACTATGTATCTGGTTTGCACGGGCTTAGCGCAAAATTGGGGTGCAAGTAAATTGCAATCTTTTATTTACTAATGACAAATAATACCCCTGTCGCAGCATCCTGCATAACATAGCGAATTTCCATTTACAAGAGTACGTTTTTCTCGGAAACTAGTTGATATAGAGTAATTGTAAATAAAAACACCTTCTTTATGTGATTTTTCCGCCTCATTCCGCCAAATTTCACGAAAAATGTCCAAAACCCCGTAAACGTTTTCACGAAATTTCTTAAAAATAAGATGTTTCGTTCTTGAGTTATCGTGCGGACACTTAGTAAACATATATATAAATGTGTCCGCACGATAACTCAAGAACGAAACATCTTATTTTTAAGAAATTTCGTGAAAACGTTTACGGGGTTTTGGACATTTTTCGTGAAAAAAATTTGGCGGAATGACGCGGAAAAATCACATAAAGAAGGTGTTTTTATTTACAATTACTCTATATCAACTAGTTTCCGAGAAAAACGTACTTTTGTAAATGGAAATTCGCTATTTTATGCAGGATGCTGCGACAGGGGTATTTTTTTTTTCAGAGACTTACCAATATGTAATATGAAAGTTTTATATGGTACATTAAAATAGACAGGTCTTACTTTATTTATGAATTTTTTCGTTAAAAATAAAGCTACAACACGTACTTTTTCTGTACTTTGTTTTGAAAATTTTTCTTAACTGTCCAATAACTATACCATTTACCCTACATAGCTAATAACCAAGGGGTCAGACTAGAATGTCTATGTCTCTGTTCCACTTGTAATCAGTGGGTGACGTAAAATCTCTCCACTATGTTGTGTAGGTACACACTGTTTGCAATTGTGTTAGTTTGTTGTTTGCTTCTGTGTGCGTATTCACACACACTACTACAAAACACGTATTATGGGACAGACCAACCGGTCCAATTCAAGTAACAATGTCTAACAATGTATTACAATGCACTCTGCGTTTGGCGACGGACACCGGCTCACTACATGCCTTAAGCTGTGACAGGCCTACAAATGGCTCCAAGCGAATTACACTTTTTTTATCTTAGTTGGCTTCTAGTGTTCTATGCTAATAACCTTGTTTAGAACTTTAGTGCTTATTGGTTTCAAGCAATAAACTAATTAACCTAGAATAATAATTCAAAAACCTTTTTTATGTGATTTTTTTCCGTCCGGAATTAAGATGTTTCGTTCTTGAGTTATCGTGCGGATATATATATATATATATATATATATATATATATATATATATATATATATATATATATATATATATATATATATATATATATAGTGCGTTCGTAATATTTTGAAGTGTCAATGACCTGAAAATTATCATATCTAGTGTATTTCATTTTTTGAAGTGATACCTCCTCCGCTCAAAAAAATCGGATGGATATATATATATATAAATTTTAGTGAATATTATTTTTGGTTTCTAGGGACCTCAAAACAAATTTCTGCCATATTCCCGGGCTCAAGTCGTATCATGAAACCTACTGGAATAGCTGAATTTCTGGAAATTCGCTAAATACCCCCACCACCATTTTTTTCGTTAACTGTTGAATGTACCATTTGGACATAATTCGTCAGCTGAGTATTGGTTTGTACCAAGTCAGTTTTTTAAAAAAAAATTTTTAATAGTGGTTTCGGTTTCCTCAATGCCCAAAACTAACAAAACAACTATCTAAAAAAAATGTCAAAAAAGTTGACTTAGTACAAACCAATACTCAGCTGACGATATACATTCCATGCAGTCATTTGAAAAATATAAAATATTAACAACTAAACAATGTCCAACTTGCATTTGTTTCACATAGCAACCATTACAAATTTCACTACAGCCAAATCGTTTCCGTTTTCACCCTCTTATTACAGATTTTGTTACACCACTCCCACGTTACAAATTTTATCAAACATTCACGCAGAGTTATTCTTACTGTAGAAGTTTTCACTTCAAAAATTTTCAGCGAAAAATTATAATCATATCGTCCTAATGATTAAAAAATCATCTTTAACAGATAAAAAATACAATGAGAGAATAGATGAATATCTTTTACCAAAAGCAACAAAATGTTTAAACTGTTATACAAATGTTACCAGTGCTATTACAATAAATGGTATAGAAATTTTGTAATTGTTAGAAAAAATAATTATTTTCTTATTTACAAATAAACAAGAAATTTTGTAGTAAATAAATTGTAGTAAATATATAGGCTTTCAACTTTGTGGATCCTTAGGAACGTTGTAAAATATTAAATATATATTTTTCTTTGCAACTATATATGGTATGGTATGTATCTCTAACCTAACAACCAACGAGAGCGCTATGAAGAAAAATAAATTATTTTTTTAGAGTTTTTTTACAGTCATACAAAAATTACTTTTTTGCCAAAATTTTTGCACATTTTTTTTTTACTACGTGGTAAATAAATCGCATAAACTTCTGAGCCATTATCATATTTAAACCAATTGTCGGGAAAAATGAACATTTTTTGTAATAAAATTGAATTTTTATTTTAATACTAAAATTTGTAATAATTCTAAAATTTCTTAAATAATTCTTTACATGGTGATAAAAAGCGGCAAAAAGCACATTCGATAGGCTTTGATCCATTATCTGTCCTATCTAAACGAGTTTTCGTGAAAAGGTATTTTTTGTAAACGTAAATTCGCTATGTTATGCAGGATGCTACGAAAAAGATTCTTTTTAATTGTAGCTAAAATCAGAGGCCCCTATGTCTGCCACCTTTATTTTCCTCTTGCGTAAAGTATATTAAATCCAAAAGTATAGATTAGAAGGACAATTAAATGACTTAGTCAGCCATTTTTTTTTCATGTTTGTAATTATTTTTTATAGAAATACAGCGATGTGAACGTCTGCCTTCCACAAATTTGTTATATACTGACTGTCATTAATACAATATATATCAATGGCAGACACGATGTTATGATTTAAGGGAATTCTTTTTTTTTGCATTTTCAAAATTCATTTGCAAAAAAAGTCAGCACCATTTGAGCTTCGTTCCAACTTTTTCTTATTCGCACAGTAGCAAACTGCATAATATATTACTACCAACGACGATGGAATCATATACCTAAATTCCTATCAGCTCCCTAACTACTACACTGTGGTAATAAAATATATACATTATTCAACGCACTACTTTCTCATAGGTTCTCTCTTCTCTGCATGGAACCTGGATCCAAAATGTTTTGATGAGCTACAGTCGCTACAAGGTATATATCAATACCTTTCTGTCTTAATAACGTATCTCAGAAACCACAATTTGCAAAAAACAAAAAGTACCCTTGTCGCAGGATTCTAAATAACATAGCGAATTTCGGTTTACAAAAATAAGTTTTCTCGGAAACCAGTTTACCTAGAATAATAGTTCAAAAAAATTATGATTTTGGATTAAATATCTCATACATGTAGGGTACAGTTTTATAAGAATTTACTTACGCAGTCAATTAATCAACACAAAACTTAGCCAGATAAATTTTGAGTAAGTATAATAGTTCTTCAGTAATACGGTGTTTAACTTCTGATCACGGAACAAGTTCTATATAGCTCGTTCACACCGAACAGGTAAATAGTAAGTAGTAAGTAGAACGTATAAAAAGTTGTGTATTTCCTATTGTGTTTTTCTACCCTATTTATATGTTCTATTTATTATTTACTACTTATCACTTCGACGGGAGTGGACAATAAGCAGTGACTAAGGAATTCATTACTAGACACAACACATTTATATCCCCTACAATTTTTTCTTTGCTCTAAACTGATCACTGTAACTTGGTACTTTCTCAAAAAGAGATTAATCAGAATCGGCAGCAACGTACTTATGTATATGGATATGTATCGAATGAGGCGACTCTTAAAAAACTAGCAAAGGTGTCGAATAATCAATTTTACCATCGCATTCATTAGCGTAAAAGACGCCAAAAAACCGAAGCTGACAAAAATTCTAGAATATTCTACTCGTCAACTAGCAAAGATAAAAAACAAACTTCAATACTGAATTAGCCACAAAAAATTAGATTAAGCAGTGCAATTTAACTGAAATTCTAGAATGTTCTCTTCGTTAACTAACAAAGATATCGAAAAATCGATTGCACCACTTAATTGGTCATCGTCAATTAATTCTATTCGTCAATTGGCAAAGAAACTAGAAAACCGAATTCAGCATCCCAATGGTCATGGTAAGAGACACCAACGAGCAGAAGTTAAAAAATGTTCTACAGTATTTTTTCGCCAGCTAGCAACGACATCAAAATAACTAATATGTATTGGTTTCTAATTGCTGAAGAAAATATTTGAATTGTAAATATTTGAATTGTAAATTTTTTTACAATTGTAAATGATATCCATAGAAACATTTCAATAAAATTAATATCTTTTCTGGGAGCTATATATATTTTAAATTTTGTAATTACTAATTATGTTGAAGACAATTACATCGGTGTTAACAAGATATATGAATTTTATTCGCAGAGGTTCGGCATCCGGTCTTTGATTGAACGAAGATAGTTGAAGCCGACATTTTTTTAAGTTTATAGATGTATACGGTGTTCTCAATTTGGTTTGGTTCGTTTGGTTACCGAAGAGATGGACCAAACCCTTCCCTAAGAGGCGAACGGTAATTTTTCTATTTCATCTGTACCTACGCAAAAGATTATTTATTAATTTGACCCTATACCTTATTTGCATTGTTGTACCCAGCTTAAGCTTTGGCTATAAAGTGTTCAGTTATATAAAACAAATAACTCACCATAATGATTATAAATGAAATATAGGCAATTTTAAATTGTAGCTAAGTTGTAGTTTATTTGGTAAGTTTGCTATAATATTGTTAATTCTGTTTAGAATGGTATATCTATACCGAAATACATAATAAACCATATCGGTACAACAGTCGCTGCAAAACCAGTTTGCATATTCCTGCAAAGTGCGGTATCTATAGGTACTCATTTTTGCCAAAAATTAGAATACATAGGTGCCCCCATTATATAAAAATGGAAAAAGAAAACGATGAACATAGTATATGACAAAAAAATTAGAGCGCAGAATAGAAATATTTTAAAAATATTTAGAAAATACAGAATTATTATTTGATATAGTTTTTAAGAAACTTAACGAATGCTCACAAAACAGTCAAATATTAGTATATTTACATTATATTTACAAAGATATCACAATGTGTTAATCACATAAAAATGAATAATCATGCAAATAGATAATTTTTGGTTTTCATTTTTTGAAGTCCAATAAATAATACAGGGAAATTTTTAAATTAGTCGTTTTTAGTCATTTAAAAAAATAATTAATCATTTTAGTCATTTAATCGAAGGTAAAATTAGTCGACTAAAAAATGACTAAATGAAAACAAAATTAGTCGACTAAACCGATTAATCGATTAATCATCCGACATCACTAGTGTGTACCTACACAACATAGTGATGCGAAGTGGAGGGAATTTTACCTCACCTTTCTGCTACAGTCGGAATACTACCTACCATATTGTAGTTTGGCCCCTTGTGGCCTTGTATTATATATTTATTATACAGGGTGTTAGTGAATAAGTGCGAAATATTTTAATGGGTGATTGCTGAGGTTTTTTTTATGTAAAAAAGTTCATATCAACCCATGTCCGAAAACGCTTAGTTTCCAAGATACAGAGTGTTCAATTTCTCGTCTTTTTTAAATATTTTCTTAAATATTTCAAAAACGTTTTAAGATATTCACATTAAATTTGGGATACGCTACGACAAGATAAATACCCATATTCTGAAGTAGACAGAATATTTCCATTCAAACCAGTGGCATCCGTACGGCCATATGATGATATATTTTTGAAGAAAAAAAAGGGACGCCAATAATTTTTTCCAATTTGAAAATGTTTTTTTAAATGTTCTATAAATTGTTGACAAAAATGACCTCTTAGTATTTTGTCGTTCATGTGTCCGTTTTCAAGATAAAAAACAATTTTCAATTACTGTTCTTACTACAAAACCGGTTTCGGTTCTCGTATTAACTGCTGAGGTTATTTTATGAAAAAGTCTTACCAACAAAAAGGTGAAGACGCTTCATTTCTACAGTATGACCACATAATTTGTTTTTAATTTAATTTAGAAAAATATTTTTAACAAACAAGAAACGGGACACTCTGTATCTTGGAAACTAAGCGTTTTCGGACCTGGATTTATATAAACTTTTTTATATAAAAAAAAACAGCAATCACCCATTAAAATTTTTCGCACTTATTCACTAACACCCTGTATATATAAGTATATATTACATAATACTTATATATTTATTATATATAAATATTATATATATATATATATATATATATATATATATATATATATATATATACTTATTTATTATAAATTAATAAGTATATATGTTCACGCCAGAAACGGCTAATAAACTAATTTTTTTCGAATCTCGTTTTTTGTTTTTATTTTGTTCTGTGGTTCTTTACAAACACGGTGATATATAAAACATGGCCAAAATTTTTTTTTTCAAGTAGAAAAATATTTATTTGTGAGCCGCTGTACAGCCAAGTTGTTGCTCCTTTGCAGACAACGCTCGCCCCCCCCCCTCGCGATTTGATCAGTAATATTTAGTTTTGGTGTGTGCATGAGTTTTAGTATGCACGAAAATGGAACAAGAGGGCAGAGGCGTAACGACGGGGGTGCAAGGGGGTCTATCATGCACCGGGCGCCACTCGTAGAGGGGCGCTAAATGTGCGCCCAAGAGGGGTGTCAAATGTGGCCCAAAGGGTTTTTTTTGCTCGTCACTTGTTTTTTGGGAGGAAAAAGGCAATATTTTTTCTACAGGCACGCCATTTTTTGACTCTGCCTCGGGCGCTATTTAGGCTAGGTCCGGCTCTGAGGGGCGCTAATAAAGTGTCGTGCCCCGGGCGCCGGTTATGTTCACTACGCCACTGCAAGAGGGGACAATGTATCGGGCTAGAGAATTTTAATAAATAGTGAGTAAACTGGTTCTTTTGTTATTATTTTTGTTTTTTACCGTTTCCCGAAAGTTGTTTTTCCCGACAAGGAAAATCATATCTCAAGTTCTAGAAAAGATAGAGACTGAATATTTTTTTAATTTTGTTCATAAATATATTGCGCATAAAGTGGAGTATGCTTTTTCCATTTGAATAATTGTAACTATTTTTAAACAATTTTTTAAAATTAAAAATTGGGTTTTATAATTTTTAGAAGTTTGGGAGTACAATTTTATAGTTAATTTTATGGCGTTCCTTGTAAACGCTTAAAAACTTGTGAAAAAGGGCCCCCTCCCCCCACAGGGAAGAGTAATGAATGTTTCAAAAACAAAATTTTCTATTTGAAACCCTCCCTAATTTGAAAAAAAAGTTCAACAAGCAAAATAATCATAAATAAAAAAGTTGGTTTTTTATTTGAACTCCTCCTTTAAGGATAAGTTAGACTAGGCCATATTATATAAAAAAATCCCACAAATTAGACCATTTATCCCTCCATCCCACGAAACCTCAAAAAAACCCATGAATCGGGATAAATCTCTTCAGTTGGCAACACTGGTTAATTTACCAATGAATTGAAAGGTAATAATACATACACAACATAAATTATTGAGCGATTTAAAAAGGAAGGCGGCAAGTTAAGATAATTTGAAAATGAACAGTTTATCAGTTGCAATTAATTTTTTAGTCATAATTCACGCACAGGTATAACCAGTTTCTACCACATAGGTACATACAAATGCGTAACTGTAATGTAACGTATATTATTCTACTTTTAGTATGTTTGTGTGAACGAATGTGTGTACATATGTATGCACTTATATAAGTACATATAATTTTTTCCCTTTGTAAAAATTGTTAAAATAATCAACCTGCGTCAATGTGCGGTTACTTTGTCGGTAAACTCAATACACTGATCGTCATCTTTCTTCTTCTTCGACTTCCACATTGAATTGCATCTTCATTTGATTTTATTCATCTGAAGTTGCTTTATAAAGTAAATAGATGTTTTTAAAATTATTAAACACCCAATGAGATACTTTGGGCTTAAACGCTGTTATTGCGAATATTGAAAATACATATTTGTAAAAGATTGGTTATTCAAATGATTCAATCTCACATATTTGTCACAAATCGGATGGAACTAATTGCAATAGTTTGTGATTCTCTCACCAATGTATTAAGAAAACCACTTAACCATTAATGGCCCCTTTCAAAGTTACTTTGATATAAAATTAACTTTAAAAATGTTTTATTAAATTACATGATTTTGAATTACTTTAATTTTAAGAGAAAACAAATTTTCCTACTGGCAGAAAAGACTACCCCTGAGCTATTAGAATGAGAATACTGTACGTTGATCAATATTCCTGGTCACTACTACAACATTAATAGCGATGAAATAGGGTTGCTATCTGATTGGGACCTCCGGAATTGTGATCAAGAATTTCAGCTGTAACTACACGTTGAAAGTACACATTGCACTAAAAACTTTATTATAGTTCTTAGTATTTTGGTAAATACTAAGAACTATAACAAATTTGGTAAACTAAATTCCAAATCAGCCCCGTAGATTGACCAGTTTTTAACACGTTAACGACCATGTACATCAATTTGGTTTAAACCTTGTTTCTGTCTAGGCCGCCAGTCTCTATATGGGTACAATATATTCACGAGTTTGTTGCAGCCAACCAATATGCAAGAGAATGAGGAAACTCAAAATGCACAGTTGATCATTTCAATACGATACTTACTGATCTATATCGTGCTACTTACTACTCAAAATGAAAAACTGTGTATCCATAAAGTTTATAATAATAAACAGTTTAAGAAACCATGACAAATAGCTATGCTCCAAAAGAATCTGTCGGGACACCGGGACAAGTAAGTTAAACAATATAAGGAACCGGGAATTAAAACCGAAATAAATTAGGTACAATCGGGACTTCTCTACTCCTTATTGTTAGTACAGTGACTATAGAGCTATAGACAGTGTAAAAGTATAAGAAAAATACAGATACAAGCAAACTTATTTTCTTATTTATTGGCACAATGCCTCGCTGGTGTATTGTAATAAAAAGTATTGTTTGTATCCGTACAGAAAGCGCTGATCGTTAACATCTAAGCTAAAAAAAATGTGAGGATTGAGAGGTCTATAAACAGCTAATAGAGAGAAATGGACGTTAATTGGTTTTTTCAGGCAAATAAAATAGTTGGATATAATTCTTCCACATCAGTCTGATTGATTAGCAAGAATACAAGAGAATTAAAAAAATTCATATTGTCTCTACAATGTTAAAACGCATTTAAGCTTATGGGATTAGAAAACACAACATACGACTAAATATAAGTCTATTTTTGACTCTATTTGCGCTCTGTTCTTAACTCCACTGGAGCTGGAAAATAAAAATTACATCACTTTAATTACACTTAAATGTTATCCCTAGTAAGATTGTGTTAAGGAAAAAGCAGAAAGATGAACTGTAGGTACATACTTAAAGATTTATTATAATTTGATTTATTTTGTACGGAATTCAGAGCCGTACTTATATAAGGACACTTGGGGCATGTGCCTTGAGGTCCCCACACAATAAGGACCTTCATAAAATCGAATCAAATCTCAAAATTGAGGAATAAAACAAAATGGATAAGCGTCTTTTCGGCTTTTTCTTTTTTAAACTTAAAAAAATTCGGAAATTCTCCAAGAGGGCCTCCAAAAATGTATTCAAGAGCCTTCACGTGTGAAGTTTTTACTGCTAGTTCGAACCAGTTAATTGATTCAGTTTAGTTATTAGTTATAACTTACAATAATATATTGTTTGCCCCCCAGAGTACAGAGGTACAGCAACTATCTCTTTTCTGAAATCACGAGTGTGTACTTCTGTGCTCATTAGGCTTCTTAGTTGTCAGTTTGTCAGTAGCAGTCGATGATTGAAGATCAACCACATGATAATGGACTTGATTGTTGTTGGTATTGTTACATCCACGTTACATCGGTTACATCCCCTAGTACATGCGTGTGGTGTCTGAGCCACGTGACCGCCCCTACTATGTCCGTTACTCACACAAATACACAAAATCGTACTAATACAATGTAAACCTAGTGTGTGTATACAACATATTGTCTATCTCTTACATGTTACACTGGTTTCAGTCGTATAGGCATAGATATGTTGTCTCTATTACTCTATGGTTTACCCCCAGTTTTAATTCTTTATTAAGAACCAGTGTAAATAATTAATGTCCAACTACTTGTAACGAAAACTGATATCAACTGTGATCCTTATTATTTGTTTTGTACTAAAATAAAATTTTGAAATTTAAGTCGTTCAGTTCATGGATTGTATTTTATCTGAAAACAATACAATAATAATATTACCATAACAGAAAATAAACATTTAAAGTTCCCACAATTATTATTCCTTGTATATTTCTTTCGTTAAAGTTTTTTCTTTCCAGTTTCTTTCTTATTTTGTTTAAAGAGAATATGAGGAAAAAGAAAAGATCATCGTTCTCGACCACGTCGTTTAAATCAGTTACCTTCAAACAACAGAATCAATAATTGCTTTCCTACTCAGTCTAATTCAGTCCGTCAACATAGGATGGCTAGTGTATAAATAATATAATAATACATAAACTTATATTTACTCTTTCTATCAACACTTTTAAATAAATTGTAATTTTGTAAACTGTTTAAAAGTCGGTAAAGTCATAATTCGTAGTACCCATAATTAATTTCATTACACAACACACTATTTTAATACGGGGAGTTAAATTTCAAAAATTAGTTCACCCGAGATTTTCGATGTGGTACTTAATTAGTTTGTTTAATCCATCAAAATTAAATACGTTTAAAATTATTAATATTGTTTTAAAATAAATAATTAATCTCTTCTTTCGAAAAACTGCATAAATAAGAAAATTCTCTCAATGAGAGTAATTGTCAGGTCCCATAAATTTTATCCCCGAAAACTTCCAGGTGTTATTTTTAGGTTTTTTTTTTATACAGTGGCCATCCAATGGTACGTACTCCGATTTTACGTAGTGACGTCAGCGATTTAGTGGGATTCTCCTCTCACAGATATGTTGTTGTTTGTCTGTGTTGGTGAAAATTTATATACCAAGCCAGAGTCAGGGCCGTAGGTAATATTGTCTGAGGGTCTCGTAGCCTTTAAAAATTTTAAAATTTCACTGCAGATATATATGCACATATTCTGCATACGTAATATGCAAAATGCAAATGCAAAATGAGTAACGTCAAATTCTAGAATATTCTAATCATCAACTAGCAGAGATATCAAAAAACAAACTTCACCGCTGAATTGGTCATTAAAATGAGATTAAACAGTGTAGTTTGACAAAAATTCTAGAATGTTCTATTTGTCAACTAGCAAAGATATTGAAAAATCAATTGTACAATTTAATTGTCCATTGAAAAAGAGATCAAATTACACATTTTGACAAATGTTCTGGAATATTCTATTCGTCAACTAGCAAAGATATTCAAAAACAAACGTCGCCATTGAATTGAGTACCAAAAAAGAGACCAAATAACATATTTTGAAAGATGTTCTAGAATATTCTATTTGTCAACTAACAAAGATATTAGAAAATCTACTGCACCACTTAATTTTCCAACCGAAATTAAACTAATATAAACCAAATGTCCGATTTTGACAAACAATTTTTGCTATCTGACGAATAGAATATTCTAGAACATTTATGAAAATGTGCTATTCCGTCTTTTGTTCGATGACCAATTAAATGGTGCAATCGATTTTTCGATATCTTTGTTAGTTGACGAATAGAACATTCTAGAATTTTTGTCAAAATGCGCTCCTTAATCGAATTTTTAGTGCGCAATTCAATAGTGAAGTTTGTTTTTTGGTATCTTTGCCAGTTCAAAAGTAGAATATTCTAGAATTTTTGTCAGCTTCTGCTATTTGGCGTCTTTTACGCTGATGAATGCGATAGTGAAGTTGATTTTTCGACAGTTTTCTAAAAGTCGTCACTCATATTCATTAGTATAACATTCCCTTTCTCTACACAACCGAATTTTAGGTGTAAATTGTCTCTTAAGATAATATTGTTTTAAATAAATTCAAATAAATAATATTTACCAACCCCCTAAAACAAAAGTTTACCGACGCCCCTGATCTTCCGATTTTACGTACTTCCCCTTAAATTTGCACCGACCACTACGTAAAATTGGATTTGTGGTGTAATAGGATTTTCTTTAATTAATATATTGACAGAATCATTTACTGTTAAATATTTTTATGTTAGATTTTCAAAATACTTAAGATAAGGTTTTCTAGAAGTAATTTTTTCGTAAGCTAAATGTTTCTTAATTTTAAAAATGTTAAATTAATAGTGTCAGAGTTCGATGTGGAAAAGACCGCGTATAATATCATCAAAACTCATTTGTGTTAAAAGACAATGTGACGTCAAGAATGGCACAAACTGTGTGTACTGAGTTTTTAAAATGAATACAACCGTGGATAAAGAAAGTTTAATTGGTTCCGTGTTCTTTTAGAAAAATCGTGTTGTTCGAGACTACAAAAGACGAGATTTCATTTCATATACGTTTGTAAGTAATGTGTATGTAATGTGTATTCATTGCAATTAAAATGAAATGGAATGGAAATGAACATTCATAAGCTCTGAAGTCGATCTATCATATAATGTACCTGTTTTTTATGTTTGCTTATAAATGATACTTTACGTTATTGAAAGCTTTGATCGTAAATATCTCGTAAACGGTGCATCGTAGCTGAAAACTAACGAAATTTTTAAAAGCTTAAAAGAAGCGAGTTGTGAGTATTCCAAACGTATTGCGACTGTCAAAACCTACTTTTCGTTATCGAAAATTATCGGGACCGAGTTACTCATCATGAACTGATTATAATTGATTAATTCAGGTTCATTAGTCCCATTGATTTAGTCACCAATAAAATATTTTCAAAAAAAATTAGTTTTCAATACTTTTCGTAAACGTAAACTTTTGATCGTAAATTCGTAAATACCTCGTAAACGATGCGTCGTAGCGAAAAAATAATGAAATTTTTAAAGGCTTAAGTGAGGGCTTAAGTTGTGAGTATTGCAAACATATTGGGACTGTCAAAACCTATTTTTCGTTATTGAAAATTATCAACGTCGAAAATAATGATATTTTCAAAATTTATACCTATATGTAAATTTTTACATACTTATTCGTTATCATTTCTATTATAAAATTCTCTAAAATTTTTAGTAGGTTTTATTTCCAGTATTTTTCCTTTGATAATGACAATTTCAATTTACACGGTTTTTATTCATGTAAATCAAATCCACATTGAGCACTGGTGTAACTTTATATCAAACATATAATATATGTATGTATTTTATTCTTTTAAACTTTTAAAGAATAAAATTTCGTCTATTTTTTCCCTGCCTCTTCCAGTTTTTAAAATATTTTAATAAAAATATAATTTTATACCCAACTTTAGCTAAACCAAGGGCTAGCTTTATTCATTAAAAATAAAATATGGTTAATAAAAAGCTAGTTGAAGAATGTGTCTTTGTCTACGTATAACACACCAGTACACGAAATTCACTTGTATTGCGTAATGTTTATGTTTTAGAACGTTTTAAAATCTTTTACATTTTCACGGCGCATCTCACAATACTTTTCCAAATGGGTACCGATTTATGAGAAGTATTTACGTCAAGAATTAACGGCAAATTTAATCAAAGCCGCGAACTGTTTAAAACGTGGGTACTGTATTATTATGAAATTAGTTTTATGTAAAGTACTAGACATGAAGATGTCTGGGAAAACTGATTTTTAAAATTAACCTCCACGTTTATAATTTAATATAATTATTATCATTTACAATTAATTAATAATTGATAGTGATATTAACTGGGCAACAACCGGAAAGAAGTTGGCGCCAATAGTTGGAAAATTTTTTTGTTTGTTATATCGCTAAATTGCTCCCAAATTGCTCCTTTGGAACCAGTAATTCCTGAATAATAATTAAAATACATTAAAATAAAAAATATTTAGAATTAGGTTATGTCTCATTAAGACGTATCCATTATACTCTTTAAGTCATTTGTATATATTTAAGAATAAAAAAGCAAAATAATTTAATAATTATTCAAAAAAAAATTAATGTTTAGCTTTTAAATTAAATGGAGCAAATTGGGAGCAATTAGTTGACGTGAAGAAATGTTATAAAAAGTATTATTTTGGGAGATTCTGATAACTTATTTTCTTTATAAATAACTAATTAAATAATTAAGTTTCAGGTGGAGCAACTATTGATTTCAAATGAGTAATTTGGGAGAAATTTAACCATATAAAAAACAAAAAGATTTTTCAGCTTTCGGCGCTAACTTCTTTCCGGTGGGTCAACATCTAGGATACTTTTTATTCCGGAAAAATGTCTCATTCCCACGGGAAAATAGAAAAACCATTCTGAGCATGTGCACACATTACGCAAAAACTATTGGACGGATTTTAATGAAATTTGGTGTAATGATAACTTCTTACCTGGGTCAGCATCTAGGATACTTTTTATTTCGGAAAAATGTGTCATTCCCACGAGAAAATAGAAAAACAAATCTGAGCATGTGCACACATTACGCAAAAACTATTGAACGGATTTTGATGTTTGGTGTGGTGATAACTTATTACGTGGGTCAACATTTAAGATACTTTTTACTCCGAGAAAATGTCTCATTCCCACGAGAAAATAGAAAAACCATTCTGAGCATGTACGTGCATTACACAAAAATTATTGTTCTATGCCAGTTCTGTATAATTATTACACTTATATACTTCTCATTGAGTTTATAACAATGGATCGCGCGAACGACTTCGCGGGTACAGCTAGTATATAATATTGCTGAATTGATGAACGATTTGAATATATTTAAAATTCATATTGAAATTACGAATCGATCGAAGTACGTGTTCTAATGAAAGTGCTTGGAACGTTATAAAGGTATTTTTCCGAGTTCGATAATGAAATCATTTTTTGTGCCCATTTTTCTTGGTTTGAAAAAACTACGATTAGTATTTGACATATATATATATATATATATATATATATATATATATATATATATATATATATATATATATATATATATATATATATATATATATATATATATATATATATACTAATCATAATCAGTGCAACTAATGTTCACATTCGGAATCTGCCCGACGTTTCGTGGTTGTATCAGTTAACATATGGATCGCGCTATGGCTATCGTGAATGAACACTTCGCGTAGTAATCAAACCACAACGTAAATTTCGCGTTATGGCTTACTTATTTGAGTTAGTCAGAATGCGTTGTGGCTATTTTTATGTGTCACAACATGAATTTTGCATTTTGAATAGTTTTAAAAGACCACAATGAGTTGTGGTCGGTTATTTCGCTCAATGAGTAAAGCTCTAAATCAATCATTTCATTCATCAGACAAGTATGTGTTTTAGATAAAATTCGAATATGACCTGTATGACGATTAATAGCAAAGATATTCTGAAAATTTTAGGAAAAAAGAATATAAAATTCGGAAAATAAACAACAGGAGCTTATTTTCCAAAAGTTTAAACTCACTCATTTAATAATAAAATATTATTATATTTAATTGTAAACTTTATTTGAAGATATCGTCAACTGAGTATTGGTTTGTTCCAAGTTCACTTTTTAAAAAGCTTCTCTAGATGGTTGCTTTGTTAGTTTTGGGCGTTGGGAAAATCGAAATCACCATTAGAAAAAAATTTTAAAAAATGGACTTGATACAAACCAATTCTAAGCTGACGATATATCTTTACATAATATGTAAAATAAAACTGATATTGTAAAACTAAATTTATAGCTACTTTTACTGTAAGAGTGCTGGGGAATTATAAGGATGTTTGAGATTAAATATATAAGTTGTGAACCGCAGTGTACAGCATTATTCAATCTTCAAACTACATAAGTAAATTCACCCGTAGGACTCATGGTCAATGTCATACAAGTTTCAAGCGAAAGTACAATAAAAATTCTGTTAAGTATAGCCACAGGAAACACGACCAATGTCATCTTGAAAGTAACAGGAAATCTAATAGCATATAAACTGGATCATAGGAAGAGTCTTCAGCATTCGGTCATCGTCCGTTTTACCGAACTCGCTGGATAACTAACTTGAACCCTGCGCGGTGTAAAGTTATTCTGTTACATCAAATTGTATTGTAATATTTAATATTTTAACTTGTACCTACTTTTTGTGAAAATAAATTTTTTTAAACATAAACTTCTACCGAGTTTATATTTGGCACAGCCGGTAGGATAAGTGCAGGAAAATTTCTTAAACCTCCACTATCTAAGCGCTCATCGTGAAGTTAACGCGACCAAATACCATTAAAGGTGGCAAAAATACAAAAAATTAAATTAAAAGCTACAATTTTTATGACCCCTTAAATCAATAGCTAAAATATTCTAGTAACGACCTCTGTAATTAACTTATGTAAAATAGACTATTATTTGTTATTTCTATAAATTGATTGCTTTTTAAAGGATATCATTGTATGTAAAGTAGTGATTTGGGGGACCGTTATTTAAGTTATAAAAAAAAATTAAAATCGGTTATAATGGGTGATGTTCCCCATGGTATGTTATTTTTTTATGTATCTTATTTGTTAAAATCTGTACTCGTATTGATACTATCAAGCTTTAATGAAACATGGTTGAATTATCTAAAAAAATTCTGTAAAAATTAATTTTACAAAGAATTTTAGTTACGTATCCAATCGAATCCAACGGATATATATGTGCCATTTGATAAAGCAATTAGTCTATTTTGATATTATGACTGCAGAGTTTGCACCAAAGTGCACCTTTTTTCAAAATTTGCTGATTTTATCTTTGTTTTGTTTAATAAGAAGCTTAGAAAGTTAATATAAGCTCTCAGTGGTGCATAAAAATATCAAATAATTAAATAAAACACTCGAATTTATTAGATTTATGTAGGTACCAAATATTCCAGTTAAGTTAAAGCTAAAATTAAGCGTATCATCGAAATTCGTTGTCAAAAATTCCATATTCCATTTAAAATTTATAAGTTGATACGACGTGGCTAGAAACCAGTAACCGGAAATGAAATCGAGTTGTATGAAAAAAGTCTCAACCTAGGGTCAAACAAAATCTGCAAATTTCAAATTCATGCGACGAATGGTTTTTGATATATCATTTGACTAACCGTTATGGGACACCCTGTATAGTGGGACACCCAGTATTTTATTAATAAATATCAAGTAAAAGTAAAATATATTGTTATATAACTATTCTGTAGTCAATAAAAGGTCTAAATAAATTTTACCATCTTTTACCCACTGTGCGACGGTTAAAACACGAATGTCTTTCAAGACTTTGGAGCCAAACCTACGAAACAAAGAAATTAAATATAACTCGACTACAGAAGAAGTACTGGTAAGGATCGCAACATATTCACCCGGATCGAAGCATTCTCAACGGTTTATCGAGAAGTTATATTGGATCATCTATCTACGACAGTTTATCGTGGAGAAAATTGACTCTACTCTGCTGGTATCCAGAACCAAAGGAATATTGGTTCAACGTGTATATCAATGTGGATATCGACAATCTTATTGCTGTAAGTCATTGAATTTTCTTTTATTTTTGTTGATTCATCATGCCTAAGCCTTATCCTAACGTTAAAAGTATTAAATTTGTGGAAAACGACGGTGTAACGCAAATGACTCCAATTATTTCTTCGAAAATAAAACTACAAATGTCTGCTTCAAATGTCCGAAATAGACTCCTTTATTTTTTCTATTTTAGTTGCTAGGAAAACTAATCCAATAGTTATAATTTCAACTTTCATATTTCACACGGCAATCTTGTATGAATTTACAAAATTAAGAAATTTACATTTTCACGGCAATCTTGTGTCCGGTACATACGCCCCCCATCGCAAAAAAAAAAATAAATTTTCCGAGCAACAATTAAAAAAAAAAAAAAAATTTTCCTTTTGAGGAGAAAAGTTTCCAGGAAACAATTTTAACTGTATCCTGAATACATAAAAACTCCCCAAAATACAATGCTAAATAATTACAATTCATGCAAATATTGAATTAAATATGAAAAAAAAAATATATATATGTACATATATAGAATTAAAGTATAGATATGCATGCTCCATGATTCGGATGTTTACTCTTTTTCCAGAAATTCTTCCAGAAAGTAGATATCCGAACCTGTACAAAACAAATAAACGGCAGAAAACAATCCCAACAAAATATGTACATTAAAATATTTACAGACTTATTTTATATATACAGATAAATATTTACAAGCTTTTATGTAATTAAACATTACATAAAATTAAATCATATATGCCGTTTTTAATCGATCGATCGATACATTATCCAATCTATTATTTATTTTAAGCTTAAAATATTTATCTCCCCTTTCAATTACTTCAAAGGGTCCCAAATAATTAGGAGCCAGTGAAGATTTAACTCTATCGTCCCTAATATATACAAATTTGGCAGACGATAGATTCGCATCTACGAAACTTTTATTTTTATAAAATTTCGTAAAAAATATTTTGTATTTTGAATGCTATTTGATAAAGCATTCGCAAAATCATATTGGCTCAATTTATTATCATTTGAGTTACAATATGATATTAATTGATATGGTAACCTTAATGGATTACCGTATAAAATTTGTGAAGTATAAGTAATTATAGTTGAAGCGTAACTATCCTTTAAAGGAATAGCTTCAACCCACCTTGAAAATCTACCAACGATTGATAGACTAAAGGTATAATCGTCGCAAATAAGTAGGGGTCAAAATTGGTAGAAGTCAAATTATATCCAGATGGATTGATGAAAATCTATCATCTGGTTCAATTATGGGTTTTAACTGTACCAAATCATGTCCAATAAATATGTTTTTCTAACATTTATCACATGATTCAATAACACGATCATTTTGGCACAGTAAAAAACTCCATATTAAATTTCTCTAGCCAGTGTTTGCCAACAGCATGGCTTAATGCACTTTCTTGCGTGCATTCCATACTTTAAATGGTATGAACAAATTTTCTGATGACTTTTTGAATTGAAAATTTTTTCAATTTTTCATAATTTCCCTTCGTATCTTTGTTACTATGGAAATTATGATTTTCATTTGATTTTTCAAATTTATTTTTAAATGACATTTATATTTTGTAAAATTTGATTAAATTTTTTAAGAAATCTAACATGTCATCAGCTGTTCCACCAAAATCGTCAACAGGTAGTTCATTTAATGCGCACAAAAAAGGCAAAACGTTTGCTGGCACGTTATTTAAAAATATTTGTTCTCATCATTTGAAATGTTTTTTTATTACAAATAATAAATTTCTACATCATTTTTATCGAACGGTGGCTTTTCATTTACAGAATCCGCCAATACCCGTTCTAATGTAGTTTAAAATTGAATATTTTGACTTGGCCGAGTCATTTTTGTTTTGCTTTGAAAACAAATATTTTCAAAAGCAAGCAATATATATAATAAATATAAAAAATAAGTGGTTAACGACTCACCAAAGCAAACGTCGGTTGGTCACCACTGTAATGCAAATGACTCCAATTATTTCTTCGAAAATAAAACTACAAATGTCTGCTTCAAATGTCCGAAATAGACTCCTTTATTTTTTCTATTTTAGTTGCTAGGAAAACTAATCCAATAGTTATAATTTCAACTTTCATATTTCACACGGCAATCTTGTATGAATTTACAAAATTAAGAAATTTACATTTTCACGGCAATCTTGTGTCCGGTACAACGGTTTATCGTTTGAAACAAGCAATACAAGTAACCCAGCGAGAGATAGTGACTTCGCTAATAATACTGAAACTAGTATTAACAATAATATTAAATCTAATAATTTAAGTGAAATTTTAATTATGGCTCAACCTAGATTAGTATCTATTGATCAATCAGCCAACGCAGTAGAAACTTTATTAAAGATTTTTCAAATCCCTGACATTATCAAAACAATTGTTCTTTATGATGGTAATAGGAATAACTTATTTAACTTTATCGACAGTGTTGATATGGCTGTCGGGTTACTATTTAGTTTAATAGATGATAACTTAAAAATCTATATAGTAACGAAATCAGAAAAAAAATAATAGGACAGCAAATGACGTATTAAATCAATACGGTAGAGTAAGAAACTGGGACAGCATCAAATAAATTTTAATAGGGCACTACACAGACGAAGGCGACAAAATAATATAGTTTAACTAGTGACTTATACTCACTAACTCAAGGGAACCAATTAGTTGAATTATTCTTTGGTAGGGTTAATGAAGAATTAGCACAACTCATAAATAACGTTTCGCTAATGAACACTGACGAGACAGTTAAGAAAATAAAAATTGAACATAACAATCATGCCGCGCTTGACTGTTTCCTCACCGGACTCAATAGAAACATAGGAAACATTGTTCGTGCCTTTCAACCTAAAACACTTGGAGCAGCATGGCAATGCGTACAACGGGAACTAAACGTTTACTACAAACGAACACAATACGGAAATACTAGACAACAATTTAAACCAACTAACGCACCATCAAAGCAAATAATTCGTTATGTACATACACCTACACAACCACAAATACCGTATACACCAAGGCAACACTTTAATACAAATATCCAACCAGTTCAAAATTTATTTGGAAATCATCCCCGGCTACAGTACGTACCTCAAAATCAAAGAAATTTTAATAATTTTAGTCAAAATCGAACTCAGCAAAGTTACCATACCGTACAACAAGATCCAATCCGTCCACAACAACAGACACAACCCAATAGATTTAACCCTGAACCTATGGACACGACATCTGGCAACACTAGAAGGGTTAATAATAACAATAATAATAATTTATTCAGACAAACGAAACCACCCAGAGTAATTTCAAAGGAATTATTCAATACTGAGAATAACTGTTACGACCAAGAATATTATCACGAACCGACCGAAACAGAAATAAGTAGAACCAATAAATCCATTAGAATATCAATTTAACGAAGAACCTAGAACAATAGAATTTGACCAAATTGACCTGAACAATTTAAACTATGACGAGGGTTTTCTACCTACAGCCTTGAATCTGCCGGATACAAATTTACAACATACAAAAACGGGACGTTACCATACATAATCATTAAAAACGGACCACACAAACTTAAATTTTTAATTGACACAGGCGCCGATAGTAATTTCATAGATCCCAAACACACAAATAACAAGTAACTAATACCAATTGACATTGACGTAAAAGCCGCTTCACAATCTCACAAAATTACCAATAAAATTAACACCCCTTACTTAAACGAATTAGGTAATAAAGAACTCTTAGAATTCTTAGTACTTAAATTCCATTATTATTTTGACGGAATCATAGGAAATCAAACGTTAAAACAACTAAGTGCGAAAATTAACTATCATAACCACACTATACAATTCGGGAACGTTATAAATAAATTATATTACAAACCATGTACCAATAGTATTTTCAATTGAATCACATGAACAACGGTTAACACAAATACCTACAACAACAACAACGAAAGGAGACATCATTGTCTCCACTGTTAAATTCAATCCAGAGGTACGTACGATTAATGGACTATATACGGCACACAATAGTAAAGCAAAAATCTTTGTAACAAATGAATCAAATAAAGAACAACACGTAATAATAACACAACCAAGTCCTCAGCGTAAGTGTAGAAAATTGTAACTAGGGTGAGCCCAGAGTGTGCCCGACACGGCTTAAGACATGTAGTCAGTCGGTGTCCGTTGCCGAACACACAGAAAATTGTTATAAATTGTTAGACATTGTTACTTGAATTGGACAGGTTGGTCTGTCCCATAATAGGTGTTTTGTAGTGGTGTGTGTTAAAGCGCACACTACTACAAAACACCAAACCAACAACATTGCAAACAGTGTGTACGTACAAACCATAGTGGGGAGATTTTACGTCACCCACTGGCGACAAGTGGAACAGTTTGATAGACATTTTAGTTTGGTCCCTTGAACACAACCAATCAATAGCGAATTAAACGCATTAACTACGTCACAAGAAGTAAGAACAGCACACTCGAATATCGAAAATTTAAATGAGGGCATACGCATATCAGAACAATCATTAAACAAATTCCTAATCAAATAGTACTGGTCTAAGGGAAAAGGTAACTACCGAATACTATTTCAAAACAAGGAAAAGGCTGACAATTGAAACAATAGATATACCCAATGAACAAAAATGCGTAAATTTATTAAAAGAATACTTTTCACCTACAAAATTAAAGGCTTTAATAACTGACGATCACACAATGAGAATTATTAGTAAAGTTTATGACGAATTTTTTTCCAAATATAAAATTACTAGCTGCGACCCGCGGTTTCACTCGCATAAAATTATCTTAATTATTGGTCAAATGATTAGATCAATTTTAAATTATATATTCGGAAATTCTGTACATCAATTATTTATAATGCCTGGCTGCGCTCGTCAAACGACTCTAAAGTAACAATCTTCATATTTCAATAGCATCGCTAATTTCCGCACCTTTATGTACCTAGATACCCGCATCTAGGTAGTTTTAGGAGTATTTCCATTTTAGGCCTCGCTTGGGGCACCAAGACCGTAGGGGACAATTTTAATATCACAATAAATTTGGGTCTTATTTGATGGCCTTGACGGACAATGCTGACCCCCAGGTTCATTCAAATTAATATTCTAAATTAACCATAGCCATATTTCCATAGCATATTTAATTTTGATAAAATATTGTCAAAATTCAACCGTTTAATTTCAGTACTATTAGATAGTGCTGGAGGTTAATTTTGAACTCACTTTACATTTAAATTAGATATTCTAAATTTCTTTATAAAATCAGTTTCTTATAGTGCTCCGCTCCGCTCGTCCAATGATCTTAAAATAGATATATTCATATTTATAGTGTACAGTGGAAACTCGATATTTCGTCACTCTGTAACTCATCATATTCTATAACAATTCGTCGTTCCTAAAAAAAAAAACGTACGTAATGTAGTTGTTTTTCTAATTAACTTTTGTTTAAATAGAAAAAAATTAAAGTGTGTCGTACCTAGTTGTAAAAATTCCATTAAACAAAGAAATACTCAAAATATAGGGATATCTTTCTTTAAATAAGTAAAAATATTTAATTAATATTTCTCTTTGTTTTTCATTTTCAGAAATATTCAATAATTCGTCTATTTCTGTAATTCGCCACCCCTCCGGTTCCGAGCATGATGAATTGTCGAGTTTCTACTGTATTTAATTTTCATGTCTGTAGCAAAAAATAAAATTTAAAATTTAAAAAATTAAATATTATTATATTTATTGATTATTTATTGATAGGGGTGGTTATGTTTTCGGGTTTGAATTTGGGTACTACTTTTCGGGTTGGTTGGGGTTTCGATCAGCAGAGCATTCTCCAGGTGTTACGGAGACGAGAGTGTGTGGCAGTGGAAGGTTATGGTCGCAGATCGTTTTCCCAAGACCACAAGATCCCCAAATAACCTGAAATTTTGCTTTCAACAACTAAAAGGGTGGTTTTTAAGTTAGAAATACGAGAATTCAAAATTACAATTTTATTACAATGAAAGGTGACTAGAAACAATTTTTGAATTACAATATTTGAAATCTTAAAAATTTACGACAATAAATTATTACAAGTTTTTGAGAATTTGCACGAATGTTTCTTTGCTATTTTTGAATGACTGATATACCAATTTTGAATAAATTTACATAATATGTTCTAAAATAGAATTTTCATCTTAGTCTTTGGTGTGGCCATACTTTTCAAACGAGACGTACAATATTTAAGTATATTGTGTGTACTATCTTTGGAAATGTATCACCACATCAATTGGTAAAAATATACAATTTGAAATTAAATATAAAATTAAAGTTTTGAATTTATGGAATGATTTTAAATATCATTGCGAAATACATTCCTTGAACATATGATAACAAATAATGAATACAAGATTTAAATTAATTTCGTTAATTTGAAATTTTATTATTGCACCAATTTTACGCTTTGGAATCATGACTAGAATGTAAAAACATGTATACGAGTTTTCATAAATCTCAAACTTTGTCAAATTTTAACTTAGTCTATATTTTTTTTTTTTTTATTTATTTATTTATTTTTTTTTTTACAAAATTACGATTGAAATTGAATTGAAATAATACTGAAAATTACTTTATAAGTTATATTTCGCAAATAAATTATATGATTTAAAAGATTATACCAGATATCGAAATATTCGTAAAGGTCACACGTGCTTTTCTAGATTTTTTAAACCGGAAATGATTATGTAAGTGAGAGAACATTGAATTATAAATAGAATATTTAAATATTTAAAAACTTACTTAATAATGAATTAAACAAATTTAAATTAACTTAACCTATACTGGCAGAACTGATGTTCGCCGCATCGACCTACGTGTCGGAAAATTAAATTTAGATTAACTTTAAACTATACTGGCTGAACTTTACGTTCGCCGCATCGATCTAAGTGTCGGGAAAACTAAATTTAGATTAACTTTAAACTATACTGGCTGAACTTTACGTTCGCCGCATCGACCTACATGTCGGAAACTAAATTTAGATTAATTTTAAACTATACTGGCTGAACTTATGTTCGCCGCATCGACCTACGTGTCGGAAACTAAATTTAGATTAATTTTAAACTATACTGGCTGAACTTATGTTCGCCGCATCGACCTACGTGTCGGAAACTAAATTTAGATTAACTTTAAACTATACTGGCTGAACTTTACGTTCGCCGTATCGACCTACGTGTCAGAAAACTAAATTTAGATTAACTTTAAACTATACTAGCTGAACTTTACGTTCGCCGCATCGACCTACATGTCGGAAAACTAAATTTAGATTAACCTTAAACTATACTGGCTGAACTTTACGTTCGCCGCATCGACCTACATGTCGGAAAAACTAAATTATAAACTTATCAATTTAAAACTAAAATATTCATATTTTTTAAACTATAAGCTATATATCTAAATTTTAGTCGTAGACTTTTTTGGCTAAATCCCCAGAAAATCTTTTGGAAATCTGGATGAATGCGAAAGTACAAACGACGTTAAATATTTAAATATAAATTAATTTTACATGTAACATTTAATTATTTTTTTTTTATATATATATCTAATATAAATTATCCTTTATTTTAGTTTAAATAAATTTCCAAAATATATTTATCTTAAATTAATTATACGATTTTTCAAATTTTAAATTTAACCTACACGCTACGTTTAATTATTTTCTAATCATTTAAATATAAATTATTTTTGACTACGTTTAAGTAAATTTCCAAATACATGTTATAATAAAATAATACTTATCTCAACAACGAGCAGTTTGTCATTTTCAACAATACACTTAAATAAATAATACTTAGATTAATTTTAAAATACACATATTTTTGTTTTTTTATTTTTGATGTGTGCGGCCCAAAGGCCACACGAGAAGAGCACTTCTCCCTAACTGTGTGTCTTTTTAATTAGTATCAGTTATTTATTTAGTTATGTAATTTGTTTTGTTAATTATTTTTTTGAAAAATAAATGTTTAATTAAATAATGAACGCACTTGATATAAATTTAAATTTCAGATTTCTGCAAACGTGTAATTAGTTTTTACATTGTGCCTAGATATTAATTTGAAACTATAACACTAGATGTCGTTAATATATATATATATATATATATATATATATATATATATATATATATATATATATATATATAATTGATTTTTATTGAATTCTATGATTTGATATATTGGACTGATATTTACTTCAAACATAAATGTTAGATGTCAGTATTTTGACATTTTTACAAATCGATTAATTATTAATTAGATTAAAGTTTTATTATCGATTTCCAAAGTAAATGAAATAAATAACGTGTTGAATTGATTCATCACATGTAGCAATAATTATTGCTACATGTCTTGAGACCTTTCCGTAGATACCCATATTGATAACTTTAAAGCATTTGAATTTCGAACCTTTTTTGAAGTCCGAATGTTTTGGAGAATATTTCTGAACCTGCATTAATTCGTCCAGCCATTAATTTATTGCGTTTTGTATTACTTCAGAATCCTAGGCAATAATTTTAATCTCACTTAATTTTTTTCAAAATATCAATATTGTTTAAGTAAAATTTAGTTAAGATTCGCCGTCTTTTTTAGACCATTTTTGGGTCCCCAGCACCCTAGGGGTCACTTAAACTTCACATTCGTTTATTTCATAACCTTAGTAATGTTTGAGCAAAATTTGGTCAAGATCCATCCATTCTAAAGAGCTTTCAGTTTTAGGATCTCAATACTATTTTTGCAAAATCTGGTAGAGATTCGTCCAGCTGTTTACTTTAGAATAGTCTATATTAGAACATAGGGTATCACGTATCCATCAGTGAACCTATTTTTGAAAGTTGCTCTGCTCGTCAAACAACTTCAGCGTAGCCGTATTCTTATTTCAGAAATATAGGTACCTAATTTTAACATCTTATGACTTTTCTGAAGACAACCATACTTAATTAGATTTTTAGGAGTGGAGTACTTTTGGTCATTTAGTTTTGCGTAATTTTTATTGCTTTAGACTCCTGGGGATCAATTTTAAACTGACTTTTATTTATCGGAGATTTTAAAAGTGTAACATTTAGTCAAAATTCATCAAACCATTTATTTGAATTTTTTAAAAATAGTATTTAGTATAGTAAATAAGTAATTTCATAGTAGTCATAGGTAAAAATATTATTGGTGGTATCTATAGAAATATTTACTAATACTTAAAAATTACAAAAATTATTTTTTTCCAAATACTTAGCAACAATTTAAAATTTGTATGATTTTTTTATAAATCGCCCATAAATTGTTGCAAATTGTAATAAAAATTGATATTTTACGGTTTTTCGTAAATTTTGACGGTTAGACAAAAAATTTTTGAAAACTCTTTCTTAGCGAGCACCTACGACCCAATAGGCACCTACATGCCAAATTTCAAGCTTGTAGGTATTGTAGTTCTGAACTTTTTGTGATAGGTGAGTGTATATGAGTGGTATTTCGCAATTATATAATAGATTAGATGCACAAAACTACTAACTGATATTCAGGATGTTGACGAACAAACCAAACTAATAAAAGATTACCACGAAGTATCAATACACCGCCGAATCGAGGAAACGTTGCGACATCTTAAACGTAATTACTACTTTGACAATATGAAATCAAAAATTACGACTTATATTAATACATGTGACACTTGTTTAAAATTCAAATGCGAACGACACCTATTACGACTCAAACAGGAACAGACTGAACAAGCAGCCAGACCATTTGAAATACTTCACATAGATATTTTATATATAGAAAAAACAAACATACTCACGATACTCGATAAATTTATTAGATACTTTAGTAGAGACGAAATTTAGTAGGTATTAAAAACTTACATTGCTAGGAATGGTATACCTAAAAATATTATACACGATAACAGACTAGAATTCTCAAATATAGATGTACGTTATTTTCTAAAATTATACGGAATAGAACATCACATTACCTCAACACGAAACTCGACTGGTAACTCACCCGTTCAACAGTTACATAATACAATTCTAGAAATTTTACTTATATTAAAATAAAAACGAAAAGGCCCAATAAATGAACTACTAGACTTAGTAATGATAACCTATAACAATTCAATCCATATAACGACCCAATTAACACCATTTCAAATAGTTAAAGGAATACGCGACACAACAATATTACAACCACACAGAGATGCGTTAACCGAATTTGCAAAACGGCAGCAAGCTGAATTTAAATTAATAAAGTAGATAGAGATAATCAAGAGAGAATAGATCCCCCACAATTAAATGTAGGAGATACAGTATATGTTAGGAACGTTCAGAGAAACACTAAATTATTAGCCCAATATAACGCACGGAAAGTAACAGAAAATAGCGGACTAACATTCAAGACTAAAAACTACAAATACCATAAAGCAAAAGCTAAACCTAAACGAAAATAATATTGTTTCAGGTTTCTTACAAACACGACCGCATAACGTATAGAATACCATGACTTAATCCCACACAGTAGGACTAATCGCATTAAACTTAGGACCGACCAAAATTATATCACATTTCAACAATTTAATACATATTATAAATATAACTAATATTATGATAACATTAGATCATTTAAAAGAAAATATTTTTAATGCCGATCTTAATGCCACATTGTATTATAATGTTAGAAATTAAAAAAAATTTATACTATAGAATAGAACAAAACGTAGAAGATCTAGAACCTAAAGTAATTAGACATAAACGAGGATTAATAAATGGATTAGGATCAATAATTAAAACAATATCAGGAAACATGGACAATGAAGATGCTAGGGAAATAAATCAACAGATAGAAACCCTAAGGAAAAACGAAATACTTATGACTGATAGAATTAATCAACAACATCAACTAAATGCACAAATGATAGATAGATTTAATAATATTACGAATTTCATAAATACGGAACAGGTGGAATTAAAAATTTTACTAAATGCCATGAAAACTTATCTACATATCGAACAACAATTGTTTCAGTCTCAATATTATTTTTCTGTACAGTCACAATTACAATATTTAAACTAACATATTAACGACATAATATTATTATCTATTGAATTAGCGAAACTTAACGTGATATCAAAACACATTTTAACTAGAGATGAATTAACAGTTGTATATAACCAAATAAAAAATACAATTAATGTTATTAGCGATGAACATCTTTATGAGTTACTTGATTTAAAAACTTATAGTATAGTCATTCGGTTCAAATAAAAAAGGTTACCTGGAAAGTTTTCCGGGAGTTTTGAAAATGGGTGATTTTATAGATTTTAAGGTGCTCTATTCGAATTTCCATTTTGCCACCTCGTATCTTTGCCGCTCGCGCCGCCATATTGGAAAAATGGCGTCGAAAATCAGTTTTTTGACGATATCTCTTTTCCGAGTCGTTTTACGAGGAAAATATCTATATAAAAAATTAAACTAGAGAAAATTTCCTACAATTTATATCTTAACAATTTTTTTCGTAAGATCAATAGTTTCGGCGTACGAGCGCCGCAAAGTGTTAATTAATACGCGTTTTCGCGGAATAACTCGTTTCCATAGCACCTTGAGGTATAATGAGCGTAACTATTAGGCTGGTCGTCCATTGGTTGCGGGCAACTGCGATATTTGATTCAGACGATTACGCACGTTTGTCGTTCGTCCGAAATAATATGTCTACTGTCCGTCTACTAGCTCAATATTCGTCAGTATTTTTCTTTTTAATTTTTTTTCGCAAGGTATAGATGATATAAAAATACGTAAAAAACAATTTGTGGCACGTAGTATGCAAAGATACACAGTTATAATTGTAATTTAGCTTCAGTTTCATTTCAATAAAAATAAAAATTTCATGAAACGAACTTCTTCGCGCAAGAAAATCCAAAAAAAATTGGTTTTGTTCGCACGTTGTAATAATACCTACGGAAACGGACGAACGAGACGCTTTCAATAGACGAGGATGTATAGCTTCACAGCTGTTTGGATCGTTCGTCCGTTTTCACGCGTATTCGCCCGAATTAAATATACGTTTCTGCATCCAAAGAACGGCCAGCCTTATTCATCTACGCTAACATATATTTTTCTTATATTTACGAAATATATACTATGAGTTGTAGGTATAAGGTTACTAGAATGGTAACCTTGGTAGGTACTATTGAAGACGATGAACCTGTCACACCTGGCTCGTTAAGAAAATTTAAACGAAGAAGATTACGCTAAATTTCCGAACTATACATGACAAGGGGATTAGGCCTACTGGGCAAACCACATTAAAAAACGCGTAGCTTACTCTACCTCAAGGTGGTGTGTAAAACGAGTAACTCCGCAAAAACGCGTATTTAGTAACACTTTGCGGCGCTCGTACGCTGAAACTATTGATTTTACGAAAAAAATTGTTAAGACATAAATTGTAGGAAATTTTCTCTAGTTTAATTTTGTGTATAGATATTTTCCTCGTAAAATGACTCGCAAAGGAGATTTCGTCAAAAAATTACTTTTCGACGCCATTTTTGCAATATGGCGGCGCGAGCGGCAAAGATACGAGGCGGCAAAATGGAAATTCGAAAAGAGCACCTCAAAATCTACAAAAACCACCCATTTTAAAAGCTCCCGGAAAACTTTCCAGATAAAACTACCAGATGACTCTACTATTACTACAATGGGAGTAATATAATATTTACAGTATTAATACCACAATTTACTAATAATACTTTTAAAACTATCAAAATTCGACCTCTCCCAGAAAACCATCAAACCACCAACCAATATTAAGCTATATACTAAAACACGTAAGCGTTAGCGTTAAAACGATAAGAAGAAGGCTTGCAGAGCGTAATTTGACTTGATTCCGGCCAGCTTGAGTTCCAGCGTTGAGCACAGAGCACCGAAGAGCCAGACTTAAATTCGTCCAACAGTATCGAAACTGGACGATGGAGCAATGGAAGAGCGTTCTCTTCTCTGATGAGTCGAGAGTAGCTCTAAGAGGTCCGATGGATGTCAACGCGTGCACCGACGCGCCGGTGAAAGGTTTGCACAGTGTGCTCTTATCGAAACCATGGGTTATCAAGGTGGCTCGATAATGGTATGGGGAGACATTTCTTATGAGGCTCGTACAGAGTTGGTTGTGTTTGACGGATGCAGCGTAAATGCTCAGAGGTACGTAGAAGAGGTCTTAGAAACTCATGTCATCCCATTTACCACAGTTATTGGAGATGATTTTCTTTTAATGCACGACAATGCTCGTGCACGCGTCGCTAGAGTGGTTACGGAGTACCTTAATGCCGTGGGTATAGCGCGACTATCATGGCAAACTCGCAATCCGGATCTAAACCCAATCGAACACGTTTGGGACAATCTCAAGAGGCGGGTACGAGGTCGGGTTGCGGCTCCTTTTTCCATTAATGAGCTGAAGATTTCTGTAGTTGAGAAGTGGGAGAATATACCATGGTCAGACATTCTACACATAATGGATGGTCTTCCAAATCGACTGGAGGAAGTCATAGGAGCCAGTGGAAGCAATACCCGATATTAAAAATTAGGTTTTTAATCTCAACAATGAGTTTAAGATTGTTTATCATAACCTTTGTTTTTGTTTATTAATCGATAAACAGTTCGATAAATAGTGGAAGCGCTGTTTATAGTGATCTTACCGTGACTCATACTATAATATTTCTGGTGGGAGCGCTGGGGAGGTTAAAGAGACTTTGGTACTTTCCTACTCAGTTACATAATAAAATCCATAAAATTCAACAAACCATGGAAGCGTTTTATATAACGTTTTTAACGTTATTCACTGTTCTCACATAATGTAAAACATTTTAGGAAATTTTTCTTAAAATGTTTATTCCATTAAATTTTTATTACGATTTTTGAAAAACACCGAATTTACAGCCAATTTTCTACCTGCCAATAATAAAACTTACCCAAAACATTTCTTTTTACCCATGGGACGGCTAGGTTTACATAAATCTTGTCGCCCTTTTTGTGTTTCATGTTTTCTTGAAAGCTGATAGAATACCTAATTTTTTTATTGATAAACCTAAATAACACCTAAAATAGATACTGTTTATTTTTCCTGTAGATAAAGGCAAACAGTTATGGTTAATTTCACTTAAATTTAACCATGATTCATCACTTATGAATTTAAATAATTACTGTTTTCTTGCCTTAATCTCTATCATTAATGCACTAACGTAAATTTTAAATTTGCAGTTTGTTTTTAGAAAAGAATAGAAGATTGATTTGCTTCGAATATAAGAATTATTTAATCTTTTAATGATGACTAGTGATCAGTTGTATTTGAAACTGGGTATAAATTTATACAATTCGACTGATTGGTCCAAGTTACACTTGATATTATTACCACAGACCAATGAACATCATATTATATATTTTAGTCGAATTTTTCCTTGAAAAAATTAGACTTATACAGGCCATACGCAGGGATGGAAAAAAAATTTTTAAATTTATAAAACAAACAGTTCAAAATGTTTTAAACATGTGTTCCTATGTTTAAAATCATGTTTTTATTAGTTTAAATTAAACATATGTTTTAAACATTTTAAACTTGTTTTAAACAGGTTTAATTCCTTTAATTGAACTATAAGGAAAAACTTTTTGTCTCGAAATGCCTGACTTTTTGCTGTCAGTCACTGGCATAAAATAATTACATAATTATGTACTATTAACTTATAATAGGTTGCATTAAATGGAAAAATTTGAATATTTTTTTTCTTATAAAATTTATAAAACCATTTGTTGTTTATGCGTGTTGAATACTGTGTACAACAAAGACGTTGCTGAGAAATTTTATAAAATTTGATACATACTAAAATAAAAGAGCTTAAATTACGATACAAAGAAGTTCAAAATCTTATTATTAGTTGAACTGGTAAATAAAATACGATAATTAAATACAAGTCAGTGCTTTAGAATGGCGGCTATCACTAAAGTCACAAATCGACCCCAAAACATTTGATTTGGTAACACAGTTGCGTTGGACTGTAGCTTTAGTAGAAAGAGCTGCAATGCTAGTCGCTGTTCAGGATTTAAACAGAAATACTTAACATAAATTAGTATTTAACATAAATATATACCTATATTTTTTTTATACGTGCAGACGTGCTTATGTTTACATAAATCAGTGGCTGTAGTGATAACTACCATTTTAAGATTTTTACAATATTTCGTATAACCGATTATTTTCGAAAAGAAGTACATATTAGGGTTATGTTAACATAGTGAAACAAATAAACAGTGACAATAAAGACAAATATGTGTGTACTTTGTTACACAAAAAACCAACATAAATATAAATAAATGCATACTTTAATAAATTTAGTTTAACCTAATTAAAAATTTAATTTTGTTTTTATTATTTTATTATTGATGCATATTGGATTAGGACTGCCTAATTTTTAATTACTATAGATGTAATTAGGCTATTTTTTTTATTTCAATACATTTTATTTGCAACTTATCCGAAAGAATTTAATTAAAATTTGTTCAGAACACTGTTTAATATGTAATGTTTTTTATTTGTTTTAAACATAGTTTAAAACATCGTTTAAAACACTTTAATTTCAAACATGTTTTATTTAGATTGTGTTTTAAACAGTGTTTAAAACATGCGATTTAAAACACTTTGTTTTAAACATGCCAACCCTGCCCATACGATAAGAACAGGACGAGGCGAGAGTAGGGGCGTTATCCGTTTTCGGACCCGTAGAACACGATTCTGAAGAAAAAAAGTGTCTGATATCTATAATATATAAAGCGTGAGTTTTGCGAGAGTTGCCATTCGATTTATTCCTAAATATGCATCTAATCGAAAAAAAGTTTATTAAAGTTAATATAAAAGGAAAAATTGCTCCAAACTTCTAGGGAATACGGTTTTTTTGGGATAGAAAAAATTTTTTTTTCAAATGGAAACATATGTTGAGATGTTTCTTAAAAGTTAATTTATTACTTCAAATTACCAATTATGCTAAAATTTTCATTATTTTATTTCAGATTTTTGAGAAATTGCATTTTTAAACTTTGATTTTCAAAACCAGTCGTAAAGTTTGTGGAAACGAACGCAAAAAATACGATTTATTTTCAATTTATACTAAAAAAACACAAAATAAGTTGTAATGGTATCTTCACATTAATCTTTTAAAGTAAAAGAAAACTTATTAATTAAATACATTTTATATTAAAATAATTTGTAGTTATTCCTCAAATAGTCAACTTACTATTCAATAAACAGCCCATTAAATTAGAACTGTGTTTGTAATATTTAGTATTACACCATGTTAAAGACGCCAAAATTTAGTACGTGTGAGAATGTCATTATTAAAAACCTTTCTGAAACTGAATTATAGATGGCATATCTGGACAGGATAGGATGAAATTCATACCAACAGCTATCATATTATTTTTAAATTATTAAATTTTTAAGCCTTTTTTTAAAAAAAAGAAAAAAATTGTCCAAAAAAATTTTTTAATATAAAAATTTTCGAAATTGCGACATGTATTTTACCAATACGTCTGAAAGGAATGTATTTTAAACATATTCATAAGCTTAATTTATTTTCCAGTAAGAATCAATAAAAATTTGTAAAATTCATTTTATGGAATGGTTACTTTAAAATTAAAGCATTTACATTTAAAGGCAAGAGAAAAAGCTACAGAGAAAGCTCGAAAAGCTATAAAGAAAGTTGGAAAAGCTCAAAAAAAATTAATAAAGAATTTAATAAAGTTCTTAATAAAATTCAAATGGTATGGTAGAACGTACTATACAAAATGTGAGAGCTATGCTTGAAAAATCAGGAAATGGTATTTTCTTAGTAATAATAAATTACAATAATGCGCCCAAGCTAAATAATCAATCTCCATCAGAATTATTGACTGGTAGACGTCAAAGAACAATAATTGTACCAATTCATAAAAAATTACTTGTGCCTAAATTTCCGTATAAGGTTGCAATAGGAATGGAAAAACGCAACAAGTTGATACAAAAAGAATATCATGATCGAAATTCAAAAAATTTGCCTGAATTTAAAACTGGTCAACCTACACTTTTACAAAAGGGATTAAGAAGGTGGGTTCCTGCAATGGTCACAAGTGTTGAGCAGCAATGATTATTTGGTGACTGCTGATGATGGCTCGACTTACAGACGTGATCGTGTTTATCTGAAACCTTACCTGAAACCTTAGGTCATGTGTCCGAGGTCTAGTTCGGGACAGCGATGCGACCCAGATCTGTCGAACTTGGAAAAAGGGAAAGACTAAACTGTCGTAATCCGTACAGATAGTGAGGATTCCTTCGATAATGTGGATAATGATAATGACGTTGGAAATGACAACGTGCATGTAGAGTCTGCTGCAGGTGACGTGAGTGATTTAATAAATTTCCACATGAATGAAGAAATTCCTAATAATGACAATGACAACGTGCATGTAGAGTCTGCTGCAGGTGATGTGAATGATTTAAAAAATCTCCAACGCTCCACAAGAGTTCGCAAGCCTGTAATGTCGTATAGCACATCCAACTAAACATTATTAGTTTCCCAAAAGAAGGGCGTGTAACATATATATGAATGCATAGTGTGCGTGGTATATATTTTTATAATAAAAGAATATCATTGTTTTAAAACAGATTAGTCTGATGTCTTCTTGTAAAGTACTATCATGTAATTTTGATAATAAAATTAATTTAAAAGAAAACTTAAAAAGACCATACAATTATTACAGTAAATAATCATTTTCCTAATCTTATGTACTTTTGCAGTAAGAATTCAAACAATTTTTCAAAGCCAACAAAAATTTGCACAGCGCATTTCATCCGATGTGTAAAATTGAAGTATTTAGTTCAACTTTCGTCAACTTCAATAGAAAATATAGTATCAAAGTATCAAAATTTGCTGTCCGTGGACACTAATAAAAATTAGTTGATTACTGACGATGAAGAGAAAAAACATTCCCATTTGAAACGAAATTTACTCATGTAAATAATGGTTCTATAGTGTACATTTACAGTGTAATGAGCTTACTCTCGAAAAAAAGAACCCGATGAAAAGTTTTGATTACCAAAGGCTTTCCGAGCATTCAAACAGTCATTATTATAAAAAAAAATTATTCTGTATTTTAAAAGGCAAAAATGGTTTCTGTAATTCAAACAAATGTTGTAATGAAACAGGTTTTAGTAAAAATAATAAAGTTTATTTAAAAAAAATAATAAAGTTTTTATCAAAAATATTTTATCTTTAATTGACTCTTATAGCTGAGCGTCCACTAGGTCGGAAACGCGGCGCGATTCTTACATCAGTAAGTTCTCCGGGGCGGTACCGCGCTTGCTCTGTCGACCTAGTGGACGAACCTGCATTTATTCGGATGTATCTATCTCCGAAAACGGAACTGCGCCGCGCCGCATTTTCGACCTAGTGGACGTACAGTGGACGTCATCATTGCCAACGTTGTCACTGGCGACTCCTTCATTCACGTTGTCATTTTCAACAACGATATCATTGCAATCCCAACTATTTGTATGAATTACATTTAAATTGTTGCCTTTTTCCAGGTTCAGCAGATCTGGTTTACATTGCTGTTTTGAGCTAGATTTTGTATACGTGACCTGAGGTTTTAGATAAACACGATTATGTTTTTAGGTCGAGTTAGGGGCTGTCCATTAATCACGTGAGGCTTGAAAAGGGGGGGAGGGGTCCATAAAAAATCACGAAATATCACAAGGCGGGGGGGGGGGGGTAAAATAATATATCACGTGTATTTATTTTTTCGGCAAGTGCGCGATACTCAACCGAAAAGCGGCGTTACATGTATTTATTTTTTCGTCAAACGCGTACAAAATCGAAAACGGCTTGTAGTGTGATCTTGATTCGCCGTTGTCAGGCAACGAACGAAGTGAAGTTCCCGCGAGCCGCGACAACCGTCCGCCAGACTCAGCTTGTCAGTGTCAGTTATTCTGTTGTTCTAACACTGAATACACATGCGTAAATTGTTTAATCTCGTACGTTTTGAATTCAAACATGTCTAAACTAGGTGATCTGTATAAAGACCTATTTGCAGAGTATAAGAAAGGTAAAAAACCTTGTGTGGCTCAAAAAGAATTTAATGAATTGTGGGCTAATGCGAAACAAAAATATACTACAAAAGTGGCTTGATGAAACCGATGTTGATCTTCAACAAAGCACTGTGCCAACAACTGATTTGCAAGATGCTTATCCAGTTATTGGTGTTGAAGAAAGTCTTGCTAATCCGTGGTCCGAAAATACTGTACATTAAGTAATGTTCATGTATTAGTACAAAAAAGTTTTTCGCATTTCTATTATTTTTATGTCAATCAAAAAAAAAAAAAATTGCAACCTTTCTGTCTACCTCTGAACGTTATTATAGTAGTGTTTAATTTTCTATAATAAAATTAGATGATACTTATACCAGTATTTTATAAATATTAAAAAAAAATTAGATTCTTTGCAGGTACGAAAAAATACACGTGATATAGGGGGGAGGGGGGGTAGCCTTAAACCTCACCATGTATCACCAAGGGGGAGGGGGGGGTTAAAAAATGCAAAAAAAACATCACGTGATTAATGGACGGCCCCTTATCTTCAATAGTCACAAAATAATCATTGTTGTTTAAAACTTTTCTGACTGTTGCAGGAACCCACTTTCTTAACTTTTTTATAAAGTATAGAAAGCAAAGCATCCATAACTCAATGACGAATCAAGAGATAGTACTATTTGAATACCTTGCTTAAAATTGTGAACACCGAAGTACTTTTATCGCTGCATAACCTGACAATAATTCATATCACACTGGCCTAAAAAATAATATTTTTTAAAATTAAAACCATTAATATTTTTAAATAACGAACCCAAAATTAAAATTACGCAAACCAAGGTAATTTTTTTTCGAAAGTAAATATTCAAAAAATAGAAATATGTTTCTGCATGTCAGATAAGGTCATTCAAATCAGTTAAAAATTTCTGTTTTACCTACCTGGAAATACGAGTTTTACGAACTGTTAGCTAGATAGCCATCTATATAGCATATACAATTACCGCTTAGCTACTTTCCGTAATTATGAGGCTTGTTTGAACTAGGTGCTCTTAAGCCCACCAAAATTCACCTAAATAAATCACTTTTAAGCGCGAAAGTTGTAAAATTTGAAAAAAAAAAACTTAAGATAAAAATTTTTATTTTTTTGTTGCTGTTGCTTTATTGAATAATTTTTATCAACAAATAAATATACTATTTCATTTAAAAAAAGGTAAGTTTATATCATATCTCGAAAACCACAAAGAACTATAAAGTTCCGAAGTATATCAATCAATGTTCCCCGCCAGTGGTAATCAAAATGGTAACCCTCAGAAAACTTACCTATATATATATATATATATATATATATATATATATATATATATATATATATATATATATATATATATATATATATATGTATATATATAGGGTGAACCGTAACGATGGCCCCAAATTACACCAATTAGTAATACATAATAAACTGAACAGAAAACCTTAATACTACTTTTTGCTAGAACGTACGGTTTCCGGTTTCGAAGAAAATAACTTTTAAAAAAATTTTGAGAACCACTAGTTGCCTATCTACCTTTACCTACTTAGCTTGCTCTATTAAATTTTGAAAATCTTCAACAACACTAAATGCATAAACTAAATACATATCGGCTAATTCACGAACAGGGTAATTGGCCATTTCCCTTTCTAACCAAAACTTAAAACCACAACTAACACAATAGCCCACACTAAACGCTAAATTTAACTAATTACTCAGTATAAGCGGAGAAATTGCAATATGCTATGTTATGTGATATTTTCTTTTCTGTTTAAAAAATATGCCAGATCATACAAATGTCAATATTAACACGGTTAAAATTACTATATTTTACATCAAAATATCAACACAATCACCCCCTAGTTAATTACCCCTAGACTTGATGCTAGAAAATTGAGAAAAAACAGGTCATATAGATTTTTTTAATTTAGATTTTATTTGTAATGATTGACTTACGAAATTCAAAAGGACATTTTAAAAATGTGTGTATTCGCTATATACTTTTACCTGGAGGGAATCCAGCACCTCAAAATCGGATCCAGCGCTCAAGATGGACAGAACATATCAGTTTATCAGGACGGCATTTGTACATAATTTTAATATTTTCTTTAAGAAATAGTATTTTGTTCTAAATACTTGTTTGATTTTTTCAAGGCGAGTATTTATTACGACTTCTATTTACCAGCTTCTACAAAATAAAAAAAATCATTTGTAACACTACTATCAAACGTTATTTTATTTTAAAATTTTCAAAAAAAATATAAAAGTTACCTCTTATATGCTTTTTTTGGGTTAATTATTGAAAAATATTATATTTTCCGACATTTTTGAGGTAAAATGAGCAGATATGTGGTTTTTATTAAACAAATTTCAGCTTTTTAATACATTTTCGCCTTAAAATATTTAATATTTTCAAAAATGTATGATAGAATTTGTCAAAATTTAAAATTATTTGTTTTGTTGTCAAAAAAAAAAAAAAAAAAAAAAAAAAAAACATATGAACGTGCAAATTTATTTACGAGTAAAATGCTGTGTTTATACATAACAATTATAACAGTATTGTCATTTGGATAAAAAATTACGTAAAAATGTTATTGTTTGAATATGATTTAACGTAATTTTTATGCGATTGTAGCAAACTCTTATTAATATTAGTAAGGTGTAAATATAATCTAAATTCTGACCGTATCACATAAACCAAATTTTCTTGGTAATTTTCCTATAAAAAAATGGAATACATAGATTATAAAGATTTACTCAACTGAGAGAAATAGAATATAACTGAATCGCTAAATTGGATTAAAAAAATCATGACATGTCACTTATAAAGCCGTTTTTTTTTAATGTAGCATGTGTAATAAAAACTGCCTGTGAGTGCGAGTGTAATAAAAAATGATTTCTTCCAACATATTTTCTAACTTTTCTCAAAAATTAATTAATTTAGAGCAATGGTGTAAAAACATTCTTTTACGCATATTGCCTTTTATTTTGGCTTTGTGTAAAAAAAATTTGAAAAATTGCTTAATTCTGGAAAAAAACTCATTTTGTTGACAAGAAATGCCCGAAAAACCTACTTCTGGACATCCAACGTGTCTGGCTAACGAACTTAGCCAATCTAGTCTTCTTTACGCACATAAAATTTCAGAAACATTAAACGTTCGAGAGTTATCGCGGATATATATATATATATATATATATCCGCGCGATAACTCTCGAACGTTTAATGTTTCTGAAATTTTATGTGCGTAAAGAAGACTAGATTGGCTAAGTAAAAACATTCTTTTACGCATATTGCCTTTTATTTTGGCTTTGTGTAAAAAAAATTTGAAAAATTGCTTAATTCTGGAAAAAAACTCATTTTGTTGACAAGAAATGCCCGAAAAACCTACTTCTGGACATCCAACGTGTCTGGCTAACGAACTTAGCCAATCTAGTCTTCTTTACGCACATAAAATTTCAGAAACATTAAACGTTCGAGAGTTATCGCGGATATATATATATATATATATATCCGCGCGATAACTCTCGAACGTTTAATGTTTCTGAAATTTTATGTGCGTAAAGAAGACTAGATTGGCTAAGTTCGTTAGCCAGACACGTTGGATGTCCAGAAGTAGGTTTTTCGGGCATTTCTTGTCAACAAAATGAGTTTTTTTCCAGAATTAAGAAATTTTTCAAATTTTTTTTACACAAAGCCAAAATAAAAGGCAATATGCGTAAAAGAATGTTTTTACACCATTGCTCTAAATTAATTAATTTTTGAGAAAAGTTAGAAAATATGTTGGAAGAAATCATTTTTTATTACACTCGCACTCACAGGCAGTTTTTATTACACATGCTACATTAAAAAAAAACGGCTTTATAAGTGACATGTCATGATTATGGATATATATATATATATATATATATATATATATATATATATATATATATATATATCCGCGCGATAACTCTCGAACGTTTAATGTTTCTGAAATTATATACTCCTCAAAACAAAATAAGAGCCACTTGAAAGTTTGTATTTTAAAATTGATTTATGTCGATCCACGTCAAAATAACTTTTCTAAATGAGTGTTGTTATGATATTAAGTGGTTGAGTAAATGATAACAGTTAGGTTTAAGTGATATTATTGTTGAGGGGAAGATTTAAACGTTTTTTTGTCTCGCACGGCGTCAAGTGGTTAGTTTTACTTATTTTTTTGAATTTGATTTTAAATCAGTTTGCGCTAGATTATTGATTGCTGAGGTTGTTTTTTGAAGTCTGGCGTGTTATTCAATCATTTAATTTTACAATGCCTAGAATTCGACACCATAAGGACGAAGCTACTGCTACCAGAGCCGTAACGATGATTGAGGGTGGTCAATCTCAACGTTCCGTGGCTCTGCAGTTGGATTGTTCACGAAGGGCTATTCAAAATGTTTGGAATCGGTATCAGCAGACCGGTAGTGTAACCCGGCGCCGTGGCTCAGGAAGAGTTCGTGCTACCACTGCCCGTGAAGACCATTACATTCGACTGTGTGCACGACGTGAGCCGACTGTTACCGCAGGTACTCTGCAAAATCGCTTACATCGATCTACTGGTACTGTTGTCAGTAATCAGACCATACGAAATCGTTTGCATGAAGACAAACAACGTTCAAGAAGACCAGTAATCCGTACCAAACTGACCGGAGCGCATCGTGCAAACCGTTTAAGATTTGCACGTGCACACCTTGAATGGGGCTTGGAGGAATGGCGTCACGTACTCTTCACGGCTGAGTGCAAGGGGAAGTTTTTTTAGTGATGATCGACGTGTAAGAGTGTGGAGAAGAAGTGGGGAAAGGTTTTCTGATCGTCACATTCATGAACGCGACAGATTTGCCGGTCCTAATGTCATGATCTGGGGTGGAATTAGTTTGCAAGGCAAAACTGAGCCTGTTTTTCTGAACGAGGGTACTGTAACGGCTCAAAGTTACATCGAACAGGTTATCAGAAAGCATGCCGAGGAGGCTTCAAGAATGTGTTTTAAAAAAGGGAGGGCATACTCGATATTAAATCACCGAAAAGTTGCATAATGTGTGCTTTTACTCAAAGCGTGAACGTTTGTTGATGACTGTAAAAATTACTATAAAAATGATAAAATCCTAAAAAAATGGAATTATGGATTAATTTTTTATTTAATCTTATTAAAATTAATTTTATTTAGTAAAAAATTGGTTCCTTAATTAAATGTAAGCATACCTTATACTGTAACTTATATAAAAATAAACTTATGCAGCAAAACATGAGTGGCCCTCATTTTGTTTTGAGTAGTATATATATATATATATATATATATATATATATATATATATATATATATATATATATATATATATATATATATATATATATATATATATATATATATATATATATATATATATATATATATATATATATATATATATATAATATATATATTATATATTATATATATATGTATTATTTATATACATTATATATATATATTATATATATACATATATATATATATATATGTGTGTGTGTGTGTGTGTGTGTGTGTGTGTGTGTGTGTGTGTCCAGCGGATAGTATGGTAACGTAATTTTCATATAGAGCAGTTTTTGAGGACATTTGTAGAATATGAGGACAGTCCACAAACTATTCTTCAATTTATTGTATAGTATGAGAACTTTCCGAAATTGTATATAAAGTAATTCGTATAAGAAACCACAGATGCCATTGTGAGTACTCTAAAATAAAATGTCCTCGAACTAACCCATATATGACACCGTGAAACCTAAAGAATTAGACCCCGACCATTGATTAAAAAAAGTTAGTGTAATAAAACTTTTCAAAAAATATGTGTGCTTAACACAGTGACGCTTGGTTAGCTGATACAATGTTGTGACAACTAATACATGAATTATAAAGTATAAAAAAAGTAGTGTAATTTCTTGCCGTGAATAATTCATGAGTCACGAAAAACTAAGGACCTCAAAATAAAATATCATTTTCTTTGAAATTATTATATTTAAAATATATTGACTGGGCATTTCGTCATTATCCTCAGTCATAAGGACTACTGTTTTTACAATTTTTAAATAACATTCAACTAGCCAATACGCAAGAGAACTGTCCTCAAACTATCATTAAATACATATAACGTATTACGAACAATTTATAAAAATAATTTTCAAAAGTCCCCGAACTAAACATGCCTATCTCATGATGTCCCCAAACTCTCTGATAGAATATCTCTTTGTTGTCCACAAAGAATTTTAATCACGATTATGAATATTCGTATCTTGTGTTGCGCAACATGTAGGGTAAAATGTTACAAAAATTAAAATATTATTATAAAGATTCAAAGTCATAGGGAATACTGTTTTTACAATTTTTAAATGACATTCAACTAGCGAATACTCATGGGAACTCTCCTCAAACTATCTTTAAATACATATAACTTATAGCGAACAATTTATAAAAATAATTTTCAAAAGTCCCCGAACTAAACATTGCCTATCTCATGGTGTCCCCAAACTCTATGTTATATATATCTTTGTCGTCCACCAAGAATTTTTATCAACATCATATAAGTATATTCACATCGTTCGATTTTCAATATGCAATATAAAATGCTACAAATAATTAACAATCATTATGAAGATTTAAAGTCATATGAAATACTGTTTTTATAGTTTTTAATTGCTATTAAACCAAGGTTGCTAAGTCTCCGGTTTGAGACCAGAGACTCCGGAAATCTTTAGGGTTTAGACAAAGAAAATTTGAATATATATATATATATATATATATATATATATATATATATATATATATATATATATATATATATATATATATATATATATATATATATATATATATAGTTATACTTTACATACCGTCAAGTGGAGTTACTTTAGTACACCGGGGTAACTTTGGACACCCTTCGATAAAAAGATGTTTCCTTTTATAAATATTAGAAGCAGAAAGTTTTTACATTTATCTATTATTACATATTACACATTATACTTGTAGCCAATATACTATACAGGTAATTTCATTTTTAAACATTCATATGTCTGTATCACTGGCTGTTTTAGTTTGATGGTTATGTGTATTCATAATTTTAACTGTGAAACTTTTATCAGTGCAACTGGTTGTATTCGCTTTTATAAAAAGGTAAGTACTTTAATAGGATCTATAAACAGTTGTTAAACATTAACTAAAGTTTCAAAATGATATATTTCCTTGTTTATTTCTTTTTTAAAAAAAAATTCCAAGATAACAAAATTGATCCTGAATGGGGTAACTTTCGCCAATCTTATAAACTGTGTTTTTTCTGTGCTATTATTGTAAAATAAATTATTAAACGATTCGAATTGTGTACTAATATCATTATTTTACTTTCAAGTTTCAACTGAGACTCAAATGACAGCGGAATCAAGTAGGTATTCCCAAAAATTACATATGAAAAGTTGGCGAAGAAAAAAACGCTTAAAAGAAGGATACTATCATTGTCTCTTATAAAAAACAATACTATTTTGGGTTGATTTACAAGATGCCTGATGAAGGTGAAGAAAGGCCAACTCTTGACTGCATGGAAAAAAAAATAAGTGCTGAGTTTGGCCTTAGAAAAAGGACAAACTTATTTACAAGTGGGAAAATATTGTTTCCAAAATAAATCCACCAAAACTCTTAAATTTCAGAGGACATTTCAAAGTTCCTGAACTGGATATTTTTTGCTTCGTTATAACTAGGTCTATTTAATTTAGTGAAGTATCACAGCAACTTTTAGTTTGATTCAAATTTTCCGACTGATAAATGTATATAGAATTTATACGATTGGTTTTAAATATATATTTTACTTCCGTTTATTAAATAAATTTTTTTCTATATTATTTTGTCTATTAACTGTGCCTTATGTCATAACTTATCATAAAGAAAGGTAACTTTGCTTTAAAGTACCTTTACTATGGATTTTAAACAATTAAAATAACAAGTGGCTAAAGTGACCCCAACCCCTGGGTAACTTTGGCCAAATATTTAAAAATATAAAAAAAATATACGCATTCTTCCAAAATTAAAAAAAATGGTAGCCATAGCACCAGAATTATACAAATATTGTTTTAAAATTTTTGTATAAAATATATCACAAGGAAATTTTGAAAATGTTTTATTTTGGGCCAAAGTAATGCCACTTGACGGTGCATCTCTGGATTTTCTGAAATTTTGTGTTAGCAACCCTATATTAAATCACCAAAGGGTATTAGAACTGTCCTTAAACTGTTATTGAAAATATATCCCGTTATTAGCATAAAGAATCGGTTCTACTGAGTTCATAATTAATATATCGATAATTTCACATTATTACAATTAATAACAATGAAGCCAGCGATTTGAATCGTACATCGGTCTGAACATCATAGTTACAATTTTATGTTGGGGAGGGTGGTAAAATATTAAAACCTCCAAAAAGCACAACTTAAGTACGAACCATATCAACATATCAAATCTCAACACTCTACGTTAATTCTGGGGGGCTGTGGGCGATCCGAAAACGCCAGTAATAAGCTACCGAACCCATTCTAAAAAATTTCTCACTGCTAGAGAACTAAATTATTTTAGATGGATACAACTATGCTGCACAAAATCCGTTCGGGTTCTTGGGTCCCCAAAAATACCAAAACTAATTACCCATCCGATTTTAAAAATTCTTTTACTCTTAGAAAGCTAAACTATTTTTTTCTTGTGCGATTTTTTTATGCGGTTTGTAAAAAGTGGCCATTAAAACGCATAATATGACTCAAAATCAAGAGATAATAAGAAACCTAAACATTTACTATAATAACTTTCCTTGATAAAAATACTTTTTAACGGCTTCTAAACATTTAATTAATACATTGCATAAGAACATAAGTTATTGGTTCATTTAATTTTTTTACAGATGTATTTTTCAAAATTTTCATAATATTACCTATAAAAATGAAATAAAATGTTCATACGTGTAAATTAAGGCTTTATCTTGTTTAAAAAAGCAACATCTATTAAAAATGTGAGGTTTTGAGCGTTCTGAGTTACGTATTTTCGATGAAAGTTTTTTTATGCGGTGGATCGGGACCGTATAAAAAAAGTTTCATCGAAAATACATAACTCAAAACGCCCAAAAACTCACAATTTTAATAGATGTTACTTTGAAACTTTTTTGATGCGGTCCCGATCCACGGCATAAAAAAGTTTTTTTTACAGTCTGAACCGAACTAACCTTGTTATAGCTATTTATGACTTTTTTGAATATATTTTTTTGTGCGTTTTTTATGCGGTCCTTATCCACCGTACAAAAAAATGGCCAGCTGTATTCTGTACACAAGACATTTATTTATTAGTATTACATCGTTTAAAAAAAAAAAAAAAACTTGGCTTAGTTTTGTATTGTATTTATGTATTTATCAATTTGAAATTGTCAATACATAAGGTAAATGACCCAAAATCAGACAGTGTCCTAAAATCGGACGTTTATATTATTTTAAAAAATTTAAAAAAATTCTGCTTTTAAAACGTTCGTTTTGTATATCAGAGATATCTATGAACATTAGGTAATACTACCTTTTGTATATTTCGATTTATTTTTAACAAATATTGTACTAAAATTAATGACCAATTAGCTATTTTGCGAAATATACAAAATAGTATTGATTTTTATAATAGCAAAACTTGGAAAAGTTCATTATTAACTAATATGTACGTGTAATAAATAAAGCAATTTTTCAATAAATTATACTTAAATGCATCTGTATCAATTTTTTCTTTCTTTTTATTTGAGCTAAAACGTTTATAGTCAAAATTATGGGCAGCTGTTGAATTTAAAAACACGAAAATAAGTTCAAAAAGGTATTAAATTTAGAGCTAAGTTCTTATGGTAGATGTCGAAATTATGTGCCATTGCAGTAGTCCAAAAATTTTTATTTTTTGTATTTTATCTTTCTATTTTTCTTAAGTGATAATTTATCTAAAGTAAAAATTTTGGTCTAGCTGTTAACAAAAGACTTTGAGTCTTTCTAACAAATTTTAAATTATTCTAGGGAAATATGTTTAGTTCTTCCTTAAAGTGTCGGAATTTGGGACATTTACCTTACTGTATATTTGCTTACACACACATACATACAATTTTTATTTATAATGGTATTGGTACTCTTATTTTGATGTGTGTCGCAGGTACATAAATTATTATTTAAATGTGTTTTGTTTCAGCTTGTTGGTATAACAGAACAAATTTGGCAACAGAATTTTACAATAATGATAATTAATGCCGAAGTTTGCAATTCTCTGTTAGAGTTTTCCGCTAAAGTTACCCAGTTATGAATAAAAATTCACTTTTTAATCTTCGTTGTGTACCAACAATTAAGAACAATGTTTTATTACAGTTAAAGGGAAGTTTTTATTTTGGTTTGTTTGAAAATTCAAGTATAATTTTTAATGTATTTTGTAATTAAATTAATACCTGTAATTAAAGTATTGCAACAATGTTTTATACTAATACCAGAGTTACGGTTCTTGCAATATTCATAACGTCCTGTGAAATAAAAACCTACAAAAATATTTCAAACATATTTTAACCAAAATTTATGAAAAATTGTGTTCGCTTTTTTTTGTACTATACAGTACATATCTATTCAAAAGTTAGCAGATGTTTACATATTGTCATAAAATAAAAAAAATTTATTTTTATTTTAAAAAAAAATGTTTATTATACAGGGTGCGAATAATTTTAGTTTGGTCAGAGGCGTATTCAGAGAAATTTATATTAAACGATGAGCTGGCGATGCGATTTTCTCAGATAGCGAATTCCGAAAAAATTTTTGCCTTCGAAAATTTTACACCGAGATAAACCAGCTCTCAAAAGGATGAAACTTATTTATTTTGCACCCTGTATATATACATATATATCTATATATCTACATATATATATATATATATATATATATATATATATATATATATATATATATATATATATATATACATATATATATATTATATATATAAATATATATATACATATATATATATATATATATATATATATATATATATATATATATATATATATATACAGGGTGTAAAGTAAATAACTCTCTTCCTTTTAACAGATGGTTTACCTCGGTGTATAATTGCCGAAGACATAAATTTTTTTTCGGAATTCGCTATCTGAAAAAATCGCATCCCAGCCAACTCATCGTTTAATATAAATTTCCCTGAATACGCCTCTGACCAAACTAAAATTATTCGCACCCTGTATAATAAAAATTTTTTTAAAAATAAACAAAAAAATTTTTTTTATTTTACTATAATATGTAAACATGTGTTCACTGTCGAACTTATAAGTACTATATTGTACACAGAAAAGCGAACAGTTTTTCATAAATTTTGCTTAATATAAGTTTATGAATTATTTTTTTAGTTTTTAAAATTTTTTAGTTTTTTATATCACAGTGCATTATGAATACTGCAAAAACCATAACTCTGATATCAATATTTGCATTGCACATTATTAATTTAGTAACAAATTACATTAAAAACTACACTTATAAATAAATTACCAAACAAATAAAAAGAGAACAGAACAGAACAATGAAAAAAATACACAAGAAAAATTTCCATGAGTTGTAATTTTTCAAAAATTAAAAACATTTTCTTTTAACTATCATAAAACATGAATTTCTAATTGTTGATACATTGGTACACAACTTCTTCACTACATATCTATAAAAACTAAATACCCGTTTTATGTATTGGTATGTACATATGTCAAATCTGTACAATGTGTTCCATATTCGATAGTTTTGCAGCTAAAGTACATAAGAGAAAAACAGAAATTAATAACAATGTTTGATAACGACTTATTTTTTCTTCTCTCAATTTTCTCACTAAGATCAAAAATTAATTTTTAAACGATTTTAAATATAATCTATTTCACTTAAATTTAAACATTAGTCATCACTTACGAGTTTGAGTAATTCCCGTTTTCTTAGCTTTATCTCTTTCATTGTTTCAAATGCGTAAATTTTAAATTTGCAGTTTGTTTTTAGAAAAGAATAGAAGATTGATTTGTTTCGAATATAAGAATTATTTAATTTTTTAACGACAACTCATGATCAATTGTATTTGAAAAGGGGTATAGTTAAAAGTTTGTCAAGAAAAACAGATGTGACGAAAGGCCAATTATATTACAAACAAAAATGTATTTCAATTATCTAAAAGAAAATTTTTTATTCATAATTGAGTAACTTTAGAGGAAAACTTTAACGGAAAATGCGAAAGTATCTGCATCAGTTATCATTATCGTAAAATTTTAAATGTCCACATGAAAGTCACCGCTATAAATTTTTTACCAAATTTATTCTTTTATTTCAGCAACACTTTGAAATACCAATTTACCTGCAACCCGACCTAAGCGAACTCAAGTTTCAGTAGACAAACAGACATCGCATACTTACAAACACACAGACATCCATATCATCTTCACACGCTTAGACAAAAATTTTTTAAATAAATAAACAACTATAGCATTGATAGCACACACATACAATCTCCATATTCATATACAACATTTATTAAAAGAGTTGTCCAAGTGCGTTTTATACACACATTAAGAAGGGCTTCTGAATTATTTGCATTTTTGTAGTTTCCGAATAAAATAGGTGGCATTATATTATTTTGTACAGTTTACTATGAAAATAAATAAATATATTCGACAATCACAATGTTATTTCTGTTTGTGTTATTTAAGGGTCAATTAAGTGGTAATTTGATTCCTTACAAATCACATAGACTTTGAAACACAATATTTCTGAAACGAGATGTAAAGAATAAAAGTTGTTAAAAGAACTTTAACTTTAAAAGATTTTTCTAATGATAATCTGCAAACAGTATACGTAGAATTATTTTTCAACATTTCTCTTAATAATTTTGATTTGAATTTTTGGAAATGTTAACAAATATCAGAATATACTTTAACGTAAAATTGACGGTTAGTTGAGATATCTATCTGTAGCATGTATTATATTTGCAAAATTTCGTGTTCCAAAGGCGTAGAATTTCTGAAAATGTTACAACCCAGTCACATTAAAAAATTACAACAGCTTCTAGAGTTCTTCGGAACCCTAAAAAAAAAGACTGAAATATGTAATACATATGTATGTGTGTGAGTGTTACTGTGTGTATGTCCATATACATATTGATATTATATTCTATTCTATGTATTTGCACATAATATGTACACAAAACTTATAGCCGGAGAGGCCACCGTATGCAAAACGTATGTATAAGATAGATGAACGATTTTTTGTAAGTATAGCGCTAAAGGGAGCTTTCTTTAGAATTACAAAATTTTGCCCGCATGATAAAAATATGATGTCAGTTCCGGTTATGGGTTTGTCATGTCATCAAATACATTGATAATATTTACACCAAAACGAAGGTTTCGAAGTCCAAAATAAAAAGATTGAGTGCTGCCAGGCCTTAGTAATTCGCAACAATGAGGCTGCTTTCACTGAAAAAAAAAACCTTTCAATGAAGGCAGCCATATTTTTACGAATTTTTAAGATCTGGCAGCTTTCATTTTTGTGTAAATATCATCAATGTATTTGATGACGTAACAAAACCATAACCGGAAGTGACGTCATATTTTTATCATGCAGGCAAAATTTAGGTCTGGGGTAGTACTACTTAGAGTCCCTATAATAAATAGAGTCGTGACATGTCATCCATTTTGTATCCAAAACAGAGCGGGAAGCTTCAAAATTAATTATCACATGTTTGAGTAAATATTTTTGAGTACATAATTATTGTTAATAAGTTATGAATTAATGAACAATTAAAAATTTTAATTTAATTATTCTTTCTAAGTTAAACTAAATGGTTTTTGTTAACATTTAATTTATTTCCAATGTATTTTACGAAAACATTGGATACAAAATGCCGGAACCAATCAGCGTTCAGCACACATGTCACGACTCTATTTATTATAGGGACTCTAGTACTACCTACAAAAAATACATAGGTATCTTATCATAGGTTTTGCATACGGCGGGCTCTTGGACCATTAGTTATTTTTTAAAAAAGATATTTTCAAGTTATTTATTAGGTACCTGTCATTTGGATATTTATACATATACTGTTCTGAAAATTTATTATTTATTAAAAACACTAGTAACCTATTTATACATATTTGTCACATGTGTACGACTGATATTATCATTTTATCAATAATAAAACAGTACATTTTTCACTTCGAAAATAACCATATTTTCAACAATAGAAGTACTGGATTTTCTTTAAATCAAAGTATTAAAATTAAAAGTATTTGTATGTGCATGAATAATAAACCGATTGTATATTTTAGAAATGTTTTAAATTTAATTGTTGTGTCATAATTCGAAAAAACTAAATTTTATAGTGAAAAAAATATTTTCATGTCACCAGTCCCATGATTAGAAAAGCGCCCTTAACCATTAAACCATCTTTATTCTGAGGGGTGTTTAGTTTTAATTTTGTTCTGAACTACGCCAATGTTAGAGGCAGCCCTGAATGTGTTAAATGTGTCAAAGAATTGGATTAAAGTTGACAGTCAGTGATTACTAAAATCGATTGCAGGTGTTTGTTAAATTTCCAAATAATTTAATGAGATTTGACGAAATCCATCTTTTTGAAATATGACGTAGATTGTTTCATTAAAAATCATGTTCAAATTTTTATGGACACTGCTGTATAGCTATTTTAAAAAGATTCCGTAAACAAGCAGGTAAAAATATTTTGTTGACAAAAAAATTTACGTTCCAAAAAGCAAAGGAAAAAAATGATAAGTAATCAGAGCCTGATTAAGTTTTTTTTTCTAGGGGCCATTTTTTAACACGTTTTTGACAATCGAAAATTTCTGAAATGAAACTTGATCGGTACAATTTAACTAGCAAAACTTAATTAGTAAATTGAGACCTTTCTCCCCTATTTTTTCGGAGAGTTATATATTTTACACCCTGTATACATGTATATATATATATATATATATATATATATATATATATATATATATATATATACGTGTGTATATGTGATGCACCAAAAGGCACCTAACCAAAATACACCAAAAGACACGTAAATGCATCAAAAGACATCAAAGGATACCAAAACGTACCAGACAACGGCAGAAGACAGTGATGAAAAAACATCTGCTATCGACATCGAAGCTATTGCGAGCGAAGGAGAAGCTGATGATAACGAGAATACAGTCGCCTGCGATGGTGATGAAAAAATTGCAGATAAAGGGTTATACTTACGATCCTATAGGAGACGTTAAAATAAACTCTCAACATTTTATGAGTTCCAAAGTAAAACAATAGTGTAACTTTTCCAACAGCTGTATACTCAAGTTAATTTTTAATAAAATATTTTAAAATTATGTGAGTGTTATTATTTCTTACATACCACAGTCCTTAAACAATTTTAGTAATTCGTTAAAAAAAGATCGTCGAAGTGATTATTCTTACAACGAACTATGTAATGTGTATTTTTTGAACTATTCAAATTGGTATTATTTAAATTTGTTTCGGAATTTCTTACATTTTGGGTACATACTACGATGAATATTGTTAGCTAGGATTGTTGTCTAATACTGGACATATTGCTTAAAACACACAAAATGTGTTTAAGAAATTCTAACATGAAAATAACGAATGGAGAGGGGTTTTATTACATCAGCCAGATGATACAGATATAATTAAAACGGTATATAACCACACAGTGATTGAAAAATTATCAAGCTGAGGTGTCTGAGATTCGAACCCAGGTACCTCGAATTATGTATCTGTATTATAAATATAAAGGGAACATTAGGAGTCATCATTTCTCCTTTAAGCAGAACACGCTCAACAAACATTATTTTTCTCTTCCTTTTACCGGACAGCACTCTGAAAATATTAAAAAAATCTTGAAACCTTTTAGTCTCCACCCAACTTTTCAATATTCCACAAACCTAAAAAATTTTTATTCAAATTTAAAACCCTCAACCTCCACAAGCAACCGTCAAAATGTGGTTTATATGATCCGTTGTCGGGATTGTGATGCGGCCTATGTGGGTAACACCAAACAAAAACTATCGCACAGACTTGATCAGCATCGTCGGAATGTCCAACGTGGCGACACTAGCTCCGGCCTAGCACAACATTCATGGCTCAACAACCATCGCTTTGATTTTGAAAACCCCACAGTAATACAAACAGAAGCACATTCTAGAAAAAGATTATTTCTAGAACATTGCTGGATATGTTCCATACATCCCAACGCCAACCTTTCCACGGACTCGTCTGAACTTGACAGCCAATACAGTCACACCTTCAACAAATTCGCGCCCAATACCTTGCCGAAAGATATATAAACCGCCAACTTTTTTCGCACGTTGTCATTTTGTTTGCCAACACTGTAACTTAATTTTATATTTTTTTTAAAAATTAATTCACAATGTAATTATCGAACATAAAAAATACCTTTTTGTGATATTATTTTATAAATTTTTTTTCCATGTAAGTAATTGCCTGTTTTTTGACAACTATTTGTTTACTATTAATTTCATAAATATGCACTGTATTTTTATATATTGTTTTTATTTTTATTAAAGGAATACGCCTGAAGACGGAAGCACAAGCTCTTCCGAAACCGGTTGCGTAATTTTTAAATTAAATTAATCTTTCATTTTATTTTTCCTGATGACTTCTACTCCTAATGTTCCCATTCTTTTATGTATCTGTATTGTTCGGATGATGTATTAAAACCCCTCTCCATTCGTCATTTTCATACTTACGTTCAATATTTTTATTAAAATATTACATGTATACTTTCATTCATTTTTCAAAATTACCCAATATATGTAATGTTCTTACGTGCCTCTGAATATAGGCAATTAAAATGCATTGTCCTATTGACATTCTAGCACAATAGGACATATGTGTAAACTATATAATTCTTACCAATAAGTATTTACCCATATTATTAATGATTTGTTAATTTGAATTATCGTTGAATAATAATGATCTAAAACTGCTGAGAAAGAAAGGGTAAATTAATTGAATACAACTAAATCCCGAAAAAATATTCCTATGGTTTTAGTGTCTACAGGACTCTTTGAGTCGCTCAAAACGATGAGAGTTATTTACTTTTCACTCTGTATACGTATTTATTCTTAAAGTATTAGCTTACATAAGAGAATTTGTGGTTTTTTTTGCATTAACACATTATTTTCAATTCCCTGTTTAGAAATATTTACATATTAATAATATGTTTTAGTGTAGAATGCTCCAAAACCAAAGTCCCCAAATATTTGGTTTAAAACATTCTACATTATTGTACTATACCAAAAAACGAAAAAAAATATTGTAATTTTTTTAAGTTTTTCACAAAATTAAACTATAAATAGTTTAAAAGCACACATGAGTCATGCATAGAAAAGAGTGAAAAATTTCATAGTCCAAATTACAATTTTCGTCATATGGGTATATATGGGTATTGTTTAAATTGTTTGAAACTATTGATTTTCGATTTTTTATTAAAACATGTTTTTAAACTGTATGAACGCTTTTATTTAGAAGTAGAAAGGTTAACACAGCATTAATTTTTTTAATTCTACAAAAGTTCTTAACATAACTATCTAGAAAACCAGAATTTTCATTTTCATATCAATTTTGACTGCTCAGTTTATAAATAAAATATGCTAGTTTTATTACACAGAAAGAAATTGTTTTAATTGTAACCTAGTTCATTATCGACGGCCAAACATTTTACGTTAAATGAATAGGTTCTTATTCGAAATAAATTTTAGTATCAACAATACTATTCTTGAAAATAAATTTTTTAATATTGATAGAATTTCCTATTTTTTACAATCAAATTTTCATTTGGTATAAATTTCTTGTATAACAATTTAAACAAGTAGGTACAATCTTGCTACATATAAGATGTGCTATTCGGAGTATTATTAAAAAAATTGATTCATGGGAAGGCAGAATAAAAGTTTATCAAGCAATGATAATGTCAGTTCTACTATACACAACGGAAACATGGGCTTTTCAATGTGCTAGCCTACTCGAAAAAGTACAATTAACATTTTTTAAATTATTATTTTCATGGCCGAAAAATACACCAAATTATCTGGTAAGATATGAAATAGGGATTGATAATATTGAACTGAGTCTGTTTAAAAGAAGTTTTAAATATTGGATGCAAATATTAGAAATGGAGGAGAATCGATGGCCACGAATATGCTATAAAAAACAACTTGAATTGGATAGGAACTTATTAGCAACAAAAATGAAGTTTAACTGGGTAACTTATTTTAAAAATTATTTCATTAGCAGTGACTATATTAGTATATGGGAACAACAAAATGTTGATCTTGCTCGACTAAATTTTAAAAAAATATTAGATGAGTATAAAAACAAATTAGTTGATCAGGATCTAGATAGAATATATAATTCTAATTATAATACCATGTATAAAGAAATCATAATGAACAACAGTACAGTGTCACGTATGACATTACTTAATAATATTGAAAAGTACAAATTAATCAGTCAAATTAGAATATCGAGTGACGACTTCATAAATATCTATACAAAAGAGCTCCAAGTTAAAATATTTACAAAAGATACTTGCATCTTATGTAATTATGGCCAAAAGGAAACAGTGCAGCATATTATTACAGAATGTCCTGCATATGATGAAATACGCAATCAATACTTCTATGATAATAATATACAACCATCTATATACCTATTGGACGTCCATAACACAGAACAATTAAACAGGCTGTATAAATTTATAAAGGAATGTCTAAATATAAGACAAAAAATTACAAATTATTAATTTGCATATAGAACCCCAATGTCTCTGTTGTAACTATGTTTACCATACAAATTAAAACCTACTGTATAGGAATTATATTTTTAGATTGTTTATGAAATATTGATTGTTTATGAAAATAATAACAAAAACATAATCAAAATAATTTGAAATATTGTAGCTAATTGTAATTTATCTACTATTTATGTAGTAATTATAATTAAATTATGTATTATGGACTTATGGTACTACCAATCTGTAGAAAAAGATTGTATGAATATGTATTATTCAAAACAATAAACTATTATCTATCTATCTACATATAAGATGTACTTCACATATGGGAAATGATAACTTGGAAGGTGTCTCATCAGCATTTTTGCTATTTATGATTATAATTTTTCTGTCGTTAAAATACACATAAATTACACATAGGTAGTTAAGAAATTATTTTTTATTTTTTCACTAAATATAAATTACTAAATTAGAGTTTTGAAATTATTATGAAAAAATTTGACTTTTTTTTTCATTTTGGAAATTCTTAAGATATCATCGATTTCTTTTAGAATTAATACTCAGGGCACCATATATATCAAAGATTGCTCATAAGTATTATCAATTTATCCATAGTTCAAAAATTGATTTAGAGGCGGGGCGTAAATGAAAAGTCGAATTTTTATTTTATAATTATTTATTAAAAATATGTAAAAATTGGTACAATAATCACTTTTAATATGTGAATAATAAGATTTTTTACAAAAATATGGCAATTATGGAAAATAGCTAAGTGGTAATTGTATTTATGCTACATTGATGGCTATCTAGTAAAACTCGTGTTTCCAGGTAGGTAAAACTTTAGCTGATTTGAATGACATAATCTGACATTGAGAATGATATTTCTATATTTTGCATATTTACTCACTTTCGTGATAGTTATGTGCACTTTATTTGGTTGCAATAGCAATATAACAAAAAACTTAAAATTAATAATGTGATTAATAAAGTAACATATTTTCAGTTCTCAAAAAATGATTCTTTGTGTAAAGAATGGGTTGGTAAATGTTCCCGGTTACATAAATTTGTAATAAAAAAATGCAAGAATTTGTAGTAAACATTTCAAGGATGACGATTTTCAAAGAAAAAAGCATGAACTGCTAAATTTAATTTTAATCGTTAAATTTATTTGGAAAGAAAAATGAAATTCCTGACAACCGTAAGATTAGAATGGCTTACCGCAAAAATAAATTGATGGTTGCAAAATTATTGTAAGTTGTATTCTCGTATTAAATTTATCATGTATCTATTTTAAAAATACCACTTTTAGGTCATCACATGAAATCATTACAACTGAATCGGTAACAGATTTGCTATCTTCGAATATTCCAAACAACCTAAGGTATGCTATAAAAAAAAAAATTAAAATTAAATTTCAATTAACGGAATATCTTCTTTTTAGTGAAGGAACAGATCAAGAAAAAATTAATTTAACAAAAATAAAAGGTTAAGACTGGAAATCGAAAATTTGCGTAAGGAAAATGATACAAACAGAAACTGATAAGCACTGTGATAAGATTAACAAAATGGAAACAACAGAAATATCACATAAGGCATTCGAAAAATCTGTGGAATAAAATTTTCACTCCAGCCCGAATTCGAAAAATAAAAGGTACCTCTGGGAAAACTGTTCACTGGAAAGTTCATGACATTGCTCATGCAATAGCTTTGCATGCTGCTGGTCCCAGAACATACAGATGGATGCAAAAGAATCATCACCCACTTCCAGGAGAGTCTACGCTTCCTAGATGGGCAAATAAAATTTATATTTCTCCAGAAATTTTAATTTTGTGTTTAAACTGATGGAATCACATTCTCTACCGGAAATTGACAAAGTTTGCGTTTTTATGGCCGATGAAATGAAAGTTAAAAAGTCGTATGAATATGACCGACACATTGATATCCTTTTAAAGCCTGCCAATTATGTCCAAGTAATAATGGGGCGTGGTATATTTTCCGATTGGAAACAGCCATTGTTTATGATTTTGATCATAAATTAAACAAACCACTTTTATTTGGAATAATTAAAAACTGGAAAGTATTGGATTTAACGTTGTGGCAATAATCACAAACAGCTCCTTAAAATGCATAATGAAAACGTAAAGTACAAAAAAGTAAAAAAGGGCACTAATTTGGAATAAAGTTACCTATTGATTTTTTTAAACATTTAATCATTACATAAAAATATAAATTACTGATTGTAACGTAAAAGCCCCCATTATGGAACGGTATATAATACTGGAACAGTTTTGACACTTACATATTTATTTCTTTAATTAAGTAAGGAAATATTAAATGCGAGGTGAATTTAAATTGGAAAACAATCATTCTATTAATAATAATTTTTGTTATCAGACGTTTCTTTCAGAAATAATTTCATTAATATCTAAATGTCAAAACTGTTTTAGTACTGGATCGCATTCCGGTATGGGAGCTTTTACGTTACGCTGATTTGTATTATAATATAAAAATAAAGCATTTTAAATACATTTAACAATACCATTGAATTCCCATATAAGAATGGGAGAAGTGGAGGGAAAAGTAATGTGGAATCCCTAAAAGGCACTAACTGGATACTAACTCAATACATGTACAAAATTTCAGCCCTCTAGGTTTACTCAGAGAGTCTCTAGGCGTGTTAGAAAAAAAGCAAAAAAATCAAGGAAATATTGGTGTAAAAACCCTGAAGGTAAGGGTTAAAAGTTGAAACCTCCAAAAAGCAGTGGCTGGCTATTAACTTAACCTATACGTTCTACTGTTTTGTTGCCCCCCACCATCTCCTTAAAGGTTGGATCCAAAATTTGACCCGACTTTGATAGTATTGTTGTGCATTGAGATGAGCCCCACTAGTAGATAGGCTATGACAGAGCGGCCACACCGGTTGTCTCAACAGTTTGGCAACATCCTGACGCAACATGTACCCACTACATCCTGACGCAAGATGTACCCAAACGTTTGAGACACTCTGTACCTAGTGTATGAATCGACCTTTAACCCGGCACGTACCGAGTAAATGTATTTAAAATTTGTTGTTGACATTTGACCCCAACACTCGCTCATACTGTTAGCCTTGAAATTCGTAAGAGATGAGTCATTACCCGCAACCAAATTAATTTATGTTAACTCATTATGCGTCATCACAATTTATTTATCACAATTTGGTTTTGTGTTAACCCATTATGCGCCGGCACTAATGTAATTTTTGAATGTGAACCTAACGCATGCGCAGATTGAATTTAAGTACACGACGCATGCGCAGACTAAATTTTAGGTTATAACTTGATAGCTGGGGTACACTACCGCGTCAAAATGTGGGGAATACCCTGACTCGGGGGTGGCCCCAAACTTTTGACACCGTACTGTACTTAAATTTTTGGTACACTGCCGTGTCAAAAGTGTGGACCCCCCTGACCAAAAAGGTATCCGATCACTTTTTGAAGCGCACTGTACTTATTCTTTGGTGTACATGCAAGCCTTAGCCTTTAATCTCACTTAATTGAGTCATCTTAAACGAAAGGTACACTATCACGTGAAAAATGTGGGATTACCCTAATCCAAGGGGTGGCACCAGACTTTTTACGCCGTACTGTACTTAAATTTTTGGTACACTGCTGTGTCAAAAGTGCGGGCCCCCCTGAGCAAAAAGGTGTCCGATCACTTTTTGAAGCGCACCTTAACCCCAACACGCGCTTGCCTTAATTGCGTCATTTTAAACGAAAGGTACACTACCAAGTCAAAAATGTGGGGAATACCCTAACCCAAGGGGAGGCCGCTAAATTTTGTAGGGGGCACTGTACCAAGCGCTAGATTTTAAAACCAGACTCCGGGGTCCAGATTTCTGACCGCTACTGTACTGCCGAAAATCGAGTGTTAACTGTACCTTATGGGGATTTTTGGTATATTTAACCTTGGAAAATTCCAGGAATTTTTATCAGTTTTAAAATAAACAAACAACCAATAATTAAATGTTTATTTTAGCTGAATTATGATCATATGACTCATATATGGAGTTTTTTTGGTATAAGAAAGATGACGTCATGGAATATTAATGAGTTAAAAAATTGTTTAGTAAAAAATATCACCCATTGTAGGCCTCAAGCAAGAAATTATTTTTATCAGTTTTAATACTTTAACATTTAACCAACAGTGACCAATTTTTTAGTTAACTAACAAAAGTTCTTGAAATTTTAACAAGTTACAAAAAATTTTACTTCTTATGGTGCACAACACTTTTGAATTTGACTGTATATAACAATTGCTCCCGGAGCGACTCATTTTGCTCCCGGAGCGACTCATTTGACTCCAACAAGTGACTCACATTCTCCCGGAGTGACTCAGTTTGCTCCCGGAGTGACTCATTTTGCTCCCGGAGTGACTCATTTTGCTTCCGGAGTGACTCATTTTGCTCCCGGAGTGACTCATTTTGCTCCCGGAGCGATTCATTTGACTCCAACGAGTGACTCACATGCTCCCGGAGTGACTCAGTTTGCTCCCGGAGTGACTCATTTTGCTCTCGGAGTGACTCATTTTGCTCCCAGAGTGACTCATTTTGCTCCCAGAGTAACTCATTTTGCTCCCGGAGTGACTCATACACCTTATCATCCTTAAAGAGCTCATACACCTTATCATCCTTAAAAAGCTCATATACCTTATCATGGTTAAAGAGCTCAGACACCTTATCATGGTTAAAGAGCTCATACACCTTATCATGGTTAAAGGGCTCATACACATTATCATGGTTAAAGGGTATAAAATAGTTAAACTTACACAAAATATTGTCAATTTACCGGTGGTTGTCAAAGAGTTAACATCTCTTTCGCTGAAAAAACAATTTCGTGGTAAAACAATTGCATTTCGAACCATGATAATTTACAATTCAGAGCAGTCCACCACTAGACAACCTAGCAAAGGACTTTCGAAACCTAAGATCATTAAACGTAAAATTTTTAAGCGACAACACATTTCACCCGAAAATTTAGCATTCCTTAAATCATTAGGTCTTAAAGTGAAAAGAACATGGTACTCAGTAATGTGCTAAATATTATTAACAGTTTGTAATTTGATGGTTAACTAGCAATAGCTATTAGTAGTATCCATTTTCGGATACATCCCACAAATTAACTATCCTCACCAATTTTAATTATTTTATATAAAGTTGTGGATTGTGTGAGTAAATTCAGTTCTACGGCGGCGATAAAAAATGGCGTTTCTTGATATACAAGGCTATCAAGGAGCTAACAACGAATTTTATTTTAAAGAAGTTGGTATCGTTGCGGAAAATTCGGATGAAATACTACATCTTATATTCGATGCACCGTTTGATTTCAACGAGTTGCCGAAGAAATATGAACGGGTTGCTGCACGTTGGCTTTGCCGAAATTGGCATGGGATACCTTGGTCGTATGGATTTATTCCGTACAAAAAACTTCATACCATATTGAAACCTATATTAAAGAAGTTTGATGTCATATACGTCAAGGGCAGTAAAAAGAAGAAATGGATTTCAAATTTGTTTGATGACACCGAAAACCAGCCGTGGATTTTGAATTTGGAAGAAATATTTGATGTACCGAAGATTTCCAATCTGCGAGATGAATATTATTCAAGACGCTGTATGATCCATTCAGATAAAATTTGTTCATTAGAAAACTGTATTCTTTTAAAAAATTTTAATATGTAAAATAAATAGATTTTTAGTAATATATAGATTTAAGCAATTTAATTTTTTGTATTCATATTCTATAAATAAAATTTAAAAAAAAGAAAAATACGTGCGTTTTATTTAATTATTACCCTGAATTCCCCTATTTTTTTACAGCAAAAAGTTTCTTTCGTTAACCTATAAGAGAATTAACAAAAATCTTATGAAATTTATTGTTCTAATTGAAAAGCATATTTCATGATACACCCTGTATACTAAAATATTTATTAAAAATACTAAATATACACCCGTTATATATACATGATATTATATGTATGTTAATGATAAAGTAGCAAATTCAAAATGTTCTAGTCTATAAAAATTTTGATTTTACAGACTTAAAAATTTAGTAAAACTCAATGCTGTTATCATTTTTATATTAAGCCGACGTGTTTATAGTAATTTAAACCCAAAAATTGAACTTTTATTCTGTTTAAAAATGTTAAATACAATACTATTATACTCTAATATAAATATGTATCAGTATTAAAATGATATACATTGATTTTGCTGATTAAACAATTTTTTTGCAATATTTATAAATTATTTTATAATTAAATTTAATACTTATTCATAAATGGCTATACAATTCGTTTACTAGTATTCATAAAAATTAAAATTATATACAAATTTTCTTTCTTATTCTCAATATACAGAGTGTATAGATAAAATATTTTTTTATTATACAGAGTCTATACATATATACATACTGAATTATTTCAGATAATTTTCGTTTGATATAGAAACAGTTTTGTGCTACAGTCAAATTCAAAAGTGTTGTGCACCATAAGAAGTAAAATTTTTTGTAACTTGTTAAAATTTCAAGAACTTTTGTTAGTTAACTAAAAAATTGGTCACTGTAGGTTAAATGTTAAAGTATTAAAACTGATAAAAATAATTTCTTGCTTGAGGCCCACAATGGGTGATATTTTTTACTAAACAATCTTTTAACTCATTAATATTCCATGACGTCATCTTTCTTATACCAAAAAAACTCCATATATGAGTCATATGATCATAATTCAGCTAAAATAAACATTTAATTATTGGTTGTTTGTTTATTTTAAAACTGATAAAAATTCCTGGAATTTTCCAAGGTTAAATATACCAAAAATCCCCATAAGGTACAGTTAACACTCGATTTTCGGCAGTACAGTAGCGGTCAGAAATCTGGACCCCGGAGTCTGGTTTTAAAATCTAGCGCTTGGTACAGTGCCCCCTACAAAATTTAGCGGCCTCCCCTTGGGTTAGGGTATTCCCCACATTTTTGACTTGGTAGTGTACCTTTCGTTTAAAATGACGCAATTAAGGCAAGCGCGTGTTGGGGTTAAGGTTTGCACGAACAGTGCGCTTCAAAAAGTGATCGGACACCTTTTTGCTCAGGGAGACCCGCACTTTTGACACAGCAGTGTACCAAAAATTTGAGTACAGTACGGCGTAAAAAGTCTGGTGCCACCCCTTGGATTAGGGTAATCCCACATTTTTCACGTGATAGTGTACCTTTCGTTTAAGATGACTCAATTAAGTGAGATTAAAGGCTAAGGCTTGCATGTACACACAAAGAATAATTACAGTGCGCTTCAAAAAGTGATCGGATACCTTTTTGGTCAGGGGGGTCCACACTTTTGACACGGCAGTGTACCAAAAATTTAAGTACAGTACGGTGTCAAAAGTTTGGGGCCACCCCGTGGATTAGGGTAATCCCACATTTTTGACGTGGTAGTGTACCTTTCGTTTAAGATGACTCAATTAAGTGAGATTAAAGGCTAAGGCTTGCATGTACACACAAAAAATAAGTACAGTGCGCTTCAAAAAGTGATCGGATACCTTTTTGGTTAGGGGGGGTCCGCACTTTTGACACGGCAGTGTACCAAAAATTTAAGTACAGTACGGTGTCAAAAGTTTGGGGCTACCCCCGAGTCAGGGTATTCCCCACATTTTGACGCGGTAGTGTACCCCAGCTATCAAGTTATAACCTAAAATTTAGTCTGCGCATGCGTCGTGTACTTAAATTCAATCTGCGCATGCGTTAGGTTCACATTCAAAAATTACATTAGTGCCGGCGCATAATGGGTTAACACAAAACCAAATTGTGATAAATAAATTGTGATGACGCATAATGAGTTAACATAAATTAATTTGGTTGCGGGTAATGACTCATCTCTTACGAATTTCAATGCTAACAGTATGAGCGAGTGTTGGGGTCAAATGTCAACAACAAATTTTAAATACATTTACTCGGTACGTGCCGGGTTAAAGGTCGATTCATACACTAGGTACAGAGTGTCTCAAACGTTTGGGTACATCTTGCGTCAGGATGTAGTGGGTACATGTTGCGTCAGGATGTTGCCCACCTGTTGAGACAACCGGTGCGGCCGCTCTGTCATAGCCTATCTACTCCCACTTACCAAATTTCATCTCTTCCCTTCCATAGGGGGACCCTACACATGTCAAAAGGTAGCGGGAATATATATATATATATATATATATATATATATATATATATATATATATATATATATATATATATATATATATATATATAGACATTTTTTTCTTCAGAATTGTGTTCTACGGGTTCAAAAATGGATAGCGCCCCTACTCTGGCCTCTTCCCGTTCTTATCGTATAGGCTGTATAAGTCTAATTTTTTCAGTTGAAAAATTCGACTAAAAATTCTATTTATTAATTTGTAGATAGTTTTTTTAAGAGCTTTTATTTAACTTGCTATGTTAGCATGTTGGTTTAGATCAAATCTTGGAAACAAAATTTAGACAGGTTCTAGTTGAGTTAGAGCTTTCAAATTTTACATACGTGTATAACCTTGATAACAATGCAATGAAGCATGTTTTTAAAGTAAGTACCGTTTTTAAATTACGTCGCCGCAGCGTTGCAGTTGCTGTTTAGCACATGCGCGTTGTGTAGCTACATTAGTTGGGAAGCCACAGACGCCATTACGACGCCGTTTGATCGAGTCTTCGTTTGTTTACGCGATTTTAAAATGCCGCCGACTATCGAGAATCCCGCCGACTGTGAAGTGCGTGCTGTGATTCGTTTTCTCTGTGCTAAAGGCTTAAAAGCAATTGACATTCATTGTCAAATCAGTGAAGTTTATGGTGAAAACATTATGGGTGAAGGAATGGTGCGGAAATGGGTTAGGGCCTTCAAAGATGACCGCACAAACGTTCATCATGGGGAACGAAGTGGGCGACCTTCAGTCATTACCGATGATCTCATTCAAAAAGTGGACTGTAAAGTGAAAGAGAACAGACGGTTCACAATTTCATCCTTAGCTGAAAAATTTCCTGCTGTATCAAGAAGTGTTCTCTACGAAATTGTGTCCGAACGTTTAAATTATCGGAAACTGTGTTCACGGTGGGTACCGAAAATGTTGAATGATGAGCACAAAACCAAACGATTGGGCAGTGCATTGAGCTTTCTCGAGCATTACAGTAACGAGGGCGATGATTTTTTAAGCCATATCGTTACAGGCGATGAAACGTGGGTTACACCAGAATCAAAACAACAGTCAATGGAATGGCGGCATTCAACAACCCCTAGGAAAGTCAAATTCAAGCAAACAATTTCTGCCCAGAAAATCATGTGCACTGTCTTTTGGGACAGACAGGGTGTGTTGTTGGTCGATTTTCTGCCTCGCGGTGAAACGATCAATGCAGCCGCGTACTGTGAAACTTTAAAAAAACTGCGCCGCGCAATTCAAAACAAAAGGCGTGGCATGCTGAGTGCAGGCGTCGTTTTGCTCCACGATAATGCTCGTCCACATTCAGCAAATCGAACGCAAGAGCTCATCACTTCATTTAGCTGGGAACAATTAGACCATCCTCCATACAGTCCCGATCTAGCGCCTAGCGACTTTGTTTCTGCACTTGAAGACGCATTTGGCGGGGAAGCGTCATTCCAATGATGAAGTAAAAACGTCTGCGCAGCAGTGGTTGTCCAGTCTGGCGGCAAGCTTCTTTGACGACGGCATACAAAAGCTGGTCCCAAGATACGACAAGTGCCTTAATAATAATGGAAATTATGTAGAGAAGTAGAGGAAAGAATGCTCTTTCCGATAAATAAAGTTTTGTTTGAAAAATTTACTTGTTGATTTTTTTATATCAAAACGGTACTTACTTTAAAAACATGCCTCGTACTGTTGATTTTTAGTCCTGTGAAACTTTTTGACATTTCGAATTGTCTAAAATTGTCGATTGATTTTACATTGCAATTTTTTGTTTCCATAGTTATGCCTGATTAATTCTGATATTCACCAAGATTGACTTATCTTTTAGGTAGTAAACCAAAGGTTAAATTTTATTCTTACGAATATATTTTTCATTATTCACCAACGTTTTAAACTCCATAGGTTACTAACCATTGATTAGCCTATTAGCGAATTTCGAAAACTCGAAATTCAGCTATTACAGTAGGTGTCATGACGCAATCTGAGTCCGGGACTATGGCAGAAATATGTTTTGAGGTCCCTAGAATACGAAAATGATATTCACTAAAATATATATATATATATATATATATATATATATATATATATATATATATATATATATATATAGCCAGACACGTCGGATGCCCAGAAGTAGGTTTTCTGGCCATTTTTTATCATTCGATCCTATCATAAGACACTTCGATTTTTACATCGTTGAAAAGGAAAAGAAAAATTATGAAGAAAATGTTCTTATAATTTTCTTTCTTTGTTAAGTAGTTTTCGAGAAAATCGTAATTTTCACTTTTGCCTTATTTTGCTCTCTTTGTCATTGTAATAAGTAATTTATATTTCTATCTCAGTTGCTTATAACATATACAAAAATTTCATTTTTTTTACGTAAAACAAACGGTAGTTATTCAAAATCTATGCATTATAAATACCATATCTCTGTCTCATTTTTTTAAATTAAAATTAACCAGATATTTTAAGCATGTGTAATGAAGATTTTTTTAATTTTTTTATTGAATTTTAAATGAACAAGATAATGAAGGTAATGTCATGATATAATACTATTAAATATTATAGAAAGATAAATATTATAGAAAAATTTTAAAGAACTAGATCGATTTTGAAACTTTTTTCACTGTCAAAGATCTAAGCTATTTTAGATATTTTAGACAGATATAGATTACGTAGTGTAAGGTCCGCCAGGGTCCATGGGACCCAAAAGTGTTAAAAATAAACTAACCGACCGATTTTGAAAATTTTTTCACTGTTAGAGAGCTAAACTATTTTAGAAAGATATAGATTACCTCATGCAAGGTCCGCTAAGGTCCATTGGATCTAGAAGTGTCAAAAATAAAATAAGCGACCGATTTTGAAAATTTTTTCACTGTCAAAGAGCTAAGCTATTTTAGATAGATATAGAATACTTAATGTAAGGTCCGCCAAGATCCATGGGACCCAAAAATGTCAACAATAAACTAACCGACCGATTTTGAAAATTTTTTCACTGTTAGAGAGCTAAACTATTTTAGATAGATATAGATTACCTTATGTAAGGTCCGCTAAGGTCCATTGGATCTAAAAGTGTCAAAAATACAATAACCGACTGATTTTGAAAATTTTTTCACTATTACAGAGGTAAACTATTTTAGATGGATTTAGCTTATGTTGTATGAGGTCGGCCAGAGTCCTGGGATCTTTTAAGCACCAAAAATAAACTAACCGACCGATTTTGAAAATTTTTTCACTGTTAGAGAACTAAACTATTTTAGAAAGATATAGATTACCTCATGTAAGGTCCGCTAAGGTCCATTGGATCTAGAACTGTCAAAAATAAAATAAGCGACCGATTTTGAGAATTTTTTCACTGCCAAAGAGCTAAGCTATTTTACATAGATATAGAATACGTAATGTGAGGTCCGCCAAGGTCCATGGGACCCAAAAATATCAACAATAAACTAACCGACCGATTTTGAAAATTTTTTCACTGTTAGAGAGCTAAACTATTTTAGATAGATATAGATTACCCTATGTAAGGTCCGCTAGGGTCCATTGGATCTAAAAGTGTCAAAAATACAATAACCGACTGATTTTGAAAATTTTTCACTATTACAGAGGTAAACTATTTTAGATGGATTTAGCTTATATGTTGTATGAGGTCGGCCAGAGTCCTGGGATCTTTTAAGCGCCAAAATTAAACTAACCGACCGATTCTGAAAATTTTTTCGCTGTTAGCTAGACTATTTTAGATAGTTATAGATTACGTTATGTAAGGTCCGTCAAAGTCCGTGGGACCCAAAGTGTCAAAGTGTCAAAAATAAAATAACTGACCGATTTTGAAAATTTTTTCACTATTGCAGAGGTAAACTATTTTAGATAAGTACAGTATGTTATCTAATATCCACAACTGTCCTGTGGATGCAAATGCGGCATAGAAAACTACACAACGGGTTTTAAAAATAGTTTTACTGTTAGAAAGATAAAATATCCTATATTATATAGGATAGAAATAAGCTACCGAACCGATTCTCAATATTTTCTCATTGCTAGAGAACTAACTTATTTTAGGTGGATAGCACTATGCTGTACAAAGTCCGTTCGGGGTCTTGGATCCCAAATATACCAAAAATAAATTACCTAGCCGATTTTGAAAATTCTTTTACTTTTAGAAAGCTAAACTAGTTTAGCCAAGCACCTTTTGCGAAAAAGCGCCAAAAATTAACTACTCAACTGATTTTGAAAATCTTTTCATTCTTAGAAAGCTGAATTATTTTAAATGGATACAGGTCTTAGATGAGATCCGCCAGTGCCCAATATTTCGAAATTCGCTATGTTATGCAGATGCTGCGACAGGGGTATTTTTAAATGTAATTGAAATGGTAGATCTACAATTTTTTAATGTTTTATAATGATTACTATGGTTATACGTATGCTAAATAAATATAATTACATAAATAAAAAAACGTCTTTTTCTTGACAAATTAGTTCAAAATTTATCATTGTGCTAACCGTGCTAACCATACGTGTCATTTTTGTTGAAAAATAAAGACCTAATATAATATAATAATAAATAAATATAATATAGATATATGTAGATACAAATCCGGATTTACTTAACGGCACTTGAGGCACGTGCCCTAGGGCCTCCACAAAATCGAATAAAATCTCAAAATTAAGGAATAGAATAGAAAGGATAACGGCTTTTTCGTTTAGATTTTTTTTTTGCTCGCCAACCCTTATTTTTTGGGAACTTTTGGAAGTGCCCCGGGGCATCCACAGAGGTATGTAAACCCGGTAAATAATATAACATAGAAGAAAAACAGGAGCTAACAAATTTAGTTGAAGAACATAAAAACGTTGTAAACGTTGTGGAAAATAAGCAAACAGCTGATTTCACCGTATTTTTCGAATGGATGAATCCTTTCGAAATAATTTTTTAGGCGTTGTCCTTGATTTTCTTCATCAGATGAAGATGATGAAATAGATCTGTGGTTCTCAAACTTCTTGGTCCGCGACCCCCTTTGTACTCAAAAATTTCAAAAGACCTTGGAAATATATAGAAATAGATACGAAATGTATAGAAAATGGGTATGTGATCTACAATCAATTGCTTCTGTGACCCTCTCAAATAGTTTTTGTGATCTCCAGGAGCTCGCGAGCGCCACTTATCACTGAAGTCGATTCTGATGATGAGGGGAGAATTTTAAATAAATAGAAAGTATTTTTGTAGCATTAAAAAAAATCGACAAAATATTAGGTACCACCAGTTATTCAACATTTTATTTAAGGTAATTCTAAAAAAATAGAACTAAAATCACTTCAAAATAACAATAATAATATTTTTTTTTAAATGTAAAATAATGTTTAGGTACAAACTGTCAAATTATTCTACTGTTAAAATTCATCTGTCCAAAATCGAGCGAATAGTTATTCTCTTGTTTTATTCTATTGATAAAAATATCTGACAATGGTGAATATCAATTTGTTTAAATATTCTATGGTTAAGATAAATTCTGTAGAATAAATATTTAACTGACAATGGTAAAAAATTACTTCTTTAATTTTTTTCAAATTAATTTAGACTAAAAAGTAGAAAATAAATTAAAGTAAAAAAAAATGTTTTTTAAGAAAAAGCTTTTATTTAAAAATGGGCTAAAAAAAATAAAATAACTTTTGAATGAAGTTTGAAGCAATATGCAATATAATTTATAAAAGCTTGAGGCGTTTAATTAAGTTTGGTAACTACTGAGAAGTAAAATAGCTACACTTATATCCAAAACAGAACTAAATAATGCTTCAAGCTTTTTTAATAAATTATGTTGCATACTGCTTCAAACTTCACTCAAAAGTTATTTTATTTTTTTTAGCCCATTTTTAAATAAACGCTTTTTCTTAAAAAACATTTTTTTTACTTTAATTTATTATTCCATGTTTATATTATTAATTCAATAAAATATGAATATCATTATTTTCTCGCACGGTCAGCTACTTTCACGCACGCTTACTATATAGTTGTTACCATAATGTGAATACGGCTCTTAGCGGCCCCCACACAAGGCTCGAATATTGAACTTTAAGCGGCAGTTATAAAAACGCCGTGAGCAGCGGAGCCCCATCACGGAAGTCGAATTTTTCCTTTCATCTTCAGTATTGAATGTCTACAAGCGAAATGTAATTGAAAGTCCACAAGCGATTTGTCAGTTTGGTGGTTTCAAAACTGATGATGAGGGTCCGGTTGATCGGGGCTTTAAAAAAAGGTATTAAGTTTTTAAGGGCTAAATCTCAGTAAATTTCAATTTTGTGCCGATAACAGTTAGCAGGGAAAAAGCCAACACAATTCGTACGAGGGCATTCCTACCCATGCTTATCCGCCAATTGCCTTTGTGCTTTAATTTTAAATATATAAAAAAAGGAACTTAAATAGTTAACTGGAAGGCTTTTATGAAGATATTTTTTCTTTCCAAAAAAATCCAAAATTTCTCTTTTATAAATAAAAATCCAAAATTCCTAATTTATAAATAGCACATTTCGAGATAGTCGTTGGTTTGTTTGTAGGTAGGTGGTAGGTACAAAGAAAATCACAATCAAGAAGAGTCTTGATGCACAATTGAAGAACAGGGTAACATGTTTGAACAACAAAAAATCATTAGGACATTTTATTTAAAAATTAATACTATTCATCAAACTAGCTATTCAGGAGAACAGAAATTTCATATCATATCATAGTATCATCCATCCATATAAACAAAGCATCTTTAAAACTTGTGCTGCCATCTTTCAAGGATGAAGAGTAGCTAGGATTATACTCTGTAAGTAGAAATCTGTATATAATAAAAAAAATATTAACCACATATTGTGCTTATATTAATTAATAATTTAATTATTTATCTAAACATGAACTTATGTTTTAGGATGCTATTAATTTTATTGAGAAGTGAATCCATTTTGAGTTTAAGATTGAGTAGATTGATTACTTCAAATTACATTTCTTAGGTTAGTTTTCGATAATGCTGACAACTATGGAGAGTAGGTATTAGGAGCACCATCTCTGTATCAAAACGTGTCCATCGAAAGGCGTAAATAATAGTGTCGGCGCTACTATAGCACAAGGGTAAATTTAGAGAAGTAAACAAGGAAAGAAAAACATCCGCGTTGTTATGTAATTATTGTTTTTTTATTATAATTGTTACATATAATAGTTTTTTATAACACCTGCTTCTAAAGTTCAATATTCGAGCGTTGTGTAGTGGGCGTAAAGAGCAGTTTTTTATATCATTGTAAAACAAATGACAGTAACTGTGCGCGAAAGTACAAGTGTGCGTGAAAGTAGCTAAAACTATGCGAGAAAATAATGATATTCATTTATCAATGATAATCATATTCAAATTAACATGGAAGCGATCAACAAATTAATAAAAAAAACAACAACGTTCTACAAATTAATAAAAATTGCTTAAAAATAATTAATTTTTTTCTCTCTATTAAACTTTAGAAGCCGTCGTTATAAAAAATTATGTTCGATACATATGCGTAAAGAGAGGTATCCAGTAGGCTTAAATTGGGGCACTCGCTAAAGGGACTGACGTATACACAACGAGATCTCGTGCGCTTACGCACTCGATCTCGTTGTGTATACGTCAGTCCCTTAGACTCGTGCCCGAATTTAAGCCTACTAGAATACCTCTCTTTACGCATATGTATCGAAAATAACTATTATTATTTTAAAAATTTTTATAAAACTCAACACAAAAAAATCACTATACTCTTTTGCTACTCTAGCGTTATTCTGACGAGTTTTTGAACTGTTACTTAGTACTTAAAACGAGACAGTTTTTGAACTATTTTTCTATTGTTTTCCGCCCAAGATAGTCCTCCTGATATTTACCCTCCATACTGACAACTTTTGACAATCAACACATAACCTTCTTTTGTATTCATTTCAATGTGGAAACATTAAAAACACATGTTACTTTAAAAATTTCACATTTTCATAGACATATTTGGCATAAGAGAATGTAAGTACTTTACCGTATAAGTAGTTTACTTCTGTAAATATATTTTTTATAAAATATATTTATAATTTTCTCTATGTATATAGTTACAATGGCAAAAAGTTTACGCAGTAAATGGCGACGAAAATGTCGTGCTGTAAAACGTATTCGATATGGTCAAAAAGAATTAGAAAGATTAAAGAAACAATTAGGCATTGACGAAAATAAGCCAACCGACGAAAATATGACAGATATTTCTGTAATTGCAACCGTTACCACAGCCGAAAAAATTCGTGAAGGACAAAAAGTAAAAGAGCAACAACAGAGTGAATGTGAACCAATGGATGAAGGAACTGTGAAACGTGTTTATAATCCAAAAACCATGAAGGATCAGTTTGGTAATTATCCAGTCTGGATGAATAAACGAAGAATACTTAGACAAAATAAAAAGAAACGAGAAAAAGCAAAGAAACGGCAGAAGAAAAATAATCGTAAACATTAAAAATGTAGTGTTAGTTATTTCGAGCTAAATTACTTCTGGTAATTTTTGTACAAACTAAATAAATGTATAATTTTCTATAATTTCATTTTTTAATTTTTTTTCCATTAATCCGGTAAAATTAAAGGATAAAGTTCAATTTTAGTAAGTTTAATGTACACAGTATATTTAGCTTTAATTTATCCCAGTCGCACGGTAATATCGAATTAGTGTAATTGTTATTTCTAAGTTTTCTGTAAGTCTCATTTAATTAAATTGTAGTTCGAAAATACGGTTATTTGGTAGCAAAACTAGTTCAAGCGTCTTCTGGCGACTTACAGAAGCTTGCAGTGCAATAAATTGGATTTATAACTGACTGCTAATATTCGAAATTGGTCTACCAAAATAATTTTTTGATTCTAACAAAAAGCTTGTTGTGTACATTTTGATTTCCCTTCAGATGTTATTATATAAGAAAGTCCGTTTTTAAAAAATAAGCTTTAATACTGTAAACAATAAAAAAAACAAAAAAAAATCAAAATTTTACTTTTTTTATTTAAAAACAATAGAAAAATGTTTTTACAATATGCAAATCACAATATCTAAAGACTTATCATCTGTTTATCTAATACGTTATATATAAAAAATGTTACAATTAAAAACTTAAGTTGTTAATAGTTTCACAAATATAGTTGGGTACCTACAACAAATTGTAATTGATTTTTTTACTTTTATTGGTTTTATTTTATTTTATTTCGCTATGAGCTTTTGCTTGGAAAAGATACGAAATTCGATTACAGCGCTCAAGGTGGACACAAATGTTAGTTTATTGGAACGTTGTGTGTAGATAATTTTACTGTTTTCTTTAAGAAAAAGAATTTTTTTTAAATAACTACTGTGTTTGATTTTTTTAAAGCGAGTACTTATTACGATGTGTATTTACCAGATTCTACAAAATAATAAAAAAAAATGGCAGATGTATGGCTTTTATTAAACAAATTTCAGTTTTTCAATATATTTTGCATTTATTCATAATAATAAAATGTCCTGATAATTTGTCAAATAATCACTTGATATAGATGGCTATAGTTTTGGATCGGAGCGAAAATTTACGGTCTAATTTTTGGAAAATTGAAATAAACACTTTTTCGTCAAACCTACAAAATTATATGTATAATGTATATACTTAATTATGAAATAGACAGCTTATATTTGTTATACGTATTATGTAGTAGCTAGTTGATTTACATTTTTATTTTCATGTTACATAAAAAAAAAAGATAACTTAAGAACTAAGACTAGTCGCATACATTCTGATTACTTATCGACCCGGTTGCATAGTCGCGGAACCTGAAGGGGTAATCATTATTGTAATTGTATTTACTATCATAAATCTAGGGCCAGCTTAGGCCAACCTAGGCCATGGCTATGTCCCTGACACTTTCCATATACATAGTCCATTATAAAAAAAAATGGACCGTCTTCTGATACCGCTGTAATTAATATACCAGATGGCGTTGATGTACTAGAATAAAATAAGAGTCGGGACATGAGTTTTGATAGTTCGCTATTTTTCATCAAAGATTCATCTATACATATAAGAAAACTGTAAATCTGTCTCTGTCTGTCCGTCTGCCTGTTCACGCATCACGTAAAAACTACTGGACGGATTTTAATGAAATTTGGCGCGATGATAACTTATTACATAGGAACTCCAATATAACGTACCGAGTGGTGGGGTACCCCTCTCACAGATTTGAAGACGTAAGATTGTATTTGTGTCAAGGTATACATAATCGTCAATTCAGGGGCGTAGCAAATTTATGTGAGGGTCTGACAAGTTCCCATATTTTCTTACAAACACACGTTTAGCATTTACACATAGCCATAAGTACTTATACACAAATAAATATAATCAGTGTAAATATATACACATTTACAACTATGTGTGAACTTGTTCAAAAATATTCAGATTCCTGTGAACTTTTACAGTAAAATCAACACCAACAAACAATTACACCAATATACAGACATACACGTACATATTATTTCACGTTTATGCATACGTAGATAAATATGTGTGTATATACGAGTACACATCGATTTCACGATTTGATTGGTTATAGAAAAAAAGCCAGATAACAAATTTTGATGCAAGTTCCAGAATATTCTATTCGGAAAATAGCAAAGATGTCGAAAAACCGACTTCACCATTTGATAGCCTACCAAAGAAGGGACTAGACAGCGGAACTCAGCAAAAGTTCTAGAAAGTTCTATTCGGGATTTAGCAAAGATATCGAGAAACTAATTTCACTATCGAACTGGTCTTCGAATAAAAGCATAAATAACAAAAATTTAGCAATGTTCTAAAATGTTCTATCCGAGAACTAGCAAAGATATCGGGAAACTAACTTCACTATCGAACTGGTCTTCGAATAAAAGCATAAATAACAAAAATTTAGCAATGTTCTAGAATGTTCTATCCGAGAACTAGCAAAGATATCGGGAAATTAACTTCACTATCGAACTGGTCTTCGAATAAAAGCATAAATAACAAAAATTTAGCAATGTTCTAGAATGTTCTATTCGAGAACTAGCAAAGATATCGGGAAACTGACTTCAACATCGAATTGGTCATCAAATGAAAGCTTAAATAAGAAAAATTGAACAATATTCTAGAATGTTCTATTTGAGAACTAGTAAAAATATTGGAAAACTGATTTCACCATCGGATTTGTCGTCGAATGAAAGCCTAAATAATAAAAATTGAACAATATTCTAGAATGTTCTATTCGAGAATTAGCAAAAATATCAAAAAAACCAATTTTATCACTCATCTAGTTATTAAATAAAAGATCAAATAGCGGAATTTAACAAAAGTTAAGGTACTTTATTTAAGGAAAATGTAAATATTATACTTTTTTGCAATTGTATACGTTGGCGTAAATTTATAACTAAAACTTTTGTATAGCACCACTATTTGACCTTTTTCGCCAAAGAGCAATTTACTGATGAAGTCGCTTTCTCAATATTTTTGTTAGTTTCCGAATAGAATGTTCGAGAACATTTCTCAAATTCCGTTATTTAGCATTTTCTTTGATGACCTATCCGATGGTAAAGTTTATTTCTTGATATCTATTCTAGGTTTTGAATAGAATGATCTAGAACTTTTGCCAAATTCCGCTATTCTTTAATGGCAAATCCCATAGTAAAGTTAGTTTTCCGACATCTTTCCTAGTTTCCGAATAGAATATTCTAAAACTATTATTGAATTCCACTCTTTGGTCTATTTTTCAATAGTTAACCAATAGTGAAGTCGGTTTTTTAATATTTTGACTGATTTCTAAGAAGAGTATTCTAAAATTGTTGTCAAATTTTGCAGCTTATGCATTTTTCTAATATACTTGTACAATGTACAACAGTTGTGTATATATATGTATTTAGTTGAAGACGTGTGTTCTTGTAAACATGCATTTAAGTAAGTGTATATGCGTGTGTATATAAATAATGAAATGCGTATGTGTTCGCATATTATGTTTCTGTACCCCCTTAAAAAAATTTTACTGACGGCCCTGGTAATCCGATATAACGTACTTCCCCTTATTTTGTACCGGCCAGTACGTTATATTGGAGTTCCTATGTACCTGGGTCAACATCTAAGATACTTTTTATTCCGGGAAAATGTCTCATTCCCACGGGAAAATGGAAAAACTATTTTGAGTGTCTACACACATTACGCCAATTTACATATTTCATAAAAAATTTCATAACTATAGTAACAAAAATTGTAAATAAATTTTGTAGTTTGGAAATTTTTCTGAATTTTAAATAAAAAAAAAAAATGTTGCTAATTGTGTACCGAAAAATACAATAAATACACAATTGTCAATTTGGAGACAATTTAATGTATTTTGTGTTGCAAGAAACTACAAATTGGAAAAAAAAAACTACTCATTTTACTACTTATTTTAGACTAGCCGTACGCGTGAACATCGTCACGGGTACGGCTAGTCTAAAATAAATTGGAAATAAATTAAATATTTAAAAAAATACTTTAATTCAACCTAGAAAGATTAATTATGTAAATTAAAAAATTTTAATTCTTCGTTAACACATAATTTGGTGACGATACTTTTGTATTCAATAATATGATAATTAATTTTGACATCTATTTGATAAAAAATGCTCACATGTCCCAACTCTATTTAGTATGCTTCTCTTCCATCAGTGCCACGTAGTAAACTGTGACATTCAAAGGTCCATCCTTGAAAACAAGTGGCAGGGACATGGCCATGGCCTAGGAGCGGAAGATTTTAACGTTTTTTTTTTTTTGCTCGTCATTTATTTTTTAAAGAGAAAGTTTAAAAAAAAAGTAGGAATAGGGGCGGAAAAATTAGTAATTGACGTTTTTTTTTGCTCGCCACTTATTTTTTAAGAGAAAGTTTGAAAAAAAAGTAGGAAAAATTAAGATTTCCTTCTTTTCAAACAAAAGGTAGGGGCGGCATTTTTCAAGGTGCCTAGGAGCGGACTCAATGCTAATCCGGCCCTGCACACATCTTTCTTATCGATCAGTGTCTAATCAGGATGTCATCGACAAGGGTCGTCGTCTTCGCCAGGTGCATCGCCTAGAAAGAGGCACGTTTTGTGTATATTTTCCATATAATGTCGCATACACACCCCAAATTATCGGCTTGGTTTTTCAGTGTAATAATTTTGAGTGTTAAACAGTACCGACTTTTTCATTAATATGATCGGTTTTCAACCCTGACCGCCTAGACCGGTAAGAATCGTAATGTATACGGTTAATCTATATATTAATCCTTAACTGGTATCGTAATACAAACAGCATGTTTTGATATCAAAGGCGAAAAGTAGTACACGACTTTTCTTTAAGCGGACGTTTGTGTTCACATATACAGTCTTCGTGAGAATGTTTTTAAGGTAAACAATATTTTTATATAACCAAATTTTCAATATTTAACATATGCAGGCGATTATTTTGGAAGTTAACGTAAGTATATGATAATAACAATAATAAAAATCACTCCTATATATGGTCTATTTCAGTTAAATTTAACCATGCTCTGTAACTTTGAATTTAAATAATTTCCGTTTTCTTGGCTTTATCTCTTTTATTATTGCATTTATGTAAATTTTAAATTTGCAGTTTATTTTTAGAAAAGAATAGAGGATCGATTTGCTTCGAATATAAGAATATATTTAATTTTTTAACGAAAACTCATGATTAATTTTATCTGAAAAGAGGTATATGAATTGTCTAAGCGGACGACGTTTGTGTATTGTCGTCCGGTTAAAGAGAAGTCGGTGTACACTTTAGAAATTGATTACTATATCCTAATTAATTTAGATTTCTCTTGTTGGTTCCTATTATCTTAGGTACTTCATGACCCACTAAAATTACACGGATGAGCGCAAACGTAGGTGCGTAGAATAGAAGCTAAGAGGTTGTAATAAGAAATACATTACGCTAGAGTAATTTTTTTACCACCGATGCCAGTTAAAAGTTAATATCAAATTACAAATAAAAATTATTTTAAGATTCTAAAAAGAAGGTTACCAACTGAATCAACTTCCAGTAATACTGCTTTCTTTTAAGATAATAATTTATATATTTGTTATACCTTTTGAATTTGACAAAATAAACATAAATAAAAGATTTTTGCAATTTTTGGAGACGCACTGATTAAAGTTATACCGTTTTTAAATTACTATTTTTAATTACTTAAAATATAGATTCGTATTAATACTTTTATACATTTTTATAGGCAAATCAAACTGAGATAAAACAAAATTAAGAATGGGTGTCTTTTGTTAACGAAGCAGCTTACTAAAGTTTATTAAATAATATGTAATTTTATAAACCTAAGAAAGTGGAGTATAGTGAATGCCATGAGGCATTAATAAATTGACTTTTCCTTGACTTGATGAAATTATTATTTAATAAACCTGTATTATCAATAACATGCTGCTTTAAAACGTCAACAGATATCAGTGGTTGGTCGTTAAAAGTCGGTTCTATGGAAGGTATAAGGAGAACCATCTCTGTGTCAAAAAGTGTTCGTACAAAGGCGTTAAATAATGGCGGCGCGACTGTAGCTAGAGGGTAAATTTTAAAAATCTTTTGTAGGTTATATTTACTAAATTATTTTGGACAACATACAAGTAGTTGAGGTTTTAAATCATAGACCATACATATGGATATCGAACTTATACGGAAGAATTGACAAAATTGGTCAGAAAAATGGCAGTTATTAGGTTTTCTTTTTTTACCACTCGTGGCGTTAATATCCTCATCAACTGATGTGAACATAGCGAATATAGTAAGATAAAACGGATAAAATAGATTGTAAATACAGTATTTATTCTCAAATGGAAACACGTCGGGATTGGGGAAGTGAGTGTTTCCATTTGAGAATCACCATTGTCGGTTGATGATATTTAATAATAAGGAAATAAATAGAAATTATATATGTATGAAATAAACTCTTATGGTTTAAATTACTTTATACGGCGAATATTCAATGGTACTGACTCCGATTTTACATAGTGACGTCAGCGAATTATATAAAATACAATGTAAATGATGCGATGCAAAATAAAAGGTTTATTTTAAAAACGATCGAAAAACCCACTTTATAACTGAGTTTAACATTGGAAGAGATTCCAGAATATTCTATTCAAAACCTAACAAAGACATAGAAGCTCGCGTTTCCAATTGAGAATAAGTACTATATCGTTTTGGTACTCAAGGAACACTAATGCCCTCTTATTTTTAAACGCTTTTTTGCATACATTGAGTTCGATCACCTTGTTCTAGACACCATGTTTTAAATACTGCAATTTTATTAACCTATTACTCTAGTCATCACAAATATTAACCAGCACACTTCATTCCGTCGACAAGTGCAAAGTTCATTTCATACTCTTTAACTACTGTAGCCTTATTCTGGCCAGTTTTTAAACTGTTACTTACTGCTTACAACAGGACACTTTTTGAATTCTATTTCAATTGTATTCCATACGAGATGGTTCTCCTTATATCTACCCTCTATAGTCGCTTCCCGACTGGGATGTCATCCCAATTACTTACTAATAAAAATTCTGATATTTAAAGCCCTGTACACAATTGGTGTGACAGCGATAGCGACAAGAGATAAGAATGAAGTTGAGAAGTTTCGTCTAGTGGTTAAAATAAAAATTAAAAATATTAGATTACTTCTATATAGCGACCTACAGCTAATACACATTATATTATGAAACTGTTGACGTCGTAAAGCGTGGTACTGCAATTAGTCAGGTTTCACTTGACGTCTTACATCATTATTCGCCCACGACCGTGAACAGGTTAACCTCTTACTCAGTTTAAAGCATCCACATTCTCGCAAGGTTGGCTGAGTACGAGAATGTAGAGGGTTATTTCGTTGTGCCTCGCGGTTGGTGTTATAATGCTATTCATATGCCTCAGCCAACCTCAGCGAGGAACTCGGCGAGAATGTGGATGGACCTTTACAAAGATTACTCAGTTTTATTTTAACCGCTAGATGACACAAGACGAAACTTCTCATCCTTGTTTTAATCCCTTGTCACTATCTCTGTCACACTCAATTGTGTAAAGGCCTTTAAACAAAGGAAAGAAGTAATTTTGTTTTTACCTAATATGGCAGTGAGAAGAAATTTTTTATTAGTACGGGTCTAAGCATTTAAGGAAGAGATTACTTTTAATGACTAGGAGTCATAAATAAGATAATTACTATAAATAAAATTAGGCTAATTTACCTTTAAATTACGTAAAAATTAACTATACATGGCAAAACTTTTTTAAACTAATTTTTTCTTTAAAAAAATGTTTTTACTTAAATTACCTGTTTATTACATGAATTAAAATATAAGTGCAAGGTATTTTCAGAAACGAAAGTCATTAATCAATAAAAGAATTATTGGAAATTTATAAAAAATATTTTAATTCATAAATACGAAAGAAAACTGTTCGGAAAAGACTTCTTGGAATGTAGTATTTTTTTATTTGAGTAACAACCTTTTTTTAAATTGATCTATTAACTCTTTGGCTTGCAAGTTGGGTTCGGATTTCAGTGATTTTAAAATTATTGACGTAGGCAATGATAAACCACTGTTTTAGCACATTGTTTTTATTGGTCTAGTACATAGGGCTCTCCAATTACGTAATTCACTGGGGCCGTTGAAGGAGATTTTGTTAAATGGGAAGTCAAAAATCATGGGCGTTCATGTTTCTGATTTATATATTTGTATGATTTACTGTTACAAACTATTAATTAGATGACATAACTTCAATACATAAATTGTTATCATTGTTTTTTTTTTTTTTAACACAAGATAACAGCAGGTAAAAAATAGAAAAGAGTTAAATTGTAAACAATATACCGACACATTCAAACATATTCGCTTTGAAACACGGAAGGGTGTCATTATACACATTTTGTGTGACGAGGTAATTGTTAAATGGGAACGTGCGTCATGGGAGAGTACTATGTAGCGAATAACGATTTGTACAGAAACTACAATTTTTTTTATTACATTAATTTTCTGAAAATGCCTCGTGTAGTAAAACGAGTGTAGTAATTTACTTTACTCATTTCAATTATTGTAATTAAAGAAATTATTTTCCTCTGGGCTTCCGTGTATATACATCAACAAAATTATAATTATTTAATTATTGGTAGTTTTTCTGATTTATGATTGCTAAATATTCTTTTGTCAAATTTATGAATCTTTTTCAATTTATAGAGAAATAGAAAAAATTTATCTACATTTGATGTAGATAGTTCAGCATTCCTTTAACCTATTTGATTCCTAAGTCTTCTTTTTATCACAGAATAAAAATTCCATCACCATCGAATGAGTTTTTCTTTCGCGTCTTCATTTTCGTGACCGATAGTGATGTGATGGGTAAATAGTGTTGCTATATATTAATTTTTCCACAATTTGACTTGTACGCTGTTCCAAAAATGCCAGTCGTTCTTTAATTGATTTCAGATCGGCTGTATGAATATTTTGCTGAAGCACAAAATAAAAATAAAAGAAGTATAAAATTAACTAATAAAAATTACTGAAATAAAATATTACTTACAACAGCTTCAACATGATTCTGTACTAGTTTGATTTGATTCGTAAGCACTGTAATTGACTTCTTCAAATCTGAAATAATTTCTGTGTCGTTGTCGTGATAATTATCGCTGCCCATTAACTGTAAATAGAAAAATTTGTCAAAAATAAACATAGTATCTACACTTAAACATAGGTTTTCTATGTTCTGAGTATAGTTAGATAATGTAAGAGGGCTTTAGGAATGATAAATCAGGATAAAAAAAATCTAAAATGAAGGCCTACCAAAAAATACTAACTATAAAAAATCATTATAACTACTCTGACATAACAATTTCAAATGATTCAATAAGTCTGTATCAATATAATATGCCTATAATTCTATGATCGACCGGGCGATTTATATAGGTACTTTTATCGGAAGAACACTTGAAATAAATGTTTACGGGATGTTTCTTAGTAGAGTAAATTGTCTAACTGCCTGCATGTAGTTCGAAAATTTTTTAAGGAATCAGGGCTGGTGCGACCATTTAGGCAAACTAGGCGACCGCTTAGGGCGACAGAAATCGAGGAGCGCCAAAAACCTGTAGCCGTAAAATATAAGCACTGTACGTATTTTTGTTAATTAAATTCATATTCCAATCGATTCTAATATTTGTCTTTTTATGTCAAAAAGATTGACCGGATGTATTGTATTTAGATCATATGATCACATACAAACTGAATGGTGTTTCTTTAGAAAGGAAAGAACGCGGTCAGTCAACCTTTTTCCATGATTTATGATTTTTTATTAAAAGATTTTCTTAATACTTAAGAAAGTGCCGATGTTTAGTTGCATTACATTGTTGGTCAAGTGGTCGGAAAACGACATTTCATTGTATTGTATTGTATTCATAAAATTGTACTGGTACTGTAGATAGTTATCGATGTAGATATCAAAACAACGATTTTTAAAATTTTTGTCTGTCTGTCTTTCTGTTCACGCATTACGTAAAACTACTGAACAGATATTAATGAAATTTGGTGTGATGATAACTTATTACCTGGGTCCACATCTAAGACACCTTTTACTCCGGAAAATGTCTCATTCCTACAGGAAAATAGAAAAACCATTTTGAGCATGTGCACATATTACGCAAAAACTATTGAGTGAATTTTTATGAAATTTGGTCTAATGTTAACTTATTATCTGGGTCAACATCTAAGATACCTTTTACTCCGGGAAAATGTCTCATTCCTACGGGAAAATAGAAAAACTATTTTAAGCATGTGCACACATTATGCAAAAACTATTGAGTGGATTTTTATGAAATTTGGTCTAATGTTAACTTGTTACCTGGGTCTACATGTAAGATACTATTGATAGATACGGTAAAATGTCTGATTCCCACGGGAAAATAAAATAAAAACCATTTTAAACATGTGCATGCATTACGCAAAAATTATTGAACGGATTTTTATGAAATTTGGTCTGATATTAACTTATTACTTGGGTCAACATATAAAATACTTTTTATTACGGTAAAATGCCTCCTTCCCTTGGGAAAATATAAAAACCGTTTTAAACATGCGCATGCATTACGCAAAAATTATTGTTCTATGCAAGTTTTGTATAATTATTACACTTATATGGATACCTCTCATTTATTTTATAACAATGTGTCGCTAGTTAGGTACAGCTAGTTTACAATAAATTAAATAATTTCTTTTAAACATTTCTGAAATGCTCAAAATACTTCTGTCGCAGCATCCTGCATAACATAGCGGATTTTCGTTTACAAAAATTAGTTTTTCTCGGAAACTAATTGACATAGAATAATAGTTTAAAGACCTTTTTGTGTGATTTCTTCTCCTATTTTCAATGGTGTAAAAAAATTTCGCAAAAATTTTTGAATAAGTGGAAATTTTGGTAAAAAACTAATTTTTTTATGAACAAAAACCATGTTCCGGGCATCGGACATGTCTGGCTAACGAACCTGTCCAATGGTTTGGGACTTCCAACATTTTCACCAAATTTCATAAAAGTAGGACATTTCGTTCGAGAATTATCGTGCGCACACATATACATACTGGGTGGGCCAAATAAGACCTACCAATGTTAAACACAAATAACTTTTTTATTTTTTGATATAATTATTTTTTTCTTTTTGTAGGTTATAACTGAATTCTTAGGAATTTATTATGGAACCATACAATACAAGACAACGGGTTAAAATTATCGACTTTTTCTATTCTTGTCAACGATCAATTGTTATGACGGAGCGTAAATATATCGACAATATTTTAATTCAAGATCGTCCCAATCTTTAAATAAATTATCGTAGTCGTTGTTGGTGGTCTTGTGGTAGCAGTGTTTGCATAATAGGGTATTTTCCAAATTTTTGAAAACTGCTTATATTTAAAGATTGGGACGATTTTAAATTAAAATATTGTCGATATTTACGCTCCGTCTTAACAACTGATCGTTGACAAGAATAGAAAAAATCGATAATTTTAACCCGTTGTCTTGTACTGTATGGTTCCATAATAAATTTCCAAGAATTCAGTTATAACCTACAAAAAGAAAAAAATAATTATATCAAAAAATGAAAAAGTTATTTGTGTTTAACATTGGTAGGTCTTATTTGGCCCACCCAGTATGTAGAATTGAGTAATAATATGTTAAAAACAATGAACCAAGTTAGTTCTTTTTTCGTAATCAATTGTTTTTTAGAACTCCTATATGAAATGAGTCTACATTTTGAACATAAAACATATTAGATTTCTTATGCCTGCTCTACATTTTCGCTAAGTGAACCGAGTACGAGAGTGTAAAATGTCACTTCGTGGTTCTTCGTGGCTGGTGCTGTAACGGTGTTCGAACTTCAGTCAACTTTAGCGATTACTTCGTTGAGGAACTTCGATCGAGAGTGTAAAGTAGGAATTAGATTCTCATGCCATAAAAAATAAACATTCAATGATTCATTTATCCATTCAAAATATTTTTTACAAACATAATTCAAAAACAAGTAGGTACAGTTCAACAAATCTGACTTTCCCGCTTCAGGGTCATTTTTAGCGAATTTCGAAAACTCGAAATTCAGCTATTACGGCCGCTCTCATGGCGCAATCTGAGGCCGAGACTATAACAGAAATATGTTTTGAGGTGCCTAGAATACGAAAATGATATTCACTAAAATTTATATATATATATATATATATATATATATATATATATATATATATATATATATATATATATATATATATATATATATTTATGTGTTCCTACGATCCTATTTATGTGTTCTCTCGAACGAAACGTTTAATGCTTATGAAATTTGGTGTGCGTACTGAAAACTAGATTGGCTCGGCTAAGTTCGTTAGCCTGACACGTCGGATGCCCAGAAGTAGGTTTTTCGGGCGTTTTTTGCCAGAATTAAGCAATTTTTCAATTTTTTTTTACACCAAGCGTGCCAATTTCAAATTTTTTTTACACCAATTTTCTAGCATCAAGTCTAGGGGTAATTAACTGGAGGTGATTGTATCGACAATTTAATGTAAAATATAGTAATTTTAACCGTCTTCAAAAGAACGTTTCGATTTTAACAATAAAAAAAATTTAAAAAAGTGTTTTAGTTCTGGCAGGATTGTCAAAAAGGGACTCAAATGTTTTTAGATGTTGATATATACAAAAAATATTAATATGTTGAATAGCCGCTAGACTTATAGGTTTTATAGGTGGTTTTAGCGAATTTCCAGAATGGAATTCAGCTATTACAGCCACTGTCATGACGTGACTTGGCAGAAATTTGCTTTAAGGTCCCTAGAAACCGAAAATAATATTCACTAAAATTTATATATTATATTTGTATTTAGTCCCACACCGTTGGACAAGTTCGTTAGCCAGTCATGTCGGATGCCTGGGACATGGTTTTTTTGGTCATTTTTCGTAAAAAAATTAGTTTTTTGCCAAAACTATCTCAAGTTAAAAAATTTTTACGACATTTATTTCCATCATTGGAAGGAGGAGGAAAAATCACTTAGAAGGTGAAAAATCACAGAAAAGCGGATTTTTATAAACGGAAATTCGCTATGTTATGCAGGATGCTGCGACAGGGATATTTCTTTATATTAAGTATTATCTCACTTCTTTAAAAATGCATTTTTAATGACCTTGAAGCGGCAAAGTCAGATTTGTTGATCTGTACATGCACATTGCGCATACACATACCATACTCATCACCGAATATATGTATTTTTTTTTTCAATATGTTCCACTCTTTTGACAAAAGTAAAATTCAGGGGGATGAGAGAAGTGCTTGCGAGCTTTTTTTTGGTAGTAATAAGAAAGTGGTCACTCTTGTACAAGTAGCTAAAAAAATCGAATGAATTTTTTTTTTCATATTTTATAAAGGGTATTTAATGTCCATTTTAAATGGAAAAAATATATAATAAAGTATTGGACATAGCAAATAATATGAATTTTGTTTCATCGTTTTATCTATATTAGTTTACGAGAAAAAAAAGTTTGAATAAAATCTATACGTATGGTTTACTCTTTTACTAAGCTACACAATCGCATACATATCGTTGAATTTTATTTCTTGGGCAAATTCACCTATGGTAATGGTTTTAGACCCTTTGCTGAATTTTTTTACAATAAATGCTTCATCGTTTTTATCACTACAATAATAATATTTATATCTGTTTCATTTTTCAAAATAAAAATAAACTAACTTTTCAAGAACACGACATCACCGATTTTGAAAATGCGTTTACTGTCAGAGAGCTAAGCTATTTTAGATGCATATATAAGTTAAGTGATATGAGGTCTGTCAGTATCCGGCGGTCCCAAAAGCGCCAAAAATAAAACTACCCAACGGGTTTTGAAAATTTTTTCACTTTTTAAAAGTTAAATCTTTTAAATGCATATATGCAGAGTTGCCATTCGATTTATTCCTAAAATATTCATCTAATTGAAAAAAAGTTTATACAAAAAATATTCACAATAGAGGGGGACACTCATGAAAAATATTTTCAGACTTCTGGGGTTTACTTTTCAGACTTCTGGGTCTACTTTTCAGACTTTTGGAATAAAAAAATATTTTTTTTTTTTTAAATGGAAACATAATTATGTTGAAATGTATTTTGAAAATTAGTTTATATCTTTAAACTACCAGTAAGGTAAGAGACCCGATGACCGAACACTATTTTTAGCTGTATCATTAAAGTAGCTTAAAAAATTAAAAAATAAACAAAACACCCATTTTTTTTTCTTAATAAGTATGAAACCAAGTTTTTTTAATCCAATGGATATGTTTTTAAGAAAATATAACCCAAAAATTTTGATTTATTAATGTTTTTGTTTTATAATTTGTTGACGTCTATGAAAAAACGGACAGAATATATTAACCTCCTTTAAAAAAACAACGCACTGACCCGTAAGAAAAAACACGCATTTAATGTACATGACATACAATACATACCACCTTCTCCTATCGAATATTTACACCATTATCTTGCAGCCACTTTGACACTCTATCCACTACAAGGGGTTAGTCTGTGTCATAGAGTATCACAGAGTGACACCTTGTGAAACATAGCAACAATGACAGAAGGGTTTAAATATTCGATAAAATAAACCACTAAAATACTGTATTTTCTTTCGCCATCTAATGATGTTTTAAAAAACATTGTGTACATTCTAACTTATCTATACGCCATTGTGAATTTTTAAACAGTTAAATTAAGTATATGACGTATATATTTATATGTTGTTTCAAATCTAAATGTCTGACGTTTTTATTTCAATTTCGAAGTTTTAATTCATTATTAATTATTTTTCAATTGATTTTACGTTCTGAAATAAATAAAATATTAAAGTGAAATTATAAAAACGGTTAGTTAAGTGTTTTAAACCCAAAAATTAATTAAAAAATGTTTATAAAATAGATATGTAATATATAATTCTCAAAATGGGGTACCCAACCTTAAAACTTGGATCCCAAGAAGAAACACTTCTACAAATAATATTTAACGCATATAAAATATAATTTAGCTATCCTAATCTCTTAAGTGGACTAATAACAATTATTTGTATACTTTTATTATGCTAATAACTTTAAAAATTCGGTGAAAAATGTTACAATTTATAACTCATGTGTTTTGAATAATGATCATCCATCATATTAAAAATTCACGAATTCAACAAAAATTGTTCGATATATATATGTATTTCTTAAATTAAGTGAGGAGACATTAAATGTGAGGTGAATTTAAATTGAAAAATAATCATTCTATTAATAATAATTTTTTTTATCAGAGGTTTCTTTCAGAAATAACTTCATTAAGATATAAATGTCAAAACTGTTCGGACTTATAACCCCGTTCGACAATCCGTTCTTTTACCCTAGTGTTAAAATTTCCATTATTTTTTCCCATATTTTTGAGTAATTGAATTTTCAAATTGCGTAGTAGGATTCCGTTCACATCAAAATCAAAAAAACGATTTTGGATTTTTTCTAAATGTTACAATTTTGTTGTAATCTGAATTATCTTCTGATATTTCTGCATGTTTCCTACAGAAACTGATAAATGGCATAAGTAACAGAACAACAATCAGACACATTAAGTTGGTTTGACTTTTAGTTATAATTCGGAAATGTCATTTTAGTTTCCAGACAACCTTTAAACATTCATAAATTTTAATTAATAATTTTATGAACTATACATTTTTTGTGATAGGTAAGATAAATAACATATTTAATTGTTATTACAATTAGATATTTTTGAAAACAGGCGGCAACACAAGATGGGCTATTGTCACTGATATCACAGTTCAAGCTCCGATAGCACAAAATTATATCGGAAAAAACCCCTCAAATTAAAAAAGCTAAATCGATAGTAACTAATGTCTACAATAGGAAATGCCCGCCAGACCTTTAAGTTTTTGTTAAATTCTATTTTTAAAAAATTTTTGAAATGGCCGAAAAAAACGTCAAATTTACCTCACACAACACCTCGCTGAAATTTACATATGTTATAGTAAATTATATATATTTTACTGAACAAACGGTCTGTCTGGCATATTTTGATAATTAATGTCTGAATCAGTAAAATATATATAATTTGCTATAACATATGTAAATTTCAGCAAGGTGTTATGTGAGGTAGATTTGACGTTTTTTTCGGCCATTTCAAAAATTTTTTAAAAATAGAATTTAACAAAAACTTAAAGGTCTGGCGGGCATTTCCTATTGTCGGCATTAGTTACTATCGATTTAGCTTCTTTAATTTGAGGTGTTTTATCCGGTATGATTTTGTGCTATCGGAGCTTGGACTATCATGTAAATAAGATTACCGTAATTTCTGACGACGTTTAAACAAAGCCGTAAAAAGTCTACTCCAGAACATCACTTTTACCCGCGAATATTGTAAAATTTTAAAAAATAAAGTAGAGAAAGAAAAATTTTATTATTTTTATTTTCTATTACTCTATTGGATAATTTTTATCAACAAATAAATATATTATTCGCATATTATTCGCATCATATCTCGAAACCCACAAGAGCTAGAAAATTCTTAAACATAGCAATCGGTTGCCCCCACCGGTAGCTGCAACTTTCATCTGAACAATTTTTTGATTAAGTCAATAGTTTAGTCGTAATAAAATAGCAACTTTCAAAAAACTCAGCCTGTATATGAGATTCGTCAGGATTCGCTAAAAGTTAACTATACTTAACCGATTTTGAAAATTTTTTCACAGTTAGAGAACTATTTTAGATGGATACAGGTTGTGTATGAGATTCGCCAGTGTTTAATCTTTGGAAATTTACTATGTTATGCAGATGCTGCGGCAGGGATTTATTTTTGTATTATTTTTTATTAGTAAATTATATGTATATCACAAAATAAGCTTTAAGTAGGTACTGATTTGTGTTAATATACTTTGTGAAAAAATTTTATAAGTTAAAAGCTGAATAACTGTATAACTTTTAACAGTTATTATGTCCAAATAAGTGTTTACCAAGTTCGGAGGCGCCAAAAGATATTTCGCGTAGGGCGTCAAATAACCTTGCGCCGGCCCTGAGCAAAATGTTTCTCAACGCTTCAGTAAAAGTATATTAAAGTTATTCATGAGAGTTCCTTTTCTGAAAGAAATCAATTCCACAAAAATATTTTGTGCAACCGATTGCTTCATTTTAAATACAATGACCCAAAAATAACATCGAATTGTCCTTTGTCAGGTTTTGTCTGTTACTTTTCATAGAAATAGTAGTTAACATTTTTCTTCTTTTGGTATATAATTAAGGGTTTTAAAGAAAATAATTTTAGTATGGTTCATTTTTTTATTATTATTTTTTTTTTTTTAGTTATTTACATACCTAACATTAGGAAGATGTTAACTTTTTTTTCTTAGTTCGCTGAAGAAGACTAAAGTGTTTGCTGTTATTATTATTATTAATACATATTATTATGTCTGACTAAAGGGTAAACAACCGAGCCACAAGTTAAATCAGTCATCGTCTTTAAAATGTTATTTGAGTAGATAGTTCAGTTCATACGATATAGTTAGAAAAGGTATTCTAATACTTACTGAAAAATTTGAGGTAATTATTAATATCTGGTATACCATAAGTAGGTATTTTTTTATTTATTATTATTATTATTTTCTTTTTTGCACGTTGTACGCTTGGGACAACCTTGTAGAAAATATATTATTGAATTGTACTGAAGGTAAACCTTCGACTGTTTCGAGAATATCCCTTCGGCTGATTCCGATGGCCAATTAGCTTTCTACTTTAGAGTAGCTTAATAAATTCGAGTACAATAATTTAGCTTAACTATTATTATTCCTGACAGATTTTTTATTTGGAATACTCTTGATTTAGTGGAAAAGATTGTTAGTTTTTCACGTTTTAAGAGAAAGATTATGGCTGTGTTCGAGCAGAAAAAAATTCTTTAAGCGCTTCAAGCCGCTACATATTGCTGACTAATTTTCTGCCAGGGCAAAAATCAAGTGACACGTAGTTCTGTCTTAAACCAATTTTAATTTTACTGCGATAAATTACAAAATTCTGCCATATTGTTGTTTACTCTGATAATTCTTCAATAATATGACCTATAATGTTATTCATATTGTGTAAAATATAAAAAAAATAACAAATTTTCCTATGAATAACTCTTACTGAGGTTAATTTGTTTAAATATCTACGACGATATTTTGCTTTTTGGTGCTTTGTTATTCTTAGTAAATCGCCATTTTGCTTTAAAGCGCTTTAAAGAATTTTTTCTGCTCGAACGTAGCCAGTAATTTATATTAAGTCTACGGTTATAGTGCAAATGACTTCGCGCGAATTGATGTTCGCGCGTATTCGCACTATCGGTAACGTGGTTACAGTACAAGCAACTAAATATGCGATTTTTCGCAAATAACAGTTCCCGTTTAATTTAATTTTTTTAACATTTTAACAAATTTACAATAGATATTTTAGAAAAGTATTATGTATTGGAAAATTCTGTATTCTTAGCAAGTTTACTTGAAGAAAACAGAGAATGCTGGGTAAACAGTATTTTTAAAAGCAAAAGTGAATATAATCAACTTTTTGAAAAATTAACCCAATAACCTGAAAAATTTTTTGAGTACTATCGCATAAACGTTAACACGCATAATTACATATTAGCTGAAATAGAAAACGAAATAAAAAACAATCTAATTTTAGAGACTGTATTTCGCCATCAAAAAAATTTCACCGTTACAGAATTTATTAATTTTTCACCATCCATACCTATGTAAATAGGAAATGAACCAAAAAAGATGAATCATGTTTACCTATATATATATATATAAAATTACAGCCAAGCCGTTGATTTAATCGAAAAATTTTTCAAATAAGAGTTGTAGATATTGACGGGGGCAACCAATTGCTATAATCAGGAGCTTTATAGCTCGTATGGTTTTCGAGCTATGATACAAACTTACCTTTTTTTTAAATGGAATAGTATACTTATTTGTTGATAAAAATTATTCAATAAAGCAACAGAAATAAAAAATAAAAAAATAAAAATTTTTATCTTAAGGAGTTTCGATAGACTCTAAAAAATGATACCATCGATTTAAAATTTTAACCAGTAAACAATAAATATGTAAAACGCTGACCTTTAAAATTTCAGATCAATTGTGCTCTTAGTATTCAAGAAATTAATTTTCAAAATCTAACTTTTTTTAATGTGCGTAAATGGACTAGAATACAAAAACGACTATAAAATATTAAAAAATGTTAAACTTTCGACCAAACTTATTTAACAGATACATTAGACATTAATGAATGGAATAAAACAAGATTTATATCAGTTTTGCACATTGTTTATTAGTTATTGCAATAAAAAAATTAAAAATGTAATGTCGACTCGAAAATTGTAAAAACCATAATTGAACGTGGCAATATTGCACATTTAAAATGACACGTGTAAAAGCTAAACAAAAAGTAAATTTTTTTTAGGCTATAATAATAATCTTACAGTCAAAATTTTTAAATTAAATTTCTGTAAATTAGAATCATTAGTTTATTATAATTTGCACTCGAATACACAATTAAAATTTTGAGAAAAACAAAACACCACAGATATCAAAACACAATTTTTAAAATTGTTATATTTTTTTTTACATTTTCCGATTTTTTTACGTGTAAATTATATGATTTTTCCGTTATTCATTTTCGTTTCCATTTTTTTGGAAGACAAAACAATAATGAAAATATATTTTTAACAAAAATTATTAAATCACAAACATATTAGAGACATACATAACCTTATTTATACATGCTAATTATAATATGTATGTATTGTATACATACATATATTGATGTACGATATGTACCATATGTACCACATGTACAGTCGTATATTAGTGATGGGCATATTTGAATAAAAAGTAATCGATCATTCGATTATTGTAATATCACTCAACTATATTTCATTTTAATGATCTTACAAAATATTTCGAAGTATAATAACATTATTTGGGTATTTTGATTAAAATTATTTTATATCTCGTGATATCATAAAATCATTCGAATTATTTTATTCTGTCTCGAAATATTTCAGTAAATACTTAAACAATTATTCTAGTTTCGCCAGACGTTTCAGTTCATAAATAAAAACAAAAATAAAAAAAAACAGTAAAAATTTTTTGGAAGCCATTTTTGACCTTTATTATGTTTATATTAGAGTAACTATAGTAACTTAAGGTTGTACGTCTAAACTCGCTTCATTTGTTGATGATGTCATCAAATTTTGACTTAATTTCAAGTGTACCCATGTAATTGTAAAATTTCACATAGTTTTCTTAAAAATGTTTTCTAACAAAATGCCAAATTAATTTAAAACTAATCAGGTACAGAAATATGCGAATGAAAAAAATCGTATTAAAAGTAATAATTTTTAATAATCGAAAAAATCGAATAATAATAATCGATTACTGAAATCATTGGATTATTCCCATCACTATTATAAATTATGGTTTAACGTAAGTGGTGCCAACACAACGACATTAAAATGTTCCAAGAGTGTGCGTTGCCAAATATATCTTCAGTATTTATTCGTATTATATATTTATATAAATGCCTTATAAAAGCATTAAAAATATTATAAATTATTTATTTTATTCTTCCGTACTGTTATAATGTACATGAATATTGATATTCAAAGAATTTCTTAAAATATATCGATCAAAATTTATTGCATTTATTTAGAGTACAACATTTTTTGTTTAAAAAAGTGCTTAAAAAGTGTCGATAATTATTATTTGAATTACATGATCGACCAAGTGGTCGGAAAACGATGGAAACCTCATATTACACGATAAAATGTTATTCCAACTAATGGCCGAAATAATTTCTAGCTACAAGAATTCCATTTAAAATACGAAAATTGCTTCTAAACATTTCTTTTATGCTTAAAAAATGTCGATACTTCTTTAAAATTACATGGTAGACCAAGTGGTCGGAATACGACATTTCATATTACACGACTAAATGTTATTCCAACTAATGACGGCAATAATTCCAGACAACAAGAATTCTGTTTAAAATTAAATAATTGCTTCTAAATATTTTTGTAATTCTTAAGAAAGTGTCAAAATTTATCTGAATTATGTGGTCGGCCAAATGAATACATATAGGGAAGGGAAACGGTGAATTTAGTTTCAATTTTCTATTTTTCAGAAAAAATAAAAATGTATTTTTATTTTTATTATCTTAAAAAAAGGGTTTAAAAATTTAACAATTTAAATTTAAAAAAGAGCTGTATTATTATTTATGACAGCTCTTTTTATGAACTATGCTAGATTCCCTATGCCATCTATAATTTACTTTCAGAGATTTTTAATAATGACGTTTTCACATGTACTAAATTTTGACTTCTTTAATATGGTGTACAATTAAATACTACAGTTGTAATTTGATAACCTGTCTAACAAATATTAAGTTGAATATTTGAGGAAAAACTACAAATTATTTTGATAATTAATGTCTCTAATTAATAAATTTTCTGTTACTGTAAGGGGCTAATGTGAGTATACCATTACAACTTATTTACTATTTTTTTAATGTAAATTTACAATAAACCGTATTTTTTGCGTTCGTTTAAACAAACCTGACCCCGGGTTTTGAGAATTAAAACTTAAAAATGCAATTTCTCAAAAATTTTAAATAAAATAATGAAAATTTTAGCATAATTGGTAATTTGAAGTAATAAACTAATTTTTAAGAAACATTTCAACATATGTTCCCATTTGAAAAAAAATTCTTTTCTATTCCAAAAAAATCGTAAGTCCTAGAAGTCTGGAACAATTTTTCGTGAATGGCCCCCTCTATTTTGAATATTTTTTGTATAACCTTTTTTCGATTAGATGCATATTTTAGGAATAAATCGAATGGCAACTCTCGACAAACTCACATGGTATATATATATATATATATATATATATATATATATATATATATATATATATATATATATATATATATATATATATATATATATATATATATATATATATATTCTAAATTTGTGTCTTTAAATTCGTTTAAAAAACAACTTCTTTGAATTACAAGCGGCCAACGGCGATATTGAGCTATACGCGCTACACAGTAGCTTGTACTGTAACCAGTTACACTGATTTGTTTTACTTGTACGAATATCTATGACTTCGAGCGAACTGGTATTCGCGCGAAGTCGCTTGCACTGTACCCGTAACCTAATGTTTATCAAGTTTGTAGAGATGCATTGTAATGGTAACATTCTTTGTTTGAACACAAACTAATTTTGACTTTTGATAGATTTCCAGTGATGGGCAGCGCCGCGGAGAGAAACGGAACAAAATATATTTCTTAAAAATTTCTCCATCAAAAAATAAGTGACGAGCAGAAAAAGCTTGTTTTACTTTTTCCCGGTCTCCTACCGGCTGCTACGCCGTTGATGGTAAATTTTTTGTAGACGAAGTATAAATAGAATCCATTTTAAATATGATAATATGGCAGAAAAGATTCAGAATTATGAGAATTCGTGTTGTGAAAATGTGTCGTTACTGGGGTGTGCAAGACGTGGTTGTAATTTTCTCTAATTAATAGAGCGGAATTATTAAGAAGAACTTACTGTTGATTATTTAGAATTTTTGGTTATAAAAATAAAACTAATGCCTAGTTTTAATGATTTTTTTTAAACGTTCGGAACTATGGGGATTAATTACGAAAAAATAGTAGAATTCAATATGAATACTGGAAACTACCCCGTCCATTTTCCACTTATTTTCTATCAATAAAAACCGTTGTATACCATTAAAAAAATTATATTTAAAGATGAGTAACGGAAGTCGTCCTTTAGTTTACCAATGTTTCCGGTAATAATCCAAATTCTAGTATTTTTTTTAACTAATTCCTACGTAATGCCAAACATTTAAAAAAACGAGTGGAGCTGCAATTAAAAATTCATTAAAATCGGATCATTTGTTTTGCTTTAATAGCCAATATATTTGCCTTCAAATAGCTTCAATTTTAAATAATTACCAACATAATTACTTATTGCAGTGAATGTTGGGCAAAACTAATGATGAACAAAGATAGTATAATATGCTGTATTTTGAATACTGTACAATCTAAATTATCTTACTTCTGAGCTTTAATTGGTTTAATCCTATTAAAAAATAAAGGATTTTTTTTTATCGGGAGATTAGGAATTCAAATTATTAAGTTTTTCGATTATTCTACTCGAAAGCCCGATTTATCTGTTTTCTGCTGTATCATAAAGTATACATATATTCATGGTCAACTATGTGTATTTCTAGAATTATGTCCAGTTATGTTTGAAAGTTATTGGTGTGATTCGAGCTTTATTTATTTTTATACATATATATTCAGGAACGTTATTATTCGCGCCTGAAAATGAACAAAGACGATGAAAAAAATAAAAATAATGAAATACAGAAATTTATAGATGAAATTAATTGTTTTAGGATGATAAATAATTATTAAAATTGCGTACATATAATAAAAGACCGTTTACTAAATGCATACCAAAATTATAATACTTTATTATTTGAATATTGCTTTTGGCTTTGAAATAATTGTTATTTCATATATGAAACATAACGATCTGTGTACAATTTAAAAATAGCGCTAATATTATAGGGGCGGTTTCAACTTTTGAGTTGTGAAAAAAATTATTGAAGTAGGTAAAAAAATCAATAAATGTAATTTTTGAATTTCTAATCGTTTAAATTTTGAGTGCATTTCATGAATTTAAATTAGAATCATTGCATCAGCATTGCATTTATTGTTAAATCAGATCAAATACTATATTGAATATTTAAAAAAATACATAAGTCTAACGAAAAAATGCATTTAAATCATTTTTTTACATAAACCAGTAAGATTTTTTGATTAGAACTTTTAATATACCTATTAAGTAAAACCAATAAAATTTGTTTTCAAAAATCTGACTGTATGAATAATCGAGGACCAAAATTTATCGTATATGAATGGTGATGAGTGTATTATAATTCAAAGTTATCACGAGTTCCTTACAAAATTCCTTTATATTTCGAACTAAACAAACACATTTTTATGCACTTGGTAATTCGAACGAAAAAATCATTGCTACGTAACAAAACGACGCGTTAATTCGAACTCATCGGCGTTAAACACTTGACAATTCAAAGTTCCAGAGAGAAAGAGACAGAAAGATTGTAAGTACATTTTGAGACAAGTTCAAGCTTGTACACAGTGTTGGGCAAGATATCGAATTTTATTATCTAGATAACAAATAATAGATAACATAATTTAAAATATCTAGATAAAGATAACAGATAATTTAACCATTATCTAGATAAAATTTGAGATAACAGATAAGGTAATATTTACCGAAATAATGCATTAGGTCAATGTTTCTCAACCTCCGATCCGTAGATGTGTTAGGTCAGTGTTTCTCAACCTCAAAGATGATTTAATTCCAATAAATTATAAAAATGTTAAACAAAGGTTTTCGGCAATTAAAATCGCATGTTTTGGAATTTAATTTTTAGTCGAATTTTTCAACTAAAAAATTAGACTTATACAGCCTATACCTTAAGAACGGGAAGAGGCGAGAGTAGGGGCGCTATCCGTTTTCGGACCCGTAGAACACAATTGTCTTGAAAAAAATGTATATATATATATATATATATATATATATATATATATATATATATATATTCCCGCTACCTATTGACATGTGTAGGGCCCCCTATGGAAGGGAAGAGCTGAAACTTAGTAAGTGGGGCTCATTTCCGATGCACCTTATACTATCAAAGTGGGATCAAATTCTGGGCAAATCTTGGATCCGGCCCAGCCGTTAGGAGGAGTGGGGTGGCGAGCATCAAACAACAGAACTTTTCCAAACCGGTTGGAGATAATATTTCGGTCAATTATCTACAACATATCCAAAATTCAGCTTCCTAGGATGATCTGGAGGGAGTAGAGGGGAAAAAATTATTTTGGCTGTATCTAACACGCCCACAGTCCCCAGAATTAACATAGACGGTTGAAATTTGGTACGTTCATAGAGTCCGTACCTAGGGTCTGCTTTTTGGAGATTTCAATACTTTACCCCCACTCCCTCCATTTTTGAGCTACAATTCTATGTTTTTTCGACGTTTTCGAAGTTTGTACCACTTGCACAAGTCACCCAAATAAACCTAGAGAACTGAAATTTTGTATTCGGATTCAGTTAGTATCAAGGGGGTGCCTGTTGGGGGTCTCAACTTTCAACCCTTACCCCCACGATTTTTACGCCAATATTTCCTTGATTTTTGCGTTTTTTTCTAACACGTCTAGAGACTCTCTAAGGGAACCTAGAGGGCTGAACTTTTGTACGTGTATTGAGTTAGTATCCAGCTAGTGTCTTTTAGGGAATCCACATAACTTTTCCCCCCACTTCTCCCATTTTTACATCGGAATTCAATGGTATTGTTAGATGTGTTTTAAATGCTTTATTTTTGTTCTAATACAAGTAGGCGTATAGTAATTTTAAAAATTAAAAAAAAATGAACTTACATTTATAACAAATGCAATACATAGATATTAAAAAATGTTATTAAAGTCACTGTTTATTTATAAAGTAGAAACTTTAGATTTTTATTTATAAATATAAATTTTGGATTTTTTTGGAAAGAAAAAATATCTTCATAAAGGCCTACCAGTTTACTATTTAAGGTCCTTTTTTTAATATTTAAAAATAAAACACAAAGGCAATTGGCGGATAAGCATGGGTAGGAATTCCCTTGTACGAACTGTGTTGGCTTTTTTCAGCCAACACAGCTGTGAGATTCAGCCCTTAAAAACTTAAAACCTTTTTTTAAAGCCGCGATCAACCGGACACTCATCATCAGTTTTGAAACCACCATAATGATAAATCGCTTGTGGACTTTCAATTACATTTCGCTTGTAGACATTCAATACCGAAGATGAAGGGAAAAATTCGACTTCCGTGATGGGGCACTAATGCTCGCGGCGTTTTTTTATTTACGGTCCATGATAGCACACGTTTAGCACAGTAGTACAACGGTTTTTGTTTAAAAAAAAGTGCTTAGACAGGGCCGATATTTTCCTGAATTACATGATCGACCAAATGGTCGGAAAACGACGTTTCATATTAGACGATTAAATGTTATTCCAACTTATGGCCGAAATGATTCTTAACTACAATAATTGCATTAAAAATACGAGAATTGCCTTCAAACATTTCTCTAATGTTAAAAAATGTGTCGATATTTATTTGAATTACATGGTCGAATAAGTGGTCGTAAAACTACATTTTATATTACACAACTTACTGTTATTCTAATTAATGGTGGAAATGATTCCAGGCGAGAAAATTCAATCTAAAATTAAAGAATTGCTTTTAAGCAATTGGCTAGTGCTTAAGAAAGTTTCGATACTTATCTGAATTACATGGCCAGGTGGTCGGAATACGACATTTCATATTACACGACTCAGTATGATTCCAACTAATGGCAGAAATGATCAGGCCCGATGAGAGGGTGGAGTAGCCAGGGTTTCAGTCCCGGAGCGCGAGCTGAAAGACTGAGCCCGTATTTGTCGACAAGGGCTCGAAAATAATTAAAAAGAGTTTATTTTTGCTCGACACTTTTTCCTGGAGGAAAAAATTTAAAGGGGATTTATTCCCGGAGTCCCCTATTTCTCTGTACGGCCCTGGAAATGATTACAGGCTACAAAAATTCTGTTTTAAATTAAATAACTGCTTTTAAACATTTTTATAATTCTTAAAAAAGTGTCAAAAGTTATCTGAATTGGTCGAACAAGTGAATATAAAAAAAATAGTGAATTTAGCTTCAAATTTCTTTTTTTTTCAGTAAGAATATAGATGTATTGTTATTATCTTATCTTTTTCTTTCGCTTAATAAAAAGATAAGATAAAAGATAACTTCTTTTAAAAATATCTAGATAAAAGATAATAGATAACGAAAACGTTATCTAGATAAAATTTCAGATAACGTTATCTAGATAAGCACATCATCGTACACGAGCCTTTGTTTTGAACCATTTGATATTTCAAACACTCGATAATTCGTAATATTTTAAGAGTTCCTCGAGTTTCAATTAACGAAAGTCGGCTGTACCTACTTAAAAACCAATATTAGGGTTGACTATAAGAAATCATTAATTCGCTTATTACCTGAGTGCTAGGTTACCATATTACACACTTTATAATGCAATAATATATGATAATAGTGAAATCTTTCGGAAATTATGGGCTTTAGCGTAAAAAGTGTCATATACAAAAATAATCAACATTAAATTGCGAACAAAAATGCTTCTGTGCATAATCTTGCTAAAGTGAACAGTTCCAGAGTTACGGAGGGTGTAAAAGTAGCAATTTTTAGTATTTTTAGCCACTGCTGCATCTATCACCAGGTGCAGCTGTGGCTGAATAAGAAGAAGAATCCACTCGAGTGGGGGTGGAAGAAGATTGACGAACACTAGAGACCAATTACAACAGCACGTCTTACAGCTCCCGAGGAATTACTTTCCCTCATAGTGTGCGCTTGCAAAGACAAATGCGTCCGTAATTGCGAATGCAGAAAGAGTGGTCTAAACTATTCAAGCATATGCGGTAATTGCTCATACGAACATCATAGACGAAGATTTAGAAGAGGAGGGTGCTATGTTAAAAAATTAGTTTGCTTAGTGATAATGTGTCATATTTTTTCCAAAAAATCTAAAAATACTAACAATTGCTACTTTTACACCCTCCATAACTCTGGAACTCTTCACTTCAGCAAGATTATGCACAGGACTATTTTTGTTCGCAATTTAATGTAGATTATTTTTGTGTAGGCACTTTTTGCGCTAAACTGCATAGTTTTCGAAATACTTAAGAAAAACTGACGAAAATCGTTAATTTACCTACTTCTACCCTCTTCCCTTCCAAACTCGACGCTCAAAATGGTGTAACTTTTTACCAAACAATATGTGGACGGCATAGAACAATTTGGAGTTGGACGACTGATTGATTAGAAACTGTTACTTTGGATGTTGAGGTTTGGGTCTAATTGCACCGTACTATTATTAAAAATTCCATTCTTAGCTAAAATAAATTTCTCTTTTATTATATATTTATTACGTCATTTTTTTGACGTCATTTTGGTTTTTCAAACTACGATTATTTTTTGTTAACTGTTAAAATATTTGTTAACTTAATGATAAAATTATTAAAATTTAAATAAATTTAGATTTAAACTTATTGCTTACTTGTTTTTCTACATACACGCCATATATTTCAGAATATTACTTTATTTTCAGGGTGAAAACCGATTTGTAAAAGTACTTAGATTTTTGCCTTTACTAACAACATTTATTTCATATCGGCGTTATACCCTCCTGGTGAAAAGGGCCCCACCAGTTTGTGATCAGCACGCTAGTTCTGTAGTTATCAAAATTTACAATTAAAATTTAAATAAGTAAAATTTCAGTAATCACGGGTCATTAACTTTTGTACAGGAGCCGAGCACCCTTGTAGTCGAGGAGCCCCTGCCTTTAATTTTTTTTTATTTAATTTCCAATGTCACAATAAAATTAATTTCTTTTTCTAACATTTTTATTTTTATTTTTATTATTTTTTTTATATTTTTTTTGTGACACTTTTTAATTTAAATAAAATAAATTGAAGGAAAATTTACGTAATTTTATGAGGAGTCTAGGTAAATTGAGGGGATCCGGACCTCCTGGACCCCCCCCCCCCCATTCAATTGTTGTGCCTCTGTCGAAAAGTGCCGATTTTATATTATCTAGGGCAAGACTATAGTTAATGTAGTTTATACCCACTTTCTTTTTATATTGAAGCACCATAGCGTACGGATTTGCCTCACCTATAGACAATTTTTTGTTAATTAATTTGTCAAAGAAAATTAAGCACAATATAGCTTTCATTTATTGTACATATATTGTCAACAAAATACCAAACTTTTCGTTGCCAGTCCCTACCTTATATATACTATGTGAATTTTTCGAGAGTTGCCATTTTTATTACAGTCAAACCGTTGATTTAATAGAAAAATTGTTCAAATAAGAGTTGTAGACATCGACGGAGGCTACAGATTGCTATCGTCAGAAGCTTTATAGTTCTTATGGTTTTCGAGCTGACACAAACTTATAGATTTTTAAATGAGACTATATATTAATTTTTCGATAAAACTGAACTAATGCATCAATTAATAACACAAATGAAGAAAAAAGTTATTTTTACCCAATTTTATTTTTTGAATTTTTCTTTAATTTGTCAATTAGGTGGTAAAAATACGCGTATGTATTTGAGGCTAGTTCAATCGACAGTGTTTTGGTCGGTTACATTTCTATTGCATCCAAGAAAAGAACCTTTCCCATTATTGTATTTACAGCACAAATGGTAGTAATTTAGATTCTGGAATATAGATGTCGGATGAATATAGATGTTTATATTTCAAGTTTTTAGTACTTTTGCATAATAAAATCAAATTACTTTAAAAGATTATTATTTAAAGTAAATTAATCTAAAAACAATTTGAAGTTGTTCATTAATTTACTGAAAAATATATTCATTTTTTATTTATTTAGAGAAGGTAGGGGCGCTATCCGTTTTCGGACCCGTAGAACACGAATATGTAAAAAAAATGTCTGATATATATATATATATATATATATATATATATATATACATATATATATATATATATATATATATATATATATATATATATATATATATATATATATATATTTCCGCCACCTTTTAATATGTGTAGGGGCCCCCTATGGAAGTTAAGAGATAAAATTTGGTAAGTGGGGCTCATTTTCGAGGCACCTCATACTATTAAATTGGGGTCACACAATTAAATTTTGGGAAAATTTTTGATCCGACCCAACTTTTAAGGGGGTGGTGGGGAGCGGTAAAACAATAAAACTTTTCCAAACCGGCTGGAAATAATGTTTCGGTGAATTATCTACAACATATCCAAAATTCAGCTTCCCAGGATGTTTTGGAGGGAGTAGAGGGGGAAAAAACCGATTTTAGCTGGATTTAACACGCCCCCAGCCCCCCATTTAAAAAATTTAAAAAAAAGTGAATTTACTTTTATAACAAATGAAATTCATACATACATATTAAGTAATTTAGAAATGTTATTAAAGTCACTGTTTATTTATAAACTAGCTGTTACCCGCAGCTTCACTGGCGTGAATTTCGTAATTTAGTAAAGGTAAATCCTAGTGGGTTGTTCGCTAAAATTTTTGCCCCTATTTTCTTATCATAAGCTTTGATAAGCTTTATTTATTGAGAATTACCTCTGGCTAGTTATCTAGGAACAACTGGAAATTTTCAAAAACTAATTTGTCATTTCTTCAAACATGGATATAACATTGACTAAAAATCTAAAGTAAGCCTATCAAGGAGATGTCAACCAATTTGATATAGAAGTAAAAAAAAGTATGTTGACTTAAAATGCTCAAATATTATATATTTTTAAAATAGCTAATATTTGTACACTTTAATCTAAATAAGTATCCTCCCTTATCCTATTGGAAAATTTAAATCCCCTTAAGTCTGCTTGCATTATACTTGAATATTTCCTAAAATAACTCACTCATTGTTGGAGACGCCCGAACAGTAGGCGTTAAAAATGTAAACTTTGACCTCCCTCCATTTTTTTGCGTTTATTCCCTATTTTACTCTTTATAGGATTAATTTTCAATAAGTGCTGAAACATGTATTCATTAATTTATTTCTGACAACTATGTGCTTCAGTTTCATTCGTGTAAAATTATGTAATTGTGAGTAATAAGCTACTTTAAATTAGTTATTCCGAAACAAACCAGACAAATTTAATTCAAAAGTAGTTCTTTAAAGTGCTTGTATATGTATGTTACTCATCCTTTGATCTGCATAACACATATTATGTAGATGTTGAACCATTTAGCGTTTTGTGGAATCATTTTATGTACTTGTTTACATAAAATTTGCTTAAAAATATTGTCGGCTTCCGGGGAAGTTTACTGTAAAAGTGCTCGGGCTTCATAGTGTTAAAACTTTAAGTGCCGGAATGCACACCTATACATTTTCCACTCTTCTCAATTATACAGCACTTCTAAAAGCCACAAGCTCCAATTTTTGAAAATTTGTTATAAAATGAATTTACAAAACGATTACATAAATTTTCACTTAAAAAACTCTCTAGAAGGTGCCTGAACGCCGTTCTGCCACGTTTCGGCCGAATTAAGCATTGAACCTACCCCATTTCTGTTATGTCTTTGTGCCTTTATAAAAATTTGTTTCAGAAGAGTTTATTTTATTATTTGGTAATCAAAAGACGTCCTTCGCCTGTTTTATTCGTGGAAGTTCTATTGAATTGAAGACTGAAGAAGAAATTGCAAACAAGTTGGCGACTAAATAAAAAGTAATATATACTTATTTAGCAATAAATTTAACAGATTTTATTGTTTGTAAATCAAATAAAAGAAGAGAACTTGACAAACTTAAAAAAATTCAATTTGCTGCCGTCAAATATGTTGATATGGTGACGACAGTTAGACAGATACTTACCTTTTCTAATTTTAATATTCGTTGATTTAAATTATCAAATTCAAGATCTTTGGCTTCTAGTGCCGGTCCATCACCACCTATTAAAAAACGAATAATATCATTCAATCGATTAGCAACAAAACAAGAAATAATCGTTTTTGGAAAGACAACTTTATTTTACATACATGATATGTAATTTTGATGAATTACATATCCAAAAACATAGATAAAAATAATTACATATACACGTATTGTATTAAAATATGGAATTTACAAATTATAATTTAATTCGTTTTAAAAAAAAAAAAAATTGCTAATTATTTTAATCCATGAGTATTTTATTGTTCTTATAGTAAATAACTTTTAGCTTTTACGTATTTTTAACTATATATTTCTTTTCCTTAGCGCATAAGTAACTTTAGGTATTTTTTTAAAAAAAAAGCTGTTTTTGGAAATTACCAATAAAAAACGAGTTCTTAATTTTGTTTTTACAAACAGTTACTTATACCTATTCAGAACTGTTTACTTTAATTTGTAATACTTTTAAATTAAATTTTTTAAAAATACAAATTTCCTTAATTACCTTCTTTTTTACATGAATGTTTGTCTGGTTGTAATATGAAATTTTCACGGCATTCACAGAAATAACTTCCTGGTATATTATGACAAATCTGATCGCACGGCTTCTGTTCTTTACATTCGTTTACATCATGTTCACAATATTTTCCACGAAAACCTTTTTTGCATGTACAATGATTTGGTTTTGTACAGACACCACCATTCTGACACGGTAGATTACAAACAGCTGTAAAAATAGACATTTTTTTAAAAACTAGATAAATACTACCTATATCTTTAGAAAAATAATAGCCATATAGCTATGATTTTCTTGCTTAATTTTGACAGTTATAGTATCCTGTGTACTCTGAATACTGCCCCAATAAATTAATAAAAATATGTTAATGAGTGATACTGGTAAGATCATACTCTGTATATTAATTTCATAGTTATAGCTGCTAAATAATACTGTAGATAGATACTAAATATTAGATATAGATACTGTAGATACTAAATATATTTAGAATAAGCTTAGGAGAGACACATGCTTGTTTTAAATTTAGGTAAACGTTAAGGAAAAATTTAGCGTTAAATTCAGCTTAAGATCGTCTATGAATAGATTAAGAATTATCCTGAATGAATAGCGCACAATATCTTTATGTATCATAAAACTTACGTTTATTGCAACCGAAACTTTGTTTACTAACTTGAGTCCATCCAGGGCAACACACGTACGTCGTCTGATGTGTAGTTTTCGTTTTCGTAACGTCTCGATACGCTGTTTCATATACCAATCTAGAAAGCAAGAATAGCAAATTAATTTCCTATAAAATTTTGAACAAACGATTTCTCTCTTTTTGTAAAATAAGTTATACAATTTAAGCGAATTTCGAAAACTCGAAATTCAGCAATTACGCCCGATCTCATGCTGGAAACTGAGGCCGAGATTATAACAAAAATATGTTTTGAGTACGAAAATAATATTCACTAAAATTTATATATATATATATATATATATATATATATATATATATATATATATATATATATATATATATATATATATATATATATATAGTGGACTTTCGGAGATCGCAAATTGTCCATATTTCAGTGTTAGAAATTTAAACATCATATGTTTACGTCACACGAACATTGTATTCACAAAAATTGTATTTGCCGTATTCGCGTGACGTAACCATGCGATGTTTAAATCCCTATCACTGCAATATTGACAATTTTTGATTGGACAATCTCCGAAAGTCCTCTGTATATATTATATATATATATATATATATATATATATATATATATATATATATATATATTATATATATATATATTATATATATATATATATATATATATATATATATATATATACCATGTGAGTTTTTTCAGAGTTGCTATTTCTATTACAATCAAATTTTTATGATAGAAATGGTACTGGAAAAGATTCTTTCCTTGGATGTAATGGAAATGTAACCAAGAAAAACACTATCGGTTGAAGTAGCCTCAAGTACATATGCATATTTTTACCACCGAACTGATCAATTAAAGAAAAATTAAAAAATTAAACTCGGGTAAAAAAATTTTTTTTGCTCATTTATGTTGTTAATTAATGCATTAGATCAGTTTTATCGAAAAATTAATATATAGTCCCATTTAAAAATCTATAAGTTTGTATCATAGCTCAAAAACCATCAGAGTTATAAAGCTCCTGACTATACCAATCGGTTGCCCCCGTTGATATCTACAACTCTTATTTGAACAATTTTTCGATTAAATCAACGGTTTGGCTGTAATAAAAATGGCAACTCTCGAAAAACTCACACAGTATATATATATATATATATATATATATATATATATATATATATATATATATATATATATATATATATATATATATATATATATATATATATATATAACGCATTTGCATCCGCTGGACAGTTGTGGATCTCCGATACCACAACCTGTACCTATCTAAAGCTATCTAAAAGAGTTTACATCTGTAATAGTAAAAGAATTTTCAAAATCGGTCAGTTATTTTATTTTTGACACTTTTGGGTCCCACTGACGCTGTCGGACCTTACACAACGTAATCTATATCTATCTAAAATAGTTTAGCTCTATAACAGTGAAAAAATTTTTGAAATCGTTTTATTTTTGGCGCTATTAAGATCCCGGGACCTTGGCCGACCTCATACAACGTATAAGCTATATCCATTTAAATAGTTTACCTCTGTAGCAGTGAAAAAGTTTTCAAAATCGGTCACTTTTTTCATTTTTGAAGCACTTGGTTCGCATGGACCCTGGCGGATCTTACGTAACGTAATCTATATCTATCTAAAATAATTAAGCTCTCTAACAGTGAAAAAATTTTCAAAATCGGTCGGGTAGTTTATTTCGCGCTTTTAATATCCCAGGACGCCGGCCGACCTTATACAACATATACTGGCGGATCTCTTACATAACGAAATCTATATCTATCAAAAATACCTTACCTCTCTAGCAGCGAAAAAATTTTCAAATTCGGTCGATTATTTTATTTTTGACACTTTTAGATCCCACGGATCCTTACAAAACGTGATTTATATCTATCTAAAATAGTTTAGCTTTCTAACAGTAAAAAAATTTTCAAAATCGGTCGGTTAGTTTATTTTCGACACTTTTGGGTCCCATGGATCCTGGCGGACCCTACATAACGTAATCTATATCTGTCTAAAGTAGTTTAGCTCCCTAACAGTGAAAAAATTTTCAAAATCGGTCGGTTAGTTTATTTTTGACACTTTTGGGTCCTACTGACACTGGCGGACCTCACACAACGTAATCTATATCTATCTAAAATAGTTTACCTCTGTAACAGTGAAAAAATGGGTAGGTTAGTTTATTTTTTACGATTATGGGATCAGTAAATCCTGGCGGAACTCATACAACATAATCTTTATTCATCTAAAATAATTTTAATAAAAAGTTTATCTCTCTAACAGTAAAAAAAGGGTGCTAAGGATCTCATATAACTTATGGCACACCGTAAGGTTCTTGTGGACATCTTTTTTTTAATTACTTAACTAATTCAAATACTTTAACTTACTAATGGTGAAAAAATTTTCAAAATCGATTGGGTAATTAATTTTTAGCGCTTTTAGATCCCCACAACTTTGACGGATCTCACATAAGATATCTTAAATCCATGTACAATTGTTTAACTTTCTAACTTTAATGATTATTAGTGAAAAAATTTTCAAAATCGATCCATTTAAAATTTTTTCCCGTGCGTACAAACATACATATTATGTATGGTTTACTTCACTTAAAGTTAACCATGCTTCATCACTTATGAAGTTAAATTATTTCCGTTTCCTTGGCTTTATTTCTTTCATTATTGCACTTACGTAAATTTTAAAATTTAGTTTGTTTTCAATATAAGAGATATTTAATGGTGGGTTATGATCAATTGTATTTGGATTAGGGTATAATTAGTCGAATTTTTCAAATGAAAAAAATTAGTCTTATACAGCCTATACGATAAGAACGGCGAGAGGCAAGAGTAGGGGCGCTATCCGTTTTCCTTCTAATTTGTGTAGGGTCCCCCTATGGAAGTTAAGAGCTGACATTTGGTAAGTTTGGCTCATTTTCGAGGCACCTCATACTGTCAAAGTGGGGTCAAATTTTGGATCCGATTCAAATTTTAGGGGGGTGGTGGGGGGCAGCAAAACAATAAAACTTTTCCAAACAGGTTGGAAATAATGTTTCGGTCTATTACCTACAATATATCCAAAATTCAGTTTCCTGGGGTGATTTGGAGGGAGTAGAGGGGGAAAAATAATTTTGGCTGGATCTAACGCGCCCACCGTCCCCCAGAATTAACTTAGACGTTTGGAATTTGGTATGTTGATAGAGTTCGTACCTAGGGTCTGCTTTTTGGAGGTCTTAATATTTTACCCCCACCCCCCACCATTTTTAAGCTACAATTTCATCCTTTTTTGACGTTTTCGAAGTTTGTAGCACTAGCACAGGTCATGCAAATAAACCTAGAAGGTTGAAATTTTGTATTCGGATTGAGTTAGTATCAAGGGGGTGCCTTTTGGGTGTCTCAAATTTTAACCCTTACCCCCACTATTTTTACACCAAAAAGAACATGATTTTGCTTGTTTTTTAACAGTTTCGTTCGTGTAAAAATCTCCCCAAATAAATCTAGAGGGCTGAAATTTGGTGTACAGGTTAAGTTAATAGCCAGCCACTGCTTTTTGGAAGTTTCAACTTTTAATCCTTACCCTCACGATTTTTATACCAATATTTCCTTGATTTTTTTGCTTTTTTTCTAACACGTCTAGAGACTCTCTAAGAAAACCTAGAGGGCTTAAATTTTGGAGTTAGTATCCAGTTAATACCTTTTAGGGACTCCACGTTACTTTTCCCCCCACTTCCATCATTTTTTTTACATCGGAATTCAATGGTATTGTTAAATATGTTTAAAATGATTTATATTTATACTATAAGACAAGTAGGCGAATAGTAAATTTAAAAATTTGAAAGAAATGAACTTAGACCTGAAATTTTATATTTAGACAATTACGTCACAAATTAGTTCAACCCTTCAAAATGACGTCATATAGATTTTAAACCAATAACTGAATACAAAATTTTTAATACTCCTTAAAAATACTCCTTCTCGATTTAACATTACGAGTTAGAAAAAGATAATATAATAATATAATCCAACCTAATTAAACAAAAACAACTGAAATATTAATGATAATAATATAAAGAGGCGACTTACGTCGTTACCTATTTGTAACCACACTCCAGAAGAAGACGTAATTATAATGAGTTGTCTGTCAAATGTTACTCTTAATAAGATTTTCAAATGTGTTTAATTTTTTACAGTAAGGCTCAACGTAATGGTAAACTAGTAATTAGATTTTACCGTGCAAATGGTTTAAATAGTTATAAATTATAGCTATTTAATGACAAACAAATCAACCAAACTTTTCAATCTTATACCTAAACTTTTTCTATCAATAACAACTCACTCATATTTTATTTTAAAAATGCCTACTTTTTTAGCTTATCGTACTTTTTAACTTGACCTAGTAGTGTACTTTTAAATAGTTTTAGAAATCAGTTTATTTATTGCAATTCAAATGTTTGATGAATTTCTGCCAGGAAAATTCAGCTACTACACCATATCTCACCAGGTCACCATAAAAAACGCTTGTATATTCTCCAGCCGCCATATTGAAATCACTGTTGTGTGAGGAGAATTTTGCCACGCATATTTGAAAAATAGAGTCCATAACCTTTAATTTGAGATATTGCAGATCTATTTTAAGCAACACCAATTTTTGAAAGCAGGGTGTCCCGTTCAGAAAGAATGTCCTATATATATATATATATATATATATATATATATATATATATATATATATATATATATATATATATATATAATGAAGTGAAGTGCCTGCTGTAATTCGTTTTCTCTGTGCTAAAGGCTTAAAAGCAATTGACATTCATCGTCAAATCAGTGAAGTTTATGGTGAAAACATTATGAGTGAAGGAATGGTGCGGAAATGGGTTAGGGCCTTCAAAGATGGCCGCACAAACGTTCATGATGAGGAACGAAGTGGGCGACCTTCAGTCATTACGGATGATCCCATTCAAAAGGTGGACTGTAAAGTGAAAGAGAACAGACGGTTCACAATTTCGTCCTTAGCTGAAAAATTTCTTGCTGTATCAAGAAGTGTTTTCTACGAAATTGTGTCCGAACGTGATGAAGAAGTAAAAATGTCTGTGCAGCAGTGGTTGTCCAGTATGGCGGCAAGCTTCTTTGACGACGGCATACAAAAGCTGCTCCCAAGATACGACAAGTGCCTTAATAATAATGGAAATTATGTAGAGAAGTAGAGGAAAGAATGCTCTTTCAGATAAATAGTTTTGTTTGAAAAATTTACTTGTTGATTTTTTTATATCAAAACGGTACTTTAAAAACATGCCTCGAATATATATATATATATATATATATATATATATATATATATATATATATATATATATATATATTCTTTCTAGGACATTCTTTCTGAACGGGAAACCCTGCTTTCAAAAATTGTTGTTGCTTAAAATAGATCTGCAATATCTCAAATTAAAGGTTATGGACTCTATTTTTCAAATATGCGTGGCAAAATTCTCCTCACACAACAGTGATTTCAATATGGCGGCTGGAGAATATACAAGCGTTTTTTATGGTGACCTGGTGAGATATGGTGTAGTAGCTGAATTTTCCTGGCAGAAATTCATCAAACATTTGAATTGCAATAAGTAAACTGATTTCTAAAACTATTTAAAAGTACACTACTAGGTCAAGTTAAAAAGTACGATAAGCTAAAAAAGTAGGCATTTTTAAAATAAAATATGAGTGAGTTGTTATTGATAGAAAAAGTTTAGGTATAAGATTGAAAAGTTTGGTTGATTTGTTTGTCATTAAATAGCTATAATTTATAACTATTTAAACCATTTGCACGGTAAAATCTAATTACTAGTTTACCATTACGTTGAGCCTTACTGTACAAAATTAAACACATTTGAAAATCTTATTAAGAGTAACATTTGACAGACAACTCATTATAATTACGTCTTCTTCTGGAGTGTGGTTACAAATAGGTAACGACGTAAGTCGCCTCTTTATATTATTATCATTAATATTTCAGTTGTTTTTGTTTAATTAGGTTGGATTATATTATTATATTATCTTTTTCTAACTCGTAATGTTAAATCCAGAAGGAGTATTTTTAAGGAGTATTAAAAATTTTGTATTCAGTTATTGGTTTAAAATCTATATGACGTCATTTTGAAGGGTTGAACTAATTTGTGACGTAATTGTCTAAATATATTACTTCGGGTATACTTTTATAACAAATGCAATACATACATATTAACTAATTTAAAAATGTTATTGAAGTTAATGTCTATTTATAAAGTAGGAATTTTGGATTTTTATTTATAAAATAAAAATTTTGGATTTTTTTGGAAAGAAAAAATATCTTCATAAAGGCCTTCCAGTTTACTATTTAAGGTCCTATTTTAATATTTAAAAATAAAACACAAAGGCAATTGGCGGATAAGCATGCGTAGGAATGCCCTCGTACGAATTGTGTTGGCTTTTTTCCTGCTAACTGCTATCGGCACCAAATTCAAATTTACTGCGATTCAGCCCTTAAAAACTTAAAACCTTGTTTCAAAGCCCCGATTAGCTGGACACTCATCATCAGTTTTGAAACCACCAAAATGACAAATCGCTTGACTAGCTATGTTAATTATAATGCAATTAACATGAGACAGAATTTTGTTTATTATATTTAGTATTATATATATATATATATATATATATATATATATATATATATATATATATATATATATATATTTTTTTTTTTTTTTTTTTTGTCATTGAAGATGACATATTAATATCGTTGTGTGACTGAATAATTATTGAGTTGTACATCCATATTGAATAAACGCAAGAGGGCTGTAGAGTTAACAACTATAGAGTTAACAAAAAATCATAAATTAACACTTTCACTGAGATGACATTACTTAGTGCGTGTCAAAAACACGCATTTGACGGATTTTTATATTGTTTCTATCTCAGATTAAAATATTTCCATAGTGATTGAAAAATCTTTCTTATTGATTTAATATGTTGAGAACCTAATTTCCGAATTAATGTTGTAAATAAAACGCTTGAAACAATGTTGTTCAACTCGAAAACAATATTGATTTCATATCTTGTATAAAAGTAAATGAAAACAACATTAATTCAAAGTATAAAATGTTTAAATAAGGTCTTTCAATATCATTTTTTTGTTAAGTTGTACATTATTGAAATAATAATGATCGTTTTTGTTTTTAAGTTGTCATTTTTCTCTCAAAAACATAAATTCAAAATTGTTTCAATTTTAAATTAATAACGTGCAACTTTATTGTAATCAATATTATTGAACTTGAAGTTTTTCTACATTGATACAATAAATTTCAACGTTACTAGACTATTGTTAATGTTTTAATTGAATCAATATGGTTTTTATTGAAATTAAATTGTTTTTTCTCTGGGTGTAGGGACCTCAAAACATTTGTTGAGCTCTTAACAATTGTTTGGCCCAAATTTGCCACTCCTAAAATCTGCCGCTCTAGGCTCCAGCCTACTCAGCCTGCTGGTGAATCCACCACTGACTATACTTTATGTCAATTGAATAAACTTTCCCATTTTTCTTTCAAAAATCTTGAAAAAACATGCTTTTATTTAACTCTCTCCCCTTAAGAGATTTGTTATTAACTAGCTGTTACCCGTGGCTTCGCTGGCGTGAATTTCGTAATTTAGTAAAGGTAATTCCTAGTGGGTAGTTCGCTAAAATTGTTGCGCCTATTTTCTTATCATAAGCTTTGATAAGCTTTATTTATTGAGAAGTACCTTTGGTTAGTTATCTAGGAACAACTAGAAATTTTCAAAAACGAATTTGTCATTTCTTCAACCATAGATAGGTATAACATAGACTAAAAATCTAAAGTAAGCCTATCAAGGAGATGTCAACGAATTTGGTATAGAAGTAAAAAAAAGTATGTTGACTTAAAATACTCAAATATTATATATTTTTAAAATAGCTAATATTTGTACACTTTACTCTAAATAAGTATCCTCCCTCATCCTATTGGAAAATTTAAATCCTCCTAAGTCTGCTTGCATTATGCTTGAATATTTCCTAAAATAAATCACTCATTGTTGGAGACGCCAGAACAGTAGGCGTTAAAAATGTAAACTTTGACGTCCCTCCAATTTTTTGCGTTTATTCCCTATTTTACTTTTTACAGGATTAATTTTCAAGAAGTGTTGAAACATGTATTCAATAATTTATTTCTGACAACTATGTGCTTCAGTTTCATTCGTGTAAAATTATGTAATTGTCAGTACAGTGGCCATCCAATGGTACGTACTCCGATTCTACGTAGTGACGTCAGCGATTAAGTGGGGTTCTCCTCTCACAGATATGTTGTTGTTTGTCTGTGTTGGTGAAAATTTATGTACCAAGCCAGAGTCAGGGCCGTAGGTAATATTGTCTGAGGGACTCGTAGCCCTTAAAAATTTTAAAATTTCACTGAAGATATATATGCACATATTCTGTATACGTAATATGCAAAATGCAAATGCAAAATGAGTAACGTAAAATTCTAGAATATTCTAATCATCAACTAGCAGAGATATCAAAAAACAAACTTCACCGTTGAATTGGCTATTAAAAATGAGATTAAACAGTGTAGTGTGACAAAAATTCTAGAATGTTCTATTTGTCAACTAGCAAAGATATTGAAAAATCAATTGTACTATTTAATTGTCCATTGAAAAAGAGGTCAAATTACACATTTCGATAAATGTTCTGGAATATTCTATTCGCCAACTAGCAAAGATATTAAAAAACAAACGTCGCCATTGAATTGAGTACCAAAAAGGAGACCAAATAACATATTTTGAGAAATGTTCTAGAATATTCTATTTGTCAACTAACAAAGATATTGGAAAATCTACTGCACCACTTAATTGTCCAACCGAAATTAAACTAATGTAAACCAAATGTCCGATTTTGACAAACAATTTTTGCTATTTGACAAATAGAATATTCTAGAACATTTATCAAAATGTGCTATTCCGTCTTTTATTCGATGACAAATTAAATGGTACAATCGATTTTTCGATATCTTTGTTAGTTTACGAATAGAACATTCTAGAATTTTTGTCAAAATGCGCTGCTTAATCTCATTTTTAGTGCCCAATTCAATAGTAAAGTTTATTTTTTGGTATCTTTGCTAGTTCACAAGTAGAATATTCTAGAATTTTTGTCAGCTTCCACTATTTGGCGTCTTTTACGCTGATGAATGCGATAGTGAAGTTGATTTTTCAACAGTTTTCTAAAAGTCGTCACTCATATTCATTAGTATTACCATTCGATTTCCTTTGTCTACACAATCTAATTTTAGGTGTAAATTGTCTCTTAAGATTATATTGTTTTAAATAAGTTCAGATAAATAATGTTTACCAACCCCCGAAACAAAAGTTTACTGACGCCCCTGATCTTCCGATTTTACGTACTTCCCCTTAAATTTGCACCGACCACTACGTAAAATTGGATTTGTGGTGTAATAAGCTACTTTAAATTAGTTATTCCGAAACAAACCAGACAAATTTAATTCGAAATTAGTTCTTTAAAGTGCTTCGCTTTGCTCGCCAAACAGTTCAAATTCTATAAAAGGTTAATTCTATGCTTCGCTCCGCTCGGCAAATGACTCGAAAACAACCATATTAATATATTTAATTTTCAGACTTTGAAATCCATTCATAGATTCCCATATTTATGGTTTTAGAATTATAATTGAATTTTGGATTCTTTTCGAGATTCGAAAACCCTGTTGGATTTTTCAAAATTACGTTCAGTTCCTTCGTAATTAGGCTTTACTACAATCCTTTTCTAAAGTGAAATTTTAATAAAAAGTTCTGAAGTTAATGTTTAAATTTTTGAATATTATTTTTATCGTAACCTAGGTAATCTATTGTTTTTCTTTCTTTTGTTTCCGTTTATTATTAAATGAGTATTTTTGATAGATATATCAACTTTTGTCGTGAATATATCAACCTCCATAAAGAATATCGTGAAGATTCTGATTGGAGATGTTGAGACGATGAAGCATTTAAGGAATAAATTTACAATGTTTCACTAAAATCTGTCCAATAGTTTTTGTGTCAACGGTGCCCATGGGAAACCTAACTTATCATTTTATTATATAAATTCGATGTAACTTCCAAAATATCAGTTTTAGGTGTAAGAGTATCTGATATTAATAGATAGAGTTTACATTTTTTTACATAGTTATAATAAAAAATATAGGTGGTTCATTTAAAAAAAAAGTTTTTCACAATAAACAAAAAAATACTTAATAAATGCTTTATGTGACCACACTGTATCATGTCAACGAAGCTGAAATGCCACTGTCAGATAGAATATTAATATCAATTCCCAGCGAATTCAAATTTGTTGTTAAAAACACTTAAAATAGCAAAGCTGGTGTCAACTTCCGCTATAACCGGAAGTGGCAGCAAGTTAGAAATATTTTAAATAAAATCTTCATATTTGGAAACTTCTAAAACCAAATTTTCAAAAATCTACTTTACTTAGAAGACCATAAACTTTTAATGGAGATTCTTTTTGAATCATCCTGTACATAACCATTTGGATGATCACAAACAGACAGACAGACAAAAAATTTAAAGTTAGATTTGCTATATATGTCGAATTTGTAAACTGAAAAACATATAAATACCTAAAAATTCGAAAATCACAGACAGACCCTTCTATTTTATTTATAGGTATTGATTCTGTAGAGGTTCCTATTGTGTGAACACTTCGGGATACGTGTCCCAAGTGCCCTTATGTAAATTTGGCTCTGAGTACAATATTGATAAAGATGTATCAAATGGATATTTAAATAACAAAAAATCTATAGTTTAAAAACGACAAATCACAAAATGTATGTATATTTTCTTTCTTAATATAAATGGTATCAAATATAGATTTTGACCCGAACAATAATGCTAAAAAATAAGAAAAATCAGGTTTTTTTAGTGTAGAAATGGTGGGGGTAACGGTTAAAAGTTGAGACACTCACAAGGCACCCCCTTGACACTAACTCAATCCTAATACTAAATTTTAGCCTCCTAGGTTTATTTGAATGACCTGTGCGAGTGGTACAAACTTCGAAAACGTCGAAAAAGCATGAAATTGTAGCTTAAAAGTGGTGGGCTGTGGGCTTGTTAGATCCAGCCAGAACACTTTTTCCCTCCTTTACTCCCTCCAAATCACCTTAGGAAGCTGAATTTTGGATATGTTGTAGAAAATTGACGAAAACATTATTTCCAATCGTTTTGGAAAAGTTTTATTGTTTTGTTGCCCTCTACCACCTCCTTAAAGTTTGGGTCAGATACAAAATTTGCCACAAATTTGACCTCACTTTGATAGTATTGTTGTACATCGGAGTGAGCCCCACTTACCAAGTTTCAGCTCCTGCCCTCTTTAGGGGGGCCCTACACATGTCAAAAAGTTACCTACACATGTCACATATATATATATATATATATATATATATATATATATATATATATATATATATATATATATATATATATCAGACATTTGTTTTCTTCAGAATCGTTCCATTTCTACTAAAATACGAGATTCTTTGACCATATGTTTGCTCATTATTAAATCAAAAAGTTAAAAATTTTCCCAAGTTAATATTAATAAAGGGTGTATTTATGTGACAAGAAATAAACTAGTGTGATGTAAAAAATATTAATTAAAAATTCTTTTATTTATACATAACAGCCTCCTCTTTTACCAAAAAATACCTGATAAAATTAGGGGTTGGGGGTGGGGGATAAAACGACAATGATTTTGTAACTTTAATTTTGGTATCATAATAAAGATTTTTAAGTGCCATTTACAAGTATAGATAGTTGCCCTACCAAAGCCCTTACCATTTCCAAGATATTTAAGAAAATTTAAAAAATTTCTAATTTTCAGGGGTGAGTTTTGAGAGATAAATTTAGATACCTCTCCTTGTAAGTCGAATTTTTCAACTGAAAAAATTACTTATACAGCCTATAAGTAATACGATACAGTTGGATACCTTTCCTTGTAAAAATATTATTAAAGTCAGTTTCTATTAAATATATGGTGGAAAACTATAATGGGTACAAATCGTACTCTTTGGAATGCAAATTTAAAGATTTATCTACAAAAACAATAAATTTCGTTCTACGTAGCATTTCGAGTATGCAACAAAGAATAAACAAGTATAAACGAATCCTTATCGAATTTTGTTTACCAATTTGAATGCCTCAAAAAAAAGCAAATTCATTCTACCTAGAATTTCGATTATTGTGTATCTCCCAACTCTTGGAGTTAGAATCGAAAAGAAAGGATTCATAAACGGGTACAAAGGAATCTCTATCGAATGCCGTTTACAAATTTTGAATCTTTCTAAAAATAACCAAAATCATTCTACCTGGAATTTCAAATACCATGTTTTCCCGAAACCTTTGAGACACAAACGAAAGTAAAAGAGGTACAAAAAAATCTCTATCGAATGCTGTTTTCAGAATTGAAATATTTCAAAAACAATCAAATTGGTTCTACCTAGAATTTCGGGTACCATGAATCTCCGAATCTTTTGAGTTAAAAAACGAAAATAATACAAATACAAACGGGTACAAGCGAATTTCTACCAAAAAATACTAATAAAATTAAAATATTCAAATTTTGGGGGCCGGCCATTTTTAAAATTTTTTCTGTTTTTCTTGAGTGAGCAGCGGAGCACCATCACGGAAGTCGAATTTTTCCTTTCATCTTCGGTATTGAATGTCTACAAGCGAAATGTAATTGAAAGTCCACAAGCGATTTGTCATTTTGATGGTTTCAAAACTGATGATGAGTGTCCGGTTGATCGGGGCTTTAAAAAAACCTTTTAAGTTTTTAAGGGCTGAATCTCAGTAAATTTTAATTTTGTGCCGATAGCAGTTAGCAGGGAAAAAGCCAACACAATTCGTACGAGGGCATTCCTACCCATGCTTATCCGCCAATTGCCTTTGTGTTTTATTTTTAAATATTAAAAAAGGAACTTAAAGAGTAAACTGGAAGGCTTTTATGAAGATATTTTTTCTTTCCAAAAAAATCCAAAATTTCTGTTTTATAAATATTAAAAATCCAAAATTCCTAATTTATAAATAAACAGTGACTTTAATAACATTTTTAAATTACTTAATATGTATGTATTTCATTTGTTATAAAAGCAAGTTCACTTTTTTTTAATTTTATTAAAATTACTATTCGCCTACTATGTATTAGAATAAAAATAATGCATTTAAAACACATTTAACAATACCATCGAATTGCGATGTAAAAATGCGAGAAGTTGGGGGGAAAAGTAATGTGGAATCCCTAAAAGGCGCTAGCTGGATATACTAACTCAACACACGTATAGAACTTCAGCCTCCAGGTTTCCTTAAAGAGTCTCTGTGGAACGTCTCTAAGGAGACGTGTTAGAAAAAACGCAAAAAAGCATCAAGGAAATATTGGCGTAAAAATCGTAGGGGTAAGGGTTAAAAGTTGAAACCTCCAAAAAGCAGTGTCTGGCTATTAGCTTAACTTGTACACGAAATTTCAGCCCTCTAGGTTTATTTGGGGAGATTTTGACCCGAATGAAACTGTTAAAAAACAAGAAAAATCATGTTCTTTTTGGTATAAAAATGGTGGGGGCAGGGGTTAGAAGTCGAGACCCCCAAAATCACCCCTTGATACTAACTCAATTCGAATACAAAATTTCAGCCCTCTAAGTTTATTTCAGCCCTCTAGGTTTATATATATATATATATATATATATATATATATATATATATATATATATATATATATATATATATATATATATATATATATATATGGAAGCTAAGAGCTCAAATTTGGTAAGTGAGGCTCATTTTTGAGGCACCTCATACTATCAAAGTGGGGTCAAATTTTGGGCAAATTTTGACCCGACCCCGTCTTTTGGGCGGTGGTGGGGGCGGTCAAACAATAAAGCTTATCCAAACCGGTTGGAAATAATGTTTCGGTCAATTGTCTACAACATATCCAAAATTTAGTTTCCTAGGATGATTTGGAGGGAGTAGAGGAGGAAAAAACGATTTTCGCTGGATCTAACACGCCCTCAGCCCCCCAGAATTAACGTAGGGGGTTGAAATTTGGTGTGTTGATAGAGTTCATACGTAGGTTGTGCTTTTTGGAGGTTTTAATATTTTACCCCCACCCCCTCATTTTTAAGCTACAATTTCATGCTTTTTCGATGTTTTCGAAGTTTGTACCACTCGCACAGGTCACCCAAATAAACCTAGAGGGCTGAAATTTTGTATTCGTTTTGAATTAGTCTCAAGGGGGTGCCTTTTGGTGGTCCCAACCTTTAGTCCTTACCCCCACCAATTTTATACGAAAAACAACATGATTTTTCTTGTTTTTTAACAGTTTCGTTCGGGTCAAAATCTCCCCAAATAAACCTAGAGGGCTGAAATTTGGTGTACAAGTTAATCTAATAGCCAGCCACTACTTTTTGGAGGTTTCAACTTTTAAGCCTTACCCCTACGATTTTTACGCCAATATTTCCTTGATTTTTTTGCTTGTTTTCTAACACGTCTAGAGACTCTCTAAGCAAACCTAGAGGGCTGAAATTTTGTACGTGTATTCAGTTAGTATCCAGCTAGTACCTTTTATGGAGTCCACATTACTTTTCCCCCCACTTCTCCCATTTTTACATCGGAATTGAATGCTATTGTTAAATGTGTTTTAAATGCATTATTTTTATTCTAAATACAAGTAGGCGAATTGTAATTTTAAAAAATTTAAAATAAAGTGAATTTACTTTCATAACAAATGAAACATATACATATTAAGTAATTTAAAAATGTTATTAAAGTCACTGTTTATTTATAAATTAGGAATTTTGGATTTTTAGTATTTATAAAATAGGAATTTTGGATTTTTTTGGAAAGAAAAAATATCTTCATAAAGGCCTTCCAGTTTCCTATTTAAGTTCCTTTTTTAATATTTAAAAATAACACACAAAGGCAACTGGCGGATAAGCATGGGTAGGAATGCTTTCGTACGAATTGTGTTGGCTTTTTTGCTGCTAACTGCTATCGGTATAAAATTGAAATTTAGGGGAGAGCGGGACTATACCGTACAGCGAGGCTAAACCGTACACCCATTTTTCGTGGCTAGATTTCAAGCTAAATAAGTCCAATCGTTGTCCCAACCTAGCGCCTGACTGCGGAAAATCACAGGATTGAGTTCGTTCCGCTGTGCGTATAAATGCCAATATGACGGTGAAAAAACTTGTTTTTATTATTTCTCTTATAATTTTGGGGCACTGCCAAATAAGAGTTGGGTGGAGAACCTTTACTTATGAGCTAATAGCGATAAGATCATGAGAAACTACTTTTCTTAATCTCTCTCTTGATCACTAGTGAAGACTAGTTAGGCGACGGAATTTAAGGTTAGGTTATGAAACTCCCACAAGGCACAGGATGTGGCTAAGTCTTACAGAAGTGTACGACTTAGCGCCAAATGGTTTAATATGGCAACATTAATAAATTGTAGTTGAAGGAGGAAATACCATAAACATTATAGTTTTAGTGCTGTCGAGTCTGCAGATAATTTTACTTGTGATTTTTGTTTAAATGTATAAACTTTAAATAAAATACTTTCGTAATATATAATTTTTTTCACTTTTTTTTGATAAAAGTTAACCTAACATTTTTTATACTTTTATAAGTTGAACTAAATATACCGATAATACAAGTTACGTTATGATGTTTCTTAGTTGAGTCGACAATAAGTAATAAAATGTGTTTGCTACAATAACTAGCCGTATACCCAATGCGATTTCTTTTTATTAGATAATCACTACTCACTTTCAATGTTTTTCAAAAGCCTAAATACCAATTTCCACGTTTCTAATTTCCAAAATGACGAACTTCCTATACGAACTTTCATTTCTTGTTTTAACCCCTTAGGGAATGAATTTCCAGGAACGTTTACACAACTGACTTTTATTTATAAATAGAAGCCTAAAGATCAATCTTTATTTCTTCTTGCTAAATTTCGTCCATCTAAACCCAAAAGTTTAGACTGTGCGTTGTCTGTCAATCAGTGTATAAAATATTATTTATTTGAATAGTCATAGTAACATATTTTTATAAATCTAACTTCAAAAATGTCGAATTTCCATAAAAATTTTCATTCCTTATTTAACCCACTTAGGGGGCGAATTTTCAAAAATCCTTTCTTAGTGGTCACCTACGTTACATTGGGAACTCCTGTGCAAAATTTCATTCTTCTGAACCCAAGGGGTTAGGCTATGCGTTGTCTATCAGTCAGTCAGTCGTGTTAGAAATTTATTAAGTAGATTTATTGCATTACTCTTATTTACTTCCTTAATAAGATGATTTTTTTGCAATAATTTATTGCATTACTCTTATTTACTTCCTTAACAAGATGATTTTTTTACTGTACGGTATAGCCTCTCCTACCGTACGGAATAGCCCCGACCCCCGGGGCTATTTCGTACAGAGACACTTTTTTTGTAATTTAATTTAAATATGTAAATAGTGGAATAATTCAAATTTCTTTGCGTGAAATCAATAGCCGATGGTCCAAATTATATATTGCTAATTTTCTTATAATTTTATACTCGATATTAGCTGAACAATAACTCTCCCTTAAGTGTACGGGATAGTCCCGCTCTCCCCTACTGAGATTCAGCCCTTAAAATCTTAAAACCTTTTTTTAAAGCCCCGATCAACCGGACACTCATCATCAGTTTTAAAACCATCAAAATGGCAAATCGCTTGTGGACTTTCAATTATATTTCGCTTGTAGACATTCAATACCGAAGATGAAAGGAAAAATTCGACTTCCGTGATGGGGATCCGCTCCTCACGGTATTTTTTCTGTCTGGATTCAGTAATCCGCCAAAAAATATTGGTTTTAATATTAAACCGAGCTGCTGGTCTGCAAATACCGAATCTATGATAGTTTTCCTACATTCTAGTCGCATGAAATCTACGAAATGGCTCTGTCAATTTTTTCTTCTGGTTGAGACCTAAAAAGTAGAACCACCCAGATATAGAATATGTAATGTAAGATCCGCCAGGGTCCATTGGACCCAAAAGTGTCAACAATAAACTAACCGACCCATTTTGGAAATTTTTTCACTGTTAGAGAGCTAAACAATTTTAGATAGGTGTAAATTAGCTTATGTAAGGTCCGCTAGGGTCCATTGGATCTAAAAATGTCAAAAATACAATAACCGACTGATATTGAACATTTTTTCACTATTACAGATGTAAACTTTTAAGCGCCAAAAATAAACTAACCGACCGATTTTTGAAATTTTTCCGCTGTTAGAGAGCTAAACTATTTTAGATAGATATAGATTACCTTATGTAAGGTCCGACAGAGTCCATGGGACCCAGAAGTGTCAAAAATAAAATAACTGACCGATTTTGAAAATTTTTTCACTATTGCAGAGATAAACTATTTTAGATAAGCACAGTATGTTATCTGAGATCCACAACTGTCCTGCGGATGCAAATGCAGCATAGAAAACTACACAACGGGTTTTAAAAATACTTTTACTGTTAGAATAAAATATTTATTTTAGTTTGTTCTCTAGCAATGAGAAAATTTTGAGAATCGGTTCGGTAGCTTATTTCTGGTGTTTCCGGATCTGCAAGATCCCGGTGGACCTCATTTATATATATATATATATATATATATATATATATATATATATATATATATATATATATATATGTATATATATGTATATATACATATATATATATATATATATATATATATATATATATATATATTTATATTATATATATATATATATATATATATATATATGTATATATATATAATAGAAATATATATATAATATATATATATAAATATATATATATATATATATATATATATATATATATATATATATATATATATATATATATATATATATATATATATATAAAATTTGATTAAATTCTGATACACAAACATTCTTGCATATAGCTAGCTACACAAGTCAGTTATAAATTATTATATCAAATATCTAATAGTAATAATAATAAAGTATTTATAAAATATACCTACATACGTATCTATTATTGTCTATTAAAATTAACAATTATTTTTATTAAGTATCATGTGTTGGTGTTTTGCTATTTTGTAATAGATCATATTATTCACATAGGGTTGACCGGGGTAATTGTGAATTGAGGCAACTGTGAACGGCGCCTAGAATTTCTAAAATAACATTAATATTGTTAAAAATCAACTCTTAAGGGAGGAGTTCAAATAAAAAATCAACTTTTTTATTTATGATTATTTTGCTTGTTGAATTTTTTTTTCCAATCAGGGAGGGTTTCAAATAGAAAAATTTTGTTTCTGAAACATTCACTACTCTTCCCTGTGGGGGGGGGGGGGTGGGAGAGCCCTTTTCCACAAGTTTCTAAGCGTTTATAAGGAACGTCATATCTCAGAAACTAATGAATATTTTTTAAATATTTTTTCATTATCTTATTCCTAAAGGACCTGTCCATAAAGCTGAGTATGGGTTTCAGGTAATTTTAAAAATTAACTATAAAATTGTAATCCCAAACTTCTAAAAATTATAACACCCAATTTTTTATTAAAAAAAAAGTTTACAAATAGTTACAATTGTTCAAGTGGAAAAAGCGTACTCCACTTTATGCGCAATATGTTTATGAACAAAATAAAAAAAATTAAGCCTCTATCTTTTCTAGAACTAGAGATATGATTTTCCTTGTCGGAAGAAGCACAACTTTCGGGAAACGGTGAAAAACAAAAATAATAACAAAAGAAACGGTTTACTCACTGTTTATTAAAACGTCTACAAAGGCATAAAAATAAAAAAACATTATCTCAGTGCATACTATAACTCATGTACACACCAAAACTAAATATTACTGATCAAATCGCGAGAGAGGGCGAGCGTCATCTGCAAAGGAGCAGCAACTTGGCTGGGCAGCGGCTCACAAATAAATATTTTTCTACTTGAAAAAAAAAAGTTTTGGCCATGTTTTATATATCACCGTGTTTGTAAAGAACCACAGAAAAAAATAAAAACAAAAAACGAGATTCGAAAAAAATTAGTTTATTAGCCGTTTCTGGCGTGAACTCCCTCCCCCCTTAATATGTCCTTTCTTAATATGCTATTAAAATTTCATAACAATTCTCTAAGTATTAGTATCTTTTTTATTTTGAAAAAACCCTTCAAAATTTTATGTATTTTACTTCGACCAATCCTCAAAAAAATTTTTTTTTTAAATACATTTTCTTTTTTTAAAAGGTAATAAATGGTTAAAAGTACTTGATGAAGTGGTCTGAACCCTGAGAGGGTTCCTTATTAACCGCTAAAGAAATTGGACAATTTATCACCAATTCACAATTACCCCATGATTTTAAAATTGTGGGGTAATTGTGAACGTCATTCACAAATGCCCCCATTCGGTCAAAAATTTCACTAGTGTCCTTTTCAGAGTTTAAAATGTTGTTGAAGGTGCTGGTGACCTTATTGTACAAGTTTCCGTTGTACAAACAATACAAAAAAAATTGTTTTTTTTTTTTCATGTAAACTAAATGTATTTCCTTGAAAAAGTCTTATTTTCCTTGTTTTTGTGTGAATACATGTAATTTTTTAATTTTTTATATGATAAAATGACAAAATATTTTCAAAATATCATTTTTAGCTTGTAATAAATTTGTTCCTACAATTTTTGTTATTTTTCTTTAACCTTGATTTTTTGTAGAAATTTGAGGTATGCGTAACTTGCATTAAACAAAGAGAAATTGTGACCGCTAAAGTATGATGAAACATTTGAAAGTGGAGTAAATGTGAAGAATTTGAGTTGGGCTTTACTCTGACGTACCACACTTCTCTTGTAATCCCTTCTAAATAATTTTTCTGATGGCATTCACTTTTATCCCGAAATTCATAAGATTTGCAAAACCGCACCGGGTAAATGTGAATAGCTTATAAAACTTTTGTTTTTCATACGAATTTGCTCAAAATTTGTGTGGTGCATCCTGAATAATGTAGAATTAAAAATAAATCAACCATAATGCGATATATAAAATAAAAAATACTTAAAACAACGCTTTTATCTCAACTCATGAAAATCCATTCACAATTACCCCGGTCAACCCTATACCTAGTCCAAGATCTTATGAATGGATATACGTACCTTACACCATGACAAATTTGATTGTTATGACATAATTGACTGAATCGTTTTTGTGTAGGCTTACACCACGTTTCAATGGTTTTTATTGGCTCTTTAACGGCACGTTGTGACGTACATACGTGACGTCTGAAACAAAAGAAAAGGCTGTGATAAAATTATGGTTATTAATTGAAATTATTTATTTGATTATAATAATTTAGTGTAGAGAGGAGAAAGTATATTTTTACCGAATGTTTTTTTTTCTAAATATGAGTCAGTGACGGTTGATAATTTACGTATATGGAAATGCACTTTTATTTACATACATCTCAGATTTTCATTTTCATAATCATACTACAAAGAATACTTTTGTGTAGTCACCATAAAACCTATTTTATACATTTAACTAACAAGTAAAGGTCCCGAGGCCGGACCTGTCGATTTTGATGAAACTTAAATATGTTGTAAAAGATTAAAAACTAAACGACATGTATTTTTTTTTACCCTCGGAAAAACGATTTGAAGGCGTGAAATGGCCCCTTAAAAATTGGGGTAAAAATTTAATTCTTCAAATATCTCGCAAACAGTAGTTTAAATTGGCGATATTACTCTATTTTAAAGAGTTATCTATTGATATGCAGTAGGCTCAAATTACATCAACAGGGGTGGTTGGGGGTTAAAATTTGGAGGTTAATTTTGCAAAAAGGGGGTGAAAAATAAACAATATAAAAATTTTGTTTGCAGATTTAAAACTTCGTCAAAAAATCTAATTGACTTGTTTTTGCTCATGTCCTAATATTAAGTCTAGGGGTAGTTAACTGGAGGGTGACTGTGGCGAACAGTCGTACTATTTGGGTAGTTCAAGAAGTTCTTTTTCATGAAAAATAGTTTAAGACAATTAGAACAACGTAAAAATGAAATTCTTGACTTCAAAATTCAGTTTGAGCAACATTGTAGAGGGGGTGAGTCACCTTTTTAAATTACATACTAGTTTTCATACACTCATTTTTACTGCTGACGTACTGACAGTGGGTAATAATGTCACAATAAGTGGTTCTGAAGTTAGAATGTCATATGTAAAGAAATTATCGTTATTATCGATATCGATAATTTTCGAAAACGAAAACTACATTTTGATAGTCTTAATATGTTTGGAATGCCTATAACTTCCTTCATTTACGCCTTCAAAAAGTTTGTTATTTGTTTGCTACGATGCAACGTTTACGAGATATTTACGATCAAAATTCTACGATAACGAAAAGTATCATTAACAAACGAACCTAAAAAAACGTTATATACGACAGTTATATACGCACCGGGGAAATGTGAATGGCTTATAAAATTTTTATATTTCATACGAATTTGCTCAAAATTTATGTGGTGCATCCTGAATAATGTAGAATTAAAAATAAATCAAGCGTAATGTGATATATAAAATAAAAAATACTTAAAACAACGCTTTTATCTCAATTCATGAAAATTCATTCAGAATTACCCCGGTCAACCCTAATTTAAAAAAAAATGAAATTATTGGAAATTGACTAAAAATAATCTCATTGTAGATATTCGGATGATATGGACGGTCTATAAAATGAAAGTAACTCAAAATTAACACATTACGATTTAAGTTATTATTGAATTAAGCGTACAACGATTTGCTGATTTTGCAGACAGAACTTTACAACTCTCGGAGTTTACTGGAGGTAAACATAACTCACAATTATTTTTACATTAGTCAATTCTTCTTGAAATTCAACCTGAACTTCGGAATATTTTTCACACCAATGAATGTCACTCGAACTCTTGTGTGTTAAATGGTTGTGGTCGGACATAATATATTCTCAGAGTAAACAATACAGAAATCGAAGACTATTGAAACAATTAACTCGGACGAGAAGCAAGTTTCTAAATTGAAGAAGTCTTTCAAATAAAAACCAGTTAAATTTGAAATATGAGATACGGTCATTGATCACAAGGTTTTTCTAATTTGATAAAAATCTCTACTACCTACTTCTTTATTCAGTGGTGGAAAGTTAGATACAATAGTATGTTTATTTGTAAATAGAAGAATTGTAAAATTTCTACTCGACCTGCCCATTTTTAGGTCAAAAGAAAATTTGTTTTTCCGTGTTTGTTCATCTGCCCGTTCAGTCATAATATCTATCAATTTGTTTTAGTAGTCGCTTGTTAGGCATGTTACAATGATTAATTAAAATGGTTTTTTGTCTTTGTTAATCATTTAAAATTTACAACTATACACATTCACCTCTTATGTTTGCTTTTATCTTTATCTCGAGTATTTTTTCGGTAAACGATGTCTTTATTTATTACATTTTAAACGCTCGAACAGTATAAATGTCAAATTAACAAATGAAAATAAATTTTGAAAAAAAAAATAATTTATTAACAACATATTTAATAGTTGGCTGACTGTGTAAATTTTTGCCCGTAAACTGTATATATGTATCCAAGTGCAAGAACCGTGCGATCATTAGCATTTAATAAAAATATCTTGTCGTAGGTACTTTTATTAAACCAATTATTTATATGGTTGATTTGAAGTACAGTAGATCTCCTATTATCAAGTTTTCTTTACAAAATACCAGAATGTCGACAAATGTATAGTCGACAAAAACTTTTTTCTACTCCTGTTGAAGAACACACTCATTAGGTACATATCGATCATCATTACTCAATATCTTTCGACGAATCAAATCACCGTATTAACCATTATTCAATGGGCTTACGATTGTTTTTTGAATAATATAAGTTTTAATTTCATATATGTTGCGTATAGTAACATATAAGTAAACAAAACAATTTGAATTTTATTTTGATCATTTCCATAGATAAATATACAAACATATAATGAAATTAGAGATAGATTAAAAATTTTATTCTTTTAATTTGAAATTTAATATTCAATTTTATTTAAATCAAAAAGAAAGTCGTAGAAAAATTATAGTATTCTACTCGCTTGCAACGACTATTACTCACTCAGATACATTACGACATTCGCTTCGTAAACTCGGCTCGTGTCGCAGTACTCGTGAATAATATACTATTATTGAAGTAATTAGCATATTTTTCTATTTCTAAAAAAGTACAGTGTTTTTTCTCAATAGTTCCGCAGAATGAAATGAGGGAAATAGCTTTTCCAGAAAATGTTGTTCTCCCACCAAAACCCAATCGCCAGCTGGCAAGGTACAAGAATTTTTTTACGTCTAGATTTAACATTTATAGTTCAATAATTTATGGTTCTGCCAAAATTAAAAACTTTTCAGGAGCGAATAGGTGGGTCTGAATAATGTAATTTAAAACTCATTTTAAACTAATATTTTTTATACAACCATTCCATACGATAAAACTCTAGTGGTTTATGTTTAATAAAATGTATATACAGACATAATAGATACGCATAATTAGACTACATATTATGCGCGAATAGTATAATATATGTACCTGTATATACAGTATACACAGTATTGGATCTGGGTATAATTTAATGATATCATAATTTTTATTACAATCACCTATTTATGCATGTGGTAAACAAAATTCGGCTTTGTGTGTCTCTCGTGGCTTCACATTTTAAAAGTGTAATAAAAAAAATTCACCTTTTTAGAGTAAGGAATTTTAATTTTATGACTTATTTTGGTAAAAATATTTTTAACTTTTTCAATTTTTCTATATTTTTGAATTGTGTTAAAAAAAAGTTTAAGTTCTATATAGATTTAAATGTAACTTAATGCAAAACCAATTAAATAATCACATCGAAATGACTGAACCAAATATAATAACATATAGGATAGTTTTATCCCGATTAAAGGTTCCCAGGGGATACAAAAGAATTATTAAATCATGTCCAAATAATAAAACCAAATTTGATTTTTAGTACACAGACATGATTAATCCTGAGTTAACGTATAGACTAATATTATCTTGATTAAAGGCTCCTGTGGGATGACTGAACTGAATTTGATGAAATTTTTAATATACAGTCACTATTTATTATGAACAGATATTATGGTAACAATTTTAATAACATAGGATAGTTTTATTCCGATTAAAGGTTCCCGGGGGGGAAGAAGGGGGATATACAACAAGGAGGGATGATCGAATTCAATGCGGGCGAAGCTGCGGGTCAGAGCTAGTTATGTTATAAAAATGTGTTGAAATGCTGATGAAAATTTATAGTGAATGCAAATGCAATAATAATACATAGGATAGTTTTATTCCGATTTCCGAATCCCCCCCGTGTCTCCCCTTCTTCCCCCGGAAACCTTCAATCGGGATTAAACTATCCCGACTAAAACTATTTCAAAATTATTACTATATGTGTTCATAGTAAATAATGTTTGTATATTAAATTTTATCAAATTCGGTTAAGTCATCCTACAGGAACCTTTAATCAGGATAAGATTAGCCTATGCGTTAACTCAGGGTTAATCATATCTGTGTATCAAATTTAATCAAATTCGGTTTAATTATTTGGACATGGTTTTGAAATTTCTTTCCGGGAACATTCAATCGGGAGAAAACTATTCTACGTGCTATTCAAATTCTTGCTACATGTGCTTATAGTAAATATTGTCTCTATATTATATTTAATCGAATTCGGTTCAGTCATCTCACAGGAACCTTTAATCGGGATAAGAATATCCTATTTGTTAACTCAGGATAAACAATACCAGTGTACCAAATTTCATCGAATTGAGTTTTGTTTCTTGGGGTGTGTTTGAATAATTGTTTTTGTATCTCTCAAAAACTTGCAACCGGGATAAAATTTAGCCCATGTGTTAATCTAGAGTATAAGGAGTGTGTATATAAAATTTTATCAAAATCGGTCCAACCGTTTCAGTGTGATTGAGAACAAACATCCAAACATCTAAACATCAGAACTTTCACATTTATAATATTATTAAGATATTAATTTTTATTTAAGTTACATATAAACCCATATAGAACTTAAACTTTTTTTTAACACAATTTAAAAATACTGAAAAATTTAAAAGGATAAAATATTTTTACCAAAATATTAAGTCATAAAATTTATTACGGTCTCGAAAAAGGTGAATTTTTTTTTTATTACACTTTTAAAATGTGAAGCCACGAGAGACACACAAACCCAAAATTCTATTTCTTTGTTATTCAAAATCGAATTAAAAAGTATTAACTATTGTGTAGCATTTTTCGTTTACTGATAGTGATAAAATAAAATACATACAAGGGGACAAACTAGATTGGCTTTGCCTCTGTTCCACTTGTAATGAGTTTGTGACGTACTCTGTTTGTGTACATACACACTGTTTGCAGTGTATTAGTTTGGTTTTTTGTAGTAGTATGTGTATACACGCATACAACCACAACACACGTATTACCAGAGAGAGCTGTTCAACGTGTTCAACTAACAGTGGGTATATTGTTAATACAATGGTATGTTGACGCGACGACGACTACTGACGGACTAATGCCTTAAGCTGTGACTGGGTTACAAAGGACTCCAAGCGAATTTCACTTTTTTTATGTTAGTTGGCTTCTAGTGTTCTATGAATACATATAACATATGTATTTCCTCATAATTCATAAAATACATATTTTAAAACTACGCTCGCTTCTTTAATTGTTTTTTCATCATTTTTATTTTGTATAAACAAACCAATTTTTTATACCTGCTTAACATAGATTTATGTTTGATCATTTACATAATGACTATTAATGAATAATGACTTAATGAGGATACCTGAATACACTATCAGCGTATGTAGTGGATCAATATAAGCAATGCTGATTAGTTAATCGAATAATCGTGTTACAAACTTGTCTTACTATATTTATTTAATTAAATTAATTTTTCTTCCATTTAATATAAACAAAACAAACTTTTTGATTCTTAGCTTTGATGAAATAAATATTATAACAAGTGGTAGAGTGGTGGTAACGCTCGAGTCTCAAACTGGGGAAGCGGAACTATTGAGAGCGGAAATATTCAGAATGTGAACTGTACATTCATATGTGGTACCCACCGATACGATAAAGATCCATTAACACTCGCGTATCTACATCCTGTCGATAACGCTCGCTATCGCTATCCTGCCGACAAAAACATATGCATCAGGATGGACAAATATTTCAACAGCTGCAGTGTTTTAGCACAACGGCGCGAAAACACCAAACCTTATCAACATCCAACAGCTCACACCACCCTGTCGGACCCATTGTTCCACCCTCAAAATTATTTATATTATCATATATTTGTATTAGAATTTTTGTATAAAAAGACTCAATTATTTTCAAATAAAAAGGATTGTAAAATAGAATTTTGAAATGTAAAGACGAATCTTTGATTAAGTGATTTTAATAAAGTAATTGTTAAGAATTAAATAATTCTTTTATTCTAAAAAGACCAGATATTAGTCAATTTTCAGTTGTGTAATAAAATAAGTTTTATAAAACAAATTAGAGTCAGTGTTATCTTCGAGATATTATAAGCAGTGACTTCAATTACGGTTTCTGTTGGTATTTACGTAACAAAGACCAACTGGCGATCCTGATAACTAATTGTTCGTACTCTTTGGTGGAACCACTGGTGAACGAAGCAGAACCCCATTGTGCGTTCAAGGGAAAATTCCGTGACACAACACATATACATTACGTCGGTTATTAAAAAAAAAAAAATGAATTCATTTTGACTTCTTCGAATCTGAAGCAGATAAAACTTGGCGGTAATATTCTATTGGCGGTAATATTGTTACGGAAAAACAAAAAATAAAATCAAAATTTGTTTTCTACATTTATTGTTACGTGGTTGCAATTAGTTCATACAATTCTACATTAATTGTTGGCTGTTGAAATTACAATTTGTCGCGACGGCTATCGATTGACTGATTCTTTATGATTAGGATTACTGCCTTTGAGGTATTTAAAGAGAAATAAAGATAAAGTAATACTGTAATACATAAATTCGCTGAATAATGTTTACAACGTGACGTACGTATTTTTAGATATCTGCATGTTCTATGAACTGTTTGCCTTAAAACAAAGATAATATGTATTGATTATATTAACTCTTTGCACTCAAGCAAAAAAAAGTGAGTTGTAAATAGGCTGGTAAAACATGGAGGACATGACAACGACCGACGTTCTTATTTTGACGGATTATTTTGACGTTCTAACCTTGTTTCCCCAAAGTTGAATACTAAATGCGCTAAATACGTCCTCAATGCTGTTTTTATTAGTTTTTAATTTTAAAAAAATAATTCAACGTGATTTTGTATTATTTTATTTACTATTTTTCTAATAAATGAATGTGTTTGCAGTTATTAAATAAAATATTCATGTAATGTGAAGTATGAGCAGTCATTACAGTTCAACATTCAGTGTGTCATGTGGTACATGATCCAACAGACAAAATACCATTAAATATGGTAGAGTTAATGGACAAACCACCTTGTCATGCTGTACATGTCTTATAACCGCAAAGGCTTAATATTATTTATATTAAATTAAACAATTATATTCACTGATTTGAACGTTTTTTTTATGGCAGTTTAAGGTATTCCATATTTGTAAATCAAAAAATAAATATTTTACATAGCAAAAAAAAAAAACGTTTATTTTTAATTGTGACAATTGTTTCAAGTGCTGCTCATGTTCAAACAAAGTTAGAACTTTTTTTTTTGAAAATGAGAAATTTAGCAAACACTTAAACACACATTAAAACAATTATCACAATTAAAAATAAACATGGTATTTTTTGTTAAGTAAAATATTTGGTTTATTATTTAAACAATTACCTACGGTAGGTTTAACGTAATCGAGCTTTTGAAATCAACTAGGAAGTTAGGCAACTTTCGAAGATCTTATTTTACATTTTATTAATAAAAATAGTTGTAAGAATCACTGAAATTTAATTTTGAATTTTGACAACTTCTTATTTGAGATTTCACTGTATTTTATTTTTATTTTTAAATAAAAAAGGATACTTTCGGACATATAAATATAAAATCGACAGCTGTTACATGCTATAAATTATTAAATGTGACTTTATGGAATGTAGCTATATCGCCAATTTAATAAACAACGATAGTCCCTTATTAAATTTAGCAGAAATTATTTTATAGCTTTCATATATTCTGGTATATATATATATATATATATATATATATATATATATATATATATATATATATATATATATATATATATACATAATATAAATGTTTGGCAATATAATAATTTGCAATATAAAAATTTTTATTTCTATAATAAACAGTATGATTTTAATTTCTAACTTTAATTCGGATTTGTTTACTTTTCGAACATATTGACATGACGTGGCTAAAGCCACACTTTATGGTATAATGAACTTGTCCATATGTGGGTATATGTTTCAATAAATAATATTAAAACGTCTGGATATAAAGATATTATTAGTGGTTAATGCTATGTAGAGTTGTTTAATAATTCTGTATACAGGTACATAGAGGTACCTATAAGTAGTTGATTTTAAAATGTAAAAGGTTGTCTTTCAACAGAAGGTTGGGCAGAATGTTTATGGAAAATGAATATCACAACAATAATCTTATGATTCAGTAGCGGTACAGATAAGGTAAATTTTTAGGCTGTTAACCCGTAACCGCTAAGATTATTATATAGTGAGAAATTGGTAGATCTTTTACGATCGATAACACATACTGTTATACTAACCAGAAGTTATGGAGATCAAAATTAATCAAGAGTCATTCTAACCAGAAATGACTGAACACATTGTGTTTAATATATCTCAACATCATAGCTGTAATAATATAGGAAAAATTTTACGATTAATCCCAGTTTTTCCAAAAAAATCTGACCAAGAAACAAAGTGATTATCTTTGATTTGGAACAATATTTTGGAAGCATAGAAATGGATAGAGAGACAACTCAGAAAATCGTTTAGATTCCTATACTATATTTTGTCTTTATCTAATAAATGACTAATAAATGTTTGTGAAAGGAACGCTAACTTTGTGCCAAAGATAATAGTTTAAAGACCTTTTTGGTGTGATTTTTTCTCCTCGTTTCAATGGTGTAAAAAAATGTCGCAAAAATTTTTGAATAAAGGGAAATTTTGGCAAAAAACTATTTTTTTTTTCACGAAAATTACCAAAAAACCATGTTTCGGGCATCGGACGTGTCTGGTTAACGAACTCGTCCAACGGTTTAGGACTTTCAATATTTTCAACAAATTTCGTAAAAATAAGACGTTTTGTTCGAAAATTATCGTGCGGACACACACACACACATATAAGATAAATGACCCAAAATCAGACAGTGTCCTAAAATCAGACATGTTTATATTATTTTTTAAAATTTAGAAAAATTTTAAAACGTCTGGTTTGTATCTAACAAGTAAACGTCCCGAGGCCGGACCTATCGATTTTGATGAAACTTAGATATGTTGTAGAACACTAAAAAATAAGCGACACATATTTTTCTTTATCGGCGGAAAAACGGTTTGAAGGGGTGAAATCGCCCTCCAAAAATTGGGGTAAAAATTTAATTTTTTAAATATCTCGAAAACGGTAAGAGATAGAGCAAAAGTTTAAATTGGCGATATTGCTCTTTTTTAAAGAGCTATCTATTGGTATGCCATTTGTTCAAATTGTGTGAACAGGGGTGGCTGGGAGTTAAAATTTAGGGATTAATTTTGCAAAAAGGGGGTGAAAATTAAACAATATAAAAATTTTGTTTACAGATTTGAAATCTACATCAAAAAATCTAATTGACCTGTTTTTGCTCTATGTCCTAATATTAAGTCTAAGGGTAGTTAACTAGGGGCTGACTGTGTCGAATAGTCGTACTACTTGGGTAGTTTAAGAAGTTTTTCTTCATGGAAAATAGTTTAAGACACTTAGAATAATGTAGAAATGAAATTTTTGATTTCAAAATTCAGTTTGAGCAACATTGGAGAGGGGGTGATTCACCCTCTTAAATTACATATTAGTTAACATACACTCATTTTTAATATTAACACACTGACAGTGGGTAATAATGTCACAATAAGTGGTTCTGAAGTTGGACTGTCGTATGTAAGGTTTCCATAAGGTTTGTTTTTTAATGGATGTTATAGTTTTCGTTATCGAAAGTTATGGATACCGAAAATAACAATATTTTGAAAATGAATGGAAACCTAATAAAAACCTTACATACGATAGTCCAACTTCAGAACCACTTATTGTGACATTATTACCCACTGTCAGTGTGTTAATATTAAAAATGAGTGTATGTTACCTAATATGTAATTTAATAGGGTGACTCACGCCCTCTCCAATGTTGTTCAAACTGAATTTTGAAATCGAAAATTTCATTTCTACGTTATTCTAAATGTCTTAAACTATTTTCCATGAAGAAAAACTTCTTAAACTACCCAAGTAGTACGACTATTCGACACAGTCACCCCCTAGTTAACTACCCTTAGACTTAATATTAGGACATTGAGCAAAAACAGGTCAATTATGTTTTTTGACGTAGATTTCAAATCTGTAAACAAAATTTTTATATTGTTCAATTTTCACCCCCTTTTGCAAAATTAACCCCTAAATTTTTGGAGTATTGGAAGAATATGGTTTCAAAAAAAATTGAGAAGAGAAAAAAACAAAATACCCCTGTCGCAGCATCCTGCATAACATAGTGAATGTCCATCTACAAAAGTACGTTTTTCTCGGAAACTAGTTGATATAGAGTAATTGTAAATAAAAAAAAATTCTTTATGTGAATTTTCCGCCTCAATCCGCCAAATTTTTTTCACGAAAAATGTCCAAAACACCGTAAACGTTTTCACGAAATTTCTTAAAAATAAGATGTTTCGTTCTTGAGTTATCGTGCGGACACATTTATATATATGTTTACTAAGTGTCCGCACGATAACTCAAGAACGAAACATCTTATTTTTAAGAAATTTCCTGAAAACGTTTTCGGTGTTTTGGACATTTTTCGTGAAAAAAATTTGGCGGAATGAGGCGGAAAATTCACATAAAGAAGGTTTTTTTTATTTACAATTACTCTATATCAACTAGTTTCCGAGAAAAACTTACTTTAGTAAATAGAAATTCGCTATGTTATGCAGGATGCTGCGACAGGGGTATTTTTTATTTACAATTACTCTATATCAACTAGTTTCCGAGAAAAACGATCTTTTGTAAATTGAAATTCGCTATGTTATGCAGGATGCTGTGACAGGGGTATTTTTTATTTACAATTACTTTATATCAACTAGTTTCCGAGAAAAACGTACTTTTGTAAATGGAAATTCGCTATATTATGCAGGATGCTGCAACAGGGGTATTTTAATTAATTTATAATTGTTCTAAAAATTGAGCAATAATGTTAAGTTAGCTATGATAAAAAAATAGAGACGTATTTTGAAGACGATATATAAAGACGACTCAGGACGATTATTATAAAAGATGTATTTTTCAAGACGAATATTTTAAAAAGACGTATTACCCAGACGATTATTTAGAAGATTAATTTGAAGGCGATTGGATATATTGGATTTGTTAATGTGCCTTTGTCAAAATATTAAATTAAAGAATTTATTCAATTAAAAGAAAAACTAAATTATTGTAAATATTTCTACATATATATATATATATATATATATATATATATATATATATATATATATATATATATAAATATATATATATATACATATAAATATATATATATATATATATATATATATATATATATATATATATATATATATATATATATAGGATAGGGATATAGGACAGGGATATATATATATATATATATATATATATATACATATATATATATATATATATATATATATATATATATATATATATATATATAGCTTTTTATTTTGTTTGGAATATGAACACCATATTTCCTTCTCTGTTTTGCAGAACAGATTCAGATTCCAAACACAATAAACAAGATATATATATACATAGTGTGTCGAATATGTGCTTAGAATGTGAGTAACTTAAGACTTTATTCGCGAAAATGATCACATTCTAAGTCACATAGTTTTTCTCGGAAACTAATTGACATAGAAAAAAAGTTTAAAGACCTTTTTTATGTAATTTTTTCTTCTCTTTTATATGGTGTAAAATAATTGCGCAAAAATTTTTGAATAAGTAAAAATTTTGGCAGAAAACTAATTTTTTGCAAGAACAAAAACCATGTTCCTGGCATCCGACGTGTCTGGTTAACGAACTCGTCCAACGGTTTGGGACTTCCAATACTTTCACCAAATTTCGTAAACCTAGGACTTTCCGTTCGAGAGTTATCGTGCGGACGCATATATATATATATATATATGTATATATATATATATATATATATATATATATATATATATATATATATATATATATATATATATATATATATATATATGTCTATATATATATGTCTATATATATACATATATACATATATATATATATATATATATATATATATATATATATATATATATATATATATATATATATATATATAAATTTTAGCGAATATTATTTTCGGTTTCTAGGGACCTCAAAACAAGTTTCTGCCATGGTCCCAGGCTCAGGTTGCGTTGTGACAGTGGCTGTAATAGCTCAATTCCATTCTGGAAATTCGCTAAAAGTGAAAAAACGAGGAAAGAAAAGGCAATAAAATAAGAACGTGAGTAAAATTACGGGATCCAGTATCGAAGAAAAGTAAGAGTGAATGTGAAATTCAAATAGTCAAAAGTAAAGGACAAAACTTAATATGATTTTAACAAAATGATAGGAAAAAATAACCTACCAAAACATTTGAGTAAGGAACATTTTTTTATATTAGCAGAATTTAGAAAACTACATTATTAGCTAATATGTACGTGTAATAAATAAAGCAGTTTTTCAATAAATTATACTTAAATGCATTATTATCAAATTTAACTTTTTCAATTAACTAATTTAATTTTATCAAATATTCTTATTTTTTTTTTTTTTTATTTGAGCTAAAACGTTAATTGTCGAAATTATGGACAACAAATGTTGAATTTAAAAACATTGTCGAAAATAAGTTCAAAAGAGTGTCGAATTTAGAGCTAAGTTCTTATGGTAGGTGTCGAAATTAAGTGTCATTGCAATAGTACAAATATTCTTATTTTAGCGAATTTCCAGAATGGAATTCAGCTGTTACAGCCACTATCATGACGCGACTTGAGCCCGGGAATATGACAGAAATTTGTTTTGAGGTACCTAGAAATCGAAAATAATATTCACTAATGAATATTATGAAAAGTATGTTCATTTTTTTAAATTTTTTAAATTTACTATTCGCCTACTTGTCTTATAGTATAAATAAAAAGTATTTCAAACACATTTACCAATACCATTGAATTCCGATGTAAAAATGGGAGAAGTGGGGGGAAAAGTACATGTACAAAACTATAAGTACCCAATACATGTAAAAAATTGCAGCCCTCTACGTTTACTCAGAGAGTCTCTAAGCGTGTTAGAAATAAGGCAAAAAAATCAAGGAAATATTTTAGCCCTCTAGGTTTATTTGGGGAGATTTTGACCCGAACGAAACTGTTAAAAAAAAACAAGAAAAACCATGTTCTTTTTGGTATAAAAATGGTGGGGGTAAGGATTAAAAGTTGAGATCCCCAAAAGGCACCCCCCTGATACTAACTCAATCCGAATACAAAATTTCAGCCCTCTAGGTTTATTTGGGTGACCTGTGCGAGTGGTACAAACTTCGAAAACGTCGAAAAAGCATGAAATTGTAGCTTAAAAATGAGGGGGGTAGGGGTAAAATATTAAAACCTCCAAAAAGCACAACCTAGGTATGTACTCTATCAACACACCAAATTTCAACCCTCTACGTTAATTCTGGGCGGCTGGGGGCGTGTTAGATCCAGCCAAAATCCCCTCTCCACTCTCTCCAAATCATCCTAGGAAGCTGAATTTTGGATATGTTGTAGATAATTGACTGAAACATTATTTCCAACCGGTTTGGAAAAGTTTTATTGTTTTGTTGCCCTCACCACCCCCTTAAAGGTTGGGTCGGATCCAAAATTTGACCCCACTTTGATAGTATGAGTTGCATCGGAAATGAGCCCCACTTACCAAATTTTAGCTCTTAACTTCCATAGGGAGGCCATACACATATTAAAAGGTGGCGGGAATATATATATATATATATATATATATATATATATATATATATATATATATATATATATATATATATATATGTGTATATCAGACATTTTTTTTCTACATAATCGTATTCTGCGGGTCCGAAAACGGATAGCGCCTCTACTCTCGCCTCTCGCCGTTCTTATCTTATAGGCTGTATAAGTCTAATTTTTTCAGTTGAAAAATTCGACTAAAAATGGTTTTGTATTAATCCTACTGCCCTTGGACACTCACAGAGACATTGAAAGCAAGTAATTTTTCTGTTTTTGTAAGCCGTTATTGGATAAGGGAGCACAGCCATGATTTCGTAGATTGATATACAAAACATCACTCTTTACACAAGTTTTTTTTTTTGTTTGTGCAACGGAATCTTGTACAATAATGTCACCAGCATCTTCATCAACATTTTCAACTCTGAAAAGAACACTACTGAAATTTTGGATCGAATGGGGGCATTTGTGAATGACGTTTACAATTACCCCACAATTTTAAAATTATGAGGTAATTGTGAATTGGTAATAAATTGTCCAATTTCTTTAGCAGTTAATAAGGAACCCTCTCAGGGTTTAGACCACTTCTTTAGAAGTACTTTTAACTATTTCTTACGTTTTAAAAAAAGAAAATATATTTAAAAAAATTTTTTTTGAGGACTGGTCGAAGTAAGATACATAGAATTTTGTAAGGGTTTTTTCAAAATAAAAAAAAAAGATACTAATACTTGGAGAATTGTTATCAAATTTTAACAGCATATTAAGAAAGGACAGAAAAACATACTAAGATTTGATTTTTGACAAAATTGATGTTATTTTAGAAATTACAGGTGCCGTTCACAATTGCCCCAATTCACATTTACCCCGGTCAACCCTATTTTTTTTTACTTCCTCTAAAGACTAAATCACGTTCACTTAAAAGTAATACAACATGTATGACACGAGTTAAAACCATCTACCAATATTGAGTAGAACATTCGATGTGTTTAGCAATGAGCAACTTGCTTGTCAATCATCAAAAACCTTATTAAATAATTTTTTGAAAAAAATAAATATAATTCATTAGTTATCGGTGAATGACAAATACTTCATAATTTCGCCCGTTGGTAGCAATGATGGTCTTAATGTCCTCAGTTGTGAGGGGTTAACTGCTGAGGGATTTTTATGGTTGTATAATTTCAGTTGTGAAGGTCCCTAGTATGTATGGGCCCTAGCGCACGTACCCCAAATATTTTTATGTAAATCCGGCTTTGCTTTAAAGTTATTTAAACTTATTTGAAAGATGTATTACTTAATTCCTACCAAGTACAGGAATAAGAGCAATGCAATCGAACTTATGTTTGTTCAGTAGCATATGTATATGACAAAATATTGTGGAAACACGGTTTATAAAATAAATACAAAATTCATCGTTTCATTGAAACTGGAGGGACAGGCTTTTCCAGATGTTTTTAAATTAACATAAAATTTATTACCCATACTTCTTTGAACTGGATACTGGAGTATGGGGAAAAAGGTATGGCAGATTGCGCTTTCATAAATACAATATTGATTTTACTGACAAATAAATAAATTTTATATTCAAAATTGCATACATTTAATATACGAGTATTGTTTGACTGGTATCCATTTTATTAGCGAATTTCCAGAATGGAATTCAGGTATTACAGCCACTGTCATGACTTGACTTGAACCCAGGACTATGGCAGAAATTTGTTTTGAGGTCCCTAGAAGCCGAAAACAATATTCAATAAAATTTCACAAAAATTTTTGAATAAGGGGAAATTTTGGCAACAAAATAATTTTTTTTCACGAAAATTGCCAAGAAAACCATGTTCCGGGCATCGGACGTGTCTGGTTAACGAACTCGTCCAACTGTTTGGGACTTATAATATTTTCACCAAATTTCATAAGCATAAGATATCTCGTTCGGGAGTTATCGCGCGGACACACACACACACACACATATATATATATATATATATATATATATATATATATATATACACATATATATATATATATAATATATATATATATATATATGTATGTATATATATATATACATATATATATATATATATGTATATATATATATATATATATATATATATATATATATATATATATATATATATATATATATATATATATATGTGTGTGTGTGTGTGTGTCCGCGCGATAACTCCCGAACGAGATATCTTATGCTTATGAAATTTGGTGAAAATATTATAAGTCCCAAACCGTTGGACGAGTTCGTTAACCAGACACGTCCGATGCCCGGAACATGGTTTTTTTGGCAATTTTCGTGAAAAAAAATTAGTTTTTTGCCAAAATTTCCCCTTATTCAAAAATTTTTGTGAAACTTTTTTACACCGTTGGAAATAGGAGAAAAAAATCACATAAAAAATTTCTTTAAACTATTATTTTATGTCAACTAGTTTCACAAGAAAAACTAACTTTTATAAACGGAAATTCGCTATATTATGCAAGATGCTGCGATAGGAGTATTAGTATTTATACCATTATTACTTCAAAAAAAAAATCATAACAAGTTCTTGTGTTCTGTTTTATTGTGTTTACTTCGTTCCTACACATCCTACACACAAAGTATTCATAGTTGTAAATTATGGAGTGAACAACAGCATAACCAGAAACGTAAAATATACCTATTTATACGTATAAGTGTACGTTATTGATGTGAACTTATAGTTGTTTCTAAAATAAATCGTCCAGAAAGGGCATAGCCGGGTAAGATAGGGAAAACGGCCCTTGACGCAAAATTGATTGTTTTTATAGGAAATAATACTTCTTAGCCCCAGATACATTCCTGCCAAATTTCAACCCTCCGAGGCTAATAGTTTATGAATACACAGACAGACAAAAATTTTCAAAAAAAATTTTTTTTGACAAAATTACTGAGCCGATTTATTTGAGTTTAATATATATTGTGTACCCACCTTAGGCGAAGTAATGAAAAAAAAATTAACGTTATATCCCTTTTTTATACTAATTTTTTAAAATTTTTAAATTTAAGAAATTTTTTTTTTGGCACTTAGGCGTTAGCGACACCCACTATTTTTTGTTCAATAATTTGTCTCTTAGTACTCTATAACATATATTTTTATGGAAAAATTTTAGTTGGTAGAACATAGTAATATTTCAATACAAATGCATGCCATGTTCGGTACTACATATATTACTTATGTATAAGAAGGACTATAAAGTAAAATATCTACCCTATTTTTAAAATAATATAATTACATACGTTCATAACTACGATAAACTAGTTTAAATTTACAAAAGTCCAACACTATCTGCCGTTTGTCTTTTTTTATCAATAAAACAAAATAGACATTGATTTCTCTTTTGTTAGAGTTTTTTCCTTTGTAAGACGTCAAGTGAAACTTTGTTAGCCTATACACCACGTCTTACGATGTCAACAATTTCATACAAAGTTGATTAGCTGTCAAAATAGTATACCAGTTGGTCATTTCGTTATAATTCCCCATGACCCGTCATCGTGTTAACAAAAGAAGACAGACGGCAGATAAAGCTAGACGTTTGTCTAAGCTTGTTTGTCGTAGTTATGAACGTATGTAATTTTATTACAGAAAAAATCCACTTTCTGCACCTCCTTAAGAAGTGCAACAAAAACATCAAGTGAGAGGGACGAGCTACATATTGCATACAACTGTACACTACTTTTTTCAAGTTAGTTATATGTACATGTAATAACTACAACAGGTTTTAGCCGGATTGTTGTTATTACTATACATTGTTGAAGTTTTTTGTTCCATTTTATTAAGTTAATGTTTATTATTATTAAAGCAATATAACATTTAAGACGTATTTTTTTTTTTTAAATTGTAACACTGCTGCCGGTGGATGGCGCGGTCAGCAGTGTCTGGCGGCATCGCCAACGATGGGCATGCGCCGCCATACACACAAGAAATTAAAACACACATAAAGACAGGAACACATAAATGCAATAGACAAAGGACAAACATACACATAATAAAATTCACCGATGAGCCCTGCCATCCCAGGGCTTCATAAAGAGCGGAGAGTCCTTGGTGGCGGTACGCTAAGTACTAGCCAGAACGTCCGGTCACGAAGGACTGAAAAACCAACGATGAAACTCCCCCCGAGGTGTAAAAGGCTTCGGAGTGGAGGAAGCCGACTAGAAAAAAAGATAAAACACAAATAAATATCTCAGGTAAGTATCACGGTATCACAGATAAAACTTGTTGCATCACTGGGAAGCCACAGGCCGACCAGTGAACCAAGAAGGAGTTAAAAGAAAATACCGCTGTAGACCCATAACAACAGGCCTACAGTGGCAAAATAAAATATCACAGATAAGGAAAGACTAAAAAAAATTCAACAATATAGAAGAATAACAATAAAATACCAACAAAATATCACAGACTGAAAAATCACAGTAAATATATCACAGCCTACCCACTGTACCCTCAGGGGCCTAGAACCGCCCAGTGGTACAGTGGGGATTGCAACAACACCGTTGGAGGCCCCATGGACCTCCAGTGGCAGAAAAGCACAGAAAAAGACAAAAAACAATAACAAAAGAATTCCACGATTTGTGTCGTCCTATTTATTTATTTATTAACCAACCAGGGCCCCGTTAGCCTGCTAGCCAGCTAGCAGTTACCGCCGAGCACGACGAGGACGTGGGGTTGGATTTATGCCCGGCTTTAAGACGTATTATTGTTATTATTATTATCTTTATTTGAATAAAGTTTCTAAAACTTATAATTTTTGGTGAGTTAGATATAATTTTAATTAGTAAGTATGCTGAGATAATTTTATTGATTTCATTCAAATATTCAGATTCATGGTAAAATTAACCTTGAAAATTATTTTTTAGCAATAAGTTAAAACATATTTTTTATAACAGCTCAAAATATATATTTTTCTAGACCGTCACATGAACTCCAAGAACTGCAACTCAGGGGGGAAGAGAACATTTTATTGCACTCCTTAGAGTTCTACTGTGTTTTAGAAATAAGGCAGATGCTTTACTTTATGGTCCTTTTTATACATAAGTAATATATGTAGTACCGAACATGGCATGCATTTGTATTGAAATATTACTATGTTCTACCAACTAAAATTTTTCCATAAAAATATATGTTATAGAGTACTAAGAGACAAATTATTGAACAAAAAATAGTGGGTGTCGCTAAAGCGTAAGTGCTAAAAAAAATATTCTTAAATTTAAAAATTTAAAAAAATTAGTATAATAAAGGGATATAACGTTAATTTTTTTTTGATTACTTCGCCTAAGGTGGGTACACAATATATATTAAACTCAAATAAATCGGCTCAGTAATTTTGTCAAAAAAATTTTTTTTTGAAAATTTTTGTCTGTCTGTGTATTCATAAACTATTAGCCTCGGAGGGTTGAAATTTGGCAGGAATGTATCTGGGGCTAAGAAGTATTATCTCCTATAAAAACAATCAATTTTGCGTCAAGGGCCGTTTTCCCTATCTTACCCGGCTATGCCCTTTATAAAAAGGAAATACTTACAGAAGTTTTCTAATTTAAATACTTGTAGGCTTTTTTTTTAAATATTCGACTCTGATTACCTCCTTTTGACTGCATACGTTCTAGTAATAAATCCTGTCAGTAATAAGCTTACCAAATATTACAAATATGATATAGTTTTACACATCTGTCTAAAATTAGAAATCATTAGTGTTTGGAGACCTCGAAAACTGATATTGCTGTAAAACGTAGGCACGGTTAGCACATATAGGCAATAGTATTCTGTAATATAGTAATGGATGGTATCCCTAGTAACGTTTTTAAATAATTTTGGTATGAATGAATGAAAGAGTAGAGTGTGAGCCCCATGAGAGGTCCACTGCAGGTAGGCCACTTAGTTGGACCCTTTGTGCCCCCTTAAACTAAGAGGGAAAAATCAAATGAAGTCAAGCCCCTTGATAAAGGAAAGCAAGCACTTCACATTGATCTCCCTGATAAGTTCTGGGGTCAGGTGACTGAACCCCAGATGCCGATGCCTTAACCGCGACAGTGCATCACAGTTGCACAAGATATGATATGAAGACTCCTCCTCCCTGCCACATTTCCTGCAGGTTGCGTCTGTGCATAAGCCTAGTACCTGCAGATGTCTCCTGAGCGTATTGTGGCCCGTTAGGAGACCAACAACCTTTCGGAGCTGTCCCCTCTCGAGCGACAGAAGCACTTTAGTGAGCGATTCGCACGGCCCAGTTATAAAGTCATGAGCCTGCCTAGCTCCTCTATAAGTTTCCCAAAGAGAACCGTTTCGATCCTGCACCCATTTGTAGACACAGCATCATATTATCTGGGTAGAAATCCCCAGCACAGGTTCAGGCCCCACATACGAGGTGCTGCTTCATTCCCTTCAATACCCCGATGTCCTGGAACCCAGTAGAGAGTCACTTGGTACCGAGATGCGAGATTATCCAACATCCTCTGGCACTCCCACACCAGCTTAGATGTTGTTTTGGCATTTCTCAATGCCTTTAGGGTTGCCTGGCTGTCCGAACAAATGTTAATATGTCCTTGTATTCCAGACAGCTCCCATAAATAATTTTGGTAAAAATAAAGATTGATAATAAAATTTTGAGAAAAAAAAAAGAAAGTGGTATTTGCTTTATTTTCAAAATACGTAAGTATACAAATTATGTCCTGCAATAATTATAGTCGCATTTGCTCAAAAATTGACATTATATTATTTCATTAAATTTCACCCGTGTCACCCTGTTATCTGCTTCAAGAAAAATGTCTAGAAACTTTACGGTTTGTCGAGTAGTATAATATGATAGTGTTCATTGGTCTGTGAACGTAGGTCACACTAGGCTACTAAGCAACTAAAACTAAATGTTTAATTGGTTTAGTTTAAGATATTATGTAGAAGTCTATAGTTCTATTATGATTGGTAGGTATAAATATGGTGCGTGTGTGTGCGTGCGGCTCCGTATTTACCGATATTTAGTAAAAGAAATGATAATGCGATTCTCATTCCAAAATCATGTATTTTTCTCTGTTATCTGTTACCAAGATTATTCTCCCAGCATACTAATATTTTTTTATTACTTATGCGGGAGAAGTACTAACTTGGCGCACACATTTCTGTACGCAAAATAGCTTTTTGCCCACTGTACTATTCCCGCATACTTTTTTGCGTGTGGAAAGTAACTTTCCACACTCAAATTAACAATAAAACACGCGAAATTTAATCAAAACACGCAAAGCCGCCTCTTAATTTTTCATTTAATAAATATTTCTTAATTATTTCTATAGAAACCACCAACAAAATACTTTAAACGATAATTAATTCAGAAAAAAAAGACGAACACTTAAAAATATTATTTTAAAAAGTAATAAAAATGTCAAAAATAGTGATAATAATAGAAAAAAGTATGTGAAATTCGTAATAAAAAATAGTATGGGCAACTCGTGCGGGATTGTCGATTGCCCCACTCAAGCGAATGAGCGCACTCACTACGTTCGTGCGCTCAACTTCGCTTTCGTAGGCAATCGACAATTTCTCGCATTTATTGCACAATATGCTATTAATTTATAATTAATTTTATGCACGGAAAACTATGTAATTATGTGCCGGTACAGTAGGCTTTTCATCTCGAGCGTACGAAAACACTGGAACTCAGATTATGCCCCCCCCCCCCATAATTTCAAATTTTATCGGTAGTTTTTTTAAGAGGATGACTATCAAATCCGAGCTCCTCACCACTGTTCTTATCTTTCATTCATATCATTATACTAGCTGTACCCACGACGTCGTTCGCGCAACACATTGTTATAAAATCGATGAGAAGTATATAAGTGTAATAATTGTACAGAAAACAGAACTTGCATAGAACAGTAGTTTTTGCGCAATGCGTGCATATGGTTAAGATATTTTTTTTATTTTTCCGTGGAAATGGGACATTTTCCCAGTGTAAAAAGTATCTTAGATGTTGACCTATGTACGTAATAAGTTGTCACCACACCAAATTTCATAAAAATTCGTTCAATAGTTTTTGCGTCTTGTGTGCACATACTCAAAATGGATTTTCTATTTCTCGTGGGAAGGAGACATTTTCCCGGAATAAAAAGTATCTTAGATGTTGACCCAGTTAATAAGTTATCACCACACCAAATTTCATCAAAATCCGTTCAATAGCTTTTGCGTAATGTGTGCATATACTCAAAATGGTTTTTCTATTTTCCCGTGCGAATGAGACATTTCACCGGAGTAAAATGTATCCTAGATGTTGATCCATAGTAAGTTATCATCACACCAAATTTCATTAAAATCCGTCCAATAGTTTTTCGTTGATACGTGAACAAACAGACAGACAGACAAAAATTTTAAAAACCACTGTTTTGATATCTATATCGATAACTACTTACAGTAGCAGTACAATTTTCAAAAAATATTCCATGTACAGAAATGGTCTCGTTACGGTTTTATTATCTGTATAGATAATGCATAAATAACGGATAAAAATAATTTGATGAGGAACGGATATTATTAAATCTTAGTATTATTATTATTATTTGTGGTCTATTTGTTTAAAATTTCAAACAAATGTTGCTAAAAAATGTAAACTATAATGCTTTCCGAAACAGTGTAGTTGAGCATTTCTGGCTGTTATACGTGTAAGATAGTAGAAGTCAGATAATAGGTATAAAATTGATAGATTTTATAATAAAAAGGTTCAGTTTATTACTATGAGGAAAATAATAGTAACAATAATAGTCTCATCGTCGAGACTATAACCATTCAGCACATTTGATGTATGGTTGCATAGTTTTTTTCAGTAAACACCCCATATCCAGAGTTGAGCGTATAATTTACTTCGGGTAAATTACAAAGTTTTTTACATGTAAAAAACTTTGTAATTTACATATACTTGTTTTGATAAACAAAAATTGTAAAAAATGTAAAAAGCTAAATTTTTTAAATTTTATAGATATAAGCGTTACTGATGGTATTCCATATTTGCTTTTGAAGTATTTGCTATATTTGCAAAGTAAAACTTAATAATTAAGTAATTTGAAAATTGAAAATATAAATGGGTACAAACAGGAAAAAGAAAGGATCGTTTTGATAGAATAGTTTATTTAAGAATTCAACATTAAAAAGATTTTTATTTATTTAGTTAAATTTTAGAATATACAGGGTGGTCCAGAATTATGTACCGTAATTGCTGGAGCTGATAGTATGTTCAAAAACAATGGTACCTTTTCATCTACACTTTTTTCCAAAACTCAATAATAAGGGAGATAAAGCAGAGGGGTAAAATGTAGAGGGGTGGAACGAAACTAACTTCTTCTTTTAAAAACAATTTTGGGCGCTTTTGATTACTCGATTCATAATCTAGGGGTGCGTATGAACATTAAGATAATTAAATTTATGGTATTAATTATTCCATCACTTACGATTAGGGGATAATTTGGAAATAGATATTTCTACTTTGAATTACTCGAAAACGGTAATATTTATCGAAATGTAACAAGTATGCCTTTTTTGCGTGAAATTCTCTGAGGAATCATGTAATCGAAGATTTTGTTTAAATAATTGCAAGTTAAAAAAGAAAAGACGTGATAACTCATACCTACCACCCAAAACCACCCCTTAGTCATGAGTGGTGGAATAAGTGTTGACCTAAATTTAATCCTTCTAACGCAAAATAAGTACCCCTAAAATATCAATCCGTTATTCAAAAGCGTTTGGAAAATATTTAAGAAATAATGGTTTTCGTTTCACCCCTTTACAGAGTTGTATCTCACTTATTATTGAGTTTTGAAAAAAAGTGTACATGAACAGGTACCATTATTTTTGAACGTACTACCAGCTCTAGCAATTACGGTACATAATTCTGGACCAGCTTGTATATAAATTTTATTAACGGCATCAATCATCTTCATCATCACTATCATCAGTGACTTTATTGTTATCACAATTTAAAGAGAGATAAACATGTACATAGTAGTTTTTTTAATCTGTCAAAACTCAATTTGTTAATTTGGAAATTCAAAGCATTGTAGTCAGTTGTGGATGGCCTTCCACCAGCAAAAAATCATTTTTGTGTGGACATTTTGTTTACACGTTTTTTCTTATGAACTTATAAACAAGTACCTAATAACGATCAAAAAAAATTGTTTGCCAGTGAAATGACAAATGATTTAAGTATTTTACATTTTTTACAATTTTCTACAATTTTTTACGGTTTTTACAGTTTTTTAGGTATTTTACAATTTTTTACATAAAAATGTAAAAAACTGGTTTTTTACATTAAATGGCACAACTCTGCCTGAATCATCGTAATATTACTGCACTAACATTCCACTGACAGGTATATTAACATTTTATATGCAACATAATGAAATGAATTCATTGGCGAAAAGTATTGACACATAAATATCATAGGCATATAAACTTTTGATGCCCGAAATTGGTTTTTTCAGAACAATTTTTTTTTTTTTTTTTTTGAAAATTTGTAAGAATAAAACAATTTATTATCATATTTATCTTTAATTTAAAGAAAATTAAAAAATTAATTTTTTGAGTAATAAACACAAATAAAGACCCAATCTAATTAGTACGGGCGTCCTACAGTGATTGTAAAACTATAAGATAATTACTATGGTACTTGACATAAGAAGAACATGTGACTAATTAACCAATATCTGCTTTATTCTTATAATTTCTTGATTTTAGCGAATTTCCAGAATGGAAGCTCGCTATTACAGCCACTGTCATGACGCGACTTGAACCCGGGACTATGGCAGAAATTTGTTTTGAGGTCCCTAGAAACCGAAAATAATATTCACCAAAATTTATATATATATATATATATATATATATATATATATATATATATATATATATATATATATATATATATATATGTATATATATATATATATATATATATATATATATATATATATATATATATATATATATATATATATATATATATATATATATATATATATATATATATGTGTCTGCACGATAACTCCCGAACGAAATGTCCTAGGTTTACGAAATTTGGTGAAAATGTTGGAAATCCCAAACCGTTGGACAAGTTCGTTAGCCAGACACGTCGGATGCCAGGAACATGATGTTTGTTCTTGCTAAAAATTAGTTTTTTGCCAAAATTTCCACTTATTCAAAAATTTTTGTGAAATTTTTTTACACCATTTACAAGAGGAGAAAAAATTACATAAAAAAGGTCCTTAAATTATTTTTCTATGTCAACTAGTTTCCGAGAAAAACTATGTTGTTTAGACTGTGATACTTTTATCGTAAAAAGTGTCAAGCTATTCACAATCTAAGCACATATTCGATACAATATGTATCGTACACATAATATACCAGGTAGCCCATTTGGATGTATACATACGATTTACATGTTAATTTTTAACACTGGATTCCTATAAGGAAAAAGTTATGTCACAACAGTGCTTTGAGTAAACTAATAATACTAATTTAATATTATAATTACTACTGTTACTATCGCTTTAACAACAATAGTGCAGTAAAATAAAGAAATGAATGTCGCAATTTCCAAGCAATTCACTTTTACATAATAAATATTTGTGTCATCTGCTGTAAATTCAAAAAGGCATTTTTGTATTTTCTTGAAAATAAATATTAAAATAATAATACCCCTGTCGCAGCATCCTGCATAACATAGCGAATTTCCATTTACAAAAGTACGTTTTTCTCGGAAACTAGTTGATGTAGAGTAATTGTAAATAAAAAATACCCCTGTCGCAGCATCCTGCATAACATATCGAATTTCCATTTATAAAAGTACGTTTTTCTCGGGAACTAGTTGATATAGAGTAATTGTAAATAAGAAAAAACCTTCTTTATGTGATTTTTCCGCCTGATTTTGCCAAATTTTTTTCACGAAAAATGTCCAAAACACCGTAAACGTTTTCACGAAATTTCTTAAAAATAAGATGTTTCGTTCTTGAGTTATCGTGCGGACACATTTATATAGATGTTTACTAATACTTACTTATATAGATGTTTACTAAAAAATGTGTACAATTACATTACTGTGGCAAAGGAGGGAAGTATATATTTTTAAAATAAAAAAATTAAAAAAAATGTTTTAAATGTTTTTTTATTTGTTTCCAAATTAATATTACCTGTAAAATTTTAAAATATAGAGAACGTAGAGAACTTACATTATGACTAGTTGCGCCTCTCAGCAACTAAAGTGTTCATACATATTCTAAACAAAATAAACAAGGTATATGTATATACGCATATGATACATATAAGAGTACATATGAATTGCTAACTGCAGAAAGGTAACAAGTCACAATATTTTGAAAATGCGTTTAGCGAATTTCCTGAATGTTCAGCTATTACATTCCATGCCATGCCATGACGAGACTTGAGCCCGGGACTATGGCAGAAATTTGTTTTGAGGTTCCTAGAAACATGGCCGCACGATAACTCTCGAACGAAATGTTCTAGGTTTACGAAATTTTGTGAAAGTGTTGGAAATGCCAAACCCTTGGATGAGTTCTTCAGCCAGACACGTCGGATGCCAGGAACAGGTTTTTGTTCTTGCAAAAAATTAGTTTTTTGCCAAAATTTCCACTTATTCAAAATTTGAAAGAATTTTTTCTTTTTCGTGCTCCTTCAACTGTATTTTTGGGCTGTTTCATAATTTTTCATGAAATATTACGAAATATTACAATTTGGTAAGTCTGATCAATTAACTTAAAAACAAAAATGCCAACACGGCTACGAGGCAAAACCGTTTATGTTTTAAGAAATTTGTTGTTAGCTATGAAATACTTATATGTATTGATACTTCTACCCGATGTTATTTATTTCTAAATCCTCTTTTAGAAATTTAAAATAAAAAAACTGGGGTACTGCATTTTGTTTTGATTAATTGTGGTATTGTTCGTTTTCGTTAGACAATTTTGTTACCTTAACATTAGATAATGGAGCTTGCACCGTTACAAACCAGAGGGCCGACATTCGAAAAATTAACATGTATTAGATATTAAAATAAGAATTTCCAGTTTGGTGACTGATTGTTTTGATCCCATAATCTTTGAATGTGGCTGTACTTGAGAAGCTAAGTATTTATACCGCGAAAAACCATGGAAAAATATTTACCGTGTATGTATTAAATTTTTTGAATCAGAGCCCTCTGGTTTGTAACGGTTCAAGTTCCGTTAGTTGACGTTAAGCTAACAATTGTTTTTTTTTTTTTCATAAGTCAATAATAGGTGGTAGTTGATTCGTTTACTTCGTAGAGTCCCTATAATAAATAGAGTCGTGACATGTTATTCATTTTCTGTCCAAAACAGAGCGGGAAGCTTCAAAATTAATTATCACATATTCGAGTAAATATTTTTGAGTACATAATTATTGTTAATAAGTTACGAATTAATGAACAATTTGAAATGTATTTTACACAAATTGTGGACAAAAAATGTCGGAATCAATCAGCGTTCAGTACACATGTCACGACATTAGTTTTTTTTTATTAAAGGAACTTTATCACTTCGGTTTTTGTTGTACATAAATGATTTTGTAAAAATTCCGAAAACCTTCACATGCGGGCCATATGTTCAAATATTTGGAAGGACGCTAAGTAGGTACTATTTGAAAAAGTTTTACAAAAATATTCATTTTATTATCGGTGTTATTGGTGTTCACAGTGGTCAAAGTGAAAATACCCCTGTCGCAGCATCCTGCATAACATAGCGAATTTCCATTTACAAAAGTACGTTTTTCTCGGAAACTAGTTGATATAGAGCAATTTTAATTAAGAAAACCTTATGTGATTTTTCCGCCAAATTTTTTTCACGAAAAATGTCCAAAACACCGTAAACGTTTTCACGAAATTTCTTAAAAAGTAGATGTTTCGTTCTTGAGTTATCGTGCTGACACATTTATATAGATGTTTACTAATTGTTCGCACGATAACTCAAGAACGAAACATCTTATTTTTAAGAAATTTCGTGAAAACGTTTACGGTGTTTTGGACATTTTTCGTGAAAAAAATTTGGCGGAAAAATCACATAAAGAAGGTTTTCTTAATTACAATTGCTCTATATCAACTAGTTTCCGAGAAAAACGTACTTTTGTAAATGGAAATTCGCTATGTTATGCAGGATGCCGCGACAGGGGTATTAACTAGTATAATTAAATTTTATAACTATTTGGGATTTAATAAGAGCCCTATTGTAGGAAGTGTTATGGATATTTATATTAATCTACTGTAAAATAGGCTATTAAACAGATGTTTAATGCAAGAGGCAAATACTTAGGGGAAAAAAAGTGCTTTATGACTCTGAAAATCAATAGTCTGCCATACGACTGCTTTGTAGAATATCAAATTATCATAATGAATATCATATGCTATTTCCACAATGCTTCCACCATAACGTATTTAGCCATCGTGTTTAGCGACAGTGTGATAAATGTAGTACCATAGTGTAATTCCCAGTGACTCCGCTATGATATTTTATGTTTGTCAAAAGTCAAAACTATGAGATTGTATCAGAAGAATATATTTACATATTTCGGGTTCTTAGAGTAATAAGTAGAAATGAATTTCATTTCTGCTAATATTGCCAATACTTGCAATCAAATATTATATCTTATTTTAATGAAATTGGCTTTTGAAAGAAGTGGTCTTTTATTATAAGTATTACTAAGTTATGTATTTAAAATATACCTTCACATTAAGTATGAGTAAAGAACATACGAAGACAGACGTTGTCATGCAGCTGTACCATTTAATTCGTTCGCTTATTTTATTTTATAAATAGCTTATTATTGTTGCTTTGAATTGATTCGTTATTTTCTTTTCCCCACCTGAATATTTGAATATTTGTTAATACTGTTGAATTTGTCGTATATATTCCGTACGGACATATTTTAAAATGTGTTAGCTAAATTCTAAATCCCCTTACCAATCTTGCCATAATATTAAGATCTTAATACTAAAATCAAAGTTCTTTGGTTTTATATAGATAAACCTAGGGAAACCTTAGGGAAAATCTTATATTGCAAAAAAACTTAACGTAGTTGCTCTGACAATGAGATAGTCAGGTGCAAAAGTATATCTCAACGAAAAAATTTTCTTTTATCAAAAATTAACGTAGTCGCTCTGAGATAGTCAGGTACAAAAGTATATCTCAGCGAAAAAATTTTCTTTTATCAAAAATTAAATAATGTATTGACATTCTTCAGTTATTATATTTGTATATCACTTGTTTTTTAGCGAGTTTCCAGAATGGATACACGCTATTTCAGCCGCTGTCATAACGCGACCTGAGCCCGGGACTATGGCAGAAATTTGTTTTGAGGTCCCTAGAACCCGAAAATAACCTTCACTAAAATTTATATATATATATATATATATATATATATATATATATATATATATATATATATATATGTATATATATATGTATATATATATATATATATATATATATATATATATATATATATATATATATATATATATATATATATATATATATATATATATATGTGTCCGCACGATAACTCTCGAACGAAATGTCCTAGGATTACGAAATTTGGTGAGAACGTTGGAAGTCCAAAAATCTTGGATGAGTTCTTCGGCCAGACGTGTCTGACGTCAGGAACATGGTTTTTCAATAAGGAGATATTTGATATGGATTATCCATATACTATATTTCGTTACTGAAGTCAAATAACGACTTATAGAGTTAGTATGTACATACCAATATGTATGTAGTAAGATACTATATATGTACATATTCCTCAAAGACCTATGCATGTACCATTGATATACGAATACTATTCATATATCTATGGCATGTACATAATTACGAATTAAACAAGCCGCCAAGTGCAAGTTGTACTTGCGCCAATAGTGTTCCGTACAAGCAGTGATTATTATAGATTTAATGTAATATGTAGCATATAAAATACCTCTGTCGCAGCATCCTGCATAACATAACGAATTTCCGTTTACAAAAATTAGTTTTTGTCGGAAATTAGTTGACAGAATAATTATTGTCCAAAAACCTTTTTTATGTGATTTTTTCAATGGTGTAAAAAAATGTTACAAAAATTTTTGAATTTGGGGAAATTTTTGCAAAATTTAATTTTTTTCACGAAAAATGCCCAAAAAAACCATGTTCCAAGCATCGCATTTATGGCAAGATTTATGGAGAATTTCCAGAATGGAATTCAGCTATTACAGCCACTGTCATGACGCGACTTGAGTCCGGGACTATGGCAAAAATTTATTTTGAGGTCCCTAGAAACCGAAAATAATATTCACTAATATATATATATATATATATATATATATATATATATATATATATATATATATATATATATATATATATATTTTCGCACGATAACTTTCGAATGAAATGTCCTATTTTTACGAAATTTGGTGAAAATGTTGGAAATTCGTTAGTCAGACACGTCTGATGCCGTAAGCATGTTTTTTTGAGCATTTTTCGTGAAAAAAATTTCTTTTTGCTAAAATTTTCCCAATTTCAAAAATTTTTGCAACATTTTTTTACACCATTAGAAAGATGAGAAAAATCAGATAAAAAAGATTTTAAACCATCATTGTGTATAAACTGGTTACCGAGAAAAACTAATTTTTATAATCGGAAACTCGCTATGTTATGCAGGATGCTGCGACAGGGGTATTTTTAATTTTCACGCGCTTATGTTGTAGTAATTTAAAACAATTGTTGAAAAAGCGTTGTAAAAACGTTATAAAATGATGTTTTTAAATTATGTTATTTATACAGCAAAGCGTGGCCGGGTCAGCTAGTATATATATATATATATATATATATATATATATATATATATATATATATATATATATATATATATATATATATATATATATATATATATATATATATATATATATATATATAATATGTATGTATGTATTTATATATCCACGCGATAACTCTCGAATAAAATATCCTATTTTTACGAAATTTGGTGAAAACGTTGAAAATTCAAAAATCTTTAATGAGTTTTTCAGCCTAGCACATCCGATGCCAAATACCTCAAAAAATATGTTTTTTACAAAAATTTGCCGAAATTGAAGTTTTTAAAAATTTTGTTTACACCATAAAAAAGAACGGAAAAAATCACATAAAATATGTTTTTGAACCATTGTCTTGTGTAAACGGGTTTTAGAGAAAAAACTGATTTTGAAAACGAAAATTCGCTATATTATGCAAAAATGCTGCGACAGAGGTATTTTTTATTTTAGCTAAAGAGTAAAATCGTCTATGTAGTATGGTGGAGTGTAATGATCGAAAACAATAGTGAATAATAACCAAATGGTTTGTAATAATATTCATAAAAATTGTCATAAAAATTTTACAATACGGCCAATTGAAAGAAAAAAAAAAGTAATGAAAATAAAAGTGAACTTCATTGTTGATGAAATAGGATTGCATACACATTTTACTAAAAGTATTTTATGATCTTGGGCAATGTGCCATTCATTATACACATAAATATATTTTACAATTTACAATAACGTTTATTTAACCTCATATAACCTAGCCTTTATTTTACTTTACAAACAGCAAGCAGATATAATTTTGTTTTTGAGGTTATGTTTGTGACTTTTCTTGATTCAATTTTGCTAATTGCGTCTAAAAGGAACAAAGGACAAAAAATAAATGGAATGAAGCATTTACTTTCGTACAGAATTTTCTTACAATAAAATAAAAATTTTGTATGTTTTAAATGGTCCGTTATGTTTTGCTGATTATACTGGCCAACAAAAAAAACATATTTTTTTGCTGTGGTTCGCAACTATTTTTTTTCATACCTTGAAATGAGATTAATTAAAATACGTGTGTTAAAAAAAAAAAATTGAGACACCCATTGTTCTAGAAAACTTATACCAATTGAGACACCCATTATTTTAGAAAACTTATGCCAAATGCATAGTTTATCATAGGTATATTTAGATATTTCGATGTACTTAATAGAATTTTTTTTAATATTTTTCTATTAATACTTATAGATGAGAGATACCGAAAAAATACAATTGAATTAACGGCAAAAAGTCGTGTTGACCAGTGATTATTAAATGAAAAATTATAACAAACCTGAAACTAAGGTGGCCCTGAAAAGCAAAATTGTTTAAAATTGAGCATATGGAATAACAAATCAAATACAAAATTTTGATAAATGAATAGCTTTGTACCCATCTGGTAATAGCTGAATCTCCACCAAATCGCCAGGCAATTTTTGTCTGACTTCAATAAGTGTCTATAAACCCCTTATGGGCACCGGAAAAATGTAAGTTTTAATTCAGAAATAAAATAAGAAAAGAATCCCTATAATAAATAGAGTCGTGACATGTGTACTGAACGCTGATTGGTTCCGGCATTTTCTGTCCAAAATTGCGCAAAATACACTGAAAATAAATTAAATATTAACAAATTATAGTTTTCTTTTAGCTAGAGTATATTGACAGTGTTTTTCTTTTGTTTCTATCACGTCCTGTTTTTGAGGTACACACCGATAACTTTTCTTGAATGATCCTTATTGCGTCCATATTAGTACACTAGTGCTTCGATTGAGAGAAAGAAATATGCGTATGTATTGGTCACACGGATAGGTAATCACAGAGCCGAAAACGAAGAATTCTTAGTGAACTATACTGAACGAAATTTGTTAAATGCATACAAAAAGATGAGTTACCGGATGTCATTGAAAATTAATTTTCTTCATTTTCATTTCTCTTTTTTTCTTCAAATCTTGAAGCTGTAAGTGATGAACAAGGGGAGCGGTTTCACCAGGATATAAAAAGGTTTGAAGAACGATTTCAAGGTCATTGGGATGCAGCTATGTTAGCAGATTACTGCTGGCGTTTAAAGCGAGCAGATACTTCCAAACATAATAGAAAAATTAAATATTTTTCATTTTTTTGTGTATGTACTTTTCACTATATATTTCATATTTTAATGTGTGCAAATATTTTAATAAGTTTTATTGTCGGTTTTACTGGAATTATAGTTAAAATAAATTATAATAATTTTTCATAAATTATATAAAAGACAAATACCACTCACTGACTCACCTATCAAGAAATCTCCAGAACAACACATACAAATGTAAAATTTGGTACGTAAAAGTCGTAGGCGCTCGCTAAGAAAGGGTTTTGCAAAATTTTTAACCGTACAAATTTACGAAAAACCACAAAATGTCAATTTTTTATTACTATATAGGTACAGATAACTGTGGAAAAATTTATAAAAAAAATATGTTGCTAAGCATTTGGGGAAAAATAATTTTGGAATTTTTTGTTATTTATACATGTCTCTTTCCGACATTTAATATCTAAATGTTTTGGTTTTTAATTAATTATATCTTACCTATTTATTTATTATTTCCAATAACCAGCATATTATACAAAAACCTTAAAAAATTATAATATTTTTATTTGTCAAAATTTAATGTTATTTTTAATAAAATAAACGATAAAATTATTCAAAATTTATGCATTTCAAATAATTCATGTGCTTTAAACAAATAGAGATAAGAGATAAAAAAACGTGAAGTTAAAATTGTCTCCCAAAATTTTTGGATCCCCAAAAGAATTGCAAATAAACGGTTATATGAATTTTGACCAAATATTACTCAAACGTTTTTAAAATCTTGGAGTAAATAAATGTGAGTTTAAAATTATTCCCCAGGAGCCTGGACCAATAAAAAGAAGGTGCTACTCCACTTCTAAAAATGTGAATAAGTATGGCTGTCTACCGAAAAATCACAAGCTGTTAAAATTAAGTATACTTCTGAAATAAGAATACGGCTACTTTGGAGTCGTTTGACCAGCAAAGCAACCGATTTTAAAAATTGGATTACTGGTGGATAGATGATACACTATATTGAGTGATATTCTAAAAAAATCTTTTCGTACTTATCATACTTATATTACTAAACATGCTCAACATACTTCCCTTGTTTATACTCAACTTACTTCATTTACTTATGTTGATTATATTCTCGATACTTAACCTGCTTACATTTTTTAAAAAGTCTATATATTGAAATGCGTTGACTTTTGTCAATGACAATTTTTTGAAGGATCATTCTTTTATCATATTTTTTACAGTGTTATAATAAATGGTTACCAGCAATAAAAGACCGGCGACAAAAATCAACGTATCTGAATATAGACTTTTTTAAAAAAAATGTAAGTACGTTAAGTACCAAGAGTATAAGCAACATAAGTAAATGAAGTAAGTATAAATAAGTGAAGTATGTTGAGCATAAGTATAAGCAAGTAAAATAATTACGATAAGTACGAAAAGATTTTTTTAGAATATCACTCATTGTAATACAGACTATTTTGAGTACGCAGCTGGACGAATCTCTACTAGATTTTGTTGAAATAGTATTGAAATCCCAAAAAATTAACGTGGGCTTAAAATTGTTCTCTAGGATCCTGAAAGAAAACGTCCAAAATAAACGACTGGACGGATTTTGACCAAATTTTGCTCAAACATTACTGAGATCCCGAAAAAAACAAACGTGGAGATATAATAACAACCTAGGGTGCTGGAGACCTAAAGTTGGCCCAAAATAAACGGCTAGGCGGGACTTGACTAAATTTTGCTCAAAGAATATTGATATCCTGAAAAAATTAAGGTGAGATTAAAATTATCCCCTAGAGTTTTGGGGACCTACAAAACGCAAAAAGTAAACGACTGGGCGGATCTTGGCACCAAATTTTGTTCAAATATTATTAACAAATTAACGATATCAGAAATATTTTCCAGAACTCTCGGACTTCAAAAAGGGTTCGAAATTAAAATGCTCCTAAAAAAATTAATAAAGGTATTTACAGAAAGGTCTCAAAGCATAAAAATTAGATACATTATTCAAATATGAAATTATTCTACTCTAGAGTCGATAGACGATCGGAGCGAAGCATTATAAGAAATTTATTGTATAAAAAAAATTCAGAATATTTAATTTAAATGTAAAGTGAGTTCAAATTTGATCCCCAGCACTACCGAATAGGATTAAAATTAAACAAATAAAGCTGGTCATTCACGTTAGAACGGTCGCACCAACCGTCTTACGGACTCCGGTCGCATACGACAAGTTCAATCGTAAATGTATTGATCGCAGGGCGAACCATACAACCATAGTCAAGTCGTCAGTCTGTTGAATTTTTCAGTGGACCGTACGACATGACTGGATACGACTGCGTCGAGTCGTAGCGTGTATGTTTGTGACTGCCCGTACGACCAAAAATTCAATCAATCTACAAATCGCGCGTTCTCTGTCCCAACCTCGTATATCAAAAACTACATGTTTTAGGACACACAAAAAACATATTAAATACTTATATGTATACTTATCTATCTATCTATCTATCTATCTATATATATATATATATATATATATATATATATATATATATATATATATATATATATATATATATATATATATATATATATATATATATAACCAAGCGATATTTTACCAGACAATATTTTGATATTCTGGTCAGGCATGAGCTGGTCTATCATCCCTCAAAGGGATATATATATATACAGGATGTCCTAAAAGTCAACGATATCCCTTGGAGGGATGATAGACCAGCTCATGCCTGACTAGAATATCAAAATATTGTCTGGTAAAATATCGCTGGTTTTCAAGATATTGGCACTTTTATGAATTTCGGGAAGATTAACAATTTTTATCAGATTTTCGAGTACCACAGCTGCAAGACTATATTTTTTGAATTCTAATTTTTATTAGGCAACCCTGAAGAGTCCCTTTGTAGATCACAATCCAAAGTAAGGGTAATATACCTATAATCTTAGAAAAAGTAAATCTTTTTTGCCGATTCATAAATTTGACTCTTCATGCTGTAAAAGAAATGTACCACCTTACCCGGGCAAGTTATGTTAAAAGATTGCTCATTTATTGTAGTTTTTAAAAAGGTCTAAATTTGCTTCGCTTTAATTTAGAAAAAAATATATTGCTATTTTACTGCAAAAAATGTCATTTTGAAATTATTTCAATAATTACTTTCAAATTATTATTTCAGTTACTTGCAGACACTTTTATGTCTATGTAAACCGAAGATAGATGATAACCGAAGACAGAAGATAGTTGTTTGTGCAATGTTTGTGTTTCAACTGAACTGTCGTGGCGACGCAACGGTTCGATCGACAGTTCGTGCGACCATTCTAACGTAAGTGGCCAGCTTCAGGTTTAGATTAAATTTTATGAAAAACTAATGTAGAGTTGTTAGGCGAGCGAAGAGCGAAGCACTATATAGAACTAATTTGGTACAGAAATTCTGAATATCAAACTTAAATGAACCTGTGGTCATTGTCCACAATTGTCCATCAATCTCAGTAGCATCAAATTGAACTCGAATTAAAAAGCTGAGGGACTTTTGACAAAATTTTGCTCAAATATTATTGAAATCTCTAGAAAAAATGAAAGTGAAGTTAAAACTGTCGCCTAGGGCCTTGGTTCCCTAAGAAAGACTTAAAATATATTTATATATATATATATATATATATATATATATATATATATATATATATATATATATATATATATATATATATATATATATATATATATATATATATATATGTATCCGCGCGATAACTCTCGAACGAAACGTTTAATGCTTATGAAATTTGATGTGCGTACTGAAGACTAGATTGGCTCGGCTAAGTTCGTTAGCCAGAAACGTCGGATGCCCAGAAGTGGGTCCTTTGGGCATTTTTTGTCAACAAAATGAGTTTTTTGCCAGAATTAAGCAATTTTTCAATTTTTTTTTACACCAATCCAAAGTAAAGGCAATATGCGTAAAAAATGTTTTTACACCATTGCTCTAAATTAATTACTTTTTGAGAAAATTTAGAAAATATGTTGGAAGAAATCATTTTTTGTTACACTCCCACTCACAGTCTTTTTTTTCTGTCTCATTTTTTGCGATGCTACATTAAAAAAAAAAAACGGCTTTATAAGTGACGTGTCATGATTTTTTTAATTCAATTTAACGATCCAGTTATATTCTATTTCTCTCAGTTGAGTAAATCTTTATAATCTATCTATTCCATTTTTTTATAGGAAAATTACTAAGCAAATTTGTTTTATGTGATACAGTCAGAATTTAGATTATGTTTACACCGTACTAAAATTAATAAGAGTTTGCTACAATCGCATAAAAATTACGTTAAATCATATTCAAACAATAATATTTTTACGTAATTTTTTTATCCAAATGACAATACTGATATAATAGTACAGTCACTGAAAGACAAAATAATGTAAAAGTTCCCAATTTTTTCGGATTGAATGGATTTTCCTGAAAATTTGTATACCAGCTCATCTGACCCTACACTTCAAAAGTTATATTGTCTTGATGTGTGCTTTTTGATAATTAGGGGTAAAAACTACCCTTGTATGACAAAAATACGAAAAGTTCAGATTTACGTATTTTAAAGATTCAATTTATGTTCAAATATGTTGGATAAAATTCCTTTCAAGTTTTTTAATATAATTTATGAAATTCAATTACTTTTCTACCCAAAAAATTCTTAAAAACTACCCCTTTGTTTCCGAAAAAATAGGAAAAAAGTTTTAGCAGCCTAAAGTAACCTTTTGGTGCATTCACAATGTATTATATCTCTTTTATTTTTCATTAGAAAACTTATCACTCATTAAAAAGCTGCAACCCTTAAAAAATAAACCACCCCTTATAATAAAATAAAGAAGAAAACGATTATTAACAGCTTGAGATATTATATACTGGTGTACATATGATGAATTGTAACTTTTTAAAAGTTTTCAAATGTATGATTATATTGTAACTTTTTAATCTCCCAAAAACCCTGATAGAAGAACTACCCCTTATAAAAAATCCTACCCTTTATGGAAAAATAGCATAAAAATTATATGTATGGAAAAATAGCATGTGAATTATATATTACATGTTGATATAATTAATTTTTTTTCATTCTATTCAATTTATTTTTAAAATTTTTGACTAAATTATTAAAAAAATACAAAAAATACACAATATGATGGTAATTTAACTGCTCCAAAAATTTTACCGAAAAAATGCAACTGGTTTTCTTACTATAACTTTTTTAATTTTTAAGTTATCAATTCGCTTAAAAAACCATTTGGTAGTAAATTTTAAGCACTATAAGTCTTATGATTTACAATTTTTTTGAGTTCTTCAATTTTTAGATTTGTAAGCTTAAAGGGCTTAGGAAAGGTAGTCTTCGCGTTCTGTTTTGAGCTTCTAACGATCATAACTCAGTCAAATTTGAATGAATGAAAATGAACAAAAAAGCAAATTTTTCAGCAAGAAAAGACCTACAATTTTCATTCTGTAATTTTTTTTCATAAATTTGTTAGTTTTTTAAATATTTTGAGAAAAACTATGATTTTTTTAAAAATTAAATTTTTTTTCAAGAGTAAATCAATCATTTTTTCGAATTTAAATTTCTAAATCCGTTCAAACTCCCAGAACTCATTGTTTATATATGAATAAAGTAAACTGGCGACGGATTACGCTTAGTCTCAATGTTTGCCGTCAAGTAATTAATTTTGATACCAATTTTTTTTCTCAAAAATCAAGACAACCATTTTGCTTTGAATGTAACTCCGTTAATTTTTATACTAATGGCTTTTAGCACAGTTCAAAATAAAGGTCTATTCAAGTACTTTAAAAGGTGTAATATGAGTTTTTTTCGAAAAACCTCTCATTTTTCCTCCAAATGACATTGAAAGTTTCGATTTTAGCTATCGTCAAAATCGATTTTAACTTCAAGGAGTCATAACTTGGGTTCTGTTCTACTTACGAAAATAAAAAGGAATGCGATCTCTTTGTTACTTAATTTTCTTTATTTTTGCTCATACCAATTTTTTGCGTAAAACTTGTAGTTTTTGAGATATTTGCGAAATATTCCTCAAAAACATGCATTTTTTGGGCTTAAAACGACCACATTTAGGCGCCAATATCTCAAAAAGTATTGATTGTACAAAAAATTCTTATAGAATATTTTTTGCTTAGAATTTGTCCCTATATCGAACGGTAAGGTTATTTTTCATAAAAAAAATTTCCAACCCCTAGAAGGGGTGCCTTCCACCCCTAGGGTGAAAGCACACATCGGCATTATATAACTTTTGTTTCTTGGGCTACTCCCTAGCTACAGTTCAAATTTTAAGCCAATCCATCCCATCCGAAAAAATTGGTAGCCAAATGTTTCAGTTACCGTACTAATAATTATTATGTATAAACACAGCATTTGACACGTAAATAAATTTGCACATTCATTATTATTATTTTTTATTTTTTTTGACAACAAAAGAAATAATTTTAAATTTTGACAAATTCTATCATACATTTTTGAAAATATTAAATATTTTAAGGCGAAAATATATTAAAAAGCTGAAATTTGTTTAATAAAAACCACACATCTGCTCATTTTACCTCAAAAATGTCGGAAAATAGAATATTTTTCAATAATTAACCCAAAAAAGCATATAAGAGGTAACTTTTGTATGTTTTTTTAAAAATTTCAAAATAAAATAACGTTTGATAGTAGTGTTACAAATGATTTCTTTTAATTTTGTAGAAGATGGTAAATAGAAATCGTAATAAATACTCGCCTTGAAAAAATCAAACAAGTATTTAGAACAAAATACTATTTCTTAAAGAAAATATTAAAATTATGTAGAAATGCCGTCCTGATAAACTGATATATTCTGTCCATCTTGAGCGCTGGAGCCGATTTTGAGGAGCTGGATTCCCTCCAGGGGTAATTAACTAGCGGGTGATTGTGTTGACATTTTGATGTAAAATATAATAATTTTAACCATCTTCAAAATAACGTTTCGATTTTAACAATAAAAAAAAAAATTTAAAAAGTGTTTAAGTTCTGGCAAGATTGTCAAAAAGGGACTGAAATGTTTTTAGATGTTGATATATACAAAAAAATATTAACGTGTTAAATACTTGCTAGACTTATAGATTTTATGGGTGCTTTTAGCGAATTTCCAGAATGGAATTTAGCTATTACAGCCACTCTCATGATGCGACTTGAGCCCGGGACTATGGCAGAAATTTGTTTTGAGGTCCCTACAAACAGAAAATAATATTCACTAAAATTTATGTATTATATTTGTATTTAGTCGCACACCGTTGGACAAGTTCGTTAGCCAGCCATGTCAGATGCCTGGAACATGTTTTTTTTGGTAATTTTTAGTGACAAAAATTAGTTTTTTGCCAAAATTGTCTCAAGTTAAAAAATTTATGCGACATTTATTTACACCATTAGAAAGAAGAGGAAAAATCACTTAGAAGGGTGAAAAATCACAGAAAAACGGATTTTTATAAATGGAAATTCGCTATGTTATGCAGGTGCTGCGACAGGGGTATTTTGTTTGTAACGCAGTGCTATTAACGATAATTATGTACTGAAAAATATTTACTCAGACATGTGATAGTTAATTTTGAAACTTCCCGCTCTGTTTTGGAGAGAAAATGGATAACATGTCACGACTCTACTTATTATAGGGACTCTAGATAAGACTCATATGGCACGCTATAATTAAATTAAAGTAACGATTGCGATTGTGATTTTTAAGATGCGGTAAAGTTACAAATTTGGAGGGGGGCGGTGTTAAAAAATAATTGATTCTCAAAGTGAGCGGTAGACGAATTAAATTTGAGAACCTCTGGTCTAGAGTATCCTTTACCTCACTTTGACTTAGGCTTTTTCTTTGCATTTTTGGACGGTTAATTTTGGGCTCATTTATAATAATTTGGACAATACATTCGTCTTTTTAAAAGCACCTGTCAATATATTCAAATTTCATCAAAATCAATAGACTCGGTCTCGAAACTTTTACTTGTAAGTTAAACTGAGTTTTTTTTTTGTGAATGTATATATACCTACTTAATGCCTAGTAATAGTAAAATTTTAGAAAGTATGAAAAAAATTGCCATAATTCCCACTTCTTTGTAGCAAAATAATATTTTGGATGTTCAAAAATAATTTTACAGTCTATATAGTCCAAGCAAATTAAATTTTTACGTGCCAAAATTAGTACCTGGAAGGGAAGATATGGAAAAAATAGGAAAAAATCCGTAGAATTCGATGAACTATTTTTAAATAGCTGAATCATGTGGGAAGTTCCTCAAAATGGCGACCAAAGAAGGCCAAAAACAGTTTTTTGCATTTTTTAAAAAGACTGAATTTCGTACAAAAAAATGTTTCCTACAAAAGTTGTAGAACTATTTAATATCAACACCATGAGACAAATTTCATGCAAATTAGTGCATAAACAAATTAGTTATCGCCAAAAAACCGCCGAAAATCGCGATTTTTTCAATTGCTTATACTTTAAAGGGACAAAAATATTTTTTTATAAAACTTGGCAAAAGTATAGTTCCTGGCAAGTAGAATAGGAACGTTTTTGAAAAATTGCAAAACATTTGGTAATTTTTGCAAAAATCTATTTTTTTGGAAAAATGACGTTTTCGCAGAATTTGATTTAACCAGGTTCTGGACCACCTGCAGACACGTTTACGAGCTTAAAATTTTCTTAAAGATTTGTAGTAACGTATGCAATAAGTGCGCGCATTATTAAGTTATTCAAAGTATACAAAATAAATGACCGAAAGATTAATGATTTTTATGAATCCAGCAAACTTCGATTATTTTTCATATTTTGAAATTTTATTTTTTTTATTATGTTTTAAAAATCATTAGGTTAGAGCTGTAAATAGGTTGAAAAGTGTTACTTATGATTCTCCAGCCCCATTTTTTGAGATAAAGTTGTTTTCAATGGCTAAAGTGAAAAACCTCATAAGTCAATTTTTTCCAGTTTTGAGTTTTTACTCTTAAGAGTTTCAGAATAGTGCTAGGCACTAACCCACCAAATTTCGATTTCCGGCCTTATTTTGTTAAGATAAAGTTAATTTGCAGGCCAGATTTTTTATTGGGACAATAAAAAATCTGGCCTGGAAAGTGCAAATGAAACACGGATAACATTTGATAAATTGTATGTATGAAAGCAGCATATACCTACGTACTATACATATACGTGTATACTTGTATCGAATGTTTTAAAATTCACAGATTACATATTTATTGGAACAACAAAGAATCTGGCTTGAAAATCGACAGTTCAAGTTTAAAATCTTGGTAAGTGTATTTTTTAAATTTCCCGGCACTCGAAAAAAACTTCTCTTGGTACCACCTTTATTACTACCTATTTGATATGTCTCTAGAAGCCATAAATATGGACTATTACTTACGAGGTTTTGTGGGCTGATGCCTAGCATAACCGTGAAGCCCTTAAGAACAAAATCTTAAAACTAAAAAAAAAAAAATACCTACGAAGTTTTTAACTTTAACCATTGAAAATAACTTTATCTCAAAAAATGGGGCTGGAGAATCCTAAGTAATACTTTTCAACCTATTTACAACACTAACCTAATGATTTTTAAAAACATAATCAAAAAAATAAAATATCAAAATATGAAAAATAATCGAAGTTTGCTGGATTCATAAAAATCACTAATCTTTCGGTCATTTATTTTGTATACTTTGAGTAACTTAATAATGCGCGCACTTATTGCATACGTTACTACAAATCTTTAAGAAAATTTTAAGCTCGTAAACGTGTCTGCAGGTGGCCCAGAACCTGGTTAAATCAAATTCTGCAAAAACGTCCTTTTTTCAAAAAAATTGATTTTTGCGAAAATTACCAAATGTTTTGCAATTTTTCAAAAACGTTCCTATTCTACTTGCCAGGAACTATACTTTTGCCAAGTTTCATAAAAAAATATTTTTATCCCTTTAAGGTGGTTACCTTGTGACATGCCAGTAGAAAAAATTGCGAACCAAAATTACTTTATGTCATTATTGTCTGTATTATTGGATAGATGTTCATACGTATTAGTTTTCATACCAACATGTAGATGCATACTTTCAAACAGCCTGTATATACACACTTATACTATCAAAGTTTTTTATTATAAATACGCTGGCATCCTTGTAATTTTATCCAACAAACATATTAAGTGGTATGCATATGCGTTTGGAACCCTGTATTTTTTCACCTGTACAAGATAGATATATGCTCTCGCGGACTTTTTTGTAGAGAATTCGATTCTCTACAAAAAAGGTCTTAACACTTTTTAATGTATCTATCACCGTTTTCGCTACGTAAGCGGTAAAAGGTCAAAAAACGCGATTTATGAATTTTCAATATTGTTTGCAAGTAAATACGAATAAACCAGTTATTTAATATACAGGGTTGTCAGACTGCTTCGATTCATTTGCTTGAAATTGATGTACTTATAAAAATACTATAATTTCTCTGATGATATCTTCAATTCAAAACGATCAACAAATAATTCAATTTTTTCTTTACATTCAGGACTTATTAATGTTTCTTTTACTAGTTTTTTATTGATTTCTGTCGAGTCATTATATTGTTAAATACAAAATAAGAGTACGTAGTCAGAATTTTGAGATCTAATACATGAGTAGATACAAACTTTAACCCTAATTATCTTAACTCAGAAACGATCAATCTTTCCTAAATTACAAGGACAATCAGATATAGCATTCTTCTTTATACTATTAAAATTTGAAACTATTCTGTCGAAAAGTTGAATGTCGAGGTAACTACCTTAAAGTATAAGCAATTGAAAAAATCGCGATTATTGGCGGTTTTTTTGCGATAACTAATTTGTTTATGCACTAATTTGCACGAAATTGGTCTCAAGCTGTTGAAATTAAATAGCTCTACAACTTTTGTGCGAAACATTTTTTTGTACGAAATTCAGTGTCTTTAAAAAATGCAAAAAACTGTTTTTGGCCTTCTTTGGTCGCCATTTTGAGGAACTTCCCACATGATTCAGCTGTTTAAAAATAGTTCATCGAATTCTACGGATTTTTTCCTATCTTTTACATATTTTCCCTTCCAGGTACTAATTTTGGCAAAAAACAAGGTTTTAATCAGTAATTTGCTTGGACTAATAAGCCAAAATAATTATTGTCTTTGATAGCCCCAGACGAAATGGCAAGTTTGATAAACCCATTTAATTTACAACAATAATATTCAAACAAAAACGAAAATAAATGTTAAATTAAAAAATCATAATTTACATTATTGCCTAGAGAAATATGTCTTTATTTAAAAGGATCCACGACATTTGAAGACTAACCAAATTATTTCAATCATTTCGTTTAGTGTAAATTGCAATATAGTAGATATGTACATGTGTGATTTTTGCCATGCAATTATTTCAATTGATGCTTAATTTATTCGCACTTATTTGTTAAATGTGTTGTTTCAAACATCATTAAATCAATTATTATATTTATTTTTAAAATTGTAGATGCATTATTTTAATTTAAATATGTAGCATACGAATTACAAGACATAAATTATATAAATATATGGGTGCTTTTCATATGTGAATTTTTTTCCAATTATATATATCACACATCCGGACTATTGAACTTTATTTCAGTTTTATGAAACGAGAAAATATATTTAGAAGAAATTTATTAAAATGTGTTTTTAATCGAAATCAATTTTTGATTCTGTTATAAATGACAATAATATGTTTGTATATGCATTTTTCTGCCTCCAAATTATACATGAAATAATTAACTGATTTGAGTGCAACATATCATATGTCATGGCATCGCGAATTTTGAACAAGTCAATAAATTATATTAAACTTGAATACAGAGGTCGCATGAGATGTATAAATTTTACTTTGTGCATATAAATTTCGATTATGCTAATGAAAAAATTTTGTTTTATTACTTCAATATGCTGTTAGTGATCTGAGTAGTTAATAAAAGTTTTAGTGTACAAAATCGTTATCTATGAATGTATTTAGATATGAATTCATAGTTCACGCCACAAAATACTTAGGTAGATATCATTACAAGTTGTCTCAGCTGTGAATAGTTGATTTAAATGAGCCGTTTATTTGGAAAGTGGGGCAAGTCCATATTTTGTTATTACGAGATATTTAAGGGTTTGCGTTTCAATAAATTTAAAAATATTGGTAAGTGTTAATAGAAATATTTTTTGTATTTTGTGGTATTAGATAATGTAAGTTTATAATCCAATAGTGTTTATAGTGCTGGCTAAAAAAATAGTGGTTTTATTATAAACTAAATGGACTTGCCACACTTTCAAAATTACTGAATTATTGTAATCGTTAATTTTAATGGATAATATTTGAGTTTTATCATTTAAAAATAAACATAATAAAAACTTTTCATACGACAATTCAACTTCAGAAGCACATACTGTGACATTATTACCTCCTGCCAGTGCCTTAGGAGTAGAAATGAGTGTATGAAAATAAGTAGGTACTTTAAAAGGGCGACTCCCCCCTTTGCAGTGTTGCTTAAAATGAATTTGGAAATTTATTCTAATTGTTTTAAACTATTTCCCTTGAAGAAGTTTTTAATTGCTCAAATAGTACGATTATGTCGACACAGTCACCCCCGTAGTTAACTACCCCTGGATTTAATATTAGGAAATTGAGTAAAAACAGGTTGTTTAGATTTTTTTACGTACATTTGAAATCGGTAAATAAAACGTTATTATATTTATTTTTTACCCCTTTTCGCAAAATTAACCCCCAAATTTTAGCCCTAAACTACCCCTGTTGATGTAATTTAAACAAATTACATATCAATGGACAGCTTTTTAAAAAAGAGAAATATCGCCAATTTAAGCTTTTGCTCTATTTCTTACCGTTTTCGAGATATTTGAAAAATTAAATTTTCACCCCAATTTTTGCAGGACGATTTCACCCCTTCAAACCGCTTTTCCGCAGATAAAAAAAAATACATATTACTTATTTTTTAGTGTTCTACAACATATCTAAGTTTCATCAAAATCAATAGTTCCGGTCTCGGAAATTTTACTTGTAAGATGGACTTGCACCACTATCAAAATAAACAGATTTACAATACTGTTAAGAGCTAAACTTCAATCTTCCAAATATTAGGCTTCTAAATTTTTTTGACTATGAATTGTTGACAGATAAAAAGATCATACTAAGTCTTATCTATAACTACCATTATCTTCATTTTTTTCAAAAGTGGATTTGCCCCACTTTCAAAATAAACGGCTCAAATGTAACTTTAACGCGAGAACAAAAATAATGACAATTTCGAATTAATTGTTGGCCATAAACCTGGTCAACCAAACAACCAGAGAATTTTAACACAATTAGGATAATGAGATTTGTAGATATAGATTTTATTCTCATAAATTTCATAATCGTTATTTAATGTGACAATGTAACATTTTTAGGCGTTAACATTGCCTCGAAGTAAGTATCCATTATTCAAATTAGATTATGTAATTTCCTTTGTAATTAATATTTTTACAATTATTTTAGTATAGAATACGTGCAATTACCCAACCGAAAAACATTAATTTCTTGTCTCAACTTTTTTTATTTTACTATTTATTTATATCTATTGAAGTTTGTAACATTTGAAAAGTTAGATCAACTTTGATTGGGAAAGGGCGTGTACTTACTGCTTTGTAAGACTGAACACATTACAATATATTAAAGTAATTAATTATATTTTTAAATGTATAACCTTTTACCTAACTAACATTTTATATAATATTTTTATTATTGCAATTTTTTTGCAATTGCATTAAATGCATATAATATGCAATTCAAATAAATGTAGATGTATATGTATATAGTTATTACAAAATATTACAAATCCTAGGTACCTTATACAATTTTTATTACGAATTAAATCAAGATTTTATTAAATGAATTGAAATAAATTATAATTTCTATTAGTCTGTTGCATAAATGTATTCGCTCATACAGGAGTGGTCATAGTAATTCGCACAGTCAAAATAATAATTAGCATGTTCGCTTCGGAGGAAGAATTAACCAGTCAACATCTATTACGCCTTGTGCGGCTAGCCACCGAGAGTTTTCGAAAATTAAATACCTCTGCCGAAGTATCCTGCATAACATAGCGAATTTCCAGTAATGAAAATTATTTTTTCTCGAAAACCGGCATACTTAGGTTAGTGATTCAAAATGTATCTTATGTGATTTTTTCCGCTTTGTGCGATGGCGTAGATATAATTTCGAAAACCTTTTGGCTGTAATAGCTGAATAAAAACGGCTGGATGGATTAAACAGAAACTCGGTGGGGTTTTTGCGGATACATTGACCTGTAAAAGGCACACTTAACATTAGTGGTTTTCTCGAAGTTTTTAATTCAGCGCTTGATTTTCCAAAGAGCCACTGAAAGCTCTTTTTTTCTTCATTTTTAAAATTCATGTAAAGTATGCAAAAAAATTTTTTTGTGAAAAAACAATGTCTAATCTTTGTAGAGAATTTGTTCGAGTTTTTAAAACACTCGTTCAATTTTCTATGTGATCATTGGTTGCTCCGATATCGGTGGTCAAAGACGAAGTGATCCTTTTCCATTCAAAGTCCGATATCTCAGCGAGAAGTGGTCATATAAAAGTCTATAAAAAAGCAAATTAAAGCTGAATGAAGAGGTTATTCGGTCCATATGGTGGTTAAGTCGGAAAAATTTTTTCCAGCTGAATGAAGAGGTTATCCGGTCCATATGGTGGTTAAGTCGGAAAAATTTTTTCCAAGTCCGCGGACCAAAACAAAAGCCGAAAAAATTTCGAAAATTTTTTTTTTCAGTGTATTTATTAGGATTGCGCCACACACGTTACTTTGAAAACTTTTTTATCACAAGACCTCGAAACTAGAAACTTCCAGCTTTAAATTGCTTTGCTTGCGATTTCAATACGACCATTTTTCACGAAAATACAGCCATTCGAAAAATCGCTAAAAATTTGGAAAATTTTTTTGATCCTTTACTTATTCCGCTAGTGATTGTACGTAAGTGGATAGTGTCCAATAAGTTGGGGATCAAATAAAGTGAAACTTAACATTTTACAAAAAGTAATAAACATATGTAATTTCAAGATATTTCTTTTATGTAAGTATACATGTTATATGATACTCTTTGTTTAAGGGGGGAGTTCACGCCAGAATTGGCTAATAAACTAACTTTTATCGAATCTCGTTTTTTGTTTTTATTTCGTTCTGTGGTTCTTTACAAACACGGTGATATATAAAACATGGCCAAAAAAATTTGTTTTTTTCAAGTAGCTGCTCCTTTGCCGAGTTTTGGTGTGTACACGATTTATAGTATGCACTGTTCTTTTATTTGTATGCCTTTGTAGACGTTTTAATAAACAGTGAGTAAACCGCTTCTTTTGTTATTATTTTTGTTTTTTACCGTTTCCCGAAACTTGTGTTTTTCCCGACAAGGAAAATCATATCTCAAGTTCTAGAAAAGATAGAGACTTAATTTTTTTTTTAATTTTGTTCATAAACATATTGCGCATAAAGTGGAGTATGCTTTTTCCATTTGAACAACTTCTTCAACTTTTCCATTTGTAACTATTTTTAAACATTTTTTTTCTAAAAAAAAATTGGATTTTATAATTTTTAGTACTTTGGGATTACAATTTTATAGTTAATTTTTAAAATTACCTGAAACCCATACTCAGCTTTATGGACAGGTCCTTTAGGAATAAAATAATGAAAAAATATTTAAAAAATATTCATTACTTTTTGAGATATGGCGTTCCTTGTAAACGCTTAAAAACTTGTGAAAAAGGACCCCCTCCTCCCACAGGGAAGAGTATGAATGGTTCAAAAACAAAATTTTTTATTTTAAACCATCCCTAATTTGAAAAAAATTTCAACAAGCAAAATAATCATAAATAAAAAAAGTTTTTTTTTTATTTGCACTCCTCCCTTAAATGCTAAAAATGCGAACAAAAATACTATGTCAAAAACACATCCAGTTTTTGTATGGTGAACTGGTTTCGTTTGGAAGCCATTTTTGGTGGAGCTATTTTACAGTTGTTATAAGAAAACGAGTCTTTCTGTTCAGGTCATCACCAACATTTGAGCTTTTCCTCCATGCCTTCAACCTTAGGGCCATTGCTAGTAAGACTTACATTCCTTCCAGGGTATTTTTGTCCATTATAATTCTCAATCACAAAATTGTCAACGACAAACTCCGACGGGTCGATAAAAACTGAAGAAATGAGAGGGGCGAGGGGGGGCTTCATGATCTTGAATACAATCTTCGAGATCTGAGAAGGTTTCACTAATTTTATCAGACTCAGTACTTGGGCAAATCTTGCCCCAATACTTGGGCCAAAGTTGCCCCGGCTTACAAAATCACATTTTACAAATTAACAAGGAAAGTATCAGAAAAAACAAACTTAAAATACTTTGAATATATATTAAATGAAAGCTGTTATATACTTACCAACCAAAAATCTGTAGTTGCTCTGGATGTGTAAAACATCCAACTTGCAACAAAACATTCACAAGAAGTAACGGTGAAGTTGGAGCAGCACTGAGCAGTGGCAAAAGATGGAATTAAATCAACCTTAGCATTCGAGTACAGTCAATGCTGCTACCTGTCATTTACCACAAGAATCAAGTTGATAGCTATATTTGCTAACTAATAGTAAATCAAACTGTCTTTTTCCAAGACTTGGGCCAAAGTTACCCTTAAGGGCCAAACTTATCCCAATCGACGGTAGTTAAGCTTTAAAATAAATGAATAAATAAAAAAATAAAAATAAATATATCCATGTTAATTAATTGTTTAAAAATGCAAAAATTCATAAACAAATTCAAATGGACAAGCCGCCTATCGGCCTATGGACGCGACATCCAATGCGACGTAAACAAACGTAACAAAAAAAAGAAAACTATTAAAAACACTTGAATTAGTGCTGTTCAGGATAGAATGGTTACTTAAATGCGAAGGAACACAAGCATTTCAGTAATCATTTTTGATGTCACTAACAAGAGCAAAATCTATGGGTGTTTAATTCATATAAATTAAAGAGAAAAAAAGACTTTTAGGGAATTTCCAGAATGGAATTCAACCATTACAGCCACTGTCATGACGCGACTTGAGCTCGGGACAAATTTGTTTTGAGGTCCGTAGAAACCGAAAATAGTATTCACTAAAATTTATATATATATATATATATATATATATATATATATATATATATATATATATATATATATATATATATATATATATATATATATATATATATATATATATGTCCGCACGATAACTCTCGAACGAAATGTCCTAGCTTTACAAAATTTGGTGAAAATGTTGGAAGTTCCAAGCCGTTGGACAAGTTCGTTAGCCAGACACGTCCGATGCCCAGAACGTGGTTTTTGTTCTTGAGAAAAATTAGTTTTTTGCCAAAATTTCCACTTACTCAAAAGTTTTTCTGATATTTTTTTACACCATTAGAAAGAGGAAGAAAAATTACATAAAAAATTAAACCATTAAAGCATTATTCTATGTCAACTGTCAACTGGTTTCCGAGAAAAACGAATTTTTATAAACGGAAATTCGCTATGTTATGCAGGATGCTACGACAGGGGTATTTTATATTCAAATATCACAATTATATTTACAATTACTATATTGTACAATTTGGTATGTATTTTGGGGTATATATTTTGCATGTAATTGGGTATGTATTTTGTTCACAATGCACAAACGTTTATTGCAGGCAATTTATTTGCACTGCTTAATATGCTCACGAATATTGTAATATTTTTTTCCTCTTCTACTTACTACTAACAAGTAAAGGTCCCGAGGCCGGACCTATCGATTTCGATGAAACTTAAATATATTGTAGAACACTAAAAACTAAGGGACACGTATTTTTTTTTATCTGCGGAAAAACGGTTTGAAGGGGTGAAATCGCCCTTCAAAAATTGGGGTAAAAATTTAATTTTTCAAATATCTCGAAAACAGTAAGAGATAGAGCAAAAGTTTAAATTGGCGATATTGCTCTTTTTTAAAGAGCTATCTATTGATATGCAATTTGTTCATATTACATCAACAGGGGTGGTTGGGGGTTAAAATTTGGGGGTTAATTTTGCAAAAAGGGGGTGAAAAATAAACAATATAAAAATTTTGTTTACAGATTTGAAATCTACGTCAAAAAATCTAATTGACCTATTTTTGCTCAATGTCCTAATATTAAGTCTAGGGGTAGTTAACTAGAGGGTGACTATGTCGAATAGTCGTACAATTTGGGTATTTCAAGAAGTTCTTCTTCGTGGAAAATAGCTTAAGACAATTAGAATAACGTAGAAATGAAATTCTGGAATTCAAAATTGAGTTTGAGCAACATTGGAGAGGGGGTGAGTCACCCTCTTAAATTACATACTAGTTTATATAAACTAATTTTTGCTATTAACACACTGATAGTGGGTAAAATAATGTCACAATAAGTGGTTCTGAAGTTGGACTAAAATGAAATTCTCGAATTCAAAATTGATTTTAAGCAACATTGGAGAGGGGGTGAGTCACCCTCTTGAATTACATACTAGTTTACATACACTAATTTTTGCAATTAACACACTAACAGGGGGTAATAATGTCACAATAGATGGTTCTGAAGTTAGACTATCGTATGTAAGGTTTTTATTAGGTTTCGTTATTTTAGGTTAGGTTATGTAATTTTCGGTATCGATAATTTTCGATAAGGAAAACTATGATATCCATTAAAAAACAAACCTAATAAAGACCTTACATATGATAGTCCAACTTCAGAACCACTTATTGTGACATTATTTTACCCACTATCAGTGTGTTAAATTAAAAAAATTAGTGTATATAAACTAGTATGTAATTTAAGAGGGTGACTCACCCCCTCTCCAATGTTACTCAAACTCAATTTTAAATTCGAGAATTTCATTTCTACGTTATTTTAATTGTCCTAAGCTATTTTCCATGAAGAAGAACTTCTGGAAATACCCAAATAGTACGATTATTCGACATAGTCACCCTCTAGTTAACTACCCCTAGACTTAATATTAAGATATTGAGCAAAAACAGGTCAATTAGATTTTTTGACGTAGATTTCAAATCTGTAAACAAAATTTTTCTATTGTTTATTTTTCACCCCCTTTTTGTAAAATTAACCCCCAAATTTTAACCCCCAACCACCCCTGTTGATGTAATTTGAACAAATTGCATATCAATAGATAGCTCTTTAAAAAAGAGTAATATCGCCAATTTAAACTTTTGCTCTATCTCTTACTGTTTTCGAGATATTTGAAAAATTAAATTTTTACCCCAATTTTTGGAGGGCGATTTCACCCCTTCAAACCGTTTTTCCGCAGATAAAAAAAAATACGTGTCCCTTAGTTTTTAGTGTTCTACAACATATTTAAGTTTCATCAAAATCGATAGGTCCGGCCTCGGGACCTTTACTTGTAAGTTGTTCTACTAACTATTAACTATACTAACTACTAGAGATGAGCTAAACGGTTATTTTCTAATAACTGCTATTGCAATAACAGTTACTGAAAAATAACTGTTATTTATAACAGTTATTATAATAACTGGTATGGTATTTGGAGATTTTAACATATTGTAAGATATTCGATATGCGTATAAACGGTTCTGTTAGTGAAATATGCACAGATCTATAATACTGACGGATATAAAATAATCTGCAATATCTGTTCAAATATTTGTCTGTACAAGGATTTAGGCTTTATATACACAATTTTAACAATTTTATGGATACAAAATTACAAATACAAATAGATAACTGTACAATAGACAATAGTTCATTTTTAAGGGTTTTTTTAAATATGGTACAATAGAAAATGTGTAACTTGCCTGGGGCGTTATTATTTTGAAATTCTCCGTAGGTGGTTAAAATAAATTACTGTGATCCTTGATTTCGAATATATTAATATTGACCTATGTTATTGATATTTCCAAAGGAGTTATTTAAGTAACCAGTTACTGGGTATTCCAGTCATTGACGATAACTGTCATCTCTCTATACTAGTTACAAAATAACAGTTATCGATATATCGATCATCTCTACTAACTACTAATCTACTTACTTAGATGTGAACAACGCTTTAGGTCTATCTCGTATCTTTGAGAAGACGAGGCATGGCTTAATGATGCAAGGCGAAGTAAGTCGAGAACATGAACTATACTCTCGTGCTCGCATAGTCTCGTCTTACCTCCTCGAGGGTGTAGTGCAACCATTATAATAATAAAAAATTTGTATACTATTCAATATTAATAGTTGCTGGACTACTAGTAGAGTAATAAGTAAAAATGCTACTGATACACAATCAGAAAACTGACAACAACAACAGACTGCACGCTTGTTTGCTCATTTTTCTAGAAACTCGTTTGTTAAATACGAGAAGACAATTTCAATTTTACAATTTTTTAATTCACCATAAAAGACAATACAATAGAATAAATAAATACAATGCATATCATACAAGCTGATTCAAAAATATGTATACACTAATATAACAACAACTATGAAATATATTTTTATAAACTGTTATTGATTCAGTGATTCTGGATCTTTCAATATAATAATATATATGTAAAACTTAAGAAGTGATCAAGAAATATCTGGCGTATGATGTGAGTTGTGTTTTTAAAATTTTTACGGGAGCTGTATACTTAAAAGGATTAAGTACAACAATAGAGCCAAATAAATGCGTGAGAGGGCAGTGTTTTTTAAAACAAGTTTGCATTTATTGTTAGTTGAAAAAAAAATTATTATGTTGTATCTCAAGAAAGACGTCATTCTGATATAACTGACGCCCGAAGTTTCTTACATCAATTTAAGATGTTTGTGAAATTGCAGCAAATGCCTTACCAAACAAACATGAATTCGTATTTACGTCTTTTGTATTAGCTAAAATTAATTAGCTGGACCTCTAATAGTTTGGTTATAATTGTTTGAAAATTGAAGCCCTTATTTGTTAGTGACTCGTATAGGAACAGTTAAATGAAGTTCATTCTAGTAAATTTAAGTGCAAATTGCGACACATTTTTATGACCGTTGTAAAACATGGTCATCGCTATCTGATCACTTCTAATTAATACTTATGTAAATAATCTGATGGCCAGTAATTTCACTCAGTCGATCTTTATTTTAAAACATATTAAATTCAAGAGTGTCGATAATTCATTTTTATTAATTTCTGCCCCTATTTATTTTCTGATAGAGAAATTCAAAAGAAGAAAAATTTATTTCATTATACTTTTATTAAACTCTCTTTTTGTTTTGTTACGATGTCAGTCATTTTAAGAATTTTGATTGATTATTCACGAGCTATGGTTAATTAATTCAAATTGATTCAAGCTCATTTAATCAAAAAGAAATATCTTTAAGTTGTAGTGGCCACACGTTTGGATGGCAAGTAATAATAGTGCTCATTTGTTGTTTTTAATTATAGCTACTTATAAGAACTACTGAAGGCAATATTTGAATAATTAAAAAAAGATTACCAGTATTCAGGTGTCAAGTTAAAATGATTCAGGTTTGTACAAAAATAAAAGTAGTATACCCATCTACTAAATAAAATTAATTACCTACAAAGAGATATCTTTGAAGATCGATTTTCTTAGAAAGGAATACCACTGCATATTCACACTAGAATACCCATTAGTGTTATTAATATATATTATTAGGCAGACAAGAACTTGACAATTTGAGTATAAATAACAATCTTTTCCCTTTCTTTTTAATTTAATTGAAATTATATCACATTTCTACTACAATAATATAAACGCACCTACATCATATGAGACATATTTTATGTAAGCAATAAAAAAAGAATATGAAGTTTCGTTTTAATTTTGAATTCTTACTCTTTGTAAGAAAATTATTGCATATTTGATAGATTTGAGCGTTGCTTTTTGGTATTCCATTTTAAAAATAAAAAGACAATTTTTACTTTACTAAAACCACTTTATTTAAAGTTTTAAATGTCTGTGACATGTTTCGGCCCGTATGGCCATTGACGAACTCAATGGCCATACGAGTCGAAACATGTCATAGACATTTAAAATTTTAAATAAAGTGGTATTAGTCAAGTAAAAATTGTCTTTTTATTTTTAAAATTATTGTAATTTTATTATAATTCTTTCAAGAAACATTTCCGAAAATAATGATTCCCGATTTTAAATTGAATTTGATATTCATGGAGAAAAAATAAGAAAAAAAAGCTTTACACAAATTATTTTGGCCCAAGAATATTATTTTTATTACATTATGAAGAATATTCAGTTTCTTGTTTCAAGTAAGCTTGTTTTCTGTGTAAAATAATGAGAATACAATTATACAACTTAAAACCTACCTTATACATCAATACCGGCAAATTAAGAAAATTTGTTATATATAATTCATACAGTCGAATCTGGTGAATTGATCATTGGCATTTTTATAGAACGCTTATGACTTCTCTACAAGTTAGTACTTAACTTTGCCACCAGATTGGAATAGTTTACGTTAAGTAAAAGCCAATGGCTACTTTACCTCCACTGGCCACTTTATCCTAGTTTCTTCTACATATATACATAAGTTCATATTGAATTACCGTACGATTTGATTCCGTTTTCACTTTTCGTCGAAGTAAAAAATACTGTATTACAAAAAGTAGCTGGATTATAAGGAGTTGGTGGTAGGAGTACCCAATAATCCGACAAATTCCATATCAACCTGTGAAACGTTTATCGATTTGCTGGAAGTTCACTCTACATAATCACGGGAAAATCAACGAAATATGGTGTGTAAACCAACTTTTGGAAACTGTGGCTTAATTTCAGTAGGTTAGTATGGAAACAAACAAAACATTTTTTTTTTATAATTAACAGACTGCGTAAACATGAACTCAAAAGATCTTACAGTCAAGTCTCCTATAACGCAGTATCCTTATGACGTGGTCTAGTGATGGAGAACTATCGATAGTCGTGGAACTATCGATAGTTTTTGATACCCAAGTTGAGCGGCATTTAGATAGCCGGCGAGTAAAAAAAAAAAAAGAAAAAAGGTCGCCGGTTTTACGCTGGGGCGGAATTATTCCTTTTTGCCCGGAAATTCCCTTAAAATGGCTGTTTTTATATCTCTGGCTATAATTTCTACGAAATTTTTATTATCTTTAGTATTTATAAGTAAACGAAATGACTGAAAAAATGTATCGAAAACTATCGATAGTAAAAAAAAAATATCGATAGTTTTCGATAGTCAAAACTATCGATAGTTATCGATAGTGCTATCGATAGTTCTCCACCACTAACGTGATCTCCATAGAACGCGATATGAAACTGCGACAAGTCTCTTATAACGCGATCTCTATAGAACGTGGTTTTCGTACAAGAAAATTTCAACAACTCAAATAACTTTAAAAAATTTATTTGTAATGTCATGTATTAAAATTTCGAAGCGCTTCTGGAGTCGGTATATCGTAAAATGTGTCTGTTTTTTATTATGTTTGTTTATAAATGATACTTTTCATTATCGAAAACTTTGATCGTATAATTATCTCACAAACCGTGTGTCGTAGTGAAAAAATAACAAAATTTTTGAAGGCTTAAGCGAAGCAAGATGTAGGTATTCCAAACGTATTGCGAATGTTAAAACCAACTTTTCATTATCGAAAATTATCGATACCGAATTACTTTTCATAAACTGATTATAGTTGGTTAATTTATGCTCCATTAGTCCCATTAATTTGGTCAACAATAGAATATTTTTTAAAAAATTTACTTTTTGTTACTTTTCGTAATCGTAAACTTTTAATCGTACATATCTCGTAAACGGTGCATCGTAGCTCAAAAATAACGAAATTTTTGAAGGTCCAACCGAAGCAAGTTGTAGGTATTCCGAACGTATTGTAACTCTTAAAACCTACTTTCCGTTATCGAAAATTATCGATACCGCGTAACTTATCATAAATTCGTCATAACTGGTTAATTAAGGCTCTGTTAGTCTCATTGACCTGGTCAGTAATAGAACAATTTTTTTAAAAACTACTTTTCGTTAAATAGTTATCGAAATAGTTTTCGTTAACTTTCGTTATCGAAAATTTTAATCGTAAATATCGCCTAAACGATGCGTTGTAGTGAAAAAAAAACGAAATTTTTGAAGGCTTAAGCGAAGCAAGTTATAGGTATTCCAAACATATTAGGACTATTAAAATGTAGTTTTCGTTATCAAAAATTATCGATATCGAAAATAACGATATTTTCAGAATTTAAATATGTCAAATTCTACATACAGTGAACTTTCGGCGATTGTACATTCAGAAATTGTCAATACTGCAGTGATAGGGATTTAAACATCGCATGTTTACGTCACACGAATATTGTAAACACACAATTTTTGTGAATACAATGTTCGTGTAACGTAAACATACGATGTTTAAATCCTTATAAATCCTTAAACATACTGAAATACGGACAGTTTGCGATTTGGACAATTCCCGAAAGTCCACTGTATTCGTTATCATTTCTATTACAAAATTAATTAAATTTGTTTCAATTACAACTTCATACTTTAACAATGTAGTTTTTATATAGGACAGCATTATTTACAATTAATTATTTTCTTTTTCATATTTGATTTTTGATATTCCATATAACGCGGTACGATTCACTTAATTTGTATTAATTTTCAATCTCCATATAACTCCTTATTTTTATGATTAATGCGGCTTGCACAGAACAAATTTCTGCCATCAATTAATTCTGAGTCTTCTATAACACGAATTCCATATAACGCGGTACGAATTAACCGCGCTATAGGAGACTTGACTGTATTTGTTTTGATTTTTATGTAAATTCCTTATCTTGTTACAGAACGTTAAATTTTATGGTTGCTATGAATAATATTATAAATAATACAAGAAAAACATTTAAACAATCTTGTATAATTGATAAAATAAAAAAAGATTAAAATAAAATGGCATAAAATTATTTTTGAGAAGTAATAATTTCATATAAATAGTAAATAAAATGTTTTCGTGAATGAATATCAAATGATGTGAGAAAATGTGGGTTTTGAGTGTTTCTAGTAATAAAGTTCAAAAATGAAAAAAAATTTAACTATTTTTATTTTTGAATGCGAATTAACGGCGTACCGTTGCGAATCTGCATTATAGTTTCTAACGTGTTTTTTTCTTAAAAAAATAAGAAAACAGATAAGTAACAACCACATTTACAAAATTTTTGTTTGTTTGTACGTTGTTGTGTATGTAGAATTTTATATGTGAAAACATACTTGCTTACATATAAAATGAACAAATAAAAAATTTTTAAATGTGGTTCTTGAAAACATACTTGCTTACATATTTTTGAATTATTTTTATTCGTTAAATATTTGCCGCTTTGACGATTAAGTAATTTAAAAAGTAAAAATCAATTTGCGGTCATTGGCTTCGTTATATTTACAATTTTTTTCTTATTTTATTTATTATTTATTTTAGTGTGGTCTTAACATTTCTACATTTTACGAACAAGAAAAATATATAGGACAAAAATTGTAGATTATTCCTATGTATATAGAAAACTGAATATAACATACATCCAGATTATTGACAAGAGGAATCTTTTTGTTGTCACCTCTGGTCTGGTTCCTCGTGGATGGCTTTTCCTTTATCAAAATTTAAAAAGCCCTTATTAGTTGAATTTTTCCTTGCAAAATTAGACTTATACAGCTTATGTGAGAAGAGGGGGACGAGGCGAGATTAGGGGCGCTATCCGTTTTCGAACCCGTAGAACACGATTTTGAAGAGAAAAAAAATGTCTGATATATTTATATATATATATATATATATATATATATATATATATATATATATATATATATATATATATATATATATATATATATATATATATGCGTAGAGCCCCCTTAGGGAAGGAAAGGGCTGAAATTTGGTAGGTGGGGCTCATTCCGATGCATAGCAATACTATCAAAGTGGGGTCAAATTTTGGGAAAATTTTGGATCCGACCTAACCTTTAAGGAGGTGGTGGGGGGCAACAAAAAACTAAAATTTTTTCAAGCTGGCTGGAAATAATGTTTCGGTCAATTATCTATAACATATCTTAAATTCAGCTGCAGCTTCCTAGGATAATTTGGAGGAAGTAGAGGGGGAAAAAAGTATTCTGGCTGGATCTAACACGCTTACAGCCCCCAGAATTAACGTAGAGGGTTGAAATTTGGTCTGTTGATAAAGTTCGTACCTAGGTTGTGCCTTTTGGAGGTTTTAATATTTTACCCCACCCCTACCATTTTTAAGCTACAATTTCATACTTTTTCGACGTTTTCAAATTGTGTACCACTCGCATAGATCACCCAAATAACTCTAGAGCGATAAAATTTTGTATTCGGATTGAGTTAGTATCAAGGGGTTGTCTTTTGGGGATCCCAACTTTTAATCCTTATTCCCACCAATTTTATACCAAAAAGAATTTGATTTTTCTTGTTTTTTAACAGTTTCGTTGGGGTCAAAATCTCCCCAAATAAACCTAGAGGGCTGAAATTTTGTGTATAGGTTAAGTTAATAGTCAGCCACTGTTTTTTGACGGTTTTAACTTTTAACCCTTACCCCCACGATTATTATGCCAATATCTCCTTGAGTTTGAAAATTTATTAGCATTTAGTAGCATTATTTTTGCGCGTATTATCAGCTCTAGCAATTACGGTACATAATTCTGGACCACCATATATATATATATATATATATATATATATATATATATATATATATATATATATATATATATATATATATATATATATATATATGTGTGTGTGTGTGTGTGTGTGTGTGTGTGTGTGTGTGTCTCCGCACGATAACTCTCGAACGAAAGGTCCTACTTTTACGAAATTTTGGGGCATTTTTCGTGAAAAGAATTAGTTTTTTGCCAGAATTTCCACTTACTCAAAAAATTTTTAAAATTTATTTACATCATTGAAAAGAGGAGAAAAATCACAAACCAAAAGGGTGGTAAACTATTATTCTATGTTAATTAGTTTCCGAGAAAAACTAATTTTTGTAAACGGAAATAAGGTAATGTTCCGTATAAATTTAAGAACTGTAATACTTTTAGTGTCTTTTAAAAAATATACGTAAAAAAATATCTATAAACTTCAGCAGGGGGTCCCGCGAAACATCTTGTCTACTTTCAATTTCAGTCTTGCGCCGGCTCTGCTCAAAAACGGTAAAAGACAAAGTTTAAATTAATGTTACTTAGAACACCTTTTAAAAGAACTATACTAACTATATAAAAATATCAATTCATATTAAAGATATTTATTACATATGTTTAATTTTTTTTTTAACATGTACATTATTTTGACTAATTGCAATGATTCACCCCTGCTGCTTATTCTTTGAAAATGAATGAAGATTAAGTTTTATTTCTAACGTAGAATTTTTTACCTAGAAACTTTAGTACATAAATAACTGTCTACTTCCATTTTCTTATAGAGATTTTTACCCATAAACTGCAACCCCGTGTTCGGTCTGGTAGTGAAACTTAAATAAATTATGCGTCATTAGATATTTCTTTTAACTCGAGAATTGCCAGTGTCACCTCTAGGTGACAGTGATTTGTGAATTTTTTTTACAGACAATATAACAGATTTTAAAAAAAACGCCGTGAGCAGCGGGGCCCCATCACGGTAGTCGAATTTTCCCCTTCATCTTCGGTATTGAATGTCTACAAGCGAAATGTGATTGAAAGTCTACAACCGAATTGTCATTTTGTTGGTTTCAAAACTGGTGATGAGTGTTCGGCTGATCGAGGCTTTAAAAAAAGGTTTTAAGTATTTAAGGGCTGTATCTCAGTAAATTTCAATTTTGTGCCGAAAACAGGTAGCAGAAAAAAAGCCAACACAATTCGTACGAGGACATTCCTGCCCTTGTTTATCCGCTAATTGCCTTTATGTTTTAGTTTTAAAAATTAAAAAAGGACCTTAAATAGTAAACTGGAAGGCCTTTATAAAGATATTTTTTCTTTCCAAAAAAATCCAAAATTTCTATTTTATAAATACTAAAAATCCAAAATTCCTAATTTATAAATAAACAGTGACTTTAATAACATTTTTAAATGTATTTCATTTGTCATAAAAGTAAGTTCACTTTTTTTTAAATTTTTTAAAATTACTATTCGCCTACTTGTATTTAGAATAAACATAATGCTTTTAAAACACATTTAACAATAGCATTCAATTCCGATGTAAAAATGGGAGAAGTGGGGGGAAAAGTGATGCGGACTCCCTACAAGGTACTAGCTGGATACTAACTGAATACACGTACAAAATTTCAGCCCTCTAGGTTTCCTTATGGAGTCTCTAGACGTGTTAGAAAACAAGCAAAAAAATTAAGGAAATATTGGCGTAAAAATCGTGGGGGTAAGGGTTAAAAGTTGAAACCTCCAAAAAACAGTGTCTGGCTATTAGCTTAACCTGTACACCAAATTTCAGCCCTCTAGGTTTATTTGGGGAGATTTTGACCCGAACGAAACTGTTAAAAAACAAGAAAAATCATGTTCTTTTGGGTATAAAAATGGTGGGGGTAGGGGTTAAAAGTCGAGACCCCCAAAAGGCACCCCCTTGATACTAACTCAATCCGAATACAAAATTTCAGCCCTCTAGGTTTATTCGGGTGACCTGTGCGAGTGGTACAAACTTCGAAAACGTCGAAAATGCATGAAATTGTAGCTTAAAAATGAGGGGGGTGGGGGTAAAATATTAAAACCTCCAAAAAGCACAACCTAGGTACGAACTTTATCAACACACCAAATTTCAACCCTCTACGTTAATTCTGGGGGGCTGGGGGCCTGTTAGATCCAGCGAAAATCGTTTTTCCCCCCTCTACTCCCACCATATCATCCTAGGAAGCTGAATTTTGGATATGTTGTAGATAATTGACCGAAACATTATTTAAAACCGGTTTGGAAAAGTTTTATTGCTTTTCCGCCCCCCACCACCCCCTTAAAGGTTGGGTCCGAAAAAAAATTTGCCCAAAATTTGACCCCACTTTGATAGTATTGTTGTGCATCGGAATAAGCCCCACTTACCAAATTTCATCTCTTAACTTCCATAGGGGGGCCCTACACATATTAAAAGGTTGCGGGAAAATATATATATATATATATATATATATATATATATATATATATATATATATATATATATATATATATATATATATCAGACATCTTTTTTTTTACATATTCGTGTTCTACGGGTCCGAAAACGGATAGCGCCCCTACTCTCGCCTCTCGCAGCTCTTATCGTATAGACTGTATAAGTCTAATTTTTCGGAGAAAATTCGACTAATAAATGTGTTACAAGTAAAATGTTAATACTTAGTATTCATGGTTCTAATTTGGCAACACTGAAGTTATGTTAACGGTCAAATTAATTCTATTGTTTCAAACGATTTGCTATTTTATTGCGTATGAGTGTACCTTGTGGTATTTTCGCTGTTATAAAAATGTCTAAAGAGTAGGAACTGTTATTACTGTTATAACAAATTATTATATAAGAATCAAGCTTATAATGAAAGTGATTTTTTGCCGGTAATTTCATACCGTTTTACTCAGTTCATACTACAAATAACGCCCATTGGAAAAAAAACTAAGTGGTATTTTTTTTCAATTATTTATTTTTTATATGTTGAGTACCGTAAAACCGTCTAGACCCGGACAGGGGGTCTAGACCCAGACACTTTGCACCAATCTTCAAAGTAAGTAGTTTCTACGTTAACCTGCTACAATAAACATTTGTTATTGACGTCATTAGAGCGAGAAAAACATCCGCTAAACAGCTGCACCAATAAAAACTACGGATTTCAACTTTTACTATCTCATTTTATAGGATTACTATTCTCCAGTTTTTCAAAGAAATAAAATGTGTGTCTAACTTACAATTAGATATGTAATTTTCGTCATAATTGTCATATTGTTTTAATTTTGATATGTATGTGTTCAGAATTTTATCGCGCATCATTTAATGATGTTTGAAGTTATATTCGATGTATATATAAAAAAAATACATGCTATATACATATATCCGTTTAGACCCGGACACATCAGTTTATTACACTGTGGCCGCGATTCGCACTGGCTGTGACTTCCACTGTCCATACGTTATATTCCTGCCAGAATTACGCGGTTTATGCCTCCTTCTGGTGTCATATCGTATGTTTACTTCATAGAGAGGCATACTATGTATTGACTCCTCTCCCTTCCCACAAAATATTTTGAAGCCTTTGACAGGTTCAAAGACATCAGACGATATAAAAAACTGTCCTAACACCGACGGGAGAGGTTAGTTTGCATGCTATTACATTATTTTAGTGTCCGGGTCAAGACAGATTTGGGGTGTAGACCCGGACACTTACTAATTATTTTTTATTTTTTTATTTTTACTTATAATGAAACAAATGGGTCAGGGATATAACAAATAATATACGCTCTTTCTAATGGTAATACTTTTTTTATTGGTGATACCTATGAAGGAAACATGTATAGACATAAAATTATACCAAATAATGTAAAAGAGTGTCCGGGTCTAGACGGTTTTACGGTACCTAAAGATAAAAACTAGCAGAAAATAAGGATATTTTGTCGATAGATCGCGGCTCGGGAATTGGCGAGTTAAAAAGGGCTAGAGTTTTAAATTTTTACCTATCTTTTATACCAATTTTTAGACATTTTAAAAAAATTATTTTCACTTAAACTTCTGAGAGTAGAAACTCGTTCTAAATATGCTTGTTCAGAAATAAAAAAAAATATGAATTCAGATTATGATAAAGAATAGAATGCGGAATGAAACGGAATGACATTGGTCCAAACAGTTTTAACTGTTCCATAATTTACAGGTAATACATAATCTTATACACTTACTAGATATATTACTTTTAACACTCTAGTTACTTATAGGTATTACAGTAAAATAAGCATCTTCTATAAAAACGATTACTTCGTAGATAGTGCACATATAAGTTGATACATATTGTGGAATTTTACTATTTTGCTTCCGAGACTACTAAAGTAGCGGAAGCATTGTGATCACTTTTGAAAAATAAAAAATTTTTTCTCTCCAAAATCAAATTTTTTACGCACATTTTACGTTTTAGAGCTTCCTGAACAATTTTGGTTTGGGCCGTCCATCTGTCTGTCCGTCTGTGTGTCTCCAATTTTGCACCAAGTGGCATAACTTCCGAACTATTCGATTTCTTTTAATGAAATTTTCGGAAATTATGCAGTTTGGCTCCGCGATAGTCCCCTATGAATTTCATCAAATTCGGAGTAACAGTAGCAACGCCGCTACCATGTCATTCCAAAATTGCACCAAGTGGCATAACTTCTGAACTACTCAATTCTTTTTTATGAAATTTTCAGAAATTATGTAGTTTGGTTCCTATATGGTCCCCTATGAATTTAATCGAAATCGGAGTAACGGTAGCTACGCCGCTACCATGAAATCCCATTAAACGTCAATATCTTATTTACTGCTAGTTCTATCTCGCCCAAATTTTTAGGGTATATTGGGTGTTAGTTTCTAAAATATTTTTGCTATTATTTTATAATTTAGCCTTTAAGTCTTTTGAGTTACAACAGTTTTTTATAAACTGCAAGGCGAAAATATAATTTCACGGTATACAATATGTATATTTGGTAGAATACTGTTTTAAAGCCTTTTACGACTACGAGGAAGCTGTGTGCCCACCCTATTGGCAGCGTATTTTTAATACTTTTATTATGCTAATTATTTAATCGAGTTATGCTCTTTGCAAAACTGAAAATTTCAATTTAGATAGCATAAGTACGAAAATTAATATTTATAGTCACAATTATCATCAAAATACAATTAAAGTTTGTTCAATGTTGATTTTAGAAATTGTTATTACCTACATATTATGTGCTATTAAAAATATTTATGATTATTAAGAGAAGTGAAAGAAGTAAACTAGGTATAGGGTGATGCAGATAAAAATGACTGCAATATTTATGCTTTGGGTCACAAAAAAATAGTAAAGTAGAGCAGGATTTATTATATATCAAAATTGTCAAAATTTTACAATTTTTTTTCACGTACATTGTTAATTTTGTTAGAAGACTCGCGGATTTGAGACGTTTGCAAACACACAGTACTTATTATAGTTATACAGTTTAAACCTTTAATTATACAAATATAAAATTAATTTGGGTTGAATTTGATCGACCCCAATCACATATTTGTTTTATAGCAATAAATATTTATTTGATCATTTTTTCACTTGCAATACATAGGGTTGGGCGGGGTAAAAAAGACAAAATCAAATCTTTTCATTTTTCATGTAAAAAATATTTGAATTTTTAGACAAAAAAATACTGTACGATGTTAACCCTAGAATCATACGTTGGTCTACGAGAAACGTTAATCATACATCGACGTCGTTTTGACGGATGGACTTTTTACGGAGAGTTTTAGAGTTTATTTGCAAAAAACAATATTTTTACATAACAATACTACAAAAGCGAACAAAATATTTAAAAAAATTGGATTTGGAAAAATTTCTTAATGTAAATATTTATTAATTTTTTTAATCTTTTTACCAAAGCATATTTTCATTATAAAAATTAAAAAATAGATAAATACATCAATTCTAATAATTAATTTATGAACTATTATGAGTCAGTGGACATGCGTGACTTTACAAAATGTGAAAGTTCTCAGTCATAAATATTCCTACAGATATGTAGTTATTTCCCCATTAGGCACATTTGTAAATTTTCTAAAATTTGTTAGTAATTTTTCGAATAAGATCTCAAAAAATAATAAAAATTAAAATATTTTCCACAAAATAAATTGTTAATCTTTTATTAAGTCATTCGAAATGCATTCTTTAGTTTTCGATTCAATATATTAAAACTTCAGTATTATGTCGTCTCTATAAGTCAAACAGCTGTAATCATCTTTCACATTATCATAATCATTGAATAAATTAATTATAACATCCATATCTTTAATAAATTTTTAAAAAAAATTAGGAAAACTTTTATATGTAGTGTACAAAATCTTCAAAAAAAAAAAAAAAAAAAATACGTTAATCATACATCGACGTCCTTTTGACGGACACTATTTCAATACAAACAAAACGACAATGACTAAAAACAAAATAAATATATGTGGTGTGTTATAATAACAAATAAATTAGATAACAGAAATCTCACAGCAAACAAATAACAACAAGTCGTAGTATTGGAGCAGGTAGAGAAGTTCGTACGTCGTTTTGACGTGTTAAATTCTAGGGTTAAATTGTTTGTATTTTAAGATTTTGTTTGTTTCTTCACTCAAGCTAATGGCATAAATATAAAAAAATAAAATCCTTGTCTTTTTTTTACCCGCCAAATGGGGTAAAAAAAAAGACAGTGGAGGGTAAATAAAAGACAGACCTCTAACTAATAGGATACTGCAGTCTGCAAGTACATTGGGAGGGTAAAAAATAAACAGCTTGAGTAATTAGCAGTACAACACTTTTTATTTCACAACTCTATCTCTATTGCAAAATTTTTTATAGATATATTTAAAATTTACATATTTTACTAAAAACTTTAGCTAAGATTAAGCAGTAACAAAAGTCAGAAAAAGTTAACTGATGCAAAAGCTTGACTCACAGGAACTTTCTTTGGACTTTAAATATTAAAATAATTTTTATTTCACAAACGTACAACTAATACAAAATATATTGTAGCTCATTAAAAAACCAAATAATGTTAATTTAAGGCTGTCTTTTTTTTACACTACTTTACATAAAGTAAAAAAATAAATCAAAATAATCTATGAATGAGTTAAAAATACTAAATGTGTGCAGTAAAGCATAGTTATACGTTATAAAAACATAAATAAATTTTCATGGGTTAAAAATACAAATTTTCGAATAAGCCGAAATTTATATCCATGAAAACCGTCTGCTCACTAACAAAAAAATTGTTTTATTGAAGAATCGGTATTTTTTTAATTCATAAAATATACATAAACACGCCATTATATAGTTTTAAAATGAAAATCCCTGTCAATAATTTTTAATTTTTCTAAATGTTAACCCCTTGTTTTGTCTTTTTTTACCCCACGTTTTTTTTTTTAAACATAAAAAAAATTACAAGCAGTTGGACCAATTAAATAAAACTTTGTACTTTACATTACTAAAGCATGTAGAATAACAAGGAAAAAATACAGCATTCTATCTTATCAGATTTTTTACTTACTGAAAAAGTTTATCGTTGCGGAATAAAAGTTTTTCGCTCATGAATAACAGAGGTTTGAGAGAAAATTTTTTTATGTTATAAAGCCCGTTCCAAAAAATAATTTTTTGGCCCAGACAGCTTAAAATACTAATGTATTTTTTGTAATATTTTTTATTTTTTGAATTTAACACTGTTGAGTTTAATATAAGTATGCCTTTTTTTACCCCGAAGTAAGCCACGTCCTCAAGTAAGATTTCAATACGCGACGCATAATTATTTGGTTGTTTTAATTTCTTATTTTTAGTCAATTCGTTTTATTAAGAAAATGCCAACATATACCTACGCTTTTTGAATGGTAGACAAGGAATGTTTTTCCTCTAAGTTTACGATAAATAAAGTATTACAATTAATAAAACGCCGTGAGCAGCGGGGCCCCATCACGGTAGTCGAATTTTCCCCTTCATCTTCGGTATTGAATGTCTACAAGCGAAATGTGATTGAAAGTCTACAACCGAATTGTCATTTTGTTGGTTTCAAAACTGGTGATGAGTGTTCGGCTGATCGAGGCTTTAAAAAAAGGTTTTAAGTATTTAAGGGCTGTATCTCAGTAAATTTCAATTTTGTGCCGAAAACAGGTAGCAGAAAAAAAGCCAACACAATTCGTACGAGGACATTCCTGCCCATGTTTATCCGCTAATTGCCTTTATGTTTTAGTTTTAAAAATTAAAAAAGGACCTTAAATAGTAAACTGGAAGGCCTTTATAAAGATATTTTTTCTTTCCAAAAAAATCCAAAATTTCTATTTTATAAATACTAAAAATCCAAAATTCCTAATTTATAAATAAACAGTGACTTTAATAACATTTTTAAATTACTTAATATGCATGTATTTCATTTGTCATAAAAGTAAGTTCACTTTTTTTTAAATTTTTTAAAATTACTATTCGCCTACTTGTATTTAGAATAAACATAATGCTTTTAAAACACATTTAACAATAGCATTCAATTCCGATGTAAAAATGGGAGAAGTGGGGGGAAAAGTGATGCGGACTCCCTACAAGGTACTAGCTGGATACTAACTGAATACACGTACAAAATTTCAGCCCTCTAGGTTTCCATATGGAGTCTCTAGACATGTTAGAAAACAAGCAAAAAAATTAAGGAAATATTGGCGTAAAAATCGTGGGGGTAAGGGTTAAAAGTTGAAACCTCCAAAAAACAGTGTCTGGCTATTAGCTTAACCTGTACACCAAATTCCAGCCCTATAGGTTTATTTGGGGAGATTTTGACCCGAACGAAACTGTTAAAAAACAAGAAAAATCATGTTCTTTTGGGTATAAAAATGGGGGGGTAGGGGTTAAAAGTCGAGACCCCCAAAAGGCACCCCCTTGATACTAACTCAATCCGAATACAAAATTTCAGCCCTCTAGGTTTATTCGGGTGACCTGTGCGAGTGGTACAAACTTCGAAAACGTCGAAAATGCATGAAATTGTAGCTTAAAAATGAGGGGGGTGGGGGTAAAATATTAAAACCTCCAAAAAGCACAACCTAGGTACTAACTTTATCAACACACCAAATTTCAACCCTCTACGTTAATTCTGGGGGGCTGGGGGCCTGTTAGATCCAGCGAAAATCGTTTTTTCCCCCCTCTACTCCCACCATATCATCCTAGGAAGCTGAATTTTGGATATGTTGTAGATAATTGACCGAAACATTATTTAAAACCGGTTTGGAAAGGTTTTATTGCTTTTCCGCCCCCCACCACCCCCTTAAAGGTCGGGTCCGAAAAAAAATTTGCCCAAAATTTGACCCCACTTTGATAGTATTGTTGTGCATCGGAATAAGCCCCACTTACCAAATTTCATCTCTTAACTTCCATAGGGGGGCCCTACACATATTAAAAGGTTGCGGGAAAATATATATATATATATATATATATATATATCAGACATCTTTTTTTTTTACATAATCGTGTTCTACGGGTCCGAAAACGGATAGCGCCCCTGGTCTCGCCTCTCGCAGCTCTTATCGTATAGACTGTATAAGTCTAATTTTTCGGAGAAAATTCGACTAATAATGTAATATAAATAAATACTTCATTATTAAGAAAATGCGACCCCTTCCAATTTGGAAGCTGGATAGACTCCTGGACGTACTTACATACATAATATGTATATGTATTTCACTATACCAAGTTTGGTTTGCTGGGCAAAATGATATATTGGATAAAGACTGAGTAGCTAATTTTTACAAGCTAATGTAATGTAACATCGACCCTAGAATCATCTAATATTTATGTACATCTGTGTGTGGATATAGGTATACTTCAACAGATTAATTTTGGCCCACCAAACATGTTTCGTATCTTTGTTACACTATGTTGTATTGGTATTGTACTAATGCAAGAAAAAAGGATACATAACAAATAAAGTTGGACTTTGAACGGTCAAAATCAATCTGTGAATCTATACTGTTATGTTATGAATGTATCTGAGGACCTGGTAGCTGAGAAGCTGACTATAGAATAGAAATATAAGTATAAAATTTACATTATACTGTCGACTTAAAGTACATCGAAGCGTAATAACAATACCCATTACATTCTATTATGTACATCATAGGGTTGACCGGGGTAATTGTGAATGGATTTTCATGAACTGAGTTAAAAGCGTTGTTTTAAGTATTTTTTATTTTATATATCACATTATGGTTGATTTATTTTTAATTCTACATTATTCGGATGCACCACACAAATTTTCAGTAAATTCGTATAAAAAACAAAAATTTTATAAGCCATTCACATTTCCCCGGTGCGGTTTTGCAAATCTTATGAATTTCGGGGTAAAAGTGAATGCCATCAGAAAAATTATTTAGAATGGATTACAAGAGAAGTGAGGTACATCAGCGTAAAGCCCAACTTAAATTCTTCAGATTTACCCCACTTTCAAATTTTTCATCGTACTTTAGCGGTCACAATTTCTCTTTGTTTAATGCAAGTTACGCATACCTCAGATTTGTACAAAAAATCAAGGTTAAATAAAAATAATAAAAATTGTAGGAACAAATTTTTTACAAGCTAAAAATGATATTTTGATGATATTTTGTCATTTTATCATATAAAAAATCAAAAAATTACATGAATTTCAAACAAAAACAAGGAAAATGAGACTTTTTCAAGGAAATACAGTTAGCTCACATGAATAAAAAACACCAATCTATTAGGCCTAATACCGTAAACGAAAAAAAAATGGTTTTGTGTTAACCCTATTGCCCTTGGACATTCACAGAGACATTGAAAACAAGTAATTTTTCTGTTTTTGTAAGTTGTTATTGGGTAAGGGAGCACAGCAATGATTTCGTAGATTGATACACAAAACATGTCGCTCTTTATACAAATTTTTTTGCATTGTTTGTACAACGGAAACTTGTACAATAATGTCACCACCATGTTCATCAATATTTTCATCTCCGAAAAGGACACTACTGAAATTTTTGGCCGAATGGGGGCATTTGTGAATGACGTTCACAATTACCTCATAATTTTAAAATCACGGGGTAATTGTGAATTGGTAATAAATTGTCCAATTTCTTTAGCAGTTATTAAGGAACCCTCTCAGGGTTTAGACCACTTCTTCAGAAGTACTTTTAACCATTTCTTACCTTTTAAAAAAATAAAATGTATTTAAAAAAAATTCTTTTTGAAGATTGGTCGAAGTAAGATACACAAATTTTTGCAAGGGTTTTTTCAAAATAAAAAAAAAAGATACTAATACTTGGAGAATTGTTATCAAATTGTAATAGCATATTAAGAAAGGACAGAAAAGTATACTAAGAGTTGATTTTTAACAATATTAATGTTATTTTAGAAGTTATAGGCGCCGTTCACAATTGCCCTAATTCACAATTACCCCGGTCAACCCTACTTATGATTTGTTTTTCTCTATAGCGTTAGTAGAGCTACTGTAGCACTCGTATTTATCAGTATCTACTGTACAATGTGCTAACAAAAATGTTACTCAGTTTTGTATCAGTATAATAACAATTTACATCCATAGAAAATGGAATAAGATGATTTTATCACAATTAAATAGTAACGTGGTGAGTTGTTCTAATTGATTTTTAAGGTTTAATTACACCAAAATAAGAAAGGATGTTGAAGGGATGTTTTATAAGCTAATATATTTAATTCATAATTATATAAGAAATAATCTCGATATATTCGTACATATGAAATTAATACCCGACGTTTTCACGTTTCTTCAGTTTACTTTTGTGAGCCATTGTACTTTCTGGACTTTCTTAACAGATAAAATTCAAGCATTTGGGATACATTTGTTTGATGCACATTGCACACACAATATCATTTTATCATATCATATCAACTCATTGTCTATTATTACTTACTGTGGCCATAGAAGCTGCGACTTGACTATAACACTTATTACGTTATGAGTACATTCTTGTTACTGCTATATTACCTTCATTCAATGTATGAATACAAACACACATGGGATACGCGGTACATAGAACCACATAAGAGAGCACATACGAATCTATTTACATCTCTAAGATGTTATTTATTTCCATCTTGGATGACAGTTTTCTCCATATCTTGTATGTCTGTCTGTTCGTTTTTTCTCCATTGTTTGTGACGTTTACTTTTTTTCCATTTTTTGTCTAGGTACGTCATTTGACGCGACCTCTTTTGTTAAAATCAACGCCACTCTTCACATTCAACTATTTTATCGTTACAACAAAATGCGGCAAAGATGCATATAGCGCGATGAAAAACATTTTTCATCATTCAGTCAGACGGTATGTGGTTCCCAACCGTAAGTTTATTGTTGTGTTGGTTACTATATAGTTTTGTGAGTATGTGGATGGATTTGATAATTATTAATATTATTTTTCAATTTCTGGTTTTTATTCCAGTTGAAAGAATGAAATGAAAGCACACTGCATATGATATGTCCATAAACAGAGTCAAATATACAATTTTTACAGACAAAAAAATTTAAATGGTTTTTAAATTAATATAATTAAATGGTAAAAAAATATGGGGTTTATGTTTCGACCAAGCAAGATCTCGAAAATGGTTTGAACAATAAATCTGAAACTTGTCCAAAGGTGAGGTACCTATATTTTTACTCAGATTTCATTTCCAGTTAGTAATTTTTGTCATACTGACCTTAGAATTTAGCTCAACCACTCTAGGAAAAGTGTAGACACAAATTGTTCTATCCATCTATTTAACATTAAATTTTATTATTCCAGTGTTGGATACGTTTAAATATATATATATATATATATATATATATATGGGTGTGTCCACGGTAACTCACGTTACCAAGTGAATCAAAATTTAATAGTTTTTGTATTATAACAACACTAAGTTAAAACATTTTTTAATTGGAATTTTTCCTAGTATTAGCATGATGATCTGCTTTTACCATCATTTTTTTTTAAAACAGTACAAAATTTACTTTGGAATCAATTGCTTTTTTCTGCTCCCGATTCAAAGTTACAAGAATAATTTTTTTTATATTCAACCTGTGTGTGTTATATAGAAGATAATAAGTTTGTCAAAATTTTCCTATGCCTGTAGAAGACTTTATTATTAAAATTCCATGTCAATGTTGGTAACTCACGTTACATTTTGTCTTCATTGGAAAATAGTCTGAAAACAGTTATATAAAATAATTATTATTCGTATACATTACTCAAATCAATTTATACAGTTTTTAAAAGAATATTTTACAATGTTGAAGCCCTTTTTTTATATAGAAGTAATTTTAGAAAAGAAGTGTTTGGGCAAACAAATTAAGCGACACATATGAAATACTAGGAAAGCTTTATTATTACTAAATATCAGAGTAACAGAACAATTTTATAATACCTGTTATAAACTATAAAATACTAGTCTTAAACAATAAAAGTTTTAAACAGAAGGTGAAAAAGTAACCTATTTATTTTAATCCTACAATTTATAGTAGGCTGTCTTATAATACTGGTTAAAACATTTCTAAATTCATAATGGGAAACTCTTACTGTTTTTTACTTCTCTTTAATATTAACTGATTTTTTGAACTTCTAGTACATCCTACCACCTTTCATTTCAATTTCTGGGTAAGGAAGTACATTTAAGACCTGTTAACACTAACAAAAGTAACGTCATTTTCATCTATTTTGAAAAATTTGTTATTTTGTCCAGAAACACTCTTCAAACACATAACTTTTGCTTCAGGGATGGCATCCTCATTATTCTGGCACACATCATTTCTCGAATAAAGAAACAACTAAAGAAATAACTCGTATTTAAGAAACTCCGTAACGTGAGTTACCATTCCGGTAACTCACGTTACATTTTTTAGGTATGTTAAATTTACATTTTTGTTTTTTGTAAAAATATAAAAAAATTAGTTCTGCAATCAATGTATTATTTGTGAAGAGAATACAAAAAATCATATGACTTAGTCCAATTTTCTAAAAGTTACAGAAACAAATTAATGTTTTGGTAACTCACGTTACAGTTACTGGGTTGCTAATCTTTCATCCATTTCATAATTTTATGAAATTAGTTTGAATTAAAAGCTTTAGGGTTATAGTTACCTTAGATCCTGTAGATTATTCTTCTTTTATCAAAACTTCTCAACTTTCAAATATAACCGTAACATTATTCTTAAAAAGGATACAAAAAAAATCAACACACCATTAACAATCAACATAGCCTCCAAACAACTGGCAAAAAAACAAACAAAACACAAGTTCCCTACAAAAACACAGTGGTACCCACTTCCTACATCTAATAGGTACACAACACAATACCAGTAATATTATAATTTTATCATATTTTGTATTTTTTCATGTTATGGACCTTTTGTTGTGGACAGACCCATATATATATATATATATATATATATATATATATATATATATATATATATATATATATATATATATATATATATATATATATATATATATATATATATATATATACATATATATATATATATATATATATATATATATATATATATATATATATATATATATATATATATATATACATATATAATAGTCAAGATGGCGACTAGCGGGGTACGCACTCGACAAATGTCTAATTTAACTGAAGATAATAGTGTTAATCATATCGATTTAATAAAAGATTTTATTTTTTCTGATGAGTTTAGTGCTATGTTACAAAATTTAATTAAAAAATCAATTGAAGAAGCTACGCTTGAGCTTAAAAATGAAATTCTTAATTTAAAATCAATCAACAGTTCACTTTGCAATGAAATATTCAACTTAAAACAAGTCATTGAAGGAAATAAATCAGAACGCTGATGAAGCTTTTGAACGCTGAAACAGCTAATATTACTAAACCTAAAGGAGAGAAGCCACCTGTGCTGAATTCCTAAATAGTACCAAAATCTACTGGCAAGCAAATAGAAAACCTTTAAAGAACATATAGAAAAAAACAAAATTGATAATGCTAATAATCTTCAAGAAACATCAAATACTATTGCCTTGGATGGTGGTGATAAACCGGTTGTTACTGAAGATGATGGTTTTACTACGGTTGTAAGAAGGAAAAATCGTAGAAATGCTGTATTTGGAAAATCTACTAATGGTAACTTAATTAAAGCAACTGAAAGAAAAATATACATATACGTAGGCCGCTTAGAGAAAGATACAACTGTAGAGAATGTTATTAATCACCTCTACGAACTATTTCCAAATAATAAATTTTCTTGTGAAAAATTAGAATCTAAAGGTACCAATGCTAGATTTAAAATTGAAACAGAGGCATCTCTTATCGACAAAATGTATGATCCTAGCACTTGGCCTGAACATTCATTTCTTTATTTTACTGCACTATTGTTGTTAAAGCGATAGTAACAGTAGTAGTTATAATATTAAATTAGTATTATTAGTTTATTCAAAGCACTGCTGTGACATAACTTTTTCCTTATAGGAATCCAATGTTAAAAATTAACATGTAAATCGTATGTATACATCCAAATGGGCCACCTGGTATATTATGTGTAAGATACATATTGTATCGAATATGTGCTTAGATTGTGAATACTTTCACACTTTTTACGATAAAAGTATCACAGTCTAAACAACATAGTTTTTCTCGGAAACTAGTTAACATAGAAAAATAATTTAAGGACCTTTTATATGTAATTTTTTCTCCTCTTTTAAATGGTGTAAAAAAATTTCACAAAAATTTTTGAATAAGTGAAAATTTTTGCAAAAAACTAATTTTTTGCAAGAACAAACACCATGTTCCTGGCATCCGACGTGTCTGGCTAACGAATTTGTCCAACGGTTTGGGATTTCCAACATTTTCACCAAATTTCGTAAACCTAGGACATTTCGTTCGAGAGTTATCGTGCGGACACACACATATATATATATATATATATATATATATATATATATATATATATATATATATATATATATATATATATATATATATATATATATATAAATTTTGGTGAATATTATTTTCGGTTTCTAGGGACCTCAAAACAAATTTCTGCCATGGTCCCGGGTTCAAGTCGCGTCATGACAGTGGCTGTAATAGCGAGCTTCCATTCTGGAAATTCGCTAAAACAGCGTTTTAATACCGCCTGGTTCCTCCTGTGCTCTTATCAAAGCTTCCATTCGTCTTTCTATACTCAGAATTATGTTATCTATAGTCTCCTGGGACAGTCTTTGCAATTCTTAAATTACGGCTGTTTGGAGCTCGACCACAATGAGATAAAACGGCATTTGAATTCGAAAGTGACTGACTTCTTAAAAAGATTTGCATCAATAATAAATAAAAACAATTCGATGGAAAGTGAATTGATTCATTACTTCAATATTATTTTAAGTAAAAATGAAAAAAAAACAGCCAACTTTTTTAATGTTTTTTTTTATGTTCCGCTAATTATGCCGGTGTGTATATTTTCAACTTGGTGAAATCACTAGATTCAAGTCAAAACAATCCACTGAGTACTGAATTAAACATATTAGCATATGTTTCCTAGAGATACCACAGGCATTAAATTTTGAAGCATAACTCTTTTTTAGTAAGCCCAATTTGTAACCACGTAGCTTGTTTATAAATATTAGATAAATCATTATTTTACATTAAACAGGGCCGGATCTAGGGGGGGGCAGCGGGGGCACGTGCCCCCCTGGATGATTTTATGGGCGCCAAAAACGTAATTTGAGGGGTGCGAAAATGGTGAAACTTTTTTTGGTGGAGTAAAATTAAAAAAATTTTTGATGTGAGGAGCAAAAAAAAAAAAGGTCGACAGTAATAATTTATGATAGGGTCGAGGGTTTTGGAACAAGTGATGAGCAAAAAAAAAAAACGTGAATAGTAAAAAATTATTTCTGACATTAAATATACAATTGACATTAAATAATGGTTTGACCGCCATTAAAGTAATCCCATCAGTCAATTTTTTTGCTTCAATTTCTTAACACTATGAAGCCCGAGCACTTTCATAGTAAACTTCCCCAGAAGTCGGCAATATTTAAAAAAAAAAAAATCAACATTCATGTGTAAAACTGTAAACATGTACACGTACGTGATACGTACATACTACATATACACTGACATTCAAATCAATTTTATTTAAAAATATAAATTATTTTTTTTATGTATTTTTTGTTTATCTTAAAATTTTTTATACATAGAAACCAAAAGAGTAGTGTGTGTTGGTATGTATTTATTTGTGTGAGTAGGAACACACTCGTGTGATGAATGATGAATTGATGACAAACATCGCACACATAATGCGTAACCAATTAATCAATTAATCATTGATCGCGATCGCCCTCTGGGGATGTTTTGTTTGGTTTCGGATGCCGAAGCCATGGGGCTGAAAGTGTTAATATATTGGTAATACACAGCATTCTTTCTAATCGATTCTCTCCTCAATGTAACAATCTAACAAAAATAAACAGGAAATTATACGCGTGGGGTAAATTTCTCTTTTCTTATTGGACAATGACTTTTTGAAATTTTTCAAATTTTCCCGAAAAACAGAGTTAACGTGCAAAAAAACTTACCCCTTATATTTTCTTCTATTCCACTCCTTTAAGGGATTTGTTATCAATTTGTTAATTTGTACCATTTTCGAGATATTTGTAAAAGTAAATTTTTATCTCAATTTTTGAAGGGCAATTCACTCCTTCAGACCAGTTTTCCGTAGATAAAAAAATACGGGTCTCTCAGATTTCGACAAAGAATAACATGTCAGGGTATAATCGAAATCGAAGAGGGACACCTCGGAATGTTTTTTTGTGAGATAAATAGACACGATATCTTGTGTAATGTTTTTATACTTTTTATTCAATTCTTGACAAAATTTCGATCGTTAGTATTTGTTGTTATTGTTTCCATGTTATTTCTTTACCGGAGTATTTTGATAAAATAAACATTTAAACCAAGACGTTTTGAATATAACGCGTCCTAACCGATTTGTGTTAGCTAATAGAAGAGTCGTTTGCGTATTCCTGTATTATCCACGACATTCGTATAATACGCGTATTATCCGGTTAATACGCGTATTTTCTATTTCATGCGTATTAGCCGTAACATATATATAAAAACCTTCAAAAAATTTTAACACTTGTATTTGTTAAAGTTTAATGTTATTTTTAATAAAATAAACGATAAATATATTTAAAATTTATGGATTTGGAATAATTCATTTTCTTTAAAAAAATCGAGGTATGAGATAAGAAAACGTGAAATTAAAATTTTTACCCAAAGTCTTAAAATCCCCCAAAAAATTGTAAAAAAACGGTTACATGAAACCTCGGAATAAATAAACGTGAGCTTAAAATTGTTTCCCCGGAGTTTGGGGCAATAAAAAATACCCAAAATAAATGACGGGGCGGCCAAATGACCAAAGGTACTACACTCCTAAAAATCGGAATAGGTATGGTTGTCCACAAAAAAGTTACAAGCTGTTAAAATTAAATATACTTCTGAAATAAGAACACGGCTACTTTGGAGTCGTCTGACGATCACAGCAACCAGTTTCAAAAATTTATTCACTGGTGGATAGATGACATTCTGTATTCTGATATAGGCTATTCTAAAGTAAATGGCTGGACGAATCGCTACCAAATTTTGATGAAAAATTCCTAAAAAATGAACGTGAAGTTAAAATTTCTCTCTAGAAACCTGGAAGAAAACATCCAAAATAAATGACTGGACGGGTCTTGATCAAATTTTGCTCAAACATTATTGGGGTCTTGAAAAAAACGAATGTGGGGTTGAAATAACACTGTGGGATGCTGAGGACCTAAAAATAGTCCAAAATAAACGGCTAGCCGGGTCTTGACTAAATTTTTCTCAAACAATATTGATATCCTGAAGAAATTAAGGTGAGATTAAAATTGTCCTCTAGGGTTTTTGGGGACCTACAAAACACAAAAATTAAAGGGCTGGGCGGATCTTGGCACCAAATTTTGCACAAATATTATTAATAAATTAACTTGCGTTCAGAAATATTCTGCAGAATCGTCGGACGAAAAGGGTTCGAAATCAAAATGCTCCTAAAATTATCAATATAGATATTTACGGAAAGGTCTCAAGACATAAAAATTAGATATACTCTTGAAATATGAATATATCTACTTCAAAGTCGTTAGACGAACGGAGCGAAGCACCATAGGAAATTGATTTTATAAAAAAATTCAGAATATCTAATTTAAATGTAAAGTGAATTCGAAATAGACCCCAAGCACTATCATATAGGATTAAAATTATACAGTTGGGTTTGGACCATATTTTATGGAAATTAAATATGCTATTGGAACTTACACAATCAATGTTATCGGAATATGAATATGATCAATTTAGAGTCATTAGGCGAACGAAGCGAAGCACTATAAGGAATAAGTTTTGTACATTTCAGAATATCAAATTTGAATGAACCTATGATCAAAATTGTCCGTCAGTGCCTTCAAATTAATGCGAATTAAAAAGCTGCGGGAATTTTGACAAAATTTTGCTCAAAAATTATGGAAATCTCAGGAAAAAATTAAAGTGAAGTTAAATTAAAATTGTTACTTAGTGTCTTGGTACCCTAGGAAAGGCCTAAAATATAAATACTTGTAAAACGATTGGTACGGGTTTCTACATAACGGTACAGAAATTGATGATATTGAAATATGAAGATGGTTACTTTAGGGTCGTTTGATAAGCGGAGCCAGGTAAAATAAATAAGTGATTTTGTTAATAAGTTTCCGCATATATAATTTAAAATTTACTTGATAATTTAACCCATAATTCAGATAAATTTACGCGGGTGAAACCGCGGGCAGCAACTAGTATGTTATAAATAAAACATTTTATTTTGCAAAAATACCACTTTTATTGTTTAAATTCTTACGACATGTTTCGATGAATATGACCATTGTCAAACAAATTGGTTTTGATAATAGTCATGTTGGTCAAAATACTATGCAACCAAGAAATATTAAAAATTTTACTTTTATTTATAAACAGCTAATTAAATAATAAGTTTTTTTTTTGAAACAATTGCTGATTTTTATAAAGCCATTTGGGAGCGGTTTTAGCATATAAAAAACTAAAAGGTTTTTCATCTTCCAACTTCAAATTCCAACCTACACAAATAAGTAACAACAAAATAATTTTGCACCTAATTACAATATATTTTCTAAGTGTTAAATAATGACAGTTTTTTTAGACGTAAAATTTTAATATTACAAAACGTTGACACTAATTTATGGTTGTTATATTACCATTTTTAAAAACCGAAAATAACAGAGCAATTTAGTTACAATTAGGTGAATGTATTAATTATAAAAAACCTGTAATTAATTAACAAAAAATTTTAAAGTAGACAGTTAACATAAAATAAATAATTAAATTAGGATAAACGTTAGATAGGATTAGTTAACGGACCACCTAGTATGCAACATGAAGTTAGAATATATACAAGGTGATACAAAAAAGTGTGGTTTTGGGTTATTAATATCTTTTTTCTTTTTCTTCTTTTTTTTACGTCACTACATCCATAACAGAAAATAAAGAAAACATAATGTTTTTCTTTTTCTATAAGCATTATCAGAAGGCGTAAGCGGCATATTTTCGGATTAGTCATGAAATTAATTTTAATAGGCTTAATTCTTTCCATCAGTATTCAGTACCAGCAAAGTGACCAAGCGGGCTAAGGTATTGTTCTTTGAATTTGTATGATTTATGACAGTTATTTATGACTGTGAAGGGTTCTATGAAGTTTTTCGTCACGGTCTCAAAAGAAAGTGGGAATAGTCCTTAAAAAAACTCTCAAAATGCAATTCTTCACAATGTTATAATGACTTCGAAGTCTTTTCTTCGGAGTCATAAAAACCAACAGCAAAGGGATACCTACCAAATCTTAGATTTCATTATAACCACATACTTCCTTGACGTAATAATAAAATATAATACAAAAATTAGGTGATGAAATTCAAGTTGAAGTAATGTACAAACTACCGTATTCATTATCTATGATCAGTTGCAAGAAAGTTTATTTACTGAACAGAATTTTACTGCTACTAAAATAAGTCAAATAATGTGTAAAATCTTATTAAGACCATAATTACGTATTGATAATAGATATAGATAGATATTTTTTATTTGCAGTAGATTTTTGCATTCGTCATAAATAACAAAATTTATTTATCTATAAATTGATTCTTCAATTAAAAACTTAAATAATTGATTTTTAAAGGAATAATAACTAATATAGTAGTAATAATTTTATTAGTGTGGACATTGCTTACTTAACTTACGTTAAGATAATCGAAAGCTTGTATGTATTAAAGTAACTTTTTTGAGACACTGTGTAATATCATCAAATTTTTTATTGACAGACAAATTTTTATGGTTAATAATTAACGTTGACAAATTAGTAATGATTTGTAATTTGTTATATATTTGGAATGATCATTATTTTATTGTTTTATGAATAAATTTTCTATAATCTTGATATACTTATGTACATATTTTACGTGAACAAAAAAATAGTGACAAAAGCCACCCTATACAAACAATTATATAAATTACTAGGTGGTCTAAAGAGCTGCCAGATATTTGAATAAAGAAAAATATAGCCATAAATCGTTCTGTTCCAAATATTTTTTCTTTTTTGTGATGAATTCATGAATCCTTTTAATGTCTTAACAGCAAGAAAGAGATAGGGTAAATGTATGATAGTTATACAGAAACTACAATATATTCGGATTAAAACTGTCGTCTGACAGCAGTGGCGGATTAAGACGGCTTGATGCCCTAAGCAATCCATGCCTGTGGGCACCCCTATCCATATGTAAACTATATAGTATCGGTCTTTAAAGAAAAGTGGCCCGTTGTAAGTTTTTATGCGGCCCACCAAGCAATATAATGTTTCGAACAATTTGCTCTACTTATGCCGAGTTGAGCATACTCTATACTTTTCTTGTTCTCCGATGTTATTTTTATTTATAATCTGTAAATAAAACACTGTTGCTAAAATTTTTTTTCATGTTGATTATTAATAACTAGTTGACCCGACAGACGTTGTCCTGTCTAAGCTATGAATATTCAATTCGAATTGAAACAAATAATAAAAAAAAAAAATTGGGGGACAGGTCTACCCACACTGTCAACTTCGCATTGGGTGTCCTTAAAGACTAGAGACTCCTGTACATAAATAATACTGTACATAAATAATTCTTTTTTCATTTCAGGCGACTCCTCCCCTGGGCCTCCGATAGCGCCTTTGCCTCTTGCACCATACCGGGGGCTTCGTCTTCTGTACCTACGGGTGTTCGTCTTCTGTTCCATACCTGTGGAGGCTCCACCCTTATCAAACAAATGATAACATTATTTGTTCTCAAAATATGGGAGACAAAATATATTTTGGCAAGAAACTAATTTTTTCAATTTTTCTTATTTCGTTATTTTTATTTTTTTTTTTTTTAAATTTTATAATTCAATACTGGCGTTTCTATCATCAAGGAAGGTTCTTAGGCCATTATATAATATTGTTATGGTAAAAAATCCGTATAATCTATGTTATCTTAATAAAGTTAATTCTGTTTTTTTACCACAAAAAACAAACTGCTAATTCGATTTGTTAAAAACTTTATCCGGTCTTCATTTTTTGATTAGGCATCTAATGAAATCAGTCCGGAGTTGATATCATCATTTGTTCTCGAGATATCCGAGACGAAAAAAAATTCACGAACGAAGAAACGAACGAACGAACGAACTATCGAACGCACGCACAGACATCACGCTAAAAACGATGGATTCGGATTCTAGTGACCTTGAAACGTGTAGATATTTCAAAATTAGCGATTCGTAAAATCGGACCCATTACAATAACTTCCTATGGGAAGTTAAAAATTATTTCAAAAACACACGAAAAGTGTAGATATAAAAAATTAAAAAATTCATAGACAATTCGTTTATCAAAAAAAAAAAAAAAAAAAAAATTATGTACAAAGATGCACATGAAAATTTTCAAAAATATTGTATTTTCTAGGCCATTGGTGTTATTTTTCTAGCTATTAAGTTTATATTTATCCAAAACTAAAAAATAAAAAGCAGCTGTTTTTTAAATTCACATTAATCAAACCCGCGAAAATAGTCGTTAAGTTTTCTGAAATTTTCCAATTTTTTGCGCAATTTCTTTAACTTTTCTTTCCGTAAGAACCTTCTACAAAGAAGAACCTTCTAAGATTCTGTTCAGTAAGAAAACTTAAAAAAAAAAGATGAATGAAATCGGTAAAGTTGTTCTCAAGTTATGACACGACCAAAGAAATAGGGATTAATTTTTATATAATATTTAATTTCTATTTAAAAAAAAGAAAATACCCCTTTAGCAGCATCTTGCATAATATTATAGCGAATTTCAGTTTACAAAAATTAGTTTTTCTCGGAAACTACTTGACATAGAATTATTGTTCAAAAATATTTTTTATGTTTTTTTCTCCTCTTTCCAACGGTGCGGTGTAAGAAAATATGACAAAAACTTGAAACTTGACGAAAAACTTATTTTTTCCACAAAAATTCTTTTAGGCAAAAATGCTTAAAAATTCGTTCCGGCATCGGACGTGTCTTACTTTTTGAATTTCCAGCATTTTCACCAACTTTCGTAAAAATACGATGTTTCCTTCGAGAATTTTCGCGCAGATATAAATTTTAGTGAATCTCATTTTCGGCTTCTAGAGACTTCAAAACAAATTATTTCTATCAGAGCTCCGGGCTTAAATCGCGTCAAGACAGTGGCTCTAATAGCTGAATTTTCGATTCAAAAATTCGCTAAAGAAAAATAAATTTAAGCTACGTACTACATTGAAAAATATCTAACTGTGCGGCCTGCTAATTATTTTTTTTTAAATGGCCCGCCATTCAAAAAAGGTTGCCGACCCTTGAGATAGATCCTTACCTTAGTATATGTATGAAGACTATGAAGGATAAAAGAGATACGTGGAGTAGGTATTACATACAATAAAAACTAAACGCTTGGATTTTCAAACAACCTTACCTTTCATGTGCTAGCAAATATTTTTTTTCTTTTTGAGCTTTTTCTGGTGCCCCCCAACACGTGATGCTCTAAGCAATTGCTTAGTTTGCTTATAGGCTAATCCGGCACTGTCTGACAGGGATAATCATTCTTACCACGTCCAGCATTGGTAATAAAATACCATAAGAGATAGTCTGTAAAAAAAAATCCAAAAATCCGCTTTTCCGAAATATGACTTTAAGTGATGTTAAATTCAGAATAATTTTACGAATTCTAACGAAATAAAAATTATACAATTCTCAAAGATCTACTGATTCATTAAGGGGATATTTACCAATGAAAAAAAAACATCAAAAATAGGCGATTTTACTTTTCTATTTTCTCGGCGTAGAATTAACATATGAACTTCAAATTTTCAGTGAGTAAAGATAAAGGTAATAAAAAATGTTATTAGGAAGTAGAATTTCAAATTTCCATTTTTAAGTGGGTGAAAAACGAGTTTGAAAAGCATCAAATATAGGCTTAGTTTCAGTGCAATTTACCAACGATTGGAAAATTAAAAAAAAAATCTGATTCCTAATAACATATTTTATATGTTTTAAGAATGTATTTTTGAAATAAAAATTACTCTCGAGCTACCCATTACCGCGTAAATAGAAAAGTAAACTTAACATTTGTGGACAATTTTCTGATCTATTTATATTTAAAAATATGTTTTCTCTTTATTTTGGTTATACCAAATATAATTGAAATCGGAACAGATATATTTAAACTTTCTTTACATAAATGGGGTAGTCATCTTTTTATTTTATTTTCTGTCTAAACTTCAAACAAATGTGACAATAGTAAAAATATAATAAAGGACCTTGAAGGCCTTGTTGGGAAAAACGTTATAAAAATACATGCAATACGTTCTATGAATAAGTAGACAAAGTTATGTAATTGTAGGGACCCATAAACTGTAATATTTTAATTTTAAAAATTTATACCATAGCACAACAGTTTCCCTGGATTTTTTGATTTTCCGGTACCTTGTCTATAAAAATTGAAACTTTTTATGAAATTTGTGAAGAAAAGTATAATCTTCAGTCTCGGAAGTTTAAAGGGTAAAGACAGTCTCGGAAATTTAAAGGGTACAATTAGTGACGGATTTACCAGCAGGCTGAGTAGGCTGGAGCCTAGGGCGGCAGATTTTAATGGCGGAAAATTTGGGCCAAAAAGGGCGGCCAAATGTAGAATTTGTTTTTTGTTTTTCTTTTTGCTCGTCACTTACGTTTTTTAAGAAAGGCGGCCGATTTTCGGGGCGGAAAAATGTAGAATTTCAAGTTTTTTTTTTTACTCATCACTTACGGTTTTTAAGAAGGGCGGCCGATTTTAGGGACGGCAAATTTGGCAAAAAGGGCAGCAAAATATTTTTTTTAGCTTTTCAGGGGCGGCATTTTTTACTGAGCCTAGAGCGGCACTTAGAGTAAATCCGCCACTGGGTAAAATTTTTTTCGCAAGTCACGTTATTTAGAACAATTTTAATTTTTTTTCTATTAAAAAATCCTAAGTTTCTTATTAGAAATGAAAAATTTTTGAAATTTTCTAGCAAGGTGGGAGTCGTAGGATACATCTAGTCGGCAGTCGATTTTTCTTAGATTGGCATCACAGTGGCTGGAGGTGACTTAAAATAGAAACTTTTTGCCCTGGGCGGAACCAGGGGTAAAATTTCGAAAAATTTTATTAAATATAATTTGTATAAATTTTAATTTGAAACAATTTCGTTTCCAACAACTTTCTTAGAAATGGTTTTTTTCATTGGTTTTTTTTTGCTAAAAAAAATTAAATTCAACTTTTATTTGGTGCATATTCATGCTACTGAATAATAAAAATTGCATACACAATATTAAACTTCTTTTTACTGGACAAGTGGGTTTTTTTTTTCTGTTATATCTTTTGCCATTTCTATCTTTGACATTGATTATAAACGATTTACTCGTATTTTCAGTCAAGTAAAGCTTCGCCCGACCTGCGAGCAAACGTATCATGCCTCATAATGACTGTAAAATTTCATTGCACTACTTAACTCAAATTCAAACTTAAGTGGTTCATAATTTCTGACCAGTAATAGTTAAGTAGATATTGGGTTTCTACAAAAATAATTTCATATGAGTTTAGGATAATATCACCTTTTCTTTTTATGTCAAACAAAATAATATAATTATTTTATAATTCCACAAGTATTGCGAGCAATGATACGAGAGACCGTACCGGTCGAGCTAATACTTAAAATTACAAAAATTAAAAATATCCAATTCTTGAACTAAAACTTATATCATGCTGTGAGGGACTATTGTGTAGGAGAACATCACATAAATATGTACATGTATTAAATTTCACATCCTTCTAAGATTCATTGTATATGTACATGTAAAAAAGAATAAAATATACTGTCGCCTTAAACTTTTATATTTACATCTTTTTTCCTTAAATATTTTCAGTATCATTAGAATATTGTTATTGGCGGAAATAAAATTTTAAATAAGACAAGCAATACTATATTTACGGAAGTTTTAATAAGTCTGTTCTTTTTTAAAGTGTATGTCAGAATTTAAAAATAATTTTCGTGAATTCTGTGTGCGGTAGAGATAGCATCAAAATGTTAAAATCCTCAATTTGCTATTTTATTTTTTGAGAATATATCCTTAAATCACAATAAATTATCATGAAAGTGTTGTCACAAATATTGGGCCTTCACTTCGCTCCCAACGACTATCCACTAAAAGTAAGTAGTATTCATATTTCAGTAGCATATCTAATTTTTATATTTTATCGAGATCTGTCCAGCTGTTTGCTTTAGATTATTTTTGGGATACTAGGATCCTGGGTGACATTCTGGTCTCACGCTACTTTTAAGTAAAATTATTCCGTAGTTCTGAACAAGATCATCCTTACTTATTTCCATTTAAATTATAATTATAATAGTACAGTTATCTGATATCAATTGTTGATCCGTTTCTATAGAAACAAATAAACAATTTCACTTTACGTATACTATCTCTGAAAAAAAAATTTTTATTTAAGGGCCCGTAACTTAATAATGAAACCAAATTTTACAAATTCCACTTTAATTCAGAACGTAAAATAAATTGATAATTAATTAATATTTGTTTAAAACCTCAAAATTCTGATTATCACGTCAAAATGGTAGCAATAATAAATTTCACTGACAATTAATAGAACAGAGAGTACAGAAGTACATCAACACAGAAAACAAGTTGCTATCTTTGCAGTAATGATACCAGTGTAGACCAGTACTTCCCACCAATATGTTGTTTAGGTACACACTGTTTGTAGTGGTGTTGGTTTGATGTTTGCAACACTGTCAGTCGTCACACACACAGCTACAATACACGTATTGTCGGACAGAACAAGGTGGGGTCCGAGCTAACAATGGTCTAACAATACATTACAATGCGTTGTGCATTCGGTGACCGACAACGACCAACTAAATGCCTTAAGCGGTATCGGCCACCCATCAGACACACTGCTATCCACAATTTTTTACACATAGGCTTAAGGTTTGTACAGCAACTATCTCTATCATGATATCTGCAGTGTGCACTTCTGTGTACATTAGGCTACATAGTAGTTACTCTCTCATTGTCAGTGGCAGTCGAGGAGTATAGGTCAATAACAAGACAATTTTATTGATTTGATTGTTACATAGTAGAAACCAACTAATATTAAAAACGTGTAATTGGCGCGGAGTCATTTGGAGTCGTGTCACAGCTTAAGGCATTAGTCAGTCCGTGTCCGTCGTCGAACCCATAGTGCATTATATGTACATTGTTACCATTGTTGGTTGAACACGTTGAACAGCTCTCTCTGGTAATACGTGTATTGCGGTAGTGTGCGTAAATACGCACACTACTAAAAAACACCAAACTAATACACTGCAAACAGTGTGTATCTACACAAATAGAGTGGGGAGATTTACGTCATAAACTCATTACAAGTGGAACAGAGACATAGACAATCTAGTTTGACGTCTTCGATTGTTATGTTGGTTGTGTTGACATTATTACAATCCTCACACGGAGTCACATACATGCGTGTGGTGCCACATACAACCACGTGACGGCCACTACCATCAACGTTAACTAACACAAATACACAATATCGCACAAAGTAAACCCCGTATATAATGCGGCCCATACACGGTTCAAGTTGTTGTACTACCTAGTTGTACTACAAGTTGAACTGTTTGCCATACACTATTAAACTATTCATTCAACTTGTTGTCCAACTTCAGTTATTCACAATTTTTGAAAAAGAGAACTTCGTTAAAATTATGGATAAAATTCTTGCCTTAGCAGTAATTGCAGAAAATGATATTTTACTAAAAATAACACCTTTAAGAAGCAAAGAAGATACGTTTATGCGTGATGCAATTTCTGCAAAAACACACTTGGAAATTACATTAAGGTTTCTTGCAACGGAAAATTCTTTCAAAAATTTAAAATTTTCAAATGCGGTATCACCGCAAGCTATTGGAAATAACAAACAAAATCAAATATTGAAACTTTCCAATTGTTACCGCTGTAAATATTTTGTTGATTTACACCCTTTACACCATATATGTACTGATTTTGTTGTTCAGCTACCCCACACACAGTACAACATGTTCATAGACCACTTGCTTCGCCCACGTAAAATCAAAATATTTTGATTTTACTTCAACCGTTTATGCAACCATCAAAATAGTTGACCAACTGCCTCACACACGATTCAACATGTTGTACAACTCAACCAAGTTGTACAACAAGTTGAACCGTGTATGGGCCGCATAACATATTTTCTATCTCTTACTGGTTACACTGGTTCCGGTAGTATAGAGATAGATATGCTGTCTCTACTTCTCTGTGGTTACATCTCTTACTGGTTACATCTGCGGTTTTTTTTTTAGGTGTCTGTGGTGATTTTCTAAAGATACTAGTATATTCTATCCGTTTTTTTTTTATTTTTTTTTTTTATTTTTTTTTTTATTTTTATTTTTATTTTATTTTTTTTTATACGTGTCAACATTTTACAAGAGAAAAACATTAATATCTCAAAATTTTTGAGTCATATTTTTTTAAAAACATATTCATTGGATTAAAAAACTTGGTTTCATGCTTATTAAGAAAAAAAATGGGTGTTTAATTTATTTATTAATTTTTATAAGCCAGTTTAATGACACACCTAAAAATAGTGTCCTAGTATAGGGGCTTTTACGTTATATATAAATATAAATTGAAACTAATTTCTATATTTTCTTTATTGTGTTTGGAATATGAATCTATTCTGCAAAACAGAGAAGGAAATATGGTGTTGATAGGTGTATATATATATATATATATATATATATATATATATATATATATATATATATATATATATATATATATATATATATATATATATATATATATATATATATAACTTTTTATTTTGTTTGGATAATGAACACCATATTTCCCTCTCTGTTTTGCAGAACAGATTCATATTCCAAACACAATAAACAAAATATATTTTTATTTCAAAATTCAAATAATCTTACCACTGTTCCGGTAAAATTACCTCACGAACAGAGACTTCTGCTCTAAATTTTTAGTTTTAGGTAAATTGGGCTACACCTGTGAATCACTCAACTTAAATAATTAGAATTACACATAAATATTCATGTAAAAAATTTATATAAATAAGTACAATATACATAAAAGACGTTTTTTCCCTTTGTTGGCTGAAGACTAAACAAACATAAAACCGGAATAAAATATTTAGTTGATTTTTTACAGCATACCACCGTAGTTAGAGTACTGAGAGTAGTAAATACCGTAAATACGAATACAAGAACATTTACATATGTATGTTTGTATGTACATAGTAAAGTACTGTTTTATTTATTTATGTATTCATATACATTAGCTAGAGAGCTGATGGCAATTTAGGTATATGATAGCATCGTCGTTGATAGTAATATGTTATGTAGTTTACTAACTGTGCGAATAAGAAAAAGTTAAAACGAAGCTCAGATGGCGCTAACGTTTTTTGCAAATAAATTTTTAAAATGCAAAAAAAAAGAACTCCATTAAATCCTAGCATCGTGTCTGCCATTGATATACTGTATTAATGACAGTCAGTATATAACAAATTTTTGGAAGGCAGACGTCCACATCGCTGCATTTTGATAAAAAATAATTATAAACATGTAAAGAAAAATGGCCGACTAAGTCATTTCATCGTCTTTCAAATCTATATTTTTGGATTTAATATACTTCCTGGAAGCCACAATTCAAAAAAAACTTCTGTCGTAGCATCCTGCATAATATAGCGAATTTGCATTTACAAAAAATATTTTTTCACGAAGACCCGTTTAGATGGGATTATCGCTCAAAGCCTATCATATGTACTTTTTGCTGCTCTTTATCACGGTGTAAACAATTATTTAAGAAATTTGAGAATGTTTGTAAACTTTAACAAAAAATTCATTTTTATTACAAAAAATGTTAATTTTACTCGACAATTGGTTTAAATATGATAGTCACTCAAAATCTTATGTGATTTTTTTACCACGTAGTAAAAGAAAATGTGGAAAAACTTTTCAAATTTTGGTAAAAAAGTAATTTTTGCCAAGCGAAAAATGTTAAAAATATAGACAGTTCCGGGTTATCGGTCGACTGGAATTCCGAAAGTCCGAAATGTGGATATATATACTCCTCAAAACAAAATAAGGGCCACTTGAAAGTTTGTATTTTAAAACTGATTTATGTCGATCCACGTCAAAATAACTTTTCTAAATGACTGTTGTTATGATATTAAGTGGTTGAGTAAATAATAACAGTTAGGTTTAAGTGATATTATTGTTGAGGGGAAGATTTAAACGTTTTTTTGTCTCGCACAGCGTCAAGTGGTTATTTTTACTTATTTTTTTGAATTTGATTTTAAATCAGTTTGCGCTAGATTATTGATTGCTGAGGTTGTTTTTCGAAGTTTGGCGTGTTATTCAATCATTTATTTTTACAATGCTGAGAATTCGACACCATACGGACGAAGCTATTACTACCAGAGCCGTAACGATGATTGAGGGTGATCAATCTCAACGTTCCGTGGCTCTGTAGTTGGGTTGTTCACGAAGGGCTATTCAAAATGTTTGGAATCGGTATCAGCAGACCGGTAGTGTAACCCGGCGCCGTGGCTCAGGAAGAGTTCGTGCTACCGCTGCCCGTCAAGACCATTACATTCGACTGTGTGCACGACGTGAGCCGACTGTTACCGCAGGTACTCTGCAAAATTGCTTACATCGATCTACTGGTACTGTTGTCAGTAATCAGACCATACGAAATCGTTTGCATGAAGACCAAAAACGTTCAAGAAGACCAGTAATCCGTACCAAACAGACCGGAGCGCATCGTGCAAACTGTTTAAGATTTGCACGTGAACACCTTGAATGGGGCTTGGAGGAATGGCGTCACGTACTCTTCACGGATGAGTGCAAGGTGAAGTTTTTTAGTGATGATCGACGTGTAAGAGTGTGGAGAAGAAGTGGGAAAGGTTTTCTGATCGTCACATTCATGAACGCGACAGATTTGGCGGTCCTAATGTCATGGTCTGGGGTGGAATTAGTTTGCAAGGCAAAACTGAGCTTGTTTTCCTGGACGAGGGTAATGTAACGGCTCAAAGTTACATCGAACAGGTTGTCAGACCCCATGTGATCCCCTTTGCACAACGAGCGGCCGACGGATTTATCCTGGTGCAGGATAATGCCCGAGTGCATACCGCTCGAGCGACGACAACTGTCCTTAGGGAGGCTAATATACAGGTTTTACCGTGGCCTGCAAATAGCCCTGACTTGAACCCAATAGAACATCTTTGGGATCAATTAAAACGACGAGTCAGAGCAGCCGGAGAGGATGTGCACACCCAACAACAACTGATTGATGTCTTGAGAAGATGTTGGGAGGAGATTCCTGGTGAAACTGTTAGGCATCTTATTGCAAGCATATATATATATATATATATATATATATATATATATATATATATATATATATATATATATATATATATATGTATATATCTATATATATATATATATATATATATATATATATATATATATATATATATATATATATATATATATATATATATACTACCGTAATACTACAAAAAAAATCTGTACATATTATTTCTGTAATTTTTATTATTATTATGAATTATTATTATTAAAATATAAGTATATAATATAATAGATGAATAAATGAATTGAATGGATGCATACATAAATGAATTATATACTATATAAATGAAATATAAAAAATTTATATATTTGACGTTTGCTATTAATTAATTACTTTCCCTATCACTGTCTTCATATCTGTCCTCAGTAGTGAGGTCTGCATTTTCATAACTAATGCCCGGACTTATAGTGCAGCTCATAAATTATCCTGTCAAAAATTGCCAGAAAAACGTATCACCATTCGTTAGAAGCGGCACATAATTTATCTATTTTTCATAAATGCATTTACAATTTTTTTCTAAATGCGCTCCGTAGTTTGTGTGCCACGAACTAAACAGGTACTCTACATATATATTTTGTTTTGAAAACAATAAAATTTCATATGAACAACATAGTCGCTCAATTTAAGTTTGTAACATCACTCGCGCGACGAACGAACACAGTTTAATTTGATCAACTGCATGTGAATTATATGAATTATATAAACAACCATCTCAAGAAAAAATTTTTTTTCATACACTCAAGCTATAAATCATTCTGTCAAAAAATTGAATTGTTGAAAAAACATATATGAGAGGAGCGTGTCTTGTAAATTTTTATGAGGAGATATTTCTTGTACAAAGATACAGATAAATTAAAACTATTACATAATTCGATTTCACCACTGGGTTGGTCATCGAAAAGATGCTTGAATAGCGAAATCTGGCAAAAGTTCTAGTATATTTTTTCAATAATCAGAAAAGATATAAAAAATCCTTAATCAATGGATTGACCAACGAAAAAGTAACCAAGTACCGATATTTAGAATAAGTTCTAGAATATTCTTTTTGGAAATTAGAAAAAATATCAACTATCTAATTTCACCACCAAATTTTTCATCGAAAAGCGATCAATTAACGGAATTCGGCAAAAGTTCGAGAATATTCTATTCTGAAAATAGAAAATATATCCAAAAACGAACTTCACCATCGGTTTGGGCATCAAAAAAGTGTCCAAATACCAGAATTCGCCAATACTTCTAGAATATTCTTTTTGGAAATCAGAAAAATTATTAAAAATTTAGCATCACCATCAGATTGTTCATCAAAAAAGTGACCAAAAAATGAAATTCGGTAAAAGTTCTAGAATATTCTATGTGAAAATCGGATAAGATAACCAAAACTTGATTTCACCATCGAATTAGTTAGTTAAAAAGGATCCATGTAGCGAAATCTACATGGAAAGTTCGAGAATGTTCTATCTGGAAATCAGCAAAGATTACGAAAAATTTACTTCACTATTTTTTTAGTCATCGAAAAACAGATTGAATACAGGTGAAAAGATTTGACAAAAGTTTCTATTCGAAAATTAATAAAGATGTCGAAAAACCAATATCCCTATTAGAAGAATTATTGAAATAAAAGCTAAATAAAGATATTTAAGAAAAGTTTTAGAATGTTCTGTTCGAGAACTAGCAAAGATAACGAATTATTTATCATAAACTGGTTGTAATTGATGAATTTAAGCTCCATTAGTCCCATTGATTTGGTCAACGATATTGTATTTTAAAAAAAATGACAAATCGTTACTTTTTGCAATCGTAAACTTTTTAATCTTAAATACCTCCTAAACGGTGCGTCGTAACTCAAAAATAACGAAATTTTTGAAGGCTTAAGCGAAGCAAGTTGTGGATATTCCGAACGTATAGCGACTGTCAGAACCTACTTTTCGTTATCGAAAATTATCGATACCGCGTAACTTGTCATAAATTGGTTATAACTAGTTAATTTAGGCTCTGTTAGTCCCATTGATCTGGTCAGTAACAGAACAATTTTAAAAAAAAACTACCGTTCGTTAACTTTCACTATCGAAAACTTTAATCGTAAATATCTCCTAAACGGTGCGTCGTAGCTCAAAAATAACGAAATTTTTGAAGGCTTAAGCGAAGCAAGTTGTGGGTATTCCGAACGTATTGCGACTGTCAGAACCTACTTTTCGTTATCGAAAATTATCGATACCGCGTAACTTGTCATGAATTGGTTATAACTAGTTAATTTAGACTCTGTTAGTCCCATTGCTCTGGTCAGTAACCGAACAATTTTATAAAAAACTACTTTTCGTTAACTTTCGCTATCGAAAACTTTAATCGTAAATAACTCCTAAACGGTGCGTCGTAGCCCAAAAATAACGAAATTTTTGAAGGCTTAAGCGAAGCAAGTTGTGGGTATTCCGAACGTATTGCCACTCTCAGAACCTACTTTTCGTTATCGAAAATTATCGATATCGAAAATAACGATATTTCCAAAATGGATGATATAAGGATAGGAGGTATTCTTTCAAATATATAATATGTACTATAAATTATACTTATTTTTCGTTATCAAAATCTTTCGATCGAAAACAGATTGCAAATAGTATCCAATTATTTTAAACTTACAGTTGTGATTTTTTTATATTGTTACTCATGTTGGTTTATTACGTTTTTATGTTCAATAAATAATCAGAAGATAAAATATTTTCCTACTTTTTTGCTTCTACGATAATTTCAATAAACTTCATACCTACTTAATATAACTAACAACTACAACTAAAAGCTAAATTACTTAATAGTTAATACTAATAGTTGAATTTTTCAGTCATTAGTTGCAAAAAAAAAATATTTTTGTCATTGGTTATTAATTATTAGTTGCAACTAACATCAAGGCATCTAGCCAGTATTGGACTAGTCTTTTGTTGAAAATTAATATGTTAATAAGGTGTACTACACTTCACTGAAAGTATCATTTTTCTTTGCATTTACATGATAACAATTAAAATTTGTAAATGACTATAGATTTTGAAATTACAGTTTATTTTCATTTTTTAACCCCTCATACTTGTTTTTGCGCTACTGAAGAACATTCAATTTTTTGACAGGATGATTTATAGTACACTATAGTGTCCGGGCTCTATTCATAACATTTAGTAACTGTTTCTGAATTAAATAAAATAATTCGCTCAGACGAGCTCTTTTTGCAAAAGCAAAACTTTAAATTGCCCATATTAATTAAAAAACCAAATTACTCACTTTACAAATAATAAATGAAATTAAAAATGCAAAATGTGATAAAAACCAGGCATAGAAAATTTTAAACTAACTGGCATAGAAAATTTTAAACTAACTGATTATTAGCTAACCATCCCTTAGTCGATAGCCTAATTTTCAAGGATATCTTTTATTTTTGTTTTTCCTTCTATTATCTTTTTCAGTTTACAAATTTCTTGGAATGCCTGTTAATCATTTTGTTTTTTCTTATACATTTTTACTGTAACATATTTACAAATATAAACCATGTTAGAAATGGTCATAGTATAGATTATAATGCATACGTGTTATAAATAAACTGCCAATTTTTGAATGAATTATTACTCTTTATTTATCTTTCATAAAACAATTAAAATTATATTGTATACTTGATATAAGAGGTAAATATGAAAAATTCTCCAAAACGTGTTAAATTTTTAGTGCAAAACAAATAACCCTTTACTTTATCTACCGGTAAAATTATATTAGTGAGCATCTGTTTGTAAGATAATTTTTTAACTTGCATTCGGGGTTTATAAAGGTTTACCAGGATTTCCATCTTTGGACAAAATAAAGTCGGGACAATTAAGAGAAAAATTAAAAATAAAATTTGTGATTACTTTATTTGTTTTCCATATTTTTCATTGCTGATCGGAATATTTTTACAAAAATAGGTATATAAACTAGTAACAAACTTATTCCAGATTATTTACTCCATTCAAATTAATGTAAATAGACTGCATCTGACAAGATACTTCTTAGAATTCTCAGATGCCTAACAGTCAGATGCCTACTCTCTGAAAAATTCACCTTTAGGCCTTTAATGCCCATTCTACCTTTACACGGATAGTACACTGAGTGAATTGCATTTCGATATGCAGTAGCGAGCAAGAGTGATTCAGAATAAGCCAATAAATAAAACAGACTGACTAGCTGGCTGCGCTAACTGCCAGAATAACTGAATTCATCCGCACTCTACCATCGAAATCGGAACAGGTGGCAACACTAATGTATACAGGATCACAAAGGAAGAAAAAATTTTACCTATAATTCATTAAAATATGTATGTGAATAAACATGACAAAAAATTGTTTTGTTTTGAACATTCGATACTACATTTTCTTTCTGCCTTCGAAAAATCAGCACCGAAATTTTCTGCCATTTTTATTTCTTTGCTTCTTATAGTAACAGCAACAATTATGCCTAAAGGCAGAAACGATGAAATGACTTCAAAGGTATGTTTTTTTTTTTTTTTTTGCAAATTCGCAACACTCCAGTTTTTGAATGCAGCGCCCTCTGAGCGGCACAAGTGAATATTCTTACTTTTTATAAAGTAATTTCAATAACTAATTCAGTCTGCCTAACGACGAAATGCTTTACTTTTTCATATATCATAAAAATTTAAAAAATTGAACTTTTTCTAAACGCAGCGGGAAAAATTTCTCCCGCTTGCATTTCCTTTACTTTAAAGCTAACATAATTTTATTAGTACAAGAGGCAGACGCGATGCTATTATATAGGGTACCTATATTTTTTTACAATTTTGAAAAGTCCTCATTTAGTATCACAGCAATATATTAATGGAAGAAATTGTTTTTATTGTTTATTTTACTCAGATCTTTCTTGTTATTAACTTCTGCCAGACGATGAAATCATATAGATTTTCCTGCCATCAGCTCCCTAGCTAGGTATGTTATGTCTTATGTACTTCTGTGATGTACACTGTACAGTATGGAAGCTTTTAAAATGGTCTCTAATCTCCTTGTCAACAAATATCTTTCTTCATTGGTACCTACATATTTTCACATACATATATGTATTTGTATATTTACGCGAATGGTATATTAAAAATGAAAACTCTAACTGTTTTAACCAAAATATTATATATACGTGGGGAGCGCCAAAAGTTCTCGGCCTAACATGATTAAGCTTATTTAAAGGTGACGTAATTCATACTCACAGAAAGTATTAAGTCTCTAGTAATCATAAACGCAGTGGACGAGTTTACATGTGTTTTATTTATTCTGTTGTAAAAGTGTAAAGTCAATATGTTGACCGTTTCAAAAATTGAATATCATGTAGTCATAAAATTTCTGACAAAAGAAGGACTTAAGAAGACTTAAGGACCAGAAGAAATTAAGGACAGATTGGATGGTGTATACAGTAAAGCCGTGTCAAAGGTTTCGTTTGCGGTACGAGTCCCTCAACGACGATGATCGTTCTGGACGTCCGGCTCTTGTAGAAACGCTACAAAGAATTTGCTTATTATTTATAAAGGCATAGAGATGCTTATCCCACCTTATAATAAGTGTATTGAAATAGAGGGCGGTTATATAGAAAAATAAATTCTTTTCATATATATATATTATATATATATATATATATATTAATATATATATATATATATATATATATATATATATATATATATATATATATATATATATATATATATATACATACACTACCGCTCACGGGAAGTATGGACACTTTATTATACTTAATAAAGTGTTATTATAAAACTAAACTTATAAACAACCAAAAACTGTATATATAAAAATAGCACCATGATTTCTATTTTTATATATACAGTTTTTTGTTGTTTATAAGTTTATTTTCATAATAACACTTTATTAAGTATAATAAGGTGTCCATACTTCAGTGAGCGGTAGTGTATATATATATATATATATATATATATATATATATATATATATATATATATATATATACATATATATATATATATATATATATATATAAATATATATATATATATATATATATATATATATATATATATATATATATATATATATATATAATAATATTCACATATATTCGTGACTAACAATAAGACCGTAATTCAATTACTGCAACTTTGGGAAAGTGGTTTTCGTGTCTATTCTGAAAACTCATTTGCTAATAACAAAGCTTCTTAATACTGAATTTGTATTTGGTAAGAGGTCATTATGTGTTTAATTGAGTCGAAAATAACGATATTTTCAAAATCGACGGTATAAAAAAAGATTATCGTTATTTTCGATATTCCGAGGAGTTTACGATGATATATGTTTTATTTAAAAACAAACAATAAAAACCTTACATGACGGTAAAATTCCAGAAGCACTTATTGTGACATTATTGTTCACCGCCAATGTGTTAATAGTAATAATGAATATATGAAAACTAGATACTCCACCCCTATTCATGTTTCTCAAACTGAATTTTGAATTAGAGAATTTCCTTTAGACGTTTTGCTAATTGTTTCAAACTATTTGATACGAAGAAAAACTTTGAACTATTCAAATACTAAGATTATTTCGACACAATAACACCCTTAGGTAACAAACCTTTGATTTAGTATTAGAAAATTGAGCAAAAACAGGTCAATTAGATTTTTTTTATGTAAATTTGTTATCTGTAAACAAAATTTTAAAATTCTTTTTATTTTTTACCCCCTTTTTACAAAACTAACTCTCAAATTTTAACTCCCAACCACCCCTGTTGACATAATTTAAACAAATTGCATATTAAAAATCACAAAGTGATTGAAAAAATTATCTGGATCGGCCGGGAATCGAACCCAGGATCTTCTGGTAACTAGCTAGACGTGCTAACCTCTACACCAACGATCCCATGCTCGGTAAGCGGCCGAGCCGGACACCCATTCAATCACCTATGTGTATTAGTACTCTCTCTGATTCGAGAAACAGTTGAGACACATAGTAGTGTCTCACAAGCACTCGATAATATTTGAAATTAAAATTGTAACTGTTTCTCGAATCAGAGAGAGTACTAATACACATAGGTGATTGAATGGGTGTCCGGCTCGGCCGCTTACCGAGCATGGGATCGTTGGTGTAGAGGTTAGCACGTCTGGCTAGTTACCAGAAGGTCCTGGGTTCGATTCCCGGCCGATCCGGATAATTTTTTCAATCACTTTGTGATTTTTAATTTACATGTGGTTTTTGGCCATACTATATACCAAAGAAATCGAGTGCTTAAAGTTTCAGTTTAGCTGAACGATTAGTGAACATATCAATACTGCGTGTGTTGAAATGCAAACAAAAGTTTGTCATACGTAGTAGTATCTCACAAGCACTCGATAATATTTGAAATTTAAATTGCATATTATTAGATAGTTCTTGAAAAAAAAAATACCCCTGTCGCAGCATTTGCATAACATAGCGAATTTCTTCCTATTCTTATTTTAGTTCAAAAAATAATTTTTCAAAAGACTACAAGACATAATAATTAATAACAGTGAGATTCTATGTCCGTTTTTCAGACTTTTGTCTAATGCAGACGCCACCTAGAATTGTTTTTATCTACAAAAACATCAGTCTACAGAATTCAAGTTATTAGTTATGAAAATAATTCAAATATGTATCACTAACAATAAATGTCAATGAGTTTAAAAAATCAAAACGATACTGTTTATTAAATTGCGTAAGATCTGACACCGACTATTTAAAAGTGGTCAAGTGGGAGTAAGCTAGTAAATGCAATAACAGATATGATGAATTTATAAGGATTTTCTTGTACTACAAAATCTTAAAAATATGGGATCGCGTACTTTTTTTTCGTTGTTTTATTTTTTTTAATTTTAAAAATACTTTATTTTCTTAAGAAAGGGAGGCAACTTTAGTCACAGATATATCTATGAAAAGTTTCTGGTAATCCGGGAAAAACGAAAACACCTTTTAAAATTTTTTTTATTGTTAAAATTGAAATGTTCTTTTAAAGAGGGATAAAACTACCATATTTTACATTAAAATGTTGACACAATCACTGCCTAACTAACTAGCCTTGGACTTAATATCAGAAAATTGAGAAAAAACACGTCAATTAGACTTTTTTACACAGATTTTATTTGTTATATAATTCAAAAGGATATTTTAAAAATGTGTATGAATGGCTTTCATTAAATAAATTTTAATATATTTTACAATCATTTTAATAGTGGAATGTCCTTATTAGTGGCTATACTTTCGGCTTGGAGCGAATCAAACGAAGATTTTCTTCTAAAACCAAATTTAATAATTAATTAAAATGTGGATTCCTACCTTTCAAATACAATCTTTGTTGTATGTAAAAATTTTATTACATTTTTTCAAAAAACTGTAGGTAAACTGTAAAATTTTCTTTACAAATATGTTAAAATAGATAAATGTTTCCTTTTAATTTATTTTTAACTCTTCTTAAATGATTCACCTTAAAAATTTTTAATATTTCTTAATCGAAATTTCATAAAAAAAATGTGTCAAAATTAAAAGAAAATTTTTTTGTTAAAAAAAATTAAATGTGCAAAATTATTTAATACTAGAATACTCTGTTTATACAATTCTAATCATAACTGTATTGTCAACTGGATAAAAAATTACATAAAAATATTATTGTTTGAATATGATTTAACGTAATTTTTATGCGATTGAAGCAAATTCTTATTAATTTTAGGAAGATGTAAACATAATCTAAATTCTGATTATATCACATAAAAGATATTTTCGGGAGTTTTTTTTTCAAAAAAAAAAAAAAAAAAAAATGGAACAGAGATACATTATAAAAACATTTAACTAACAGAGAAGTAGAATATAGCCAAATCGTTAAATTGGATTAAAAAAATCATGACACGCTACTTATAAAGCGGCTTTTTTTGAATTTAGCTCGCAAAAATGAGACAGAAAAAAAAAGAATGCGAGTGCGAGTGAAATGGAGAACGACAAAATTCCTAATTTTTCTCGAAAAGTAAGTAATTTAGAGCAACGGTTTAAAAACATTTTTTACCTAATTTGGCTTTTTCACCCGACTGGTGTAAAAAAAATTTTGAAAAATTGCTTAATTCTGGCAAAAAACTCATTTTGTTGACACAAAACGCCCGAAAAACCTACTTCTGGGCATCCGACGTGTCTGGCTAACGAACTCATCCAACGATTTGGAAAACCGAATTCGCACACAAAATTTCATAAGCATTAAACGTTTCGTTCGAGAGTTATCGCGCGGATACATATATATATATATATATATATATATATATATATATATATATATATATATATATATATATATATATATATAATTATATATATATATATAGATATATATATATATATATATATATATATATATATATATATTCATATATATAGATATATATATATATATGTATATATATATATATATATATATATATAAATTTTAGTGAATATCATTTTCGTATTCTAGGGACCTCAAAACATATTTCTGTTATGGTCCCGGGCTTAGCTCGCATCATGACACCTGCTGTAAAAGCTGAATTTCCAGTTTTGGAAATTCGCTAAAAAACGATATCATCAATTTAAGCTTTTGCGATCCTACTGTTTTTGAGATATTTGAAAAATTAAATTTTTTTACCCTAATTTTTAAAGGCATGTTACAATCCTTCAAACCGTTTCTCCGCCGATAAAAAAAAAATACGTGTCGCTTATTTTTTAGTGTCCTACAACATATTTAAGTTTTTTCAAAATCGATAGGTCTGGCCTCGGGACCTTTTCTAGTTAGTTTAATTAGCATACTTTTAAGCATTTATTTAAAAACAGGACGTACAAGCGTCTACTTCAAATTTAGTACATTACGGTTAGATCTGTATGCCATGGCGTACCCCCAATAGATAACATCTAGTCTTGTGACACGTAAGTGTGTATATTGAAATAAGTACATCTTTTTTGTTCGTAGATATATAATTCATATTTTTTAATATGATGGGAGCGTTGGGGAGCTGGGATACCTTAGAATTTGGCCAATAGATTGCACAATAGATTATACTATTATTTGGTAGATTCTATAGTTTTTGAAACGTTCATATGTTAAATAAAATACATAAGTATCTCGTTAATAAAAACTGCCAACATTAAACAGCATTTAAAAATTGTTATTAACGAGAATAAGTTTCAATACAATTCTATCGATCAAACAGATTATTTATTATCAGATCTAAAATTATCTGGTAGGTATTTAATTATTTTATAAGTTTTATCTATGCATATACATCGAAATTCTCAACTCATTAACATTTAAACAAGGCCGTTAAGTAAACGATGTATTAATTAATACATATCTATTAGTACTAATATAAGCACAGTGGTCATATAATACATATCTTGTAATATAGAAACTGAGATAGGTATTCTTCAAAGACGGTTCACTAGCAAATCTAAATAATAAAAACGTAACGTAAAAGCACCTATGCTCGAAGGTGATTCAATACTCGAACAGTTTTGATAGTTATGGATTCTTTTCAGAAATAATTTCATTAATATATAACTTATCAAAACTGTTCGAGTATTAAGTCGTGTTCGAGTATAAGGGCTTTTACCCTAATATAGAAGTTACTGATTTTTTAACGTTCATAATATGTCAAATAATATAAGATCTTATGAGCACTAACATATGACTCATATGTTAATAGGCTGAAATAAATCTCTGTTAAAGTAAGTAAGAAAATTAAAAAGTTGCTTTTAAATAAAGGAGGATTTTGATAGTACGTACGGAAGCACTTTTTATGATAGTGCCTATTTAGCTTAATTCAGATCAATCCAACTTACGTGAACCGAGTTTGTAATTTAAATTCAGGGAAAATTCTTACTACTCGTATTGCAGGCATCGAAATTGTAGGAACGCGGTATTTATTTGCTTTACGTATTTCATGTTTATCGGTGTTTAAAATATGAACCCCATTTTTTATTATTATTCAAACTGGTGTAGACCAAGGCTTCTTAAACTTTTTTTATTCACAACCAGAAATCTATACATATAATAAAACTGTAACGAGACTATTTCTGTACATGGAACATTTTTTGAAACTTGTACTGATACAGTCAACAGTTATCGATGTAGACCTCAAAACAACGATTTTAAAAATATTTGTCTGTCTGTCTGTCTGTTCACGCATCACGCAAAAACTATTGAACGGATTTTAATGAAATTTGCTGTGATGATAACTTATTACCTGGGTCAACATCTAGGATATTTTTTATTCCGGCAAAATATCTCATTCCCACGGGAAAACAGAAAAACCATTATGAGCATGTGCGCACGGATTGCTATTGGACGCTATTGGACGGATTTTGATGAAATTTGGTATGGTGATAAGTTGTTGCCTGGGTCAATATCCAAGGTACTCTTTACTCCGGGAAAGTGTCTCATTCCCACGGGAAAACAGAGAAATTATTTTGAGCATGTGCACACATTACGCAAAAACTATTGAACGGATTTTGATGAAATTTGGTGTAGTGATAGCTTATTACCTGCGTCAATACTTAGGATACTTTTTATTACGGAAAAATATTTTTTCCCTCAGGAAAATACGAAATCATTTTGAGTATATGCATGTATTACGCAAAAACTACTGTTCTATGCAAGATCTGTATAATTATTACACTTATAATACTTCTCATTGAGTTTATAACAATGGGTCGCGCGAACGACGTCGCAGGTACAGCTAGTACAAATATGTAAGTATTTTGTAAGGATTTATTGATTAGGAAACAGTTGATATACATATAAAAAAGTTTTCGCTATGACCCCAAGATTTCGTTAAGTGACCCCAAATAGGGTCACGACCCATAGTTTAAGAAGCCCTGGTGTAGATAAACAATAGCTCGGATAATACGGATCACGCTTTTTAGTCTCCTTAGTAATATACGTTATTTCCTTACGAAGATTTTAGTATCAATACCCCTGTCGCAGCATCCTGCATAACATAGCGAATTTCCATATACAATAGTACGTTTTTCTCGGAAACTAGTTGATATAGAGTAATTGTAAATAAAAAAAACCTTCTTTATGTGATTTTTCCGCCTCATTCCGCCAAATTTTTTTCACGAAAAATGTCCAAAACACCGTAAACGTTTTCACGAAATTTCTTAAAAGTAAGATGTTTCGTTCTTGAATTATCGTGCGGACACTTAGTAAACATATATATAAATGTGTCCGCACGATAACTCAAGAACGAAACATCTTATTTTTAAGAAATTTCGTGAAAACGTTTACGGGGTTTTGGACATTTTTCGTGAAAAAAATTTGGCGGACTGAGGCGGAAAAATCACATAAAGAAGGTTTTTTTTATTTACAATTACTCTATATCAACTAGTTTCCGAGAAAACCGTACTTTTGTAAATGGATATTCGCTATGTTATGCAGGATGCTGCGACAGGGGAATTTTTATTTATAATTACTCTATATCAACTAGTTTCCGAGAAAAACGTACTTTTGTAAATGGAAATTCGCTATGTTATGCAGGATGCTGCGACAGGGGTATTTTATGTAATTTTTTCTTCTCTTTTAAATGGTGTAAAAAAATTTCGCAAAAATTTTTGAATAAGTGGAAATTTTGGCAAAAAACTAATTTTTTGCTAGAACAAAAACCATGTTCCTGGCATCCGACGTGTCTGGCTGACGAACTCATCCAAGGGTTTGGGACTTCCAATGTTCTCACCAAGTTTCGTAAAAATTGGATACTTCGTTCGAGAGTTATCGTGCGGACATATATATATATATATATATATATATATATATATATATATATATATATATATAACTAATTTTTTTCAAGAACAAAACCAATGTCCCTGGCATCCGACGTGTCTGGCTGACAAACTCATCCAAGGGTTTGGGACTTCCGATGTTTTCACCAAGTTTCGTAAAAATTGGATACTTCGTTCGAGAGTAATCGCGCGGACATATATATATATATATATATATATATATATATATATATATATATATATATATATATATAAATTTTAGTGACTATTATTTTCGGTTTCTAGGGACCTCAAAACAAATTTCTGCCATAGTCCCGGGCTCAGGTCATGCCCCCTGCGTCATGACAGTGGCTGTAATAGCTGAATTCCATTCCGGAAATTTTATCATATATTTATGTTAACTTTCAAAATAATCGCCTGTATATGTTAAAAATTTAAGACTTGTTTACATAAAAATCTTTGTTTACATTAAAAATTTTCTCACGTAGACTGTATATGTATATACAACACACCCAAACCGTACGCATAATGGTAGTACGGATAATGAAATGGTCCTGTACCCTTATACATGTATCACAATAAAATTATGTGATCGTATCAAAGAGGATACCGTATGCATATATATAGATACTATTATATACAAAATATCCATACTGTGTCGAATATGTTCTTAGACTGTGCTTAGATTCACACTTTATACGATAAAATGATCACAATCTAAACAACATCGCTTTTCTCGGAAACTAGCTGACATAGAAAAAAAGTTTAAAGACCTTTTTTATGTAATTTTTTCTTCTCTTTTAAATGGTGTAAATAAATTTCGCAAAAATTTTTGAATAAGTGGAAATTTTGGCAAAAAACTAATTTTTTGCAAGAACAAAAACCATGTTCCTGCCATCCGACGTGTCTGGCTGAAGAACTCATCCAAGATTTTTCGACTTCCAACGTTCTCACCAAATTTCGTAAGCCTAGGACATTTCGTTCGAGAGTTATCGTGCGGACACATATATATATAAATACATATATATATACATATATATATATATATATATATATATATATATATATATATATATATATATATATAAATTTGAGTGAATATTATTTTCGGTTCCTAGGGACCTCAAAACAAATTTCTGCCATGGTCCCGGGTTCAAGTCGTGTCATGACAGTGGCTGTAATAGCGAGTTTCCATTCTGGAAATTCGCTAAAAAGTCATTTCCTAGAGTATGCTTTCTTTGTTTATTACGTTCCCATTATTCTACTCAAGACAACTATGAATAATAACTATTTTCCTAAATACTCGTATAATCATTAAAATGTGTGAGGGTATAATATATCCAACCAAAGTAATTAGAGTTCATTTCAAATAGCTTGACCCTTTTTCTTATGTAAATTCAATAGTAACAAGGTTCTCCATTTGAAATGGACTCTACCTTCCATTTGTCCGCTACAACGACGTCGAGTTAAATAACTCATAAAAATATTACTAAAATGGTACTACAAAGTGTCTGTCGTTGGAGATTGTTTTCATAGTAATATTACTAAGTAAAAAAAATGTTCTTCTAATTAGAATTTGGTTTTTGAATGATAGACGTTTCATCTTTTTTTCATTAGTATTGTATGATCATTATCTAAATTAATGATCCGTCTTTGAAAATTTTTTAAACAAAAAATGTATATATACACAGCACATTATTGCAAAATTATGTTGAATGACGTGTCTGTCTGATTTTGTTATTAGCCTGTGAACATATTTTGTTTGACAGCGACACTCCATTGCATTTCCTAGAATTTAATTTCAAAAATTTTTACATATTAACAAGCGTTGTGATCATTGCCTTGTGTTGGTTGTGACTGATGTGATTGTAATGTAGAAACGTTGTACATATCTTGTATGTTTGCAATTTTTGTTTGTATGTATTTTAATTAAAAAGATAAATATGTTTGTGTATTTTTCACAGATATTACGTGTCGGTATTTCACACTGTAGTATAAGTACACGGTGGCTGCAAGATTGTGGATTTATGTTATCAATCAGTGTATATGTAGAATCGCCGTGAATAAAAAAAAGGTGATGAATATTTCAGTCAAACCTCTTTAATGTTATTCCAATTATTGTCAATAAATAAACAGCTTACTGTCATCGTTCTAGTCCAGTGTTTTTCAACCTTTTTCATGGCGCGACCCCCCTAGTATGGAAAAATAATTCGCGACCCCCTAATATAGAAAAATATTTCGCGAGCACTATCCCCTGCTATATCTAACTTTAATTTTATTTTATGTCATAAATGTCGAATCCGTTCATCACTATTGATTAGTTTCAGTTAAATGTCAATTAAATACGTAACAAAGGATTTTAAACAGGCATATTCTTATATCGACATCGAAGTTGACGACTTTAGTAGCTTTCAAAGTCGCGCGTGACTTGTGTGAGCGAGAAATAACGCAACGTGATGAGCGCTGCGTGGAACATCAGACGAGTAAAGGATGGCACTTTTGAATTCTTTGAATTGTGAATTCTCTTTGAATTGTATTTCAATTTATTGAATTGACTTGTTTGTTTTAGTAGTTGGTCACTGTCTTTTATTGTTTAATATTCAAAATTTTGTGCTCATTGTAATTATTGGAAATGGATGAGTTTTTGGGAAGACATGCACAACCGTCAACTTCAGTTCCAATGAGAGTAATGAAACAAAACCAAAGAAAAGCGTCTATATGACGACAATTATTTAATACTCGAATTTACTGTTATTGAAAATAAGCCGCAGTTATTTATTTTGAAATTTTATCTAGCGAAAGTATGAAACCATCACATTAATGTAATCTTTAATTAACCTTTCTTTATGAAATATTATATATTGAACTAGAGTGGTTTTATTGTTAAAGTAACTGCGACCCCCTTAAAAAGGCTTCGCGACCCCCCAGGGGATCGCGACCCACAGGTTGAAAAACACTGTTCTAGTCTATAGAACAGAAGATTTAATGCCCGTCACATAAAATACCGGGCAAAATATCCACAAACACGGTACTTGGCGCAAGGCCGTGGAGAGAAATCAAAGGCCACAAGGGCAAATTATTTTATAAACTTCAGGAGCGAACTATCGCATAATAAAAAAAATTACCTGTTTTCCGGAGGACCCTCCCCCCTTAATGAAAGAGATAAAGCCAAGAAAACGGAATTATTTAAATTCATAAGTGATGAAGCATAGTTAAAAAGCTGTTTATTGACTAATAATTCATTTTATTAAAGTTTAAGTAAAATACGACCCGGTTGATCGGGTCCAGCCCCCTTCGAGATCTGGACCCCTTTAGGATCCGGGCTGTCTTAGAAACACAATATTTTACATCGAAAATGCACCGATAAAATAGTTCTACTCACATCTAATAAAAATGGTAATTGACTAATTAAGAGATCTAATCGAGATGTCTGACTCTCCGCAATATTCTGGTCATTTATTTGTCGAAAACTACAAACAATTTATATCCTCGTAAAGTCTGAATGATTTCTGAGTGACGTCAGTCGTAAAATCATTTGGAAATCATACTTTAAGTGCCGTAAACGCGGGTTACTTGAGCCCGGTGGTGTAACTTGAGCCCAAAACGGAAAAAAATATTATTTTCTGTTTTGTGCTTATATAAGTCAGTAGTAGAAGTAAGTTAGATGTTTAGCTAATAGGTAAAGCAGTAAGTTTACGGTGTTTAAGTTTAGGTAGTTCTGAAAATTGACACTAGGGTGAGGCAAGTGTTGTTTACTCTCTGTCTGAAATTGATGTTTTGTTACGTTGCTAACTTTTAAGTGTAAAAATAATTGTGGTATCCTACAAAGGAAGGTAAGTGTATAATTTTAATATTTTGTTCATCACTAAACTAAATTCAGATATGTTCATATACCAACCATTTCGTTAATTTTTTAAATAAAGGTTTTGATAAATCAGTAAAATAACCTTAAAATTAAGGTAACTTGAGCCTATTATAATTTTGGTATAAAATGATGCAAGACTATAGCAGAAATTCCCAAAAGTCCTAAACCGTTGGACAGGTTCATTAACAAGGCACGTTCGATGCCCAAAACATGTTATTTTTGGAAATTTTCATGAAAAAAATTAATTTTTTTCCAAAATTTCTCTTCATTCAAAAATTTTTACACTATTGAAACGAGGAGCAAAAATCACACAGAAGAGGTCTTCAAACTATTATTCTATGTCAACTAGTTTCCGAGAAAAACTAATTTTTGTAAACGAAAATTCGCTACGTTACGCAGGATGCTGCGATATATGTAAGTACTGAATAAATAAAGTTCCTTATATGTTTGTAAAAATGTTTTAATTAGTAACCAACATCCTACATGGCCTCAAACTATTTTCAAACGAAAATCACCTGGAAATTTAGGTTTGGGCTCAAGTAACCCGGTCTTGAGGTTAGCTTGAGCCAAAAAACTATAAAATTTATGAGCCATAAGAAAAAGATTCATATTATATAATAAACTACCCGTAGTCATAGTATATAGATTAATATACTGAATTTCCTATCCCAAATAAATATAACAGTTACGCTCAATTTTTGAAATTATCAGATGATTAGCAAATGTGGGCTCAAGTAACCCGCGTTTACAGTACTCTGTATTTAAAGAAATTAGTAGTCAACGGTCGATTGTATAGGTAGTCGAGTATCACATATTTCACTCACAGAGTTTGCACTATTCTCTACCATATCACCCCCGTCCAAAAGTCATAAGCTCCAATTTTTGAAAACTACTTGCAATGAAATTAATTTATAAAACAAATAAATTTTCGTTAAAACACTAATCAAAAAAAAGAACAAAAAAACAAAAAACAAAAAAAATCCCTGGAAGATGCCGGAACGCCGCCGTTTTGAAACGTTCCAGTCGAAATTAAGCGCTAGCTATAACTGGAGCCTACATAATAGGGTGAGAGTGCTAAAAGTCGGCCACTTAAGCAATTAATGATATGCAAAATTCTGAATTTTGAATTTAGGCGTATTTTTATCATCTCTTTAAATACTTTTAAGTATCGCCTTTCTAACTTTTAGGCTCAAGGGCCTGCCTAGACAGAAAGTGAGCTATGTTTATCTATGTATAGATGCATTTAGTTGTCAAAACAGTGTCAGTTAAGTGTTCCGTCATAATGCCTCACGATCATCAACGTGTTAATATCAATGATAAATTTAAAGTATTGCCGTCTCCTAGACACACCGAATTTTTGAAAGTGGCTGTTAAAAGTAACCATATTTTCGACTATTTCTTACAAAATCCGTATTCTTACTCATTTTAAAACGGCATAAATGAAAATATACATTTGAAAATTTGCTATATTCTGAATTAACAATATTTTATAAGTCAACGATATTTATAGTTAAAAATCGTGGTAAAATAATGTGTCAGTTATTCTATTCACAATGATGTCCCTTCATCTTTATCATCATCATATCGCTTACACATATACACATACTTGAAACAAATTTTGAAACCGCAGGGTGCCTGCATATTTGTTTAATTTTCCCTTTATTAATAATATTATTATATTACGAGTTAATATGAAATTATATTTATATAGCCAGCTGTAAAATACGGCCATCCAGTGTTATCTTTCTTCTTATATGTATTTACTTATATCTCTGAAAGAAAAATAACAGGAAAAATTAGTTGGAGACTTTACGGGAACCAGTTAATAATCTTGGATAACCGACGGTACATAAATGAATCTACACATGTTTTCTACATTCATTTCTTCAAGTACCTAAATTCGTTTATGATTTACAAAATAAAATGTAACAGAGGTTCTTGTTTTTCTGCTCTCCTAAAAAAAAAAAAAAACTAAAAATGGAATACGACCTTATGCCTGGAAGGCGACGATATGTACCAAGTGTTCCAAATTATTCATTCAGTAAATATTATATTTTTAACTTTTAATTTGTAAATGTCAAAATTAATTCTGTTGGCTTAGCATCTATCTTGCCCCTTATTTTTATGGTATTGTTATGAATCGAAAACAACCCCACTTATCAAATTTCATTCTGTTCATGAGGGGGGGGGGGTCTATGCATGTCAAAAGATATCGGGAATTATATATATATATATATATATATATATATATATATATATATATATATATATATATATATATATATATATATATAAAATAGCGGAAACATTAAGTCCTTCAGTATTTCTTAATTGAGGAATATTATCAAGGATTAATCATTTTAAATTTAATTTTAGAACTCCAAACAGTTTTTCAATTACATATTTCTTCTAAATGAATACTTATCTTGAGATAGATACATATATGTATGTATATTGTATACATACAAACACCTTTTATATTCTAAATTTATTATTTTTTAAAATGGCTATGGATGTCATATTATGATTTTCTATCTAAAATTTTTAAAATAAACCTTTTATCAAATCGGATAGTGTTAACAACAGGTTTAACGACCTGTAATCATCAAATCATCACATTTATTAATGTTGTGTTACGTTTATGTTACATAAATAATAAAAATAAATAAAAATGACATAAAAATAATAATACACATACGCATTCATCTATATACAAACATTAACTTACATTCTGTAGACTAAGAGCTAGAGTGTGCTTCTTATTCAAACTTCTCTAGTTCCCTATCGCTTAAAATTTCTTTATGTGGTATAGAAGTACGTCATTACAGTTTAACACACTGTCAGACGTCAAGTGTTACGAGTAACTGCGACATCACACTGTACCATGTCAACAATTTCATATAAAGTGTATAATATGTATACTATTAGCTGTTAAAACAGTGTATTTGTTAGTCCTTTCGTCAAAATTCTTCATGACGATTAACGTATTAATAAACAAAAGTAACTTTACTCGCAAATGTATTTATTAAGGCTATAACAATCTTTCAAGTATTAACTCTTTGCACTCAAGCAAAAAAAAAGTGAGTTGTAAATAGGCTGGTAAGACATGTAGCACATGACAACGACCGACGTTCTTTTTTTGACGGATTCTTTTGACATTCTAACCTTGTTTCCCCAAAGTTGAATACTAAATGCGCTAAATACGTCCTCAATGCTGTTTTTATTAGCTTTTAATTTTAAAAAGATAATTCAATGTGATTTTGTATTATTTTATTTACAGTTTTTCTAATAAATGAATGTGTTTGCAGTTATTAAATAAAATATTCATGTAATGTGAAGTATGAGCAGTCATTACAGTTCAACATTCAGTGTGTCATGTGGTACATGTCTTATGATTCAACAGACAAAACACCTTTAAATATGATAGAGTTAATGGACAAACCACCTTGTCATGCTGTACATGTCTTATGAGCGCAAAGGGTTAATATTATAACATTTGAAATTGAAAATATTAATTAATTTTCGCAATATCAACTATGTGTGTAATAGCCCGCATTCACTTATTATTTTATACACACCGTTGAATAAGGTAGGGCATTTTGGTTGATAAGAAGACGGGATTAATTAAAATAAAGTCAGTAAATTGCAAATATTACGGCTGGCTTTTTTTTTAACATATCATAAATTCATGCATTTTGTACGCTATAGCAATGCTGACATTCAGAATACTAGATACAGTCTCTATTAACTGGTTTCTTATAAATTAATTTGGAGGAAAAACAAGTCCCTATACTTTTTAAAACTTATTATTATATTTAAAAAAATTTTAAGTCATTTTAGTACTTTTCTAGCAAATGATTTTTAATTTAAGTATTAGAGGCGCAAGCTCAAAAGACCTCCGGAAACTGAGGTGAGGGGGACACAAATTTTATTTTACAAACCAAACCAAGTAATTATGTTTTTATATGAGTGAGTGAGTAAACTTCTATTTATTAATATGATAGACAAATATAGATGCAGATGTAGATAAAAAAGTTCTTTTTAGTCTGCGCCCATAATACTTTGGCTTTAACTACAGCTAATTGTTAACTTTTTATAGATATCTTCTTTATATTTTTTTATAGGTATCTACTTTATAGATTATTATTTTATACCATCTTACTCTGGAGACATTTTTTGTATGCCTAACAATAAGCTACAATACACAATAACCTGGTTGAACAATCCCTGTTCCATAAAAACCTGTCATTTATTAAAAGTTGCAAAAAACCTTTTTTGGAAACTTCCAAAATATTGATTTTAATTTATCTTATTTTCAAAAATATTTATTTTTCACTTATCGTTACGTAAGAAGTTTATCATTTGTGCTGGTCTAGTGAAAATTTGTTCCTTAGTAATTTATCGAGAAGGATTGTCAACAAGTAAAAATATCACAGCGAAATTAGAGTGTTTTCGAGACGAAATATTTCATAACTCATCTACAGAATTTTAATCGTTGCAAAACTTCATAAATTAAATATTACTTATGTTATGCTAGCTCTTGAACTAGCCTATATATTCAATTTTTATCGATTGATGTAGTTGAAAATGATATTTTATTTTAGTTGTTAATACTAAAAATAATTTAAATAGAGTGTTGTTTATCATTCTCTTATTTTTCTTAGCTTTGGGCAATGGCAATTATGTAACGATTATTATGAGAAAAATAAATAAATACATTTTGTTATATATGTACTTCTGTTAACTTTAGAATGAAATGACATTTATTAACTACAGGGTATTTCTAGACTTCAATCATTGTTGCTTTTGTTAATTTTGCTTATTAGACCAACTTAATCTGTGATACAGTTACTGCATAGGTATTATTAACCTTTCAGTGAACGGGTTGGGTCTATTGGACCCAGTTAACAATTATTTCTTAAAATACTTCCTAATCGTTAATGATAACATTTTAATCATTTCTGTACCTTCGTATGTCGTTGTATACGATAATTAGAACTTGTTTTTAATAACCTAGTATTTTTAGCTTTGTACAGGTAGCTGTATTTAGTCTCACAGACCCAATCCGTGCGTTAGTGAGAGTATTTGTTTGGTGTTGTTGCAGTCTGTCAAACCCAAACTGTACGTTAGTGTATTTTTTTGTATATTTTCTCACACTTATTAGTATCATATTTTCTTCAAGAATATTATTTCTCAATATTATTTAGGGATATTGTGGAAGTATTTGAGCAATGTTGTGTCTTCATTATTATTTTAATTATTATTTACTATTTTTATTATTATTAAATTATAACTATTGAACATACGTGCTTATATGACTAATAATAATAATGCACTAAATGACTAAGTATGAATTTTATTCAATTTTTATCTGGATTTTTCTTTTTTTATGGAACATTAAATATAGCAGGACGTAATTCCTATATAATTTATAAGTCAAATAAACCTGACGAAGACGTGAGTAAATCACAAAAACTTTATTTAAAAAGGCTGGGTAGAGAACTTGTGCAAGATCAGATGAGAAAACGAGCTTTTGAAGTACATTTACCAAAATCTGTACAACATCTGCCAAAAAGTTATGTGGAATTGAAGAGAGAGTGCAAACTCCTCCTCCAAATAAACAGGGCCGCTGTGCTAAATGCAAAAAAACATAGAAAAACGCGTTACCACTGTAACAAGTGTAAAATTTATTTATGCTTAGAACATGTAGTGCCATTATATAATAAATGTGTGGAAACACTAAAAATGTGTGGAATGTATTTATTTTTCTTCTTTTGTATATTTTTGCAATTTTATTGCGTATGTTTTTCCTAAATGTGTATTTTCAAAACTATCAATTCCAAACTTAATAAATTAAAAATTTTAGTTAAAATTGTAATTTTTTTAATTTTTAATTATTTTACACATTTGTATTAGCTATTTGAATAAGAAAAATTTGTAAAAAAAAAAAAAAAAGTTTTAGAATTTTCGAGATAAAAAATGGGTCTCACAGACACAACCCGTGCGTTTATGCAATATTTAGTCACCCGTTCACTGAAAGGTTAATCCTGTAAGGGCAGTGTGAATCGAGACGCATTTGCTAAAAAAAATTTTTTTTCTACTTAAAATGATTTTTTACATATTTTTTAAATTTGAAGTTATTTTTTAATAAGTACAGTTGTCTTTTTTTAATAAAAATAATTTTGTTGGTTATAAGTATATAAGTTGGTAATAAGTTCCTTCATCTTAACTACAGAATTGTCGGTTTGAAAATTTGCAAACATCGAGATTCATTACCTTTTATAGGGGAGATATAGCCTCTACAAAATTATTCAAGGTATTTTTAGTTTCTTAAATAATAAATAATTTTGGGCGATTGTATACAGCTTGCAGAATTAATTATAAGGATCATTCAAAACCACTTCTATTACTACCAAGAACTAGTATAAAGTGGCGGGACTAGATTTTCGAATATAAAATTGGGTTAGTTTTGTAAAAAGACTAACTAACGAGGAGGGTCCCGATATTACCCTCCTCGATTTTGATCGGATTTTGTCTATTAGCAGAGCATTACATCGGTGAAAAATAAACTATATTATAATGTCCACCTTTCAAAAACATCCGAGATTTTCACTTGAAGTTTAGACAAAAATATGCATAGTATATAATTAAGTTATTTATGTCATGTACTGGACTTATGAACAGACCGATCGTTAAGAATGGTACGCAAGGGTTGTGAAGTCCTCGATACTTTCCTTTTTTAACGGAATTTATTAATTTGTTAATTATGTTATCAAAGTTACCTTACAAAAATTGCAAAATTATGGAATATACATAATATTTTAAAACCTTTTTCGATCTAAATATACAAACACAAACAAATTACAGATATTAGAATATTTCACCAATTTTTTTTTTCAAGCTATGGTACAATTAGATATTTATCATATTAAAAAAATTTAAAAATACATAAACTGATAAAATAAAAATTCCAATACTTATATGTAATTAACTTGTGGTTGTGTAAATTACAACAACAGAAAAAATCAAAAAAAGAATAATATAAAAAAAATAATAAAAAAAAAAAATATTATTTATATTCACTAATACTTCAATAAGCACTACTTCGTAGCATAACATGGGTAAGACAATAAATTAATTAATTTTGAAAAAAAGATAAAAACGAATGAGCTAATACCGGAGTTCGAACCTAGAATCTTACTATCCGTATGTATCATTTTTAAACACTAGTGTGTTCAGAAGTTCAGTACATGACGCTAAATAACTTGCATAATGTTGCGCATTTTTTGTTACAACTTGAAAACAAGATAACTATCTTGTGTATTTTTGAGAGATGGAGTTTAATATTGTAAATTCTTTATATGTATGTATTGTTATACTGGTGTGAGAACCCGATCGAAATCGGTGAGGGGCATATCTGGACCCCTCCTTGTAAGTAGACTGGAGAATATTTTACTAAAAACTTGTCAGACTTCCTAAAAAATTACTGTTTGCGAAAATATATAAAGAATCAGTAACATAAGCAAGGGTAAAATTAGTCGCTTGTTTACTCACTTGAAAGAAGAAAATTGAACTAACTTCCCATCGAATATACTTATATACATACATAATTGAATAATACATAAATTGTTTATTAACTGTCAAAAACTGAAGAAAGCTCTAAAAATGCAAATTACTAGCATTGAAATTTAATTACTGCATCAGAATCTTAATATATAATCGTGACGTTAAACCAGTTTAAATATAATTTATATATAATTCAGGTGTAAGATTCTATTTTTAACAAATTTCTTAATTTAACATTTTGATTAAAGTTATTTTAATATTTAAGTGTTGCAGTTAAATGAAATACTTAGGTATATTTATTTAAATAATTCATAGGCAATATAAATTATTTGACGGTTTTTAAGGTTAGGTTTTTATTATCTCGTGAAGATATACTAACTACACGAATATCTCATTTAAGTACAATTAAAAACCATGAATATTCAAAATTAGAAAAAACGAAAAAGGAAACGTGAAATATTAAAAAAACTGTTTTTATTAATAAGCAATATTGGTAAAATGTGCAAGTAAATTTTATTTTAAATTAATCAGTTGTTAATTTTTTTTTATTAGGGGTCTGTACAGAAAGCAGACAATAGACCAAATTAAACTATTCTTATTTATGCATATTTAAACCTTATCCAAATTTGCTTGTGATAACCGACAAATGTGTGAGTTGTTCTACATTGTACTGAAAGATTAGTAAATACGTTGTCTGTTACTATGTGTTTTCCCTTATGGTGCGGTTTGTTATTAACGGGCTCATTCCAGGTGATGTGAAGTATAGTGACAGATCATTTCGTGGATGAGTGTTAAAATCGATGTTAATCTGTGGTTAAAATCACCGACTATGATAATATTTTAGCAAACATTTTTACCAAATATAACTAACCAATTTGTAAATTAGGCGCAAATTATTTTAAAAAAAAAGTTTATAGTGTCAGAAACCTTGCAGATCAAGGGGGCAATGGCTAGTTTTGGCAAATTTTGAGCTGTATAAAAGGTGGCTTTTTTAAATAATGCCATACACACACACACACACACACACACACACACACATATATATATATATATATATATATATATATATATATATATATATATATATATATATATATATATATTAATCAAAGCTATTTTTAAATCAAACTGAACCCCCATTTTAGACTCAAAAAGATTTTTTTCTAATTGTTGACCGGCGATATATGTGCGAGTATCAGGACATAACATTATGCCAAATTTTAAATTCCTCCGGTTTAATTTTTCACAGAAAAAAAAACTGACGGATGTAGGCCGGACATGAGAGTGTTCTAATAATTTTTCCCTAAAAAGATTTGGTTCTTTGTCTACGCCTAACTGCAAGTAACATACTGAAAATGGGAATAAAAAATTATATGAAAATTTGAAAAATATATGATTAGTAAAATCAGATTGAGAGAGTGAATAATAGTATGTTATACACCAAGGGACTAAAGTGTGACTTTATATTCCCGAGTGAGAAGTTTGTTGTCAGAGGGCCCGAGGGCAACAAATCACACAAGGGATGAAAAAAACACTTTAGTCTTGTGGTGTATATACTATTTTTTTTACAATTCCGGATAATTTAAAATTATAAAAATTAAAAAAAATTACTTAAATGTCATTTAGATTTTATGTAATAATATTCCATCAAGCATACTTTGGATAAATTATCGAATTGTACAATACAATATAACTGTTTGTCTTTATCTACAAGTTTGAGCTTGTTTATTATGTTCAGTTACCTAGCAGTGCTATTTAATTTAAATTAAATTTCGGTAAATTGTGCTTGCTGGTTGGTTTAAAAGCGGGAGCAAAATAATTTTTTAGTCCCCTGGGACTAAAAGTGGTACTTTACTCCCTATTATGAGGGACTAAATGATGTCTTTTAGTCCTGGAAATGCAAAAAGTATTTTATCGAACAATATTAATATACTCTTATATAAAAAGTAATATATACAGCGCCAGCGTAAGTTTTTCGCAAGTTGCCATTTTGATTAGAGCCAAACCGTTGATTTTATCGAAAAATTGTTCAAAAAAGAGTTGTAGATATCGACGGGGGTAACCGATTGCTGTCAGGAGCTTAATAGCTCTTTTGGTTTTGGAGCTATGATACAAATATATAAATTTTTAAATGAGACTATATGTTAATTTTTCGACAAAACTGGTCTAATGCATCAATTAGAAACATAAATAAAACAAAAAATTTACCCAAGTTCATTTTTTGAATTTTTCTTCAATAATGCAGCAATGTTTTATAGGAACTATTATAAGAGTTATGACTTTTACAATATTCATAATATCCTGCGATATAAAAATAAAATAAAATTTTAAAAACTACAAAAATATTTCATAAACACATTTTAACCAGATTTTATGAAAAATTGTGTTCGCTTTTCTTTGTACGATATAATACCTACATATCAATTCAACAACCTGGAGATGTTTAGTGTTGTTTACACCTGGTAAAATAAAAATAACTTTTTTCGTTTTTTTATTTTTTTGAAAAAGATATTTATTGTATAGGGTGTGAATAATTGTACTTTAGTCAGAGACGTATTCAGAAAAGTTTATGTTAAACGATGAGCTGGCTGGGGTGTGATTTTCTCAGACAGCGAATTTTCATGTCTTCGGCAATTTTACACCGAGATAAACCATCTCTCAAAAGTATGACACTTATTTATTTGCACCCTATATATACAACCCTATATTGCACCCTATAAACATTCCCTCTCCATGACTGACAAAAATTCATTCAAGTGTCTCGTTATAAGACCAGTGCTCTGTGGACCGGAACACTGCTAGTGATGTTTAATGTAATGACCTAGGGTAAAGCGTAAGATTAGTGCAACTCATAAATCATCCTGTCAGAATCTTTTTATTCACTAAAATAATTTTTTTATAGGTCCGTGCTTACATAATATATGTGTAATTGACCAAAACAAGTTTTGTTCGTTCATTGCGCGGATTATATTATAAACTTTGTTTGACTAACAATATTATTTACAATTTCTACAACAGATTTTAAAAAAATTTTTAAAGAAAATATGTGTTGACAATATCGTTTAAACTCCTGTCACACAAACTTGAAAACCCATTTAGAAAATATTAGTAAATGTATTTATTAAAAATAGGTAGATTTGTGTGCCGTTTCTAACGAATGGTAATACTATACTAAACATCCGGGCTATTTGATTATAAATAAGTACACACACACGCTTGAAAAGTAGGGGAAGTGTGAGTTACGGCGGTCCACTACTATCAACAAGTGGGGGTACAGGAATTCTTAGAATTATATTCTCCCACAAGCCCGTAAGCGGACTTATAAAGAAATTGGAATGTATATACATATATATATATATATATATATATATATATATATATATATATATATATATATATATATATATATATATATATATATACATATATATGAGCCGTTGAGAACGATGGTGGTGTAAGTTAGTTTTATCTAGTTTTGAGATATTTAAGGCTAAAGTTAAACTATAATTTTTAAATGTAGGTAAAGGTTAGTAAAATTTTGGATTGGGTGTTCGATTGTCAATACTCTGACTTAAATTTTAAGAGTTTTTTTTAAGTATTAGACCCAACAAGTACAGCAAAGGGAAAGGAATGACTGAGATACACCATTATAAAATTAAAGGATTGCGTAAACATAATAATCTTTATGCGTTTAATATACAAAATGAATTTTAGAAAAACTGCTACTGAAACACTTTTTTCTATATTTATAATCAGAATTCGAGAATTGTTTTCTTGGAACTACAACACCACTCACATTTATATATTCTTCTCCATTATTTCTTTTGGTTTTACGAACTTCAGAATTTCAAGTTTTTCTATTTTGAAAACGTTTTGTACCTTGATATAAACTATACTTTTGTTGTTCTTGAGTTTCTAAATAAATTTAAAGAACAAAAATTAATATAACAACAAGATAACCAATATAAATATTTAAAGTTTTCAGGCAGCTTCTGATTCAGAAAATACAAATTCAGAGCCAGATTCTTCGAATGGTTCAAATTGGAAATCACTTTCGTCTGCTAATATAAAATTTTCATTCATTTTCAATGCAATTTGCATCTTGTCTTAATAAAAATTATGGTACATATTAATAAGAAATGGACTAACTGTAAGTCAAACATACACCATTATTAAAAAAACGAAAATGAATTTATATATACCTATGTAATATATTATATTATTAATAATAAATGGACTAATTGTAAGTCAGACACAGACCATTAATAAAATACCCCTATCGCAGCATCTGCATAACATAGCGAATTTCCGATCATAAAAGTTACTTTTTCTCGAAAACCCGCTTACCTAGAATAATGGTTCAAAATGTATCTTCTGTGATTTTCTTGGTTCTTTACCACAATGTAAAAAAAAATTGGAAAAACTTTTAAATTTTGGCAAATTTTTTGCAAAAAACTCATTTTTTTGAGGTTTTTGGAATCGGACGTGTCTGACTGGAGAACTCATACAAAATTTTTGGACTTCCAACGTTTTATTGTTTTATTATATTTGCATCCCAAACTAGTATCTATCCTATAAATATAACAAGTTTCATCCCAAAATGAATTTCTCGGAAATATAGGCACTTAAATTTTCGAAATTTCTAAATTAAATAAAAAAAAAAATAGAGTTAGTCTCCAGAAATTTTGTATTATGGTAAATTTAATTTAATAAATGACAAGTATATAAGTATAGTAATTATAAAGCATTCGCATAGAACAATAGTTATACATGCACATAAGCAAAATAATTTTTGTATTTTCCTGAAGGAAGGAAATATTTTCCCGTAATAAAAAGTATCCTAAATGTTGACGCAGGTAATAAGTTATCACTACACCAGATTTCATAAAAATCCGTTCAATAGTTTTCGCATAATATGTGCACATGCTCAAAAAGTTTTTTTTATTTTCCCGTGGGAATGAGCTACTTTCCCGAAATAAAAGTATCTGAGATGCTGACTCAGGTAATGAGTTATCACCACACCAAATTGCATCAAAATCCATTAAATAGTTTTTGCGTACTGTATGCACATGCTCAACATGGTTTTTCCATTTTCCTGTGGGAATGAGACATTTTCTCGAAGTAGAAAGTGTCTTAGATGTTGATTCGGGTAATAAGTTGTCAGCACACCAAATTTCATTAAAATCCATCCAGTAGTTTTTGTGTGATGCGTGAACAGACAAACAGACAGACAAAAATTTTAATAATCGCTGTTTTGATATCTACATCGATAACTATTTACAGTATCTGCACAATTTTTAAAAAATATTCCCTATACAGAAACGGTCTCGTTACATTTGTATTATATGTATAGATTACCTATTAATAACTCTATTTAAAATATTAATTTTTTTTTTTTCAAAATAAATCGCCCCCTGTTCTAGGAAGTATATATTTTTTAAATTTTTATAAAATTTCTTATGAAAGTGAGTTTCTTAGACAATTTTATTTTCAAGAAAAATGTATTAAAACATGAACATTTAAATGTTGGCAATTTCTGTATTGTGGCGCTATCAGTGTCCGCGTTAGTTAACTACTTTATTTAAAAATTCGAATAAAATTCCAGTCATTTTAATTTTTAATTGTTCAGGAACTTCAGTATCATAAAAGCAAGCAAAATAATATTACAATTTATTTATGTAGATACATATATGATGGAAAGTTAAGAAAAGAAAATGTTTTTTTGGAAATTCGTGTTTAAGGTAAAATCGAAAAATCTTGGAAAATTTAATTAGTAATTAATTTTTTTAAAATATTTTTAGGTTTGGTTGTAAATGAATCTACTGTTGATCTTTCAATATGATACTGAACTATTCATTATTTAAAATGAAAAATTGTGTACTTATTAGATGATGAAAATAAAAAATTAGTAGTTTGAAAAACCGGAACAAATGGATGTCTTGAAAAAGTCTGTCGGGACACCGGGGCAACGGAGCTAGGACCGTGACAAATCCGGGAAAACCAAGACGTATGGACACTCTACACGGATTGTGAATGTTATAAACTTTAAGTTTTGATTTTTAACCGTATTTTGAGTGAAATTGAAAATTAACAACGTGTGAAATTTGACATTTTAGTTAAAGTGCATATAAAATATAATACCTACATGTTTTTATAAAAATGCAAATATAAATAAATGTTTTCTGTTTTTTTATTTTAATTGTTATTAATTATTTGGCTTGTTTAATAATTTAGAATTTTTCTGTCAAATGAATAAATTCTGAAAATATGAATTTATGACATAATTTCAGTAAAAGTGAAAATGAACTTTTCACCCACACTTTTTTAGTGCCAATGTACATCACTTGATCCCAATTTTCAAATGGATAGATAATTTCAGTAGCGTAGAAAATAATTATTAAAAAATTGCAAACCAAATGTGTTTATATGATAATACGTACTTATAAAAAAGATGTTTATATACGTGTTCTTCCGAAAATCGTAAATAACTAACTTTCTCTCGATGAAGTTGGATTGACAAACATTTACATTAGGTATGTTATGGATATTCGTAACCGTAACTAAAACTACCGATATCCGAAATAATTAAATATCCGAAACCGAAAGCGTATACGAAAATGAAAGTTTATAAGTCTAGCAAGTACTTAACACATTAATATTTTTTATATATATCAATATCTAAAAATATTTCAGTCCCTTTTTGACAATCTTGCCAGAACTTAAACACTTTTTAAATACTTTTATTGTTAAAATCGAAACGTTATTTTGAAGACGGTTAAAATTACTATATTTTACATTAAAATGTCGATACAATCACCCGCTAGTTAATTATCGCTAGATTTGATACTAGAAAATTGAGAAAAAACAGGTCATATAGATTTTTTTTATTTAGATTTTATTTGTAATGATTGAATTACAAAATTCAAAAGGATGTTAAAAAATGTGTGTATTCGCTATGAGCTTTTGCCTGTAGTAAATCCAGCTGCTCAAAATCGGTTCCAATATATCAGTTGGTCAGGACGGCATTTGTACATATTTTTAATATTTTCTTTAAGAAATAGTATTTTTTTTTTTAAATACTTGTTTGATTTTTTCAAGGCGAGTACTTGTTACGATGTGTGTTTATCAAATTCTACAAAATAATTAAAAAAAAGAAATTGTAACCCCACTATTTTGAAATTTTCAAAAAAATATCATAAAAATTACCTCATATATGCTTTTTCTGAGTTAATTATTGAAAAATATTCTATTTTCCGAGATTTTAAGGTAAAACGAGCAGATGTATGGTTTTTGTTAAACAAATTTCAGTTTTTTAATACATTTTTGCCTTAAAATATTTAATATTTTCAAAAATGTATGATACAACTTGTCAAAATTTAAAATTATTTGTTTTGTTGTCAAAAAAAAAAAAAAAACTGAATGTGCAAATTTATTTACCACTAAAATGATGGGTTTATACATATAATTATAACGTAGTACTGTCATTTGGATAGAAAATTACGTAAAAATATTATTGTTTGAATATGATTTAACGTAATTTTTATGCGATTGTAGCAAGCTCTTATTAATTTTAGGAAGGTGTAAACATCATCTAAATTCTGATCATATCACATAAAAAACTGCGCCGTGATTTTTTATCTAAAAAAAAATGGAATAGAGATACATTATAAAAACATTTAACTGACAAAGAAAAAGAATATAGCCGAATCGTTAAATTGGATTAAAAAAATCATGACACGCTACTTAAAAAGCGGTTTTTTTCGAATTTAGCTCGTAAAAAATGAGACAGAAAAAAAAAGAATGCGAGTGCGAGTGAAATGGAGAACGACATATTTCCTAGTTTTTCTCGAAAGTAAGTAATTTAGAGCAACGGTATAAAAACATTTTTTACGTATATTACCTTTTTCTTCCGATTGGTGTAAAAAAAATTTTGAATAATTGCTTAATTCTGGCAAAAAACTCATTTTGTTGACAAAAAACGCCCGAAAAACCTACTTCTGGGCATCCGATGTGTCTGGCTAAAGAACTTAGCCAAGCCAGATCAAAATTGAATCTCCATACGAAATTTCATAAGCATTAAACGTTTCGTTCGAAAGTTATCGTGGCGACACATATATATATATATATATATATATATATATATATATATATATATATATATAAATTTTAGTGAATATCATTTTCGTATTCTGGGGATCTCAAAACATATTTCTGTTATGGTCCCGGGCTTAGGTCGTGTCATCACACCTGCCGTAAAAGCTGAATTTCCAGTTTTGGAAATTCGCTAAAAACGGAAATGATTTTTAATTTCGTATCGTTACTTTAAATGGCATCTGTTGACAATCTAGGTAAATTAGGACTTATTTCACTATTTAAATAAACAAATAATAATAATACTAACTTATCAATGAGAATATAAAATAAATTTATAAAAAAATTGACTTACACCACTATAATACTCAACGGCTCATATATATATATATATATATATATATATATATATATATATATATATATATATATATATATATATATATATATATATATATATACCATGTGAGTTTTTCGGGAGTTGCCATTTTGATTACAGACAAACCGTTGATTTAATCGAAAAATTGTTCAAATAAGAGCTGTAGATATCGACGGGGACAACCGATTGGTATAGTCAGGAGCTTTATAGCTCTTATGGTTTTCGTGTTATGATACAAACTTATAGTTTTTTAAATGGAAACGTATGTTTAAAAGTTTTTCGAAAATTTGTTTGTGATTCAAAACTACCAGAAACACTCAAATTCTCATTATTTTATCTCATATTTTTGAGTAATTACGTTTTAAAAACGACACTTTTAAATTTCGTACTCAAGTACTTGCAAACGATTAGGATTTTACGTAATTTTAAAAGATTTTGACTCAATATGGTTGCCATTTTTGACAATGTAGTAACGAAAAATTGAACGATTATTACGTTTTCCATCGGAAATTAAAATTATTAAATAGATTAAATTATCATATAAAAATGATAACTAAGTACAATAAGGAAATAAAATTTCAGTTTTAATTCATTGAAAAATAAAAACTTACTTTTCTGAAATGTCACTGTTTGACAGATACATAGGCGTCTAAACATATTTCTGTAGCAAGTATTTTTAAAGGAAATGAAAAGTTTTTTGTGAAAAAACTTCTCCTTTTTAATTTGGTTTGTAATAAAAAGAAAATACTATCGAATTTCAAATATTTTTACACTATTTGTGTACATTTATTAATAATATTTTCGTTCCCAATTAACCTCACTTTGCTACTATTAAGAAACGCCAATGTCATCTTGATTTGTATTGAATGTGTACATTAGAGTCATTTATTTCACTTGCCACCTGTCATTGGCAAAAATAAAATAAATAAATAAAAAATAAATATACTTTTCAGTAAATTAATGAAATACATCAAATTATTTTTAAATTAAGTTACTTTAAATACTAATTTTTTAAAATGATTTAATTTTTTATGCAAAAATGTTAAAAACTTGGATTGGGCCCGACATCTATACTCGAAAATCTGAATTACTGTATATATATATATATATATATATATATATATATATATATATATATATATATATATATATATATATATATGTTGCAGCTATATTATCAAAACCGTTTTATTATAATAAATCTAGTCAAATTATAAAAAAACCAAATATTGTGAACTAATATTGTCTCTTACAATACACCTAGTAAATTTCAATGTTATTATAATTTCGCTAGACGCATTTAGAGAAATTGTGAAGTGTAATGCTTTTTGACAATATAATTAAATCAGCTTACAGGAAAATATGTATAAGAAATTTTTATTCCGTTTAAAAGTTTCCGTGGGATGTTAATACTATAAATTAATAATGTCTTCACTACTAAGTCTATTTCAATAAAATTTTGTAGTGATACTTATATGACTTAGAATAATTAACAGGATAATTTATATCCTGGTTGAAGGTTCCTACAGGATATGAACACGAAACTAAGTTTTTTCTTTAAATTACTTGTCTGCATTCTGTTTTATTGCGTCTAAATCCTACGTAAATCTTCATGTGTCTAAAAAATATAAAATTAACCTGTTTCATTTCTCAGAAAATAAAGGACGAACCAGGCCAATACGGGCGTTCGGATCATTACACACAAAAGTTATATTGGATACTTAACCTATATTCAAATTCAAATAGCTAGTAATTTCTGAACAATTAAAATTAAATAGATCTTGGTCAGTTTGTCACGTTTTTCTCTTATGTCAAGTATATAATATAATAATTACTTTATGGTTTTATAACTTTTGCGTGCAATGATCCGAACACCCTCACCGGTCTAGTCGATTTTTAAATATAAATTATGAACAAATTGGTATGGTGGCAGGTCAACATAACGGATGAAGAATACTTCCTCTTTTTTAAATACATAAATTTTATGATTTTTTAAGTGAATGCTTTTGTTCGATTATTTTTTCTCAATCCGTAAGTTATAAATCAGATATTTTTATGTGATTTTAAAAGAAAATCCTGATGTCCTTTACAGTACAAGAATTTTAATTTGTATGTCGTGGGAAGACTCATCAAAGATACGAATTAGATAATATTAGTATCTGAGCTTTGAACCCTATAGACTACCTCTTAATAAAAATTTTACTAGAACTAATAATAAAAAGCTTGAGATAAAAAATATTCTAAATTTGTCTTCTAATCTTTCATGTGTCAGGTTTTTCCTTTAGAAAACCGGGATAACACTATTGTACATATTAATTCACAATAAGGTAGTTCAACCGCTTTGATATAATTACGATAAATTCCATATTTCTACAAAACGATTTCTCGGAAAAAACAGAGCAGTAATTTAATATTATTTCTAAATTCTTTAGTTAATCAATAAACAATCTAAAGAAAATCAACATGAATAATTTATTAAATAGTAGCTCATTTCCCAAGGAACCTTCAATCTGTATAAAGATTATACCATATATTTATTAGTTTAAGGTATATGCCAATACTAAATTTGATTAAAATTGTTTCAGTAGTTTTGATATTATTTTCTATCGTAACAGTAGGCGATAGGAACTTTCAAACAGGATACAGATTATTTCATTATTTATTAAAAAGCATATCATATAAATACGCATCTAAATCAAATTTAACTGAAATTCGTTCAATAATTTTGAGGCGACTCAATAATTTAGTCTGTTTCCCACTGGAACTCTTAACTGGGATAAAAATGTTTCTATCAGTTATTCCAAAGTGTATAAGTTTATATACGAAATCAGACTGAAATCGCTTCAGTAATTTTGGCTTGACTGAATAATTTATTTTGTATCCCTCAGGAGCCTTTAATCAGGATAAAAATTTTCTTTCTGTTGTTCCAAAGTATAAAAGTGTCCTTACTAAATTTAATTGAAATCAGTTTTGTAGTTTTACACGAATTAGTTTCATACTTTCATATTAATATCCCGCAGGAAGCTTCACCCAACATATAAATTATCCTATCAGATATTTTAAGTCATAAAATATTTCTACTAAATTTTGTTCAGATCGGTTTAAAAAATTTTGATACAAATTAATTTGTTATTTACTTCACAATTTCTCTAAATGAGTCTAGCGAAATTATAATAGCACTCAAATTTACTAGGTGTATTGTAAGAGAAAACCACAGTTAACAATATTTTGTTTTTTTTTTTTATAATTTGACTAGCGTTATTATAATAAAACTGTTTTGACAATATAGCTGCAACATATATATATATATATATATATATATATATATATATATATATATATATATATATATATATATATATATATATATATATATATATATAAATATATATATATATATATATATTTTTTTTTTTATAAGTATAATATTATAATTTATAATATTATAATGGTACCTACATTGTAATACATTGATAAAAAAATATCTATAATGACTCTTCGAATTATTACGGCAAATTTAAAAAAAAAATTATCGTTTGAAGTTTAAATTTGATGAGAGAAATGTATCCAACCACGTATCATAAAAATATGGAATTTTTGTCAAATATTTCAACTTGTTCTCAAGTATTCCAAACTTTTCACAAAATTTCTTAAAAATTGACATAAAGATGAATTTTAACCAATTACATTGAATATCTACAATTCATTGACAAACAATGCAATAATATGTTTCCCTGAACTGCCAAAAATTTCAAATTCGACTGATTTGCGAATGTGAAAATCAGAATTATGTATATTTTAGCTCGAATTTTTGAGTAAACACCCGTGCACACTGTACACGCATACATACATATACGTCATCGTATTTATACTTAATTAAAAGTCATGCATATACTTCACCAGCAACAAACTTATGTATCATTAAATATATGGGAAGAAATGGTCCCTAACAGAATCGCCGTATAAAATATTTTATACTGGGGGCTACGAATGGAACTGGAGGGCTGTCAAAAAGCGTAAAAATATTATCAATCTCTTTAAAAATCAGTTTTACGACGTTTTACTGTTAATACTACATCATCTATGTTGTGTCTGTTTGTGTTTTTTAATTCCCAATATTTATGAATCATTTTGTGTGTTATCTATACATACATAAAGAAGGTGAAATATACGTGTTATTTTAAATAATCACAAATGAAATAGAGATATGTTTACAATATAAATATTTTCAATTCGACTTAATTAACTTCTGTAATAGTTGACCATTTATTTATTCAACATTAATTTTTTAAAATTATTTTTAAAGTTAGAATTATATATCAAATTATTAAAAATAGGTAATTTTTAGTTTTTACTGATTTGTTCTCAAAAGTTTCCTTAGGCTAGTATTCAAATCCAGAGGAAAATCCTAAACTTTGTAATAAAATTTACAGCCCCCCAATCCAAAATATTTTATATGGCGATTCTGTTAAGGACTACTGTTTTCCCAAGTCATTATCATTATTTAGAAAATCGATTTTAAATAAAAATAATAAATAAAATTGTAAAGAGCTTTATTTAAATATAAATCATACGTTTTGGAAACAAATCAGTAAAAGTATCAGAAAAAATAAACGCATATCATTAATTTTTCATATTTTATTGTACCTTTTATAAAATATATATAGACAACTGCGATTAGTCACGAAAAACTAGATTGGATTATAAAATAAATATGTAAGTAAACTAATATATTTGTCTACATAAAATTGATTTTCTAATAAGTTTAATAAATTATTACTTTTAAATTTCTTCTGAATAATTGACATTTTTCTGTAGATATTTACGTATTAATAGATACTGTTATTGTGTAGCAAAATAAAAGTAATTAACAATAAGGAGTAAATTAAGCAAGAAAACTTCTTGTTCATCAAATTTTAGGAATGTGTTTTGAGTTAGACATCAAATATAATAATATTATCTATAAATTAAAATTTTTTTGCTACTTATTACTAAGAATTTATAAATTAAAAAAAAAAAATTAGAGGCTAGAAAACTTTCATTTCGGCTCTTTAGATAAAACGAGGGAATTATGTTTACTTCAAAAATTAAGTTTAACCACTAGCATAATTTATTTAAGATAGTAGGGAAAGTCAAAAAGTCTACAGGCGGATAAGCATAGACAAGAATATGCCCGCACGAATTGCGTTGGTTTTTTTCTGCTAACTTCTATTGATATAAGATTGAAATTTACTCTTTCAGCCTTTAAAAATTTACCCCTTCGGGGTAAGAACTATTTTTTTAAAATCGAAAAAACATTTATCACATTTGAAGGGCTTGACGGATTTGATTGAAATTTTTGTACGTTTCAAATACCTTTATAGGGTATCCCCCCCCCAAAAATATATATATATATATATATATATATATATATATATATATATATATATATATATATATATATAAACTACAAAAAAAAATTTTGGCAACCCTAAAAAAATTTTTTTTTTCATTAACTTATAGCTATGGCCTACAAATTTCAATTAAATCAAATCAAGTTTAAAGACAAAGAACATAGGTATATTTTAAAAAATTATAGTAAATAGTGCAGATTTTACAAAATAATACATACTTAATACGTAAAATAGACATTAAAATTCTACTTCAACTGAAAAAGGAAATTAGGCAATAAATTTTCGAATTGTAAGCCAGCTATTTATTACTTTTTATTGAAAGACGCCGTTATTACTCTAACATTATTGCAAATATCGTGATATATTATTTTTGTCATAAAAAATTAATTATAGGAGCAAACAATTTATTTTAGTCCCTGTTTAACCAAACAGTTTTAATAAAGAAGACGAGAAGAGATTGCGTAGGAAATTTTTAGTACATAAATTTTAATTATATATTCTACATAAATAGATAAAATATTGAAATTTTAAAATAATAAATTTTAAATACCAAGGCATTACATTTTATCATTCGAGCAAGCTGGCTGTGGATGGCATTAACTATTTTATCATTAACCGCGTGATGAAATATAAAACTTTGATATAAGTATGCTCGTTTTATGTCGCTGCACTATACAGAAACAATAAAAAAATTCATAACAAAAAAATTAATCTTTATTATTAAATCTATCTAGAGAGAAAAGATGAGACCCTTAAGGCATTTTAATTGGATACAGTCATCCGACACGATGAAAAAGAAAAGTGGCAAGTACAGAAAGTGTTCAGTTAATATTAAAAGCACATTAAATTTAACACATTGCAACCTGCAATTTTATGATAAGATGGTACATAGTCATAATTTTGTAATTTTTCTTCATTGTTATGGGAAAGAAACTGGGTATGCTAAGAATATTAAACTAAAGGAATTCGATAATCTATCAGAACACTCTATTACCCGAGTCAAATGTGCACTATTAACGCTAAATATTAAGGTGCGTCTTAGCTTATAAAATCGCATTACTTGCTTAACGTGTTAGTTTTCTGTAACTAATCAAACTTTTATGTAGTTGATAATATCTGATTGGCTACAAAAAGACTAAACGAGCAGCGCAATTTTGTAAGCTATAAGACTCATCATTATCGCATCACTTCGTTTGATAATGTAGGTACGAAAAAGAAAGAAGTATATTTCTTAGTTTTTTTAAGGTAAAAAGAAATATATTTGTGAGGATTAGGCTTTAGAAGACAGAAGTAATATATTATACTACATACATATCATGAGAGTACAGAGTGATTAATGTAACAATAAGTATGAAATATTTTATAGCAATATTTAATACAAATTGTAAGTTTTAAATAGAAAAAATATATAAAAAACCATTTCTGTCAAAAAGGTGAAATTTTACCACGCTATTCAATACCATACGCAGCGCTAAATTTACGCTAGGGGCACTAGGGGCTAGTGCCCAGGGCGGCAAATTATAAACACTGCAGTTTTGTTTACTAGATTGTGAGAAAGACTTCATTGTCTAGAATTTTACACACATTTTTAGTAAAGAGAATCATGTTATACACAATTTTTGAATGTCTTGGACTCGATCACAACTTATTTGACATTATATTATTTTAGTTCAAATTACACGCTACAAAATGCATAATTCACTATTTTCAATGCCCTTTCATGCTACTATCTGCATTTCAATTCACGAAAATGGAGCGGCCGCTTTACGTACTAGGGTGGCAATTTTTACGGGATCCTAGGGCGGCACCTAGCATAAATACGGCTCTGACCATTCGGCTAAACGTTTTTCAGATTTTATAGGCTCCGTTTAACAATGACGTAAGCATTAGTGGGCTGCGCTGGATATGAAGGAAACCAAACGAAGATTACAATTTGAAAAAATTGAAGCGGACAGTTAAGGGGGACCACTAGTGTGACATTTTGAAAAAAATTGGGAAAATATTTTTTGCATGTTTCGATAGTCTATATCTAGGCCTTTAAAAATAACATACTAAAATTTCAATTGCATATCTCAAATGGTTTTTGAGTTACAGGCATCCGAAGAGCGGATTTTGATTTTCATTGTTAACTTTGAGGTATTGAGAAATGTATGAAGGTTGATTGATAGTTCGGGCGTTTCTGGACGTGGCTGCCAGTCATATGTTGTGGAGGAGCTAGATCCTGGAACATTTAAACGATTCATCTAGTTTTACTATGACAGTTGTAGTGAGTAGATCGTAAATAATTTTAGTAAAGATTCTCAGTGATTAAGTCTAAAAGGTAAAGAAAAACTACATTTTTCAAATTTGCTGCAGTTATAACTCGAAAACACTTCATCCGATCGAGTTGATTCTTCTTGCAGCTTCTGTTATATATGTTTCTTCGTGCCATTAACCTCCAGTTTTCCGATCGAATAAAAAATGTAATATTTGCAGGCCAAAAATCATCAAATTTTCGCGCAAATTTTGAATTTTTTTTTAAAAAAAACTCCGCCATTTTGTTAAATTTCAACTTTTCTTTTTCGATTGAGGTTCGTGACATGAGCAATACCTTCTAGTTTAATAAGCTTTTTGGTTTTTTTGGTTTCAGGCACTGTAAAGGTCGCTATCACTTCAGCAGTGGGGGAATTTTTTTTCTGGAGCCTTGGGAGATCGCGAATAACTCACTGAATTTCCAATTTTTTGGTCCAAGAATTTTATCATGAATTTATTATATATCAAGGAATATATCCTTAAAATATTAAAACATTCCATATAGTAGTTTTCTTTAAAAAACTTCCCAAAAATCACCTTTTTTCAGGCGGTCACACTAGTGGTCCGCTTAAACTTTCTTGAAAAAGTCTATAATCTTAATTTTTTTAAATAAAAAAATATGTTTTATTGTTGCAAAACGAAGAATTTTCTAAATAGATAATACAGATAATTACAAAAAAATTTCCCAATGTTTAACGTTCGTAGTGTTACTGAAAATGAATATTCTCAAAAACAATAAGGATATATTTTATGATCATTTTCGAAACTATTGTTTTCCTTTTTGCAAGCAAATGTTTAATAATAAACTTTTACCCATCGTAAAAGTATAGCTATTAAAATATACGTACCGTCAAACGGGGCTATTTGGTAAAAATATTATCTATTTTTGCTTCTATCTTAAAATATTTTAAAAAATTGGGTCAATCTATAGGAGCAATTCACATAATACATAATAATTATTAATTTAATCCTTATTTTGGATAATTTAATAAATATTAAATGATATTTTTTTTCTTATTTTGTGGCCTTTCCAAATAACCCTCGCGATGGGGCTATTTGATATCGGATAAAAAAAGTTACCAAAAACAGGCTAAAAAAAGCTTTTTTTCAAAACAATGTTAAGGAACATTGGTTAAGAAAGGGCTATTTCCTAGTAAAACAGCGATTTCCTAGTAAAACAGCATTTAGCTATTCAATGTAAAACTTATCATTTTAGGAAAATAAAACAAAGTAGTAGCATATAAAAATTATTAATTTTATTATTTTTCGTCAAATGGCTTTAATTTAAGAATCTCACTTAAACGATAATAAAATATAATAATAATAATAAATTCAACTTTAAAATTAGCAGAATTTTTAATTAATATTGAATAATAATTAATTTTGAATTAATTCCAAATAGCCCCTTTTTGTATTCCAAATAGCACCACTTCCGAAAAAGGGCTTTAAAATATTAAGGCGTCAATACAAACAAATTTTTAATGATTTCTAAGTAAAAAGGGATAAACTAATAATTAGTGAACAACTTACCATTCAAATAAATACCTTAACTTAAATTCTCCAGTCGAAAGTTTGCACTGCAATAATATTCTGTAATTTTTATGTTGTTATCAACTCACACTTCACAAATGAAATTAAACAACTGAACAAGTTTGTACTGGTCAAAATACTACTACATTAACATCCCCTATTAAAGACGCATTAACGATATGAATACGTTCAGAAATCAAACAGATATAAGGGTTTAAATCTTTTTTTTTGTTTTTATCAAATAGCCCCACCGATTTCAAATAGCCCCGTTTAACGGCACTCATTTTTAGAAGCTGCCTACTATTCAATATTTTTTAAATTGTAAAATTTTTATTAGGAGTTCATAGGTATTTTATATTTATCTCTTTTGTCCCAATTAAAATACTACACATTTTGTTTCATATAAAATTTTATAGCTTTGTATAATATAAAATATGAACTTTAGTGAAAATGTGGAATCTGGTTCGGAATATTTTAAATATCGAATATAGGAAACTCATAAAACTGATATTTAACTCAATAATATACTTCGTGCCGTTTTGATATACAGTCTGTTTGCACAAAAAATAATAAATATATGAGGCGTTCATTATAAATTTCATAATATTATAATTTCGTGGAAAATTTTAAAAGAGTTTTTTGGTACTGAGAGATCGTCAGCTTGGATTGAAAATGCATTTCCCTCAAAAAATTCGTTTATTTAGTATACAATTAGGTATTCCCGCTTAATATTTTTAATAACACATTTTACCCTGGTCATCTCGTATTTCTAAAAATCATATTAAAACTTGGCAATTTTTTTTTTTACTTTTTATCAGGATTAAAAACTTATTTTATTAATTTAATAATTTCTACAGGTAAAATGTATGTATGTAAACTTCAATAAAAATAATTATCTGTTTACTTGAAACCAGTAATAAATTATCAGCAAAACTGAATTCACACCCTGCCATTTTGTTAATGAGATTGTACATAACTACAGTTGTTTTCCCATTTCTGCTAACCAAAGGGACAACTTTTTGCGATATAATATATATTATGTAGGTATCGGACATTTTTCATTTTTCGGATCAAACAACATCGTGTTTTATATTATATATATATATATATATATATATATATATATATATATATATATATATATATATATATATATATATATTATCAAAATATCTATCCGTTTTTATTCACATCAGTCACATTAAGTGCGATATACCTGCATACACAAAACACGAATGCTGTTTGATCCGAAAAATGTCCGATACTTAATTATAATATGTATATATGGACACAATATGTACAAAATACAGCATATAATTATTGCCACAATTATTTTTATCAATGGTTTTAAGTAAACATGAGAAAAAATTATTAATGTATATTTGTTTACATTATCGTAGGGCAGCTTTGTGTGAACTCGATATTATTTCGCGAAATTTAAATTAAGAGGGCCTTATGACAAAACGAAAGAATAAAAGAAATTAAATTGGCGTTTATCTGAGTTGCAGTTGTTTTTAAAATGAAATGGAAATATCCAGTCAAAAGGGTTTTTAAGGATGGGTACTAAGAAATTATCTCGTTAAGATAGGTTTTCTTCCAAATCTTCGTTCAGGTTTTTTAATTGAATTAAGTGAATTCAGTTTACACAAATTCATTAATAATAAATTAATACGTATAGTTATTAGTTTCCCGATAAATTATTTTAGCAAAAGGTTCAAATTTTGTCACGTGCCTTACTTTTGTTTCAAGAGGCAAACATGTACGACTTTATAAATTGGCTGTTATCAACGAAATATCAAGGTATTCGAATACTTAAAATAGAACATTTGAAATTCGTATTCAAAGAAAGAATTAAAATGATGAAAGGTCTTTAAAAAGAGAAAAAATTATGACATTCTTATTAGATAATGCCCAAGCAGTATGTCGTACAGTCTTCTACATACAATATTAAACAAGCATGCCAACGCCACTAGAATTTTGCTTTTTTATCGATATATTATTTCATTGGATATATTTTACAACTTTTCAAATAAATGTCTCCTCTCGTGAGGCACCTTTCCAAACTGATATCGCTATTTATAAAAGGTATTTACATGTCAAAATGTTACCTACAGAATCCTGAATTAATTGTAATTTACTTGTACATTACTTATAGCTAGAGCCATTTAATATGTAAAATGGACTTGAAACAGTGTTTTTCTTTTTTATCCGCAAATATAAACATGGAGTTACATATACATATACATATAATAGACCAAGAGACAGCACGAACTTCGTTCAGAAAAATTTTCCACTGGTCGAAATTTTATACTGAAGATGTATACAGGTAGTTCTACAAACGAGAGAATTTTGGAAGGCCCAACTCATTTTGTATATTAATATTTTGAAAAATACATTTTTTTCAGATAAAAACTGTAAACCATTACTGCATCTAACTGGTCTCTCAAATTAACTCGGTTTCGAAATATATTTTTTATAAAAAATGGCACTTAAAATATAAAATTCTCAGTCTTCTGGTATGTCTCCTCTTCAAAGTAAAACTAAATAATTCAAGACTAAATAATTATTTTTTCTGAATGTACAGAAAACAATTTACACTACAGTAGTAATCTATAATATCGGTACTTTTTTATTGTATAAACAATTTTTGAATTTTTTTATATTTTCTTTAAGAAATATTTTATTGAATTTTGTCTCCCGAACTTTGCATCATTCTCCTATCAAACCAAAACACTTAAAAAATATAAAAAATTTATATTCCGATTAAATCATCGATTGTCATAGTAATTAACTGAAATATAATAAATAAAATAAAGTACATGTTTTACTTAATTTGAGGTTGTAACAATTAATTCAATTAACATTGTAAGTGAGATCGTACTCGGTCCAGTGAATTTATCAGTATCCTGGTCAGCATTTTCGTGAAAAATACTGTGGATATAAGAAATTTTTCAGTTGGATGAGTTAAAAATATGTTGTATTGGAATAGCGGACCTGTTTTTTTTTCTTTTTTTATAAAACGTTATTTAGCCGATTTTTAAAGAATATTGAAGAATTCTCAGTCTCCAGGCAGCTCCAAAAAACGGGATTAAACTTAAATAATGTAAATAAATTAGGTAAATATCATTAGAATATTGTCATAAATGACACCGTATATTTTTTAATAAAAAATAAATTCCCAATTTTTTTTTCTGTATAATATATACAATATAATTAATATAACTACTGACACATATACTACTAATTTAATATATAATATGTATTAAACTGTCGTAAATAACTTCGAATATTTTTTAATAAATAATAAATTCCAATTTTTTTTATTTATTTAGTCATTTTTCTTTTTAATTATATTTAAATTTTTTTTTTAATACATACATAGGTACACTATATAACTACTAATATATATACTACTAATATAATACATGATATATATTAAATAAATAATAAATTGTTTAATAATTAAAAATTTTATAATAAAAATAATAAAAATTGTTTAATAATAAAAATTAATAAATTGTTTAATAGTTTAATAAATTGTGCTTAATAATAAAAATGAATATAAGAAATTTTCTTGTGTTAATTTTAGTTTTTTACATATTTTTTCACTTTCCTGGATGTCACTTTTTTTATAATGGCCATAAAATTTCTAATTTTTAATTTTTTGACTGGCCACTTTGAAATAGTGTGAAAAATGTCATCAACCTGAAATAAAACTACTTGCCAAAGCTTATGCATGAAAAAAATATCGGGCCGGAATTAAGTCCATTTTCGTCCCCTTTTTTGTACAACTACCCATATCTGAAACATTGTCGGCAACCATGTCCATAAGAACTTGCTATTTGTTAAAAATGATGATTTTGATAACTAAAAGAGTTAATAATATTAAATTTGTCGCTTGTAGATTTGCTATAGGAAATGTTCAACTACTTTTCCTCGTAAAGTAAAAGGAGTTTAAATGCATAAAATTCACAAATATATTTGACAAGGTGATAACAGCATATTGGAACTGCTGTCTTTTTACATTAGTAGGTAAGTAGTAAAATTAAGCAGTAAATTCTTAAGCAATAATTTTCATAAAAAAATTTTTAATTAAAAAGATATTTTCAAATAATCTTTTTTGAAAATTTCAAGCAAATAACAAGTTATTACTGGTCGACGTATATTTCAGACATACTCAAAGCGTTTTTCTGTGAAATTATGGGCAGCAAAATTATTTGAATAAAGGATACGTTGGCTCTCGGTCTGCAGGTGTAAGAACTTAACAGTTTTACACAGAGTTTGCTAACTATAACTAACTACACAAACCATGATACATAGTTAGGATGAGATACACATATATATTTATTACGTAATGGCGTGTAAGATTGTAATTTACGATACTGTAGTTTTAGCATTATGTTTAACACTTTATGTACGATAGGTAGGTACATTTATTTTGTACTTAAATAAATGTACGTAGTGTGCCATTTTCGACGATTCTGTGAATAAAGTGCAATCATACGATAAGACACTACATACGATAGTCCAATTTCAGAACCACTTATTGTGACATTATTACCCACTGTCAGTGTGTTAATGGCAAAAATTAGTGTATGTAAACTAGTATGTAATTTAAGAGAGTGACTCACCCCTTCTCCAATGTTGCTCAAACTGAATTTTGAATTCGAGAATTTCATTTATACGTTATTATAATTGTTTTAAACTATTTTCCATCAAGAAGAACTTCTTGAACTACTCAAATAGTACGACTATTCGACACAGTCACCCCCTAGTTAACCACCCCTAGACTTAATATTAGAACATTGAACAAAAACAGGTAAATTAAATTTTTTGACGTAAATTTCAAATCTGTAAACAAAATTTTTATACTGTTTATTTTTCATCTCCTTTTTTGTAAGATTAACCCCCCAAATTTTAACTGCCAACCACCCCTGTTGATGTAATTTGAACAAATTTCATATCAATAGATAGCTCTTTAAAAAAGAGCAATATCTCCAATTTAAACCTTTGCTTTATCTCTTACTGTTTTCGAGATATTTGAAAAATTAAATTTTTACCCCAATTTTTGAAGGGCGATTACACCCCTTCAAAATTTTTTTTCCGCAGATAAAAAAAATATATATGTGCCTTGGTTTTTAGTGTTCTACAATATATTTAAGTTTCGTCAAAATCGATAGGTCCGGCCTCGGGACCTTTACTTGTTAGTTGAACGTTACTAACAAAATATCTGAAACTTACATTATTTTTATTGTGTATTTGTTATGGTTTTTATATTATGTCGTAAGTTGTCGTAAGAAAATAGGTATAAATGGAGTGTCAAATTCCATATCAGTTTTAACTGATAATAAAAAAAAAAAAACATGTTAATTTTCATTCTATACTGTCAGTGAAAACTGTCAGTGAATAGTGATTACAGTGGCCATCCAATGGTACGTACTCCGATTTTACGTAGTGACGTCAGCGATTAAGTGGGGTTCTCTCACAGATACGTTGTTGTTTGTCTGTGTTGGTAAAAATTTATGTACCAAGCCAGAGTCAGGGCCGTAGGTAATATTGTCTGAGGGCCTCGTAGCCTTTAAAAATTTTAAAATTTCACTGCAGATATATATGCATATATTATGTATACAAAATGCAAATGCAAAATGAGTAACGTAAAATTCTAGAATATTCTAATCGTCAACTAGCAGAGATATCAAAAAGCAGATTTCACCGTTGAATTGGTCATTAAAAATGAGATTAAACAGCGCAGTTTGACAAAAATTCTAGAATGTTCTATTTGTCAACTAGCAAAGATATTGAAAAATCAATTATACTATTTAATTGTCCATTGAAAAAGAGGTCAAATCCACCACTTAATTGTCCAACCGAATTAAACTAATGTAAACCAAATATCCGATTTTGACAAACAATTTTTGTTATTTGACAAATAGAATATTCTAGAACATTTATCCAAATGTGTTATTCCGTCTTTTATTTGATGACCAATTAAATGGTGCAATCGATTTTTCGATATCTTTGTTAGTTGACGAATAGAACATTCTAGAATTTTTGTCAAAATGCGCTGCTTAATCTAATTTTTAGTGCCCAATTCAATAGTAAAGTTTATTTTTTGGTATCTTTACTAGTTCACGAGTAGAATATTCTAGAATTTTTGTCAACTTCCACTATTTGGCGTCTTTAACGCTGATGAATGCGATAGTGAAGTTGATTTTTGAACAGTTTTCTAAAAGTTGTCACTCATATTCATTAGTATAACATTCGATTTCCTTTGTCTACACAACCGAATTTTAAGTGTAAATTGTCTCTTAAGATAATATTGTTTTAAATAAATTCAGATAAATAATATTTACCAACCCCCCAAAACAAAAGTTTACCGACGCCCCTGATCTTCCGATTTTACGTACTTCCCCTTAAATTTGCACCGACCACTACGTAAAATTGGATTTGTGGTGTATATGTAGTCAACTATATATAAAATAAAACTGTTGTTTTTGATTTTTATTAATAATTTGGAATTTTTCGAATTCGAACATATAGCTTTGCCTGCAACTTGTAGGTACATAATTTAATTTTATGAACTCGCCTTTATAAGCCAAAATCCCGCTCGTTTATTAAGTTCTACATTTTGTACTTGTGGCATAAATAGCAATTTAATAAATGTTTTAAAACTTAAAACTAAATAAAATATCCCTGTCGCAGAACCCTGCATAACATAGCGAATTTCAGTTTATAAAAACTAGTTTTTCTCGGAAACTAGTTGACATAGAATAATAGTTTAAAGACCTTTTTTATGTAATTTTTTCTCCGCTTTTAAATAGTGTAAAACAGTTTCGCAAAACTTTTTTAATAAGTGGAAATTTTGGCAAAAAACTAACTTTTTGCAGGAACCAAAACCACGCTTCTGGCATCCGACGTGTCTGCCTGAAGAACTCATCCAAGGTTTTGGAACATCCAATGTTTTCACCAAATTTCGTAAATATTGGATACTTCTTTCGAGAGTTATCGCGTGGACAGATATATATATATATATATATATATATATATATATATATATATATATATATATATATATATATATATATATATATATATAAATATATAAATATATATAAATTTTAGTGAATATTATTTTCGGTTTCTGGAGACCTCAAAACAAATTTCTGCCAAGTCGCGTCATGACAGTGACCGTAATAGCTGACTTTTCGATTCGGTGAAAAGGTGTCATAAAATAAATTCACAATAACGACGGGAACGCTGGGCAGGTATAATACATTCTCAGTCTTAACTTTAAATTGGAAAGAACTTAACAACATATATTCAGTAACATAATATAAAGGCAGTTGCCGAGAAATTTCGTACTTTAAATAAAAATCAATGTTTATCATAATAGGTTATAATATAACGGTAAAGTCAGTTTTAGTTAGTGGCCAATTATTTATAGTTTTTTTCATTTTTTTTTTAAATTTTGTTTTTATTGTCTGTTACATCACTTGTTTTAAGTATATGAGTTCACTTGTTTTGTGTCGTTAACAAATTGAAATAATAAAAACAAAAATAAAAGATAGATATAAAACCGAGTATCTACTACAAAAACAATGAACTATCAAATCAACAACTTAAGTACCACATGTACCGGTATTAAACTTGCGCCTACTTACATCTTTCATTCTTTGTTCATTAGTTGCACAAGTTTAACGATGGGCAATACAACTTACCTGTTAAAATTTATAACTACGATAAATTTTTTATATCACTTACTAGTGAAATAAATATAGCAATACAATTGAAATGGTTCTCTGACGTTTCTGGTTTAATTTCGTTGCGAATTGCAATGTTACAATTTAACTGGAGGCTTGAGTAGGTATTCTAAGGAATTTCGAATTTAGTTAAAGACAATCGAATTTTTTATGAGATCCTATTTGAAGCACATGCCTTGGAAAAAATTCATTATCTTTAACAAGTAATCTTATCCAAGTACATCTCTCAAAAAATTTTGAAAGCTTGCTGGATTGTAGGTCTTACTAAAACTAATCAGGAGCCATATTTCGCTCATGCCCAATATTTTTGGCCTTTTTCGGAGAAATTGGGGGAAAATTTTATAAAATATAATTATTAGAAACTTTTAATGGCAACAAATTTGTTTCCGTTAACTTTCATTAAAACTGTACCTATCTGTCCCTTTGTAGCCTTGTAACGGAATGGTCTTTTTATTGGGGGTTCTTTTATAATCTTGGATCTTTTTCATGCTTGAAAGTCCTGTAATTGCATTGTCAGCTTTGCTTATCAGAAAACCATCGAGAAACTTCAAGAGGTGCAATTTAATCCAACATTAATACATAGAGACAATTACATTCAATATTCCAGCTGGGCAATTTTTTTTATTTGAATTTTATTATAACAATGGTGAAAACAGGCTATTTATTTTATTTCACTACCTACTATAGATTTGTTATGTCTATAAATTTACATATTATAAATAAATAATACATACAAATATAGAATATACCTATTTAAGTACCTACATCAAATAAATCGAAATTATACTTCTATTTACAAGTACTGGAAGACAGTAGAATAGGACATGGAATTTCAGCTAGTGGACGAGATTTTCACGGTATATTATGAAAGCTTTAACCAGACTTAAATTTAATGATACTCAAAATTTTCAGACATTTCTGTCAACAGGAATTTCTCAGAAATATCATCAATTCAAAATCTTGAATCGTCTGCACCTATGTCCTTACATTGGCAGTAGATAAATTACGCAATTAAATAATCAAATAGAATAATTTATTTAAAATATATACGTATGAGAAGAAAATAATAAAATTAATGGTATACATATCAGCTATAGTTTGTACGCTATCGAGATGATTTCCTTTTGTCACGAAGACCACAAATATAAATTTTTTGTAATGATATTTTCGTGTAATGACCAATTACACCAATTAGTAATACATGACAAACTGCACAAAAAACCTTAGTACCACTTTTTGCTAGAACGTATGATTTCGAAAAAAATAACTTTAAAAAAATTTTGAGGACCACTGGTTGCCTACCTTTTATAAGTAATGATACATATAGCCACCATTTACTCGTACATATGCATTCAGTCGACGCATCCATGATTCACAGACACGCTAAAAAATGCTAACGTCATTTCGTATTATTTCCAAAGCTTGCTCTATTAGTTTTTGCAAATCTTCAACATCATTCACTTTCGTCATAAATTAAATGCATATCGGCTAATTCACGAATAGAGTACTTGACCATTTTCCTTATCAACCAAAATTTAAAATCACAAACACGTAATAAAATTACTTTCTAAAGAGTTTATAGTCACACTATTAAACGCAAAAATGTAAAATCAGTTACCATTAAAAATAATAAGAACACTACAAGTTAAAAGACAAAAAATATTCAAAATAATTCAAGATGAAATTAAAGAAATTTACAATTAAAAAATTTGAACTACACACTTCAGATAGAAAATATCAACAATGAAATAAAATACCCCTGTCGCAGCATCTGTATAACATAGCGAATTTCTAAATATTGGGCCCTGGCGAATCTCATCTAAAACCTGTATCCATTTAAAATAGTCTAGCTTTCTAAGAGTAACAGAATTTTTCAAATCGGCTGGGTAATTAGTTTTGATATTTTTGGGACCCAAGAACCCGAACGGACTTTGTGCAGCATAGTTGCGTACAAATATATAATGTTATTTTTTTTATATTTATTAATATTATATCACGATATAAATTTCAATTTCTTGTTTATTTAAAATTCAATAAAAAAAAATTCTTCATTACATAAGCTTAAAAAATCTGCTTAATTTTAATTTTTCAACTTGAGACAGAGCTATGGTAATTATAATGCAATAATATGAGACAGAACTTTGTTTATTATAATACAATATTAATACATAGATGTGAACATATATCATTTGTTTTCGTAAGAAATCGTTAAAAAATGAAGTTTTCTTATAAGTCTTTTATAAGGAACTGAGACAGAAATACAAATTACTTATTACACTGACAAAGAGAGCAAAGTGAGGTAAAAGTGAAAAATTACAATTTTCTCGAAAAATACTTAACATAGAAAGAAAATTATAAGAACATTTTCTTCATAATTCTTTTTTCCTTTTCAATGATGTAAAAATCGATCTGTCTAATGATAGGATCGAATGATAAAAAATGGCCAAAAAACTTACTTCTGGGCATCCGATGTGTCTGGCTGACGAACTTAGCCGAGTAGCTGAGCCAATCCGAATTTTAGTTCGCACACAAAATTTCATAAGCATTAAACGTTTCGTTCGAAAGTTATCGTGGAGACACACACACACACACACACACACATATATATATATATATATATATATATATATATATATATATATATATATATATATATATATATATATATATATATATATATATATATATATATATATAAATGCGAAATACCACTTATACACTCACTCGTCTATCACAAAATCTCGAAACCTGAAATTTGGCATGTAGGTGCCTACTGGGTCCTAGGCGCTCGCTAAGAAAGGTTTTTGCAAAATTTTTTGTCTAACCGTCGAGATTTACCGTAAAATATAAATTTTTTATTACCGTATACAGCAATCTATAGACGATTTATAAAAAAAACATACAAATTGTTGCCATGTATTTGCAGAAAAATAATTTTTGTAATTTTAAAAAACTAATAGCTAAGGCTAATCTATTTAATACATACTGTTTCTTATTGATATTCTTAACATGAATGTTTCTCATCTAAATTTATTCTAATTTAATTAATTATTTGCTATTATTGGTTACTGTTTTTATATTATTACAAAAAATGAATTTTCAGATACATAATGAGGATATCTTTAAGCGAAACAGACGAAGATATAATTGCATTAAACTTTGATCCGGGACTAAAGAAGCAATCACAAAACAAGAAAAAAAATTAAGTAGAATTAGAGCTAGAGTTAATAGTACAGCTCTGGAGTAATCTTATATTTAAATAAAAATGAAATATGGACTGTATTTATCCGTTCCCAATGGTCTTAAGAAAACGGTAGTATATATCAAAAAAATGATGAAAGAAAACTAGAGGTAAAATTGACATACGAACTGAAAGAAAAATCTCAGAATTAAGTCAAAGATACCCCACAAGAATGTAGGACTTCAAAAAAGCTTAAAGTAAACGACTGAACGTATCATTACCAAATTTTGCGCAAATACTACTGATTCTGAAAAAAATAAATGTTACATTATAATTGATCCTTAAGGTCCTAAGATTACAAAACGAACTCAAAATAATTGGCTGGACGGTTTTTGAACAAATTTTTGCTCAAATTGTATTGCGATTCTGAGAGAAATGAACATTTTAAAATTGCCCTCTAGGGTTCTGGGGACTCAAAAAGACCCAAAATAAACGACTGCACGGATCTGAACTTTTGCTCTAATATTATTAAGAATCCAAAACAAATTAACGCGAGTTCGGAAATAGTCTTCAGAGCCCTGTGAACTCGAAATGTCTCGCAAAATAAAGTACTCTTAAAATTATCAATGTCAAGGTATGAAAATTAGATACGCTATTAAAATATGAATATCGCAGAATATTTCAGTATATCTAATTTAAAAGCAGGGCTTCAAACCGAATTTTTTTTTCGTTCCGGTTCAACGTAAAAAAAGAATAGCGGTGTCGATTACGATTACGGTTATAGAGTATAGGTTATTTTCGATTTCGGTTGTGGCTTCAGTTTCCGATTTTTGGGTATCGGTTTTAAAAGAAGTTTAAATTTTTTCCGAGTTGTTAATATACTATTCTATTTTATAGAAATTACTTTTATAAAACATAAATCAACGTTTGAAAAATCCAATCGTAATATTTTTCAAAATGCTTGAATTTATCGACACACCATTTTCCCTTAGTAGGTGTTTACTTTAGGCCTGAGAAAGCTCTTTTGACACTCGCTTGATTAGTTGATACGCTGAAAACAACCTCCGAAATTAGAAAAACTGGGAATATAAATTTTCATTTCTAATCCAGTAGTCTGTTCCTTTTCTATCTGATCTAAAAATATCATCGAACGCAGATATAATGTCTGTTAATTATAATTAATAATGAGAAACAGTAAAAAAAATAAATAAATAAATAAATAAAATAAAACAAAAAATATATTTTAACGACATTAGTTAGAAAAGTTTATTGGTTACTATTTTTGTAAAATTTTATATTTTGATTCATGAGAACTTTTCAAATGTTATTGTAAACTTTATTCACATACCTACCTACCTATATTATAGAAACTTACGTTTTTTTTTTGGGGGGGGGGGGGGGTTCGAATACTTTTCCCCATCCAATCGTGCTAATGATACAGGTTGATTAACGAGAACAGCAATTTTGAAAAATAGTTTATTTAATTCCTGTATTACAATTTAACTTTGTATAATACACTGTGTACATCGACTGTTTATATAGTAACGTTTCATACACCTTTTCAACCTAAAAACAAAAAAAATTGTATTAATTTATTGTGAACCTTATCTAAACAAAAAGAGAAAATTTAAATACAAATATCAGTATAGTTAAATTTACACGAACAGTGAAAAAAGAAAAAAAATTGACAGATGTAAAATAGGTTACTAATTTGACGTTTATATGTAATGTAATGTCTATAACGAAATTATTTTTTTGACATTTGAGGATTAGGTGTTGATGCCATCGGCATTGGATAGTTATGAATTTTGGGAATCGACATTAATGTAGTTTCACATAATTGAATGTTGCGTTATATCAATTTTTATTGATTCAGATTGAAATATAATTAATTTACTTTACTCACCTTTTGTAACATATAGATCTTTATACTACTGAATGATTGTACACATCTTTAAAAAGAAAACAAACCAATAGTTGTATGAAACAATCAGCCTAATAATAATAATTCACTTCGTTCTGGTTTGATTGTTGTTCTTATCTCTCACTTGTTTTCCTTTCAGCTAAATAGTACTAATAGTGGTACTTATAGAGAGTAACAACTTGCATCTTCTTCCATATTTTTTACGGATAATAAATATGGCGGCGCTCAACTTAGTTTAGTTTTTTTGTAATCGTAAGTATTTATTTCTATTAAAGGATATAACACATTACCCCCCTCCCCCTGCTCTACCAGGCTAGTTGAGGTGCGTCAAGTGTGCACTTCTACCAAGTGGTAACAAAATATCAGTTTGTTAAATTTTGAAATTTATTGTTGAAGATTATAAAATAAAATTAAATACTGAATTTCAGGTATGAATCGGAACGATAAAAATAACGGTTTCGTTTCGGTTGATGGTTTTTTAAAAAAATAATTTTACTCCAGTTCACGGTTACTCTCCGGCAAAATCAATCGGTTTTACCGGTTTTCGGTTACGGTTACGATTCGGTTCGAAGCCCTGCTTATAAGATGAGATCGAAAGTGATTCGCAGGACTATCGAATACGATTTTAATTAAACAGCTGGTGTTATAGCATGAAGAATTAAATTTTTTAAGTTATTAAACACACAATATTTTTACATTATAAAGCACTTTATTTTCACAACAATAATTGTATGAAAATTATAATAAATTTTTAGATTTTAAAACTTTTTTACATTAATACAAAAAAGTCATTACAATTCACCATAATAATGGTTATATAAAATGAAGCGCACGTAGATATACGTGCGATCTTGTTGAATTATAATTTAATAATGAATTGTTTTAATTTTTATAAATAAATTGAATATTTTTATGTTTTTTACAAAGGTTCCTACAAAATTAAAATTATTATTAAATTAATAACAATGTTTTGTCTAGAAAATAAAAGAATTTTTGGAATGGTTTCCAATGATAAAAAATATGTTGGAACATTGTTTCCAACATGCTGGGAGCCGCAAAGATAAACATTATGAAAATATTAGCTATTAGCCATCACAACATCAAATATTACTTCTTAAACCAATATGATTAAGAAAAAAAAATCAATAAAAAATTAAATAGTTGAAACAATTCAAATAATGTCTAATTTTGTCTAAAAGGAAAAATTCGACTAATAAATCTCGATGCGCTAGAAAAAAAAACAGAACTGTATTTTAATTTAATATACCTAGATATTTAAAAAAAACCATAATTTTTGGAAGGGGGAAAAAAAAGTCATTAGCGGCAATAATTAAAGGATCAAGAAGAAAATTCCAAATTTTTAGCGATTTTTCAAATGGCTGTATCTTCATGAAAAATGGTCGTATCGTAGTCGTAAGCAAAGCAATTTAAAGCTGGAAGTTTCTAGTTTCGAGATCTTGCGATCAAAAAATTTTCAAAGCAACGTGTGTGGCGCAATCCTAATAAATACACTGAAAAAAAAAATTTTCGAAATTTTTTCGGTTTTTTTTTTTTCTTTTGGTCCACGGACTTGGAAAAAATTTTTCCGACTTAACCACCATATGGACCGAATAACTTGTTCATTCAGCTTTAATTTGCTTTTTTACAGACTTTTATACGACCACTTCTCGCTGAGATATCGGACCTTGAATAGAAAAGGATCATTTCGTCTTTGACCATCGATATCTCAGCAACCAATGATCACACAGAAAATTGAACGGGTGTTTTAAAAACTCGAATAAATTCTCTGCAAGGATTAGCTATTGTTTTGTCGGAAAAGATTTTTTTTGCATACTTTTATAAACTTTAACGTTTAGGAAAATCAAGCGCTAAATTAAAAACTTCGAGAAAACCACTAATGTTAAGTGTGCCTTTTACAGTTCAATACTATTATACCAGTGACTCTAAAACTATTATACCAGTGACTCTAAAACAATGTCAAAGTCAAAGAAGGTCAAAAGTCCCAATAGCTTGAATGAGTTCGTCGACAGATACGTCCGATTTTTAGAAGCCAAAATTTTGGCCATTTTTAACCATTTTTATTGGTTTTTTGTAAAATTTGGCCAGATTTTCATAAAATTTTATTTTATTTTATTTATTTTTTTTTTATAACATCGAAAAGAGCGTGAAAAATTACATAAGACAAGCTTTTAAAACATTGCTCTAAGTGAACTATACATAATAATAAAATTTTCCCCTTAAGGACCCACAAAAGGGGGGTCCTTAAGGGGAAAATTTTATTATTATGTATAATCCAGCCCACAGTACGGCTCAATATAGTGATTTGACTAAGTGAACTAGCTTTTCAGAAAAATTAAGAAATTTGCTGAATTTCTTTACGATAAATGCTTTATCGTTTTTATCATTACAAAACAGTCTGTTTATAATGTTATATCTGTTTCATTTTTCAAAATAAATATTAACTAACTTTTCACGAGTGTGTCATCACCGATTTTGAAAATTTGTTCATTGTTAGAGAGTTAAACTATTTTAGATGGATATAAGTTATGTAATATGAGGTCCGCTAGAATAGTGGTAGACAAACTTAATACTATTATGATCGACATTAATTTTTCTTATTTATGCACGACCGACTCCAAAAAATGGGTTAAATCAAAAAAAAAAAAAAATAAAATATCTTTCATGTCAATCGCTCACTAAGGAAATTTAATCGTGGCCATAGTTCCAAATTTTCGTTGTAATTATAATTTAATACGGGATGTAATGTGCAATGACTAGTAAATTTCTGGGATAAAATTTTTAATTTTTTTTTTTTTTTTTTGCTAGTGGTACTTTGGAATCAGTTATGTCAAGTGTAGAATTTCAGTTTTTTGCTGATTTTTATTCATTTTTTGGGCCATGTTATGGTGTAGTCGACACTTATATTTAGTTTTTGTCCATTTTGATTTTTGCTTGTATTTTTCGCTCTTGAAAATGATATTTAAATAATCGAAACATGTCGCACTGCTACTTCTAAATTCGATTTTGATCTTATCCACAGTTATGCAGGTTGTCGTTCCCTCGTTTAAGATTTTGATTTAAATTCATATTTCATTGTCTGCTACATTTTAAGTATGTACACGTTTTAAATTAAAAGATTTTAAATTAACCTAGGAAATTATATGAAATGTCTGCGATCGACTGTCGAACTGTTCGCGATCGACCGTTTGACCACCCCTACGCTATAGTCTGGCGTCCCAAAAGCGTAGAAATAAACTAGCCTACTGGTTTTGAGAATTTTTCCACCTTTAAAAATTTAAATTCGTTTAAATGCATGTATGTTATACTATATGAGATCCACCATGGTACTGGGAACCCAAAAGCGCCAAAAATTAACTATTCAATTGATTTTGAAAATTTTTTCACTATTAGAGAGCTAAACTATTTTAAATGGATACAAGTTATTATATGAGATCCGTCAGTGTCCAATCTTTGGAAATTCATTATGTTATGCAAGTGTTACGACAGGGTTATTTTTTATTTTATCCAGTTACCCTATATATGTAAAGAAATTTGTTGTAATATGAAGCAGAAATCACAAGTGTTAAAACTGTAAAAATAGTTTCTATTTTTTGTTCTAGAATTGGTTACTTTATTTATTGAGTCATTGATTAAAGATGAATATTGTTTTCTAACACGCAGGTAAAAATAAATCGTCAAAACAAATTTTTCTTAAAAAGCAATAGTTTTTACAACATAAATTATAAATTTCTTTCTTTGTGTTAACGTGGCTGGAGCACTAAACATAAAATACTATAACAATTGAAAAAAGTTTATTCTATATTGTCGTAAATTAATAGGAGTATTATTTAAATATGACTTTTTATAGGATCTGGGTTAAGATTAGTCATTTTTCGTCCCCAATAGCCGTGAATATTAAAGTTCTTATTCAAGCAATTATTTTATATCTAGTTTTAGTTTGAGTCCGTATCTTAACATGTAGGTACATAGTATGTATTTTAAAATTATTACAAGTTATATAGATAACTCTTCAAACAGAGCATGGTTAATTTTTTACCATTTTTAACAGATTTTTGAACTTTCAGTGACTATATCCGTGCGAATCACGATAACGCTTTTTTTCTCGAATAGTAGAGTTAACACATTTTTCAAGAAACATTTAACTACTTTTCTTCATTGAGCGGATCAAAATGACACAAAACAGAATAATATATCGTCATCTACATAATCAAACCTCGTAACTTCAATATCAGTAGTTTTTAGGAGAGGGAAAAAACTGTTTATAACAATTTAATTAAATGATAACGAATAATTAGCAATTGAATTAGCAAGCAGGTACATTATCTTGTTATATCAAAACAAAAATTGGAGTTACGAGGTTTGTGCTGTAGAAATGAAAAAAAAAACATTGGAGTTACGAGGTTTGTGTTGGGAAAAAAAATTTTTTAGTAGTAACAAAAATTTATTTATTTTTTATTAGTTTATAATAAGGCACATTAAGCTGTAATTTTACTTAACTTAATCGGTAATTTAAATTGCAAGTGAATATAAAAAAAATTTATAAACTTTAACGTTTTTAAAACTTTAGAAACAGATGTAACACTTTTTATTTAATTAAGATAGCCCTTGTATCTCAATATCTTTTGAGTAAACTTAACTAAAAATTATTAATAAATAAATATAAATTATTATTCATAAGGAATATTTTCATAAAAATAGCGATAATTTATTGGAAGAGAATTCTTCAGACTTTGTAAATGATCAAACTTTGTCTTCATGATATTAAGTCTTTGTTTGAATAAGTTTGACAAGTTATTCAATTCTTTCGGAATAACATTAGGATTTTTACACTCTGGTAACATTGTCCAAAAGTGGGATAAATTTAGCGTGTACAAGATTTGGCCCTTTGTACAATCTGTTATTAATGTTATTATACTATTTATCAAAAAAAAAAAAAAAAATGCACTTATTTATAATGTATAAACGTATCATTTTGTCGAAAAAGCAATACGAAGCAAACTCGGTTGTAACACCCTCTCATCTAGTAACATTAACATAACAGTAATTAAGTTATCTATCCTCGGTCAGTCTATAGGCAGCCTGTACACGATCAATAATACTGTCAGTATTTTGAAACAGTGACAGTATTACTGATTGTGTATTGACAATATTGAAGTATCCACATATAGAATTTATATTATAAAAGTAATGATTTATTATTTTTGTCAGTAAATACTGACAGTATTACAGATCGTGTACAGGTCACCAATTACACAAAGTGTGTATATAATGCATTTGAAAGCATATGAAAGGTATGTCGCTTGAATTTGATAATACGTTAGATACGTTATTTAAAATTTGTTTTTGTTTCATTCACACCGGACCGTTTTTAGTGTTAAGTGATTAGTGATTAGTGATTACTTGATTAGTTGCAAACAGCAAGGTCGCAAAGTATTAAGTACGCAGATATCACTAAATTCGCTTTAACACCTTTACGGTCATTGATGTTGACCAGCATTATGTCAATCTTAACTAATTGAAACAGTGCGCTGTACAGCGTCAGTAAATCTATATAAAGTGTATTAGTTGTCAAAATATCAGTTTGGCGTTTCGTCTTAACTCCTAATGACCGTCAAAGAATTAATAATAATGCGTTCTACTTGCTACTTATGATTAATCACTAAATATCAAAGGGTCCGGTGTGAATGAGACATCAGTTTGTATTTACAACAATTACTGTTCTATTTATAAATATTTTTAAAATATACTGGTAACAAATATTTAAGTTAAATTTAATGATCTTTTTTGATTAGCGACAAACAAGGGAAATATGAGTTATTCTCGTTTCGAAATATTAATAGTGGAGTTACGAGCTTTGCTTTTCACGATTTTTTGACGTCATTTAATTGCTAAGAGTTACGCGCTTTGGGTCGTCAATGCGTGTGTGTTTGACGTATCGAATAAGATCAAAAATTCATTTTGGTCCAAAATGGAGTTACGAGGTTTGATTATGTAGGTGACGATATGTAGTTTGTGCATAAATGTCAACAACTGAAATGTGTTTTGTGCTTCTTTAGAAGTGCCTGAACTTGTGTCGACACTTGAATTTATACCAGATATACACGTGTTTAATAACTAAGGAATTTACTGCAAATATTCATTTCATTACTATACAATCAATTGTGTGTGGACTTTCACTAAACAAAAGTAACCTAATTTAGCTACTTGCTTTAGTAACTTGCTGTAGCTGCTAGACACATATGAATTCGGTATTACCAAAGTATAAACATTCAACGAAAAGGAATGTCAGAAAATTGAGCCGAGGTGCAAAAAATGGGTAATCTTTACGCACCTCCTTTAAAATTGCATTTAGAAAGCTGAATTTGTAATTAAAATATAATCAAAAATTCATTACATATATACAAAATTTTATAATAACATTTCATATCAAAAGAAAACTTGACTAGTGATTTTTTTGGGTTGATTGCGTGGTTGAGTAAATAATAGTAAGTATAGTAAAATTGAATCTTTTGAGTAAGAAATATAAAAAAAAGATATGAAGAAAAGTAATCCGGGAAAAATGTAAATAAAAGGGAAAAATATAAGCGAAAAAAAAAACAATGATGTATTTCCTGAAAATTAAGATTTTTAAACTTCAGTTAAATGTTTATTGCTCATATCTACATAGAACATTGTAAACTAAATTTGTAACTGATTATTACACTCATAACATAATTACTATAGCAGCAGTGGTAGTGCGGAGAACGTTATAAAGACGTTCAACATCTTTCTATTCAATTGGATAGTAAAATATATAAAATAAAATAAAACAAACAATGGGAGCGCCGTGCAAAACATTTATAACATTATTCACAGCATTCCCATGATTTAAAATATTTTATCTACGACTACCATGAAATTGCTTGTTTATTGTACAAAATACTAGCTAAGTAAGCTACGTTTTACATACAACCATATATCCAGCTGACCTAAAAAATGGCTCTTTACATGCATGTATACTTAAAATACCAAAGCTTACTACACTTTATTAATTCTTATACATATTTTATATTATACAGTGATATACCTACATATTAGATTCTGTACAAAAATTTTACCTGGCAACTGAATGTTAACGTTTTTTTTTTTTTTTTTATTTATAAAAAAGCGTTTAAGCACTAACAGGCTATTTACGCTTATTACAATAGTATTTTTTGCACGATCGTGTATTTTCATGCATTTACTGATGCTGTTGACAATGCTGGTAAGTTACATTTCCCGAGCGTTTGTTTATATCCATGGAAACCAAAAAATAACAGTGCGGTAAGTGAAATAGATGCGTGGTAAGTGAATAGGAGTGCGGTAAGTGAAATTAGCTCAAAAATGGTTGTAATTATTTATTTATATTGAAATTAAAAGTACAATTTGAACAATTAGGAAAATAAATCGATTAATATGAAAATTTTCACTAGTTTGCACATTATTATTATTGTTGCCATTAGTCTTCATATTTTATTGATATTTCAAAAGGTCGTTCAATCATTAAAATTTTCTGTGGTTTTCATAATCTTCCCTTAATTTTACGAGAATAAATTTGCAGCCAAAAATAAAATGCTTCATCAATTGTAATAGTATTTTACAATATAAGTTCGGTAAGTTGCTTTTACTGATCGAGAAAATGTTGCGAAAACGAGACCCGCAGGGTCGAGTTTTTGCAATTTTCGAGATCAGTAAAGGCACTTAACGCATCGTGTATTGTATAATATTTTTTGCACGATCGATTTAAAATAATTAAAGAATAAAAATATAGTAAATAAAAAATAAAATTCAGATAATATAGGTGAAATTTATATTTCTATGTTATCACATAGAATGCTATGAATAAATATTATAAATTTTTATATTAGCAACTATACGAATCTTTTTAGTGACAATTGACAACTATATTTGTAAATAAAAAATTAAGTGTCAATATTTAATTGATGTGAATATTTTTTTGAATTTTCTATTAAAAAAATTAGGAGAAATAGTTTGTTAAACTATAATATTAGTGAGAATAATGAAATTGATGAAGCATTTTAATTTTGGCTGCAAATTTATTCTCGTAAAATGAAGGGAAGATCATGAAAACCACAGAAAATTTTAATGATTGAACGATCTTTTGAAGTGTCAATAAAATTTGAAGACTAATGCCAACAATAATAATAATAGTGTGCAAACTAGTGAAAATTTTCATATTAATCGATTTATTTTCCTAATTGTTCAAATTGTACTTTTAATTTCAATATAAATAAATAATTACAACCTTTGATCTAATTTCACTTACCGCACTCCTATTCACTTACCACACATCTATTTCACTTACCGCACTGTTATTTTTTGGTTTCCATGGATATAAACAAACGTTCGGGAAATGTAACTTCCCAGCATTGTCAACAGCATCGGTAAATGCATGAAAATACACGATCGTGCAAAAAAAAGTTTACGTTTGTTTTTAATAAATTTCAAATACTACATAATTTCGATGTATTGGTGTTTGTAGATTTGTACCAAATTTTTATCATTTATTGTGAATTTCATGTTAGTCGTAGATAAAGTACAGTACACAATTCGGCTGCGCGGCTCTTACGTAACTTTTTCGCTCGTAGATAATCTGAAATTTACAACCTCAATCACGTAATATGCTATTACGAGATTTTTCTTACTTCTTTTAACTCTGACACACTCGGAAAATAATTCTGAAAAAATTAAATGTTGTATCGGTCGTAGTACGAAGCCTGCAGAAAAATTTTGGTAATTGTACCATAGCTACAAGACGATAAAAAAAAAAGAAATATTGAAAAATAAAAAATTTTTTTTTTATTTTATTTGTTTATTTATTTATTTTTTTTTTTTTTGTAGTTGGTAATTTTTTCTGAGGGCATTCCTACCCATGTTTACTCGCCAATAGCCTTTAGAATATTAGTTTAAATCAAAAGTGTAAGCACTGAGCGGATACAGGTTAAATAACAGCTAATTTCTATACTGATTTTGAAATTTTGTAAATAGTTTGCCAAATTGAGTACGTTTGTGTAGTATTACTTATCCCTTCAAATTAAGATATTACATTTCTTTTCTCTTCAATTCAGAATTATATATGTTATCTTTTTAGCACTTTACCGGTTTTAATTGAAAATTTTTAATTGAAATATAACAGTTCCTACTTAAACCCAACATTCCCGTTTAATAATAATATAATATCAATCACATACAATGATGAATAAGGGCAAATAAAAAAAACGCCGTGAGCAGCGGAGCCCCATCACGGAAGTCGAATTTTTCCTTTCATCTTCGGTATTGAATGTCTACAAGCGAAATGTAATTGAAAGTCCACAAGCGATTTGCCATTTTGATGGTTTCAAAACTGATGATAAGTGTCCGGTTGATCGGGGCTTTAAAAAAAGGTTTTAAGTTTTTAAAGGCTGAATCTCAGTAGGGGAGAGCGGGGCTATGCCGTACACTTAAGGGAGAGCTGTTATTGTTCATCTAATATCGAGTATAAAATTATAAGAAAATTAGCAATATATAATTTAGACAATTGGCTACTGATTTCACACAAAGAAATTTGAATTATTCCACTGTTTACATATTTAAATTAAATTACAAAAAAGTGTCTCTGTACGAAATAGCCCCGGGGGTCGGAACTATTCCGTACGGTAGGAGGGGCTATACCGTACAGTAAAAAAATCATCTTGTTAAGGAAGTAAATAAGAGTAATGCAATAAATTATTGTAAAAAAATCATCTTGTTAAGGAAGTAAATAAGAGTAATGCAATAAATTATTGTAGAAAACACATTTTATTATTTATTGTCCACTCAACTAAGAAACAACATAACGTAACTTGTATTATCGGTATATTTAGTTCAGCTTATAAAAGTATAAAAAGTGTTAGGTTAACTTTTATCAAAAAAAGTGATAAATTTTGGAGAACGAAAGTATTTTATTTAAAGTTTATACATTTAAACAAAAATCACAAGTAAAATTATTTGCAGACTCGGCAGACTTTATTGTATTTCCTGCATCAACTACAATTTATTAATGTTACCATATTAAACCATTTGGGGCTAAGTCGTACACTTCTGTACGGTTTAGCCCCATCCTGTACCTTGTGGGAGTTTCATAACCTAACCTCAAATTCTGTCGCCTAACTAGTCTTCACTAGTGATCAAAGAGAGCTTAAGAAAAGTAATTTCTCATGATCTTATCGCTATTACCTCATAAGTAAAGGTCTCCACCCAACTCTTATTTGGCAGTGCCCCAAAATTATAAGAGAAATAATAAAAACAAGTTTTTTCACCGTCATATTGGCATTTATTCGCACAGCGGAACGAACTCAATCCTGTGATTTTCCGCGGTCAGGCGCTAGGTTGCGACAACGATTGGACTTGTCTAGCTTGAAATCTAGATACGAAAAATGAGTGTACGGTTTACCCTCGCTGTACGGTATAGCCCCGCTCTCCTCTAAATTTCAATTTTATACCGATAGCAGTTAGTAGGAAAAAAGCCAACACAATTCGTACGAAAGCTTTCCTACCCATGCTTATCCGCCAATTGCCTTTGTGTTTTATTTTTAAGTATTAAAAAAGGACCTTAAATAGTAGACTAGAAGGCCTTTATGAATGTATTTTTTCTTTCCAAAAAAATCCAAAATTTCTATTTTATAAATAATAAAAATTCAAAATTCCTAATTTATAAATAAACAGTGACTTTAATAACATTTTCAAATTACTTAATATACATGTATGTATTTCATTTGTTAAAAAATTGTATTCACTTTTCTTTTTTTAAATTTTTTAAAATTACTATTCGCCTACTTATATTTAGAATAAAAGTAATGCATTTAAAACACATTTAACAATAGCATTCAATTCCGATGTAAAAATGGAAGAAGTGGGGGGGAAAAGTAATGTGGACTCCCTAAAAGGTACTAGCTGGATACTAACTGAATACACGTACAAAATTTCAGCCCTCTAGGTTTCCTTAGAGAGTCTCTAGACGTGTTAGAAAACAAGCAAAAAAATTAAGGCCATATTGGCGTAAGAATCGTGGGGGTAAGGGTTAAAAGTTGAAACCCCCAAAAAACCGTGTCTGGCTATTAGCTTAACCTGTACACAAAATTTCAGCCCTCTAGGTTTATTTGGGGAGATTTTGACCCGAACGAAACTGTTAAAAAACAAGAAAAATCATGTTTTATTAAGTATAAAAATGGTGGGGGTAGGGGTTAAACGTCGAGACCCCCAAAAGGCACCCCCTTGGTACTAACTCAATCCGAGTACAAAATTTCAGCCCTCTAGGTTTATTTGGGTGACCTGTGCGAGTGGTACAAACTTCGAAAACGTCGAAAATGCATGAAATTGTAGCTTAAAAATGAGGGGGGTGGGGGTAAAATATTAAAACCTCCAAAAAGCACAACCTAGGTACGAACTTTATCAACACACCAAATTTCAACCCTCTACGTTAATTCTGGGGGGCTGGGGGCCTGTTAGATCCAGCGAAAATCGTTTTTCCCCCCTCTACTCCCATCAAATCATCCTAGGAAGCTGAATTTTGGATATGTTGTAGATAATTGACCGAAACATTATTTAAAACCGGTTTGGAAAAGTTTTATTGCTTTTCCGCCCCGCACCACCCCCTTAAAGGTCGGGTCAGAAAAAAAATTTGTCCAAAATTTGACCCCACTTTGATAGTATGAGGTGCCGCGAAAATGAGCCCCATTTACCAAATTTCATCTCTTAACTTCCATAGGGGGGCCCTACACAAATTAAAAGGTGGCGGGAATATATATATATATATATATATATATATATATATATATATATATATATATATATATATATATATATATATATATATATATATATATATATCAGACATTTTTTTTCTACATATTCGTGTTCTACGGGTCCGAAAACGGATAGCGCCCCTACTCTCGCCTCTCGCAGCTCTTATCGTATAGACTGTATAAGTCTAATTTTTCGGAGAAAATTCGACTAAAAATAATAAATATTTGATCAATAGATATTATATTGACAGTGTAATAATTTTATTAATATGAATGGAAAGCTATCATGTCAATGAATTCATTAAATGCAATAAATAATTCTCAGTTCAATAATTTCATTTGAAAAGTTTAAAAATAAAAATGCAATCAATAAGACAATTATATATATATTGACAATCACTCAATCAGTATTCCGCATATTTGATGTAGAGATTTTGGGAGAGGAGACGTATTGGTATTGGCGGACTTGATCGTTGTAAGACGTCACACTGAGTTTATTTTTGAAAAATAGCAAAATGAAATCAAATGAATTAGTATAAAACATAAAATATACATATTTATTTTACTTGTTATTTATTATTTATTTAAACTTATCATTATTAAATTATTATTTATTATTTATTCACCAGGTTACCAATTTGTTTATATTTTATAAATAAACACAATTTATATTTATAAACGGGAGACCTGTATTAATTTGATAATATGGGTATCTGTTGTATTATGCAGGTACTAGGTACACACATAAATTATTGTATTACCTATATCCAGATGATTTAAAACAACACAACGATCGGTATTCATATTTATGTTAATATAATATTTACATAAGTAATGTAGAGACACTATTTAAATCTTAATATTTAGGTGAATACAAAGTAGGGAGTTGGGTGGGCTTTTAAAAAAATAAAAATCGATGAAATTTAGTTTATAGGTACCTTAAAAAGTTCTAGTAACAAATATAACATTATTTTTTGCATTTACACATATTTAGGGGTTGAAACCACCCCTCAACTGTGTACTTAAAAATTTAAAAAGTGGTGATATTTTGTTTATATGTACTATACAAAGCTCTAATAATAAATATAACATTTTTTTTGTATCTACAAATTTTTAAGGGTTGGAACCACCCCTTCAAATGTGTACTTAAAAATTTATAAATTGATGATATTTTGTTTATATATACTATATAGCGCTCTAGTAATACATATAACATTATTTTTGCATCTATAAATTTTTAGGGGTTGAAACTACCTCTTAATATGTGTACTTAAAAATTTATAGATTTATGATATTTTGCTTACGGGACATTCCATAGTGACTGGTGGGACAGTTGACTCCAAAATTCCTAATGTTTAGACCTGTAATTTTTTATTTTGATCTAATATTAAGATTAAATGGATATTTTAAAACAGATTATGAATCAACTTATGAAACGAACACCGAAAAATATAATTTACGCACATATTTGGGTAATATTTTAGTGGTGAAAGGAATGTGACTGGTGGGACAGTCAAAAATACCTCACCTTCGTCTTCTGCACTGTTAATCGCGATTTTAGCCCAAATGCTATACACAGTCAGATGTCTTTGACTAAGCTATTAAATAATTAAGTAGACTACAACATTAACTAAAAATTAGCACCGAGCTTAATTTCCACAAGAAAATATATACAGTAGGAATTGTGACTGGTAGGACATCGTTTTGTGACTGGTGGGACTAGTACGGAATCAGCTAAGAAATGAACTCGTTTTTATGTCATAATTAGAATTATTGATTAATTATTAAGACGATATTATAGCGAATTAACAATTTTTATTAAAATCTTTGAGAAAATTATCAAATTATCAAAATTAAAATTCTTGAGCAGTCTTCCACTTAGTTTCATAACTTTTCAACTTTTTTCTAGATTTCCTTTTTCACTCGGCAGAATTCATCTAAAAACGGATATAGCAATCACACTTATAAAAAAGGCATAGAATCGGGTGAGAAACAGGTTAGAAATTTTCAGAACAGTCTATAACAAGTTTTAAAAAATGTCCCACCAGTCACAGTGACTGGTGGGACAAAAATGAAAACCACCTCTCACCCACCCCTTAACACCTTGCACCAGAATAATATGCTAAAAAGTATAACAATTAGCCAATTCTTACTTTCCAAAAAGCTCCATTTTAATACAACCAATTTTGAAGTTAGAAATACAACTTTTGTATGTTTTCGTGTGACTGGCGGGACATGCTATGTGCTCATTTTATTTATGAGTTTTAGAGGAAAATTCTAACTTTTTTCATTGTATTTTTATATCAAATTAAAATTTAAGAAATGCTCTTCACTCTCCGACTCCATTTGCTTGAAAATGTTACAGCAAAATAGTCGAAAACAGTGTTGCCAACATGATGCAAAAAGTCGTACAACTTATTCGGAACTAAACAACAACTTGTCATAGTGAAAAAAGTACTTTCTCTATTTTTTTTCGAAACAATTTTTACAGACCGTGTAAATTTAACTAACATACATTTCGTTAAGAATAAATTGGTATTGATTATAACAATTTAAAAAGATAACTTATTTTCCCATTTCCCGTGGAATGCCCCAGTACACATATGAAGGGGTGTTTTCAACCCCTAAAAATTTTTAGATGCAAAAAATAATGTTATATTTATAATTAGTATCTATAGACGAAATATAAACAATTTTGAAATTTTTATGCACACATATGAAGGGGTGGTTTCAACCATTAAAAATTTGTAGATGCAAAAAATAATGTTATATTTATTATTAGAGCTCTGTATAGGACCTATAAACGAAATATCATCAATTTTTGAATTTTTAAGTACACACATGAAGGGGTGGTTTCAACCCCTAAAAATTTGTAGATGCAAAAAATAATGTTATATTTGTTACTAGAACTTTTAAAGGTACATATAAACAAAATTTCATCGATTTTTAAATTTTTGAGTTCCAACTTTGAGGGGATGTTTCACCCCTTAAAAACATTTTTTAGCAGCAACTGATATTTTTTATGTTATTAGCTAGCCACCCTCTATATACTGACAAAGTTTCAGATTTTTTTGAATTTTCGACTTCTTGCCCTTTCCTTGTAAGTTTAGATTAATAAAAGTGGTATGTCAGTAAAAGTGTATGTTAAGTAGGATTCGTGAAGAAAAAAAATTCACTTTGCAACTTTTTTTGATAGGTAAGTATAACCATGGCTAGCGAGAGCCATGACGAGCACTCGGACACAAGAAAAATTTTGGTCCCCTTGGCCCAAAAATAACATCAACGACCAAAAAAAAAACGTCTCGCTTTCTCCGGGCCATCTCAATTTTTACCCAAACATAATAACAATTGCAGCCCAAAATTAAAAACACCTACTTGTCTTACCCTCATTTTCTCACTTGTCCTACCCACTCGCCGGCCCTGAGTATGAGTATTTAAATTGTTTTTCGGCTACGCCTAAATTTGAAAATTTTTGCTTTGAAAGCGTTTACCGTTGAATCTATAAGTTTACAATATTCTTTTAATTCTATTATTATTATTTTTTTTTTTTTTTGGAGGTTGCAAATAATAAGTATGTAGAATACATAAACAGCATAGAAAAACATACACTAGCTTGATAGTAGCATAAAGTAACCTGCACTTAGGTATTCTACTTTATCATTTCAGCGCAAGCAACTGTTATATACACAGGTGTACACATAAGCAATGCCCTTTTTTATAAAACGATCTAATAAACTATTCTTTTAGAAGCAAATTCCATTATTAGCTTAGGAGTGTATAAAAACTAAAATTTTCTGGTAGATTAATTTCTTTTTCAAACGTTGGAGAAATATTTAAAATAAAAAAGTAATAAATCTTCGCCCTGTCAAAAACATTTATTTTATATTAAAAAATTAATCTACATTATGAAATATTACAAATTATTATTATACAAATTTATTCCTTGTAAGTATATTCTCTTTATTGTAAGCCGCCAATGGTATCATAAATACATTGCACGATTGTGTAGAATGGATATTTCTTTTGTTATCTATTTCGTGTGCTTTTGTTTAAAGTGATATAATATGATAACGCACTAATAGTAATCGATAAGCACATTAAATTAAATTTCATGAAAATTACGGTTCATTGTTGTGTTAATTACATATATTAAAGATTTGTATTTAATTAAATGCCGCTACTGAATAATACATAAACGTAAGTTATTAATAAAAACGATTGACTGAAATAGAGTAGGTATGTATATAATTCTGTAGATTTTGCAGTAAAACTAGTTGGGAAATTTAAAACAAAATAATTGAATGAATATTGTAATACATTCAAACACCGGAATGAGCTTAATAACTTTACTAAACATCTAGAATTTGAATAACATTTACAGTCAACCACACTTTACTTATATGAGCAGCAGATTTACTTATATGAGCAAGTTTAAACCAAATGGATTGCCATAATTTTCCACAAAATATATCACGTCTTTCAATAACGCGAGAAATTATTTCAATACGAAAATACTTTTCTATGCAGTCCTTTCACCTTATAGTGATTTTTCTAGGACATTTGGTGGATTTTTGTTAATTTATTCATTAAAAAATGACAATTTAGAGTAAGATGTAATATTTTTTATCTATATTTCTAAAGTTATTAGCGAATTTCCAGAAAGAATTCTGGAAATTCAGCTATTACAGTGGGTGTCATGACGCGACTTGAGCCCGGGATTGTGGCAGAAATTTGTTTTGAGGTCCCTAGAAACCGAAAATAATATTCATTAAAATTATATATATATATATATATATATATATATATATATATATATATATATATATATATATATATATATATATATGTATGTATGTATGTATGTATGTATATATGTATCAGCACGATAACTCTCGAACGAAATGTCCTAGGTTTACGAAATTTGGTGACAACGTTGAAAGTCCAAAAATCTTCGATGAGTTCTTCAGCCAGACACGTTGGATGCCAGGAACATGGTTTTTGTTCTTGGAAAAAATTAGTTTTTTGCCAAAATTTCCACTTACTCAAAAATTTTTGCCAAATATTTTTACATCATTTAAAAGAGGAGAAAAAATTACATAAAAAAGGTCTTTAAACTATTATTCTATGTCAACTAGTTTCCGAGAAAAACTAATTTTTATAAACGGAAATTCGCTATGTTATGCAGGATGCTGCGACAGGAGTATTTTTTCTAATCTATTAACCTGTTTGTTGTCCTTTGTGACATATTAGGGTTAAACAATCGTCTACTTACAATTTAAAGACTTTCTGTAGAATTTATTTTGGTAGCATAAATCAACAATGGATTTCTTGGACTCCATTGAAATTCCATTAATTTTTTAGCAAATATATGAAAATGCTGAGCTTAAGGGTTACTAAATTTGAAGTTTACTTACAAGTAACACTACCCAAGTGCCACTCGCCAATCTTCTTGAAACTTTGCTGGTGTGTAGAATAGGTAAAAACAAGGGACCCGTATTTTTTTTATCTGCCAAGGCCCACGTTCACGGGGTGAAACCAGCCCTTAAATTTGGGGTTCAAATCGTATTTATTAAGATATCTCGAAAACAATAAAAGATAGAGGAAAACTTTAAATTGAGGAAATATTCTTCTTTAAAAAAGCTATTCACCTATATAGGTTAAGCCCGGGTCGGGTTTATAAGAGGGGCTGGAGGAATGAAAATGGGGGTAAATTTTGTTGTGCAGCCTAAGTGGTACAATGTATTAAATTTTTACTATTATAAATGGAAAGAGCACCAAAAATTAGGGGATACGTGTTTTTGCGTTTTTCCGAAATATGTGTGGTATTCAAGACATATAAGGAAGAAAAAAAATAGGATACATTGTATTGCAATATTATTTATTGCGAATACCTTCTATATTTTTTCAATTTTATGTTTCTTTCATCATGAAAATATAAATTTTTACTTTCCGATAATGATTCGTGTATTTTTCAGTACTTACTGAATTGGTAATTTTATCATGTGCATATTTGGGCCTTGGCAGATAAAAAAAATACGGGTCCCTTATTTTTAACTATTCTACACACCAGCAAAGTTTCAAGAAGATTGGCGAGTGGCACTTGGGTAGTGTTACTTGTTAAAATAAAGGTATATATACTTTCTACTACGTAAATATAATTTCTAAATTTGAAAAAAATTAATTCATTTTTGAAGCAAACAAAAATATTTATCACATTTTAAGGTGTACGAATACAAAGGTGGTGTTGACATATTGATACAAATTGCATGCATAAAATTTTTCTTTTTTAAAACTTTTTTTTTAAATTATTAATTTTTTTTAACTTGTATAGGAAGTAGAAGATCCAAATACTGATTCTGTAAACAAAAAAATTCAATTTTGTGGAAAATTATGGCATTCTATTTGGTCTAAATTTTGTCATATGAGTAAATATGCTGCTGTACGAATACGAGTGTGGTTGACTATACATTTTAATAACCATTTCTTACCTTTTTAGAGGTTTTACTGCATTTTGTTAAAGTTGCTAAAAATAAATGAGTCAGACATAAAGTAAGAGAAGAAAAAACACATTTTGAATATTTAAATATCCATTAGCGAGAATTTTGCACGTATTTTTTCCTTCGCATTCAAGATATTGTATACTGAAATTGTTTTTATATTAAACCGCTGCAATAACGATATAAATTATAATATATACATAATTTAATCATAATTAGAGCCAAGTTCTCTTGTTCTTTTACCAGTTTAAATATTATTTAATAGAGACTGATGTCCTGTATTTGATATACACGTTCTTGGGGTTTTATTGAAACAGTAAAAGTACACTGTGCATCATAAAAAGAAGTTTATATTAACGGAGTTTTTATGTAAAAGACAAAAAAAATATCAAATCCTGAAATACAAGTTCTACGTACGCAAACAGTGTTTCGTACAGTCAGTGATTTTTATGGATTTAATGTAATATGTAGCATTGTAGCATATGAAAGTAGAGAAATTATTTTTCCTGACGAATAAACTTTATTTCCCACTTTGAATGTTTTTGCTTGGCAGAAAAAAAGGGATATTTATCGAATATATCAACGTTCGCTACTTATTTTTCTTTCAATAATTTTAAGTCAATAAATTATTTAAATAGATATTATTGTTAATTTCTAAGCAAATATTGAAGAGCATAGGTGACAAACAGCAACCTTGCTTTAGTCCGTTCGTTATTCGAAACTGATGACAGTGGCTGCTCCTTTTTGTATAGTATTGACCGGAGTTACATTGATTCCTAGTTATATGATTTTTGTAGGTCTACTAAAACTAGATGTAACTATCTGCCCGTTACTATTTTCTTTTCTATTACTTGTGACAGACAGAAAGTATTATTAATACACAATCGACCGGCTCTAAACCCTGACTGTTCCTCCATTTCAAAATATTTCCATCCTTCTTCTATTTTCGCACTAAGTCCTTTTAATATAATTTAATGGGGGTGCTTACTACAATAGTAAAAATTTTAAAAAATTTGTTGAATATTTTTACTCTAAATAAAAATTATCTTTGCCCGAAATACTGAAGTCATTTCTGTCGATCATTTACAATAAATTGTCGCTGATTATTCGTAGATATTTTCAGATACGGTCCTACTGAAAGACAAGTTATCTCACAATACATTTTTTAGAACGCTTCATACAATTAATTACCAGAAATTAATTCAATCTTTCTAACAAAAAAGTCAAAAAAAAAAAAAAAATACAATTAAATAAAAAAAAATATTAACTAAATAAAGATTTAATATTCCAAAAATGCTAGATATAGTTAAATTCTTTAGAAGTCGAACTGAAAAAAAAATGTGATTTTAATTATAATTTAACCCACAGCAATTTTTTTAATGAGTAGAATTTTGTGAAAATTCAGTTCTCTCTATATCCTCTCATCTGTACCGTACTTATATAATTATATCACATACATACATATGTATATACATGTGTGTATGTTAAAATAATTTACTTATTGTTCTATTGTACATTCTGAACTAATGTTTAAAACAAACGAAGTTAATTTTAAAACAAAAGCAGCGACTCTCAATTAGAATTTGAAATGAACTTCAAATACGTGTGTAGAAATGTACATTGGGTGTCCCGTAAAAAATTCCGTTGGCCTACGAAGATCTTTTCAATAGTTCGAAAGATGCCTCTATTTAGAAAAGACTGTGTATGCTTATTTCAAATAACCACCAATGAGCGAAAGCTCAGTTAGTATAGGTAAGAGAAATTTGCTCTGAACTAAGGCAATCGGCAATACTCAAATTTAGACGAACCACCATTTCTAAACTATGAAAATAAAATGAGTAATTAAAATTACCAACTTGAATGACGCTCCTCATGTTAATTCTTATAATGTGATTAATGTACTGCTCATTTTGTGCAGTACATCCTGTTGAAATTTTATGATTTCTCATTGCATGATCAGTCGTACTTGTGAAATTTCAGCTTTAGTTTTAATGAGTTTTACAATTTTAAATGTGTTTGAATTGCTAATGGTCGACTATTCGTTCGAGTCACACAGTATTTGTAATGAAGAAGCTTATATTTCGATCTATGTAGGTAGGTAACTCGAAACATAAATATGTAATATAATACAATGAGCTTAATATAATTTATACTTTTACATACACAATCAATACATAGTACGCAGTAATTTAGGTATATTTTGTTTATTGTGTTTGGAATATGAATCTGTTCTGCAAAACAGAGAAGGAAATATGGTGTTCATAGGTATATATATATATATATATATATATATATATATATATATATATATATATATATATATATATATATATATATATACACCTATATATAGCTTTTTATTGGGTTTGGAATATGAACACCATATTTCCTTCTCTGTTTTGCAGAACAGATTCATATTCCAAACACAATAAACAAAATATACATACATTGAATTACCAAATTACCAAAAAATATTGTTAAAAAATGTAGAAATGTCTATGAGTTCGTACTTACTTGGCGAATGCGTACATTTGTAGAGAAATGGGTACGTGTAATTATATTTGCTTACAAGCGTGTATCGTTTTTTTTTCCAGTGCGTATGTGTAATTGAATGTGAGACCAACTACAAATTTCTAGCTCTACTATTTATTAATCACTATTACGCCCGCAATAAGTGATAGCATTTTGCAAGTGATAGCATAGAAGTGGTAACTTTTTATTTCTAAGAATTTTCCGATCCTACAGGTGCTTAGGTCGGAAGTTGTTGAAAGACTAGGTACTGTATATTTTTTAATTTTTTTGCAAGTTGATTGCCTTACAAGGGACCTCTACATGAAAAGCGTCTGAGGGACTCTCACAAATCCGTGCTTATATAGAATTATATATTTAGTTTATGTATGTTTACAGAAAACATGTGGTAACGTAAAAGCCCCCATTATGGAACGGTATCTAATACTGAAACAGTTTTGACATTTACATATTAATGAAGTTATTTCTGAAAGAAACGTCTGATAACAAAAATTATTATTAATATAATAATTGTTTTTCAATTTAAATTCACCTCGCATTTAATGTTTCCTTACTTAATTAAAGAAATAAATATGTAAATGTTAAAACTGTTCCAGTATTAGATACCGTTCCATAATGGGGGCTTTTACGTTATATCACAAATTGTTATAATAATTATTAAATTAAAACCTAAAATGCTGAACAAACATAGATTATATAAATTAAATTAATAAATACCTTGTAATTGTAAATAAACCTGATATTTTTTTAAAATTTAATAACTAGATATATACAGTCAGAATGGCCGATCTGTCTAAGGCACCAGATTCAAGATGTTAAAATTCTTGCCTAACACCATATTAGGTTGTGTGAGTAATTCTGGTCCTCTCTGAGGGCGTAGGTTCGAATCCCACTTCTGACATACACAATATTTTTCCCATTTTTTTCTCATATTATAAAATTAAAATTTTCACTGAGAACATACTGTACTTACATTATTACCTACTTTTAACATATAATGTTGAAAAAATTCTCTTTAAATATAATTTTAATAAAAGGTCAGTAACGCCAAATTGACCTCTATGTATGATCTATTGTAATGAGTCCTACGCAAAATATGATCTAAATGATTATTATGATTATGAGGCACGTAATCAATAAATTTGTCTACACATCTGTCTGTCTGCGCGGATGCAATTTTTCGCTTAAATAGGTTTAATTAATTGATTTCAAATTTTATGAATATTTATTTATTGTTTTAAGTTCATACAATGAACTAAGTTTAAGACAATATTATAAATTTCCAATAACAATATGTAGAATTAGCTTTGTTTTACACTATAATTTATATTTTAGTGTTTTAGCATGCTTTTCTTGTTTCGAATACAAACGAAATTATTTTAGAAAACTAAGAATAAACTCTTTTGTTGTTTATTATTAAATTTTATGTATTATTTATTATTTATTACCATTAATAAATGCATTTATATATACGTCAAGAATAAACGATTTTAGTGGAAAAACCTTGAATCTGTTACTTTTTAATTCAAGACTACAAATTCAAAATTCAAATGAAGTAAGTATATCTTTATTATTGTAACATTTAAATGACTTTTATTTAGAAATGATAATTAAAAATGTAAATCAAAATCAGCTAAAAATAGGGTTGCCAACCATACTTTATAATAAAGTATCCTACTTTATTTTTCACAATTTCACTTTATACTTTTGCATAAAAATAAAGTATGCTAAAATACTTTTTTTAAATCTTGACTGTGATTACACTAAACAAAACTCTCCGATGCGTAATTCTCGAACGATTTATTAAATATTAAGATGGATGATTGACCTATATTCTGACTTAATAATACTTAAAAAAAAAAAAAGAAAATCTACTAATAATAACAAAGAATTTGCAAGGAAAAATACTGCTGAAAAACGGCAATATATAGGTACTTAAAAATGCGTGTGATAGCTTACAAAATATAACAAAAATTATTTCTTATCTGCTCTCTCTTGCTGCAACCCTATAGCTTTCACTGAAAGAGTTTTTTCGATGATCAATGTGAAGCAGCGAGCAGAGAGAAATAGATCCTCCATAAATTTAATGGAAAATAAATTATTGATTTATTTAAATCTAAACTTAGATTGTAAAACTAGCTATTAAACGTTCATAGATAACAAAAAGTTGTTGGCATATGCTAAAAAATACAAAAAAAAATGTATAAAAACTAAGACAATTAAAACTTAAATTTGGAAAATACTTTTTTCTACTCCTACTATTAAAAGTAACATTTTGTGCACGGCTAACTATATGTAAAAATTAACAATTGCCCACACTGTGCGGAAATACAGTGGGAAATTATTTCCCACGCATTAATATAATAAAAAAGTAGGCTGTTCCGTTAGCTTAATATATAATATATAGAAATAATAATAAAAATATACATATATGTATGTTGATTATTTATTATTGTTTCCATAGTTTCAAAGTATGCTTTGGCAAAAATTTGAACATCTTAGCACTGACATTATAAATTTAAAAAAATTTTTACTACTTATTTAAATTTTATTTTAATTATTTATGTTAAATTTTACGAAAAAAATGTGCTCCCTGAAAAAGTATAGTGTAAAATACGTGGGAAAAGCTTACTGTACAATATGCTATTTTTTTCTGACAAATACATTATTTTTTCTTATTCGAAAGATAATTTATTTTTCGGAAAATAGTTGGCAACCCTAGCTAGAAATGAAGCCTTAGACTTCTGTTCTGATCGAATGAGACTAAAGCTGGACCTAGTGAATTCATTGAGAGTGGTATTAAACGGCGGATGTAATGTAAACATAATGAGATTTTACCGGATCAAGATCAGACCGAGAGCATATCGAGAGTGACATTATATAGTAACACCACCCACATCAATATTTTTCTAACTTTGTTTATACATTAATATACGCTACAATTATATAATGATGTGGATGGAGAAGAAGAAGAGTGGGGCAAGAGGGCTAGGATTTGGTAGGTATGCGTCTGCAGCCATCTAGAGCACTATACCGATATTCATCTGGAATTATGAAGAGAAACTGCAAAAACCATTCACGACTCCCAGTCCGGAAGTGCCAGTGCCTAAGCACACTCGACTGCTCCGCTGGAATGAATAATAAAGGCACAAAACAAAACATAGGGAATTTCCGACCACAAAAATAACTTTTTCTCGAAAACCTAAATAAACATATAAAATATAAACTCGGCAGAAGTTTATGTTTAAAAAAAAATTTTATTTCACAAAATACAAATTTTTACAAGAATACAATTTTTTACAATATAATTTGAAATAAAATAATTTACTTTATCACCGCCGCGGTATTCAAGTTAACCATCTGGTACGTAGCTGACTTCGGTAAGACGGATGGTGAGCAACTGCTGTTTGGCCCATTTGTATCGTGACTTATATACGGTTGAATTTCCTGTTACTTTCTGGAATGACATTGGTCGTATGTCCTGCGGATATACTTAATGAATATAGGTCAGAAGTTGGACTTTCCTTTCACTTGAAATTATACTTGTTGTTTGTCACGTATGCTAATGTTGAATTTAGTGTAATATGAAGATATTGTTAAATGGCTATATTGTAGTTCATAACTCTTCCCTCCCTAAGATGGAAGTTCAATTTTGAAGGGGAATTGAACGACTGACGACCTGTCGACTGGTGGTGCCGTAGGTGCCATCATGTATTGGACTGATTCTTGTGTTGTTTTTGCTCTCTTGCATCTTCTGCATGTAACGTAACTCGTACCGATTACTATTAAGATTCCAATGGTGATGACTGTGACGGTCATGTGGGTGTAATGTTGATATTTGATAAATTGAATGGTATCCGTATTTTCTAGATGTTTCAGCTGTAACAGATCTAAGTTTATATCTTTAGAAATGTCAGTAATATTAACAGTGTTATATAATATTTGTTCCAAAACTATGTTGTTGATGGTATTGTCTAGAGTCCCATAAGTTATTTGGTTGATCGTTACATGACATTGGTCTACGATGATATGTAGTTTTCCAATGAAGTTGGTAATGTTCTTTCCGCAGTTGTTCGTGATGTCGATTGAATGATTAGTTATGACGATTATGTGGTTGTCTTCTATTTCTTCTATGAATTCTTCTCCTATTGTGCGATGTAGCGTACATTGTGCTGGTTTATTTTCCAATATCTTTATTTCGCATCGGTTAGCTTCCTTTGGTGTTAATATTACAGGTGGGCAGATAAAATCCTGTTCTATCTTATTGCAAGTCTTTTCTAGGAATTGATAATGGGTTTTGTTATGCAGGATTATATTGGTTTTTGGTTTTATAATTTGATGGTTTTCAGGGATGGGTCTTATTTTGATAGTGTTAAAAATATTATTCCTGAACTGTGGAATCATTACAGCGAATATGATATTGGTTCCGTTGTAGTAGGCTTTTAGGTTGAGTAGTTCATATAAGTGTTCATCACTAATAATGTTGATACTACTTTTCAAATTTTCATAAACTAACTTTAATTCATTCTTTGTAAGGATATGTCTAGATATCACATTTAACTTAGCTAGTTCTATCGATAATATAATGTCGTTAACGTGCTAGTTTAAGTATTGAAGTTGTGATTGTAAGGAAAAATAGTATTGTGACTGAAACAGTTGTTGTTCTATTTGGGGGTATGTTTTCATAGCATTGGCTAAAATTTTAAGTTTAGCTTGTTCAGTATTTATAAAATCCGTGATGTTATTAAATCGCTCGATCATCTGTGTGTTTAATCTGTGTTGTTGGTCTATTCTGTCCTTTAGTAACAAACTATTATCTTTGAGGGTTTCTATTTGTTTGTTGATTTCTATCGCGTCGTTGTTGTCCATATTGCCAGATATTGCTTTTATTACGGTCCCTAATGCGTTTATCAAACCTCTTTTACTTCTAATTGTCCTCGGTTCTAAGTTTTCTAAGTTTCGCTCTATTTTGTTGTATAAATCCTTTAGATTTTTCGTATTGTAAAATAATGTTGCGTTAAGACTAGTATTATAAATGTTATCTCTTAAGTACCCTAATGTGTCTCTAATGTTAGTTATGTTAATTATATGTATTAGATTATTATAATGGGAAACTACTCTAGTTGTACCTAAATTAAGTGCGATAAGTCCTTTTGTGTGCGATATGTCGTGGTATTCTATTCTTTGCGCGTTCGTCATTGTTAAGAACCTGTAACAACATTACTTTCTTTTAGGTTTTATTTTGGCTTTGTGATATTTGTAATTCTTTGTTTTAAAGGTTAATTTATTGTCGTCAGTTACCTTTTTTGCATTGTACGGAGGTAATAATTTCGTGTTACGTTGTATATTTTTAACATAAACTGTGTCTCCTATGTTTAGTTGTGGTGGATCGTTTCGTTTATTGTTGTTTTTGGCTAACGTTTGTTTTTGTTTTTTATGTTCAGTGTATATTCTATTAGCAGTTTTTACTTGGGGATTTAGTTTAATAGTAGGGGTCAGTATGTCTCCATTTTTTATTAAAGTGGATACTTCAATCATGTTTTGTTTCTGTGATTCTAATGTAAAAACTATCGGTGTCATGCACGATTTGTAATATAGTCGGTTAATAGCTCGCCCGAATTGTATTGTATGATTATTGTAATTTATTTTTGTTTTCAATTGTCTCAATGTTTGGTTTCCTATGATGCCATCGAAATAATAATGAAATTTAAATACGAGAAGTTCTAATGGCTCTGTGTTATCTAATTCGTTTAAGTATGAGATGCGTATTTTATTATTAATTTTGTGTGTTTTGAGTGCCGTTTTTACTTCTACGTCTGTCGGGATTAAAATTAGATTTTCAACATGCTTTGGGTCTATAAAATTATTGTCAGCTCCTGTATCTATTAAGAATTTTTAGTCTCTGTGGTCCGTTTTTTATTATTATGTATGGTAACGTCCCGTTCTTGGTCTGTTGTAAATTTAATTCTACGTATCCGGCAGATTCGTAGTTTATGTTGTTTAGGTCAGTTTGGTCGAATTCCACTGATTTGGGTTCTTCGTTGAATTGATATTCTAACGGATTTGTTGATTCTATTTCTGTTTCTGTTGGTTCGTAATAGTATTTCTGTTTGAACAATTCTTTTGAAATTACCCTGGGTGGTTCCGTTTGTCTAAATGGATGGTTATTATTATTGATTCGTCTAGTATTACCTGACGTTGTATCCATAGGTTCGGGGGTAAACCTATTAGGTTGTGTTTGTTGTTGCGGACGGACTGGACTTTGCTGTATTGTATGGTAATTTTGTTGAGGTCGATTTTGATTAAAATTATTGTAAACTCTTTGATTTTGGGGTACATATTCTAAACAAGGATGGTTTCCGAATACGTTTTGAACAGGTTGTATATTCGTATTAAAATGTTGTCTTGGTGTATGTGGAATTTGTGGTTGTGTAGGTGTGTATACGTGACGAATAATTTGTTTCGGTGGTGTGTTAGTGTCTTCTGGTTGCGGCCTAACGTTTCCGTATTGAGTTTGTTTGTAATAAACGTTTAATTCCCTCTGTACACATTGCCATGCTTCTCCAAGTGTCTTAGGCTGGAAAGCACGAACAATGTTTCCTATATTCCTATTAAGTCCTGTTAGAAAACAATCTAGTGCTGCTTGATTATAAAGTTCTATTTTGACTTTCTTAACAGTCTCGTCAGTATTCGTTAGAGAAATATTATTTATAAGTTGGGGCTAATACTTCATTAACTCTACTAAAGAATAATTCAACCGATTGATTTCCTTGAGTTAGCGAGTATAAATCCCGAGCCAAACTATATTCATCTCTCTTATCTGCATAATGCCCTATTAAAATTTCTTTGATGCTATCCCAATTTCTCACTCTACCATACTGATTTAGTACGTCATTTGCTGGACCTATTATTTTTTTTCTAATTTCGTTACTATAAAGGTTTTTTAAATTATCGTCAACTAAACTAAATAATAGACCAACAGCCATATCAACGCTATCGATAAAATTAAACAAATTACTTCTATTGCCGTCATAAGGAATAATTGTTTTAATAATATCAGGGATTTGAAAGTTTTTTAATAAAGTTTCTACTGCGTTAGCTGATTGATCGATAGATACTAGTCTAGGTTGTGCCATATTTTCTAATTTTTCACTTAAATTGTTTGATTCAATATTATTAATAATTTCAATATTATTAGCGAAGTCACAACTACTTGATGTACTTGAATCTGAACTAAACGATAAACCGTCGTTTTTCTTCAGGAATTTAATACTTTTAGCAGTGGGGTAAGGTTTAGGGCATCGGAAATCATGCATTAATATAGGAAAGTAAAGACTTACAACAATAGAACTGATGATTTCCACATATCCAGTTGAACCAGCGTACGTGCAGTTCTAGACATTGACTGAGCGAAGTCGACCTTCTTCACGATAAACCGTCGTGAATTGATGTATCGCCACTACTTCTCGATAAGCCGTCGAGAATGTCGTTGTCCGGGAATATGTTGCTCCAAACCACTGTTGGTGTTCCAGTCGAGTTGTATATTTTATTTGTTTGGTTTGTAGGTTCGGCTCCAAAGTCTTAAAAGACACTCGTAGTTTAACTGTCGCGTTAACTTTACGATGAGCGCTTAGATAGTGGAGGTTTACGAAATTTTCCTGCACTATCCTACCGGCTGCGCCAAATATAAACTCGGCAGAAGTTTATGTTTAAAAAAAAATTTTATTTCACAAAATACAAATTTTTACAAGAATACAATTTTTTACAATATAATTTGAAATAAAATAATTTACTTTATCACCGCCGCGGTATTCAAGTTAACCATCTGGTACGTAGCTGACTTCGGTAAGACGGATGGTGAGCAACTGCTGTTTGGCCCATTTGTATCGTGACTTATATACGGTTGAATTTCCTGTTACTTTCTGGAATGACATTGGTCGTATGTCCTGCGGATATACTTAATGAATATAGGTCAGAAGTTGGACTTTCCTTTCACTTGAAATTATACTTGTTGTTTGTCACGTATGCTAATGTTGAATTTAGTGTAATATGAAGATATTGTTAAATGGCTATATTGTAGTTCATAACTTATATGTATGTTGATTATAGAAATAATACTAAAAATATACATATATGTATGTTGATTATTTATTATTTTTTCCATCGTTTCAATGTATGCTTTGGCAAAAATTTGAACATCTTAGCACTGACATTATAAATTTAAAAAATTTTTACTACTTATTTAAATTTTATTTTAATTATTTATGTTAAATTTTACGAAAAAAATGTGCTCCCTGAAAAAGTATAGTGTAAAATACGTGGGGAAAATCTTATTTTTCGCTCATACGAATTGTTGCACTCGCCCTGCGGACTCGCACAACAAACTCATATTCGTGAGAATTAAGCCTCTTTTTCAACTTATTGTACAACATACTATTATTAATAAAATATCAAATATTACCAAATATTTTAGTAATTTCAAAGGACTGGAATATCATTTATTTGAATTATTCTTAGGAATTTTTTTTTGTGAAATTAGCATAATAAGTTTCTTGGTTACTGACTATAAAGAAAATATAGTAATAATAATTCTCCATGCTTATTAAAACTCCAGTGTTACAGAGACCTGCTTTTTAGTAAAAAAATAAATTTATCTTTTGAAAGACCAATATCTGTGACAAAATTTTGATAATAATTGTGATTTTGTGAATAAGTAGATGTCAAAGAATGGTATAATTTTTATTTTGCTAGAATTTATAAAATTATCTTGAAGTTAGGGCCGCTTAAAGTCGCATTTTGGAAAAGCGGATTTTTGAGCTTCATTTTTGCTGATTATGGTATTTAACTGTCGGAATGTGTTTAGTAGACCCATTTTTGATACGATGCGAAAATTTAATGTCGAAGTGACCAATAACTTTGAAATTTTTACCATTTTTCTTAATTGACAAATTTTATATTTCCGGTTTCCCGCCAAATAATAAGTGGGGGGGGGGTGAAACGTGTTTAGCTACTTTTTCATTTCAACCGATGCACTAACTAACCCCATTAAAATATTTTTCAAAATATCAATAGTAAAAAAGTTTCCCATATGGTGCGAACTTTATGAAAGACTAAATATATAAATAAATAACTATATATATATATATATATATATATATATATATATATATATATATATATATATATATAATATATATATATATATATATATATATATATATATATATGTATATATGTATATAGAGCGTTCATAAAGTTGCGGAGCAGCTGAAAATCTCAGTTAATATTGACTTTATCAAAGAATAACTCGGACAAAAGTTTCATGGAAAGAAATAAGGAACTAGAAAATGACCTCGAATTTGATCTTGAACATGACCTTGACTAAAATTTGGAGGTCAGCTTTGTTTTTTTTTAAAATGGAAACCCCTATTTATGACCTCAGATTCAGAACGAGCGGGAAATTCTACGTTGAAAACCATATTCATACTTCATCCCCAAAGTCGTGTGAAGGTCATAAAAATATGATACCGGTTGCTCAAGGTCATGTTCAAGGTTAAATTCGAGGTCCTCATTTCTTTCCATGAAACTTTTGTTCGGGTTATTTTTAAGTCAATATTAACTGAGATTTTTCAGCTCTTTCGCAACTTTATGAACGGTCTGTATATATATATATATATATATATATATATATATATATATATATATATATATATATATAAATATATATATATATATATATATATATAAATATATGTATATATATATATATATAAATAAATGTATATATATATATAAATATATGTATATATATATATATATATATATAGATATAGATATAAATATATATATATATATAAATATATGTATATATATATATATAAATATATGTATATATATATATATATATATATATATATATATATATATATATATATATATATACATATATATATATATATATATATATATATATATATATATATATATATATATATATATATATATATATATATATATATATATAGTTATGTTCACTCGTTCGCGAGGTTGATTAAAAAATAAATTTTATTTTTTGTTCTATTACAATATTTATTATAAAATATTTAATTGTTACCAATTCCTCACGTCTAGCGAACTTTGACATTGAGTTAAATAATAGCGAAACTAAAGTCCTCGAAATTGGCTTAAACGCTTGTATTTATACTATTTCGTTATGTTCTAGAAAAATGATTTAGCTGACTAAGAAATGAGGCTTCTATTAACAATTCTTAGAAGTAAAAAGTTAAAAGCTGTTAAGCATATGATTAAAATATGATATACAGTGATGGTCCCGAAAACCTTGACCTCACAAAAAATACCTCAAATCCACTTAAAATTGTTTAATTTTTTAACATTAATAATTATTAGTGAAAAAATTTTCAAGATCGATTCAAAATATTTTTCCGTGCATACATATGTACATTGTACATATTATGTTGTTTTGTTTCATATTTAATAATATTGTATTTTAACATAATGTCCAGTTTCTTGTTTTTACAAATTAAATAAAAAAAAATATTCAATTACATAAGCTTAGAAAATCTGCTTAATTTTCATTTTTCAACTTGAGACAGCAATATGCTAATTATAATGCAATAAATGAGAAACAAAACTATGTATATGTATGTGTATTATAATACATGTATGTGAATAGATTTCACTTGTTCTTCCAAAATTCTTTAAAAAAAAATGAAATATTTTTATATTTCATAAAGAACTGAGACTTAAATATCAATTACTTATTAGACTAACAAAGAAAGGAAACTAATACAAAATTTATATTTTCTCGAAAAATACTTAAAATAGAAAGAAAATTATAAGAATATTTTCTTCATAATTTTTTTTGGCTTTTTAACGATGTAAAAATCGAACTGCCTAATGATAGGATCGAATGATAAAAAATGGCCAGAAAACCTACTTCTGGACATCCGATGTGTCTGGTTAAAGAACTTAGCCAAGCCAGATCAAAATCGAGTCTCCGTACGAAATTCCAAGCATTAAACGTTTCGTTCGAAAGTTATCGTGGCGACACATATATATATATATATATATATATATATATATATATATATATATATATATATATATATATATATATACATTTTAGTGAATATCATTTTCGTATTCTAGGGACCTCAAAACATATTTCTGTTATGGTCTCCGCCGGAGGTTGCGTCATGACACCTGCTGTAATAGCTGAATTTCGAGTTTTCGAAATTTGCTAAAAGGCATTTTTTTATTTTCTTGAAAATAAATATTAAAATAGTAAAAATAACGAAAAAATATTCTGTTGAAGAAATAGTGCAGATAATTTAGCGGAAAGAAATTATTTTATAAAAGAAAATTACCAAAAATAGGAATATGTTTATCCAAAGCACTCTTGTGACAACTTTTTCCTTATGGAATTCCAATGTTAAAAATTAACATTTAAATCGTATGTATACATCCGGCCGGGACACTCAGTATACTTTAGTGAATATAATTTTCGATTTCTAGGGAGCTCAAAACAAATTTCTACCATAGTGCCGGGCTGAAGTCGCATCATCAAAAAAGAGAAATTGTAAATTCTTTTTCCCTCTATGTGGTACTAAAGTAACTTTTCCAATATTACTTATTTTATCGACTAAAGTCATGACATGAAATGAACTTTTGTACTTTCGCTTAATTCTCAGAATAGTTTTCTTCAGATGTTACTTGACAAGTAGGTATTTTTTCCACTGTATAATTATTTCAAGTACTTTATATAATTGTTTCGGCTTTTTTCACTCCTAACTGACATGCTAAGTATAGACCGGACTCTTTAGTACAGCTGTCAAATCGTCCTTTTAAAATTAAATTCTGAGATGAAAAAATGACAATAAATTGTACTTAACTTCAAAATCTATGTCATTTAAAAATTTGAATTGTAATATTGGGTAACTTAAAAAATGTAAATTTTACCGCATCGATGTAGCATCATGACCTTTTTGATGCGTCTAATACTACATGATGCCATACTGATGCTCTCTTGAAATTTGATGCACATTAGATGTTTTTGAACGGGATATTGGCATCATTTAACCTCTGATTTGACTATAGATAATATAGCATGATTAGACTATAGATAATACAGCAAAACAGTTCTTGTATATATTATCTTTGAATTTCAACTTGAAGTTACTTGAAATTGAAAAAACTGAAATTATTTGAATAAAAAATATTACATATTTTAAGTGCAAGATTTCAGATAGTTTAAACAATTTTAATGAGAGGCAAATAAATTCATCTTTTTCAACATTTACTTTTTCGGAATTATTCCTATAACCATATGGTCATATGACCATTGGCATCATCCTTTATTCACATTACCAGACTCTAGCCACGACAGCCACTTATATTTTAAATGTAAGTAGCTGTGATATTACATTATGCGCATGACACGCATCACCACATTTCTTTATGCATTGTTGTGACGCATCAAATGCAAAAATGTTTTTTTGATTTTTCGTTGTGATGCGTCTGATGCGTTTTTGAACTTTTGACTCTGCCTCATGCAAGCAGTGATGCATTTTTGAAGTTAGCCGTTATGTTGAAGAAAAAGAAAATATCACCAAAACCGTACAGTCAATGTTTGCTTGATGTTAGTTGCATCTAAATATTAAGGACTAATGACTGTATTAGCTTTTTTTTGCAACTAATAACTAATGACTGAAAAATTCAGTTATCAGTTATAACTAATTTTATTGCAACCACAGTATGAAATTGCTGAAATAATGGTTGGAGATATGTAGAAGAGTCAAGAAAATATTATTATTATTTATCTTCTATTTATTGAACATAAGAAACTAACGAACAAACATAACAATATAAAAAATCACAACCATCAATTAAAAAAAATTATACACTTCTTCCGATTTCTTTTCGATCAAAGGACTTTAATAACGAAAAGTATAATAAACAAATATGGAATACCATAAAGTAACGCTCAAATCTATTAATATTAACGAAAAGTATAATTTAGGGACTGATATATTTGAAAGAATAAGTACTTCTTTTTCTTACACTATCCATTTTGGAAACATCGCCATTTCCGATACCGATAATTTTCGATAATAAGCAGTGGTGATATAAAGTTTCTGCAATTTTGACAACTTGGTTTATTAACTGCACCAAAATGTCCGGTTTATAATCATAAATATATACTGGGTATAGGAGTACTGTTAAGTTTACTAGCAGTTGTCAATAAAAATAGCACATATGTATAAACACAGTTATAAAGTTTGTAATTTTATGAATGATCAAGTTATCTTGTTCTTGGTGAGAAGAAAGGATTAAAAAAATATACTAACCGTGCACATATGCATGTAGGGTGTACCACATTTATGCACAATAACTTTGTAGGTATAATACCAATGACATTATCTTGACGTTTAACATTATGATTGGTTAATTTTATGTCTAATTTGGCTTCTTGGAGTCAGGGTATGATTTCGAAAATTATTTATATCTGATTATGTTAGCTGTGTTAACTCACCGATATTTAGAGAATAGTTCCATTTTTTTCAAAGTATAAGCTTTCATATACATATACATATATATATATATATATATATATATATATATATATATATATATATATATATATATATATATATATATATATATATATATATATATATATATATATATGGAGAGCGAGTACCAAAACTGCTCGGACTTGGACCTACGACGTATTGTAGAAATCAGAATATTATTTTCGGCTTCTAAGGAGCTCAAAAGAAATCTGTTACAATTTCAAGACTTATGGGCAGCGGTTGTAATAGCTGAATTTGCCTCTCGAAAATTCGCTAAAAACGATATTTAAACGATATTGCATAAAGAAATATGCGGAAGAAAGACCCTATACATTTATGTGTGAATTTAATTCTACAAATATTCCAACCTTCAGGGTGTTACACTAAACTTAAGTGAAAATAGATCTTAAAAAAAAATATGTAAATAAATAATAATACTCTTGTCGCAGCAACCTGCATAACATAGCGAATTTCCGTTTATAAAAATCCGCTTTTCTGTGATTTTTCACCCTTTTAAGTGATTTTTCCTTCTCTTTCTAATGATGTAAATAAATGTCGCAAAAATTTTTTAACTTGAGACAATTTTGGTAAAAAACTAATTTTTTTCACGAAAAATGACCAAAAAAACCATATTCCAGGCATCCGCCGTGGCTGGCTAACGAACTTGTCCAACGGTGTGGGACTAACATGTAAACGTCCCGAGGCCGGACCAATCGATTTTGATGAAACTTAGATATGTTGTAGAACACTGACAACTAAGCGACACGTATTCTTCTTTATCGGCGGGAAAACGGTTTGAAGGGGTGAAATCGCCCTCCAAAAATTGAGGTAAAAATTTAATTTTTTAAATATCTCGAAAACGGTAAGAGATATAGCAAAAGTTTAAATTGGCGATATTGCTCTTTTTAAAGAGCTATCTATTGGTATGCAATTTGTTCAAATTGTGTCAACAGGGGTGGCTGGGGGTTAAAATGTAGGGGTTAATTTTGAAAAAAGGAGGTGAAAACCTTACATACGATAGTCCAACTTCAGAACCACTTATTGTGACATTATTACCCACTGTCAGTGTGTTGATATTAAAAATGGGTGTATGTTAACTAATATGTAATTTAAGAGAGTGACTCACCCCCTCTCCAGTGTTGCTCAAACTGAATTTTGAAATCGAAAATTTCATTTTTACGTTATTCTAAATGTCTTAAACTATTTTCCATGAAGAAAAACTTCTTAAACTACCCAAGTAGTACGACTATTCGACACAGTCACCCCCTAGTTAACTATCCCTAGACTTAATATTAGCGCATTGAGAAAAAATAGGTCAATTAGATTTTTTGACGTAGATTTCAAATCTGTAAACAAAATTTTTATATTGTTTAATTTTCACCCCCTTTTTGCAAAATTTACCCCTAAATTTTAACCCCCAGCCACCCCTGTTGACACAATTTGAACAAATTGCATACCAATAGATAGCTCTTTAAAAAAGAGCAATATCGCCAATTTAAACTTTTGCTCTATCTCTTACCGTTTTCGAGATATTTAAAAAATTAAATTTTTACCCCAATTTTTGGAGGGCGATTTCACCCCTTCAAACCGTTTTTCCGCCGATAAAGAAAAATACGTGTCGCTTATTTTTTAGTGTTCTACAACATATCTAAGTTTCATCAAAAATCGATAGGTCCGGTCTCGGGACGTTTACTTGTAAGTATAAATATAATTATATAAATTTTAGTGAATATTATTATCGGTTTCTAGGGACCTCAAAACAAATTTCTATTATAGTCCCCGGAGATTTTTTCGGAACTCTAAAAAATAGGACTTTCTTCAGAACCCTAAACAAAAAGGCATAATTATAACACACAGAACATACATATTATATATGACTCTACAAGCTATACTGTTGTACAACATACAAGTATGTATATAAGTACCTACAAACGTAGGTACGTTTATATAATTATAATATATACCCCTGTCGCAGCATCCTGCTAACATAGCGAATGTCCGTTTATAAAAATTAATTTTTCTCGGAAACTAGTTGACATAGAAGAATAATTTAAAGACCTATTATGTAATTTTTTTTCATCTTTTAAATGGTGTAAAAAAATTTCGCAAAAATTTTTGAATAAGTGGAAATTTTGGCAAAAACCAAATTTTTTGCAAGAACAAAAACCATGTTCCGGGCATCGGACATGTCTGGCTAACGAACTTGTCCAACGGTTTGGGACTTCCAACATTTTCACCAAATTTCGTAAACCTAGGGCATTTCGTCCGAGAGTTATCGTGCGGACACACACACACACACACACATATATATATATATATATATATATATATATATATATATATATATATATATATATATATATAATATATAATATATATAATATATATATATTTATATATATATATTTATTTATTTATATATATATACTTATATATATATATATATATATATATATATATATATATATATATATATATATATATATATATATATATATATATATATATATTAGTGAATGTTATTTTCGGTTTCTAGGGACCTCAAAACAAATTTCTGTCGCAGTCCCGGGCTCAAGTCGCGTCATGACAGTGGCTGTAATAGCTGAATTCCATTCTGGAAATTCGCTAATACTCGACAATTTACACACCTAGATATACATGGAGGAGTCAGTGTAAAAGTGAACCAAGTACATCAAAATTTTTTTTTTTTAAAATATCTTTTTCGTTAAAGAATTGTAATTTCTAAAACTTTAAACGCATTCTTAGAAAAAAATTTTTTATGGACTTGGTTCACTTTTACACTGACCCCTCCCAATATACATTTTGTACTATGTAGGTATTTCAAAAGATTTCAAAGTGTACATATTTTTCTTATAAATTGGTTCCATATCAATATATCATCATCAATGACACAATGCATTTAAACAATAGGGTAGACGTACCCAAACTCGATCTATATTTTTTCTTAAATAATAATAAATTTATAAACTTTATAAGTTTTTTAGGATAATACAATAATGTATCTGTTTTTTAAACCGAAGTTCCCAACGATTTAATATTTTTTTTTATTGCACAATAAATTAATGTTTAAATGTCTCTAAGTGTGTGCATGTTTGAAAGCAGTTGATTTTATTAACAAATCCTCAGGTTGATACATTAGAAGCCTTAAGTGGTTTATTTTGTTTTTGTTTTTTTCAAATTATTTTGAATCCAGATCAATATTTTATTTGCGAGTGGATCACTTTTTATAGCAAAAATTAAACCAATTCTATCAAAGAAATTAAATTATTCTTTATTGATTGCCATCAATTAGTACTCATGTTAGTATTCAGAAGCTAATAAACTTTTTTTAGCGTAGGTCAATTTAAGATCAAGGATATCCAAAACTAGCAACAAGTGGCCGATTTACGGAAAAAGTAAACAGGTTTATTAATCAGTCTCATAATTTAATTACTTATTTAAAGATTTCTCTTGAACTGAATTCCCTGGAAACGATTCTACAATAAAATCGATAAGTAAGAATAGATCCTCTATTAGTTCAAATATATAGTTGTCTATTTAATCGATTTTGTATTTCAAAGTCCAAAAATTCTTCACTGACCAACTTTTGGTACATTCATCCTATAAGGATTTTTTTTCACAAATACATATAGAGATTATTATTGTGTTATGTACAGCATACATAAGTATATTCCTTTACGTAGTATTATCCATAATATGAGGTACCTACTTTCATATACATAATTATATATAGCCCTGTCGCAGCATCCTGCATCCTGCGAATGCCCGTTTATAGAAATTAATTTTTCTCAGAAACTAGCTGACATAGAATAATAGTTTAAGGACATTTTTATGTAATTTTTTTGCCTCTTTTAAATGGTGTAAAAAAATTTCGCAAAAATTTTTGAACAAGTGGAAATTTTGTCAAAAAACTAATTTTTTCTAAGAATAAAAACCATGTTCTTGGCATCCGACGTGTCTGACTGAAGAACTCATCTAAGAGTTTGGGACTTCCAACATTTTCACCGAATTTTGTAACAGTAGGATATTTCGTTCGAGAGTTATTGTGCGGACATCTATATATAGGTATATATATCTATATCTATATATATATATATATATATATATATATATATATATATATATATATATATATATATATATATATATGTATATATATAAATATATATATATATATATATATATATATATATATATATATATATATATAAATTTTAGTGAATATTATTTTCGGTTCCTAGGGACCTCAAAACCAATTTCTGCCATGGTCCCGGATGCAAGTCGCGTCATGACAGTGACTGTAATAGCTGAATTCCATTCTGGAAATTGGCTAAAAGTGTAAAAAATCAAAATTGCAGAGGTTGCATTAATGATATTTTATGACACATGAAACTTATTGTTTTTCGTAAAACACAGAGAAAAAATTAATTTTTATTTTTAGAAAAATACACTTAAAAACAAATCTTTATTTCATTTTTAATGAGCACCAAAATTACAAATAAAGCAAGTTTAGTTTTATTTACTTTATAAATAATGCACTGTGTTTATTCAGAGGTATGTACGTTAATTACATTTTATTATTTAAAAGTAAATGGTCTCTTAATCGCAATAATAAAGATTTATTGATCATATTATGCCTACAATACAATATGTATCTGCTACAGTTAACGACATAGATGGTTGGATTCATGGGCTACCATTATTTGAGAAAATTATTACCACAAGCCAAATTTCGAAAAATGATACATTGTAAAGTTGTGTTATTAGGTTTAGTAAAAAAGAAACAACTACATAAATAATATGTAGAATCGCCGGAAATACTAGAACATAAATAATTTTAGCGAATTTCCAGAATGAAATTCAGCTATTACAGCCCCCGGGCTCAAGTCATGACACGACTTGAGCCCGAGCCATTGAACCGTTGGACAAGTTCGTTAGCCAGACAGTCCGATGTCCGAAACATGGTTTTCTGGGGCATTTTTCGTGAAAAAAATTAACTTTTTTGTCAACATTTCCCCTAATTCAAAAATTGTTTTGAAATTCTTTTACACCATTGGAAAGAGAAGAAAAATGGCATAAAAAAGGTCTTTAAACTATTATTCTATATCAACTAGTTTCGAAGAAAAACTAATTTTTATAAACGGAAATTCGCTATGTTATGCAGGATGCTGCGACAGGGCTATCATTATTATTTTCAGTCTAACTTTAGATAAAGTGATATATATTAGGTATAAACTCATGTAAGTTCTACTACAGTACAGGAAAGTTTTACTAAGAAAGTTCTAAATAAGAACTCTAAATATTAGCCTGAAATAAACAATACTATATGGACGGGTAGGAGCTTAGAAATCGTTTTAAGAGTGTAGTATCTTCGTGAACTGTTTTGTCTCTCATGGTTTTTATATAAATTGGTCACTTGAACGCTTTTTGAAATTCATTGCACTTCCTGCGTTGTGGTTAGTTCAGGTGAAATTTGTATCTGCAAGTTTTCCTTTCACAGAAAATACTTGTGTCATAGCCATGACTCCCTATGTTGTGTCTACTATTCTTAAATAACACGATAATGGTCGATGGTTTATTGTCTCATTTCTCTTTACTAACACATAATCTAATGGTCTGAAGCAATCAGGCTAGAGTTCGATTGCTAACAGTTAGAAACGAACAATTCCACAATAAATTTTTTTTAATGAATTAAATTTGAATTTTTATTAGTAACGATTCAAATTCAAAATTTTTAATTAAACTGAAAATTGCTTATTCTTTTACGGTTGCGTTTTCAAAATTTTTTCAATATAAATACATCTCTAAACCAGTTAGTAAAATGTATTATTACTAATTATCTTAATAAGTAAAAATAAAACATTTCGGTTTTTCTGAACATTTGTTAAGTGAGCCTTAAAAAAATAATTTCATCACGTAACGAATACTTTTGAAGACAATCGTAGAATATAAAGTTTCTACAAATTTAATTGATTTCTGAATAATTAAAAACTTGACTACTTGGAAACAATTTAATCTCGGTATATTTAATATTTTATTGGCAATTAATTTAATCACCGCCAAAGTCTTTTTCTCAACAAGTTCATACATACATAATTATGTGTATAGGTAATAAAAGTGAAAACTTACCCAGGACTATTTTTCGAATACGGTATATATTCTGCATTGATAACTTGATATTCGCCTTGGGCGTCATCACTCTGATGCGTTTGTTGCTGTTGCGTATTAAATTCTTGTTCGTGGTATTGTGGTTTTTGTTGTTCTTGTACTTGCACTTGCACTTGCTTCCGTCGTATCTCTTCGTCCATTTTTGCCGTATGAAAGTGCATATGATGATGACGTCTAGCCATTATTAGCATTACGCATTGGATTGACAATAATATAAACATTAGTAAACATTTCATTTTGTTGGCTTAAATAAACACAGTAGCTGTTTATGTTAATTTAAAATTTTTTCTTGTTTTATTAAAATTTATTTGCTTGAGGTTTTTTACATTAAATGTTAACAAAAAAAAAAAACTGAATTTCATAAACAAAAGCAATCAAAAGAGTTCACATGTTTTTGTATCAATGATGTGTGCAGTTTTTTGTTCGGTTAATTTAAATATTAATTTTATTTCTTTTTTTTAATTTAAAGAAAAATTATTAACACCTTTTATGATATTCTTGTAGTGCTTAAGGTTAATGGACGAATTTTATTGTGTTATTAATTAATAAAATACCATTTTTTTTTACTTTTTTAATTTTATAGACGATTTTTGCGAATTTGGTTATTTAAGACTGATAATTTTTTTTTCTTTTTTGATGATTAAGGTAATGTAACCTTGTTCAGTATAATTAAGATTTTTTAAGATTTTGCTATTTTTTTGGTTAGATGAATATTAAATAAAGTAACAAGTTTTTTTTGTCGATTTAAAGAACAGAAAATATTTAATTAAAGTGATTATTATTACTTTTTTGTCAAATAAATTGGGATTTTTAGAGTTAATTTATTAATAATTGTTCCCCAAGCAACGCTACAGGAAATATAAACTAGTAAATTATCTAGAATAGTTTGCAGGTATATAAACTGTTTTTATAAAATAAGTTTTTAATAATCTGTTACTGGAAGTTAGGAGGGATCAGTCTGCATTGACTTGAAAGTGCAAGTTGAAATCAAGATTGGATAATGATTGAATGTAAAATGTATCAAGTTGAAGTCAAGATTGGATAATTATTGAATGCCTAGGATCAATCAAGTTTAACGTGAGTTTTTGTTTTACAATCTTACAATTACAGGTGCTTGTAATGCACTACTAACAATTATAGGTGTTGCATAAATAATTCTTACAATTACTTACCTTTTTTACAATTGTAAATGATATCCATAGAAATATTTTAATAAAATTTGTACCTTTTTTTGGCAGCTATATAAATTTTAAATTTCATAATTATGTTGAAGACGATTATATCGGTGTTAACAAGATGAATTCTATCCGTAGAGGTTCGGAGTCCGGGCTTTGATTGAACGAAAATAGTTGAAGCTGACATTTTTTAAGCTTATAGATGTATACCAAACTCTTTCCTAAGATGCGAACGGCAATTTTTCTATTTCTTCTGTACCCACGCAAAAGTTTATTTATTAATTTGACCATATATCTTATCTGCTTTGTTGTACCCAGCTTAAGTTTTGGCTATAAAGTGTTCAGTTATATAAAACAAGTAACTCACCATAATGATTATAAAAAAAATATTAATTGTACGCGTGACACATTGTTATAAACTCAATGAGAAGTATATACACGTAAGTGTATTATACAGAACTTGCATAGAACAATAATTTTTGGGAACGAGATATTTTCCCGGAGTAAAGGGTATGTATCTTGGATGTTGACCCAGGCAATAGCTTATAACCATACCAAATTTCATCAAAATCCGTCCAATAGTTTTTGCGTAATGTGTGCACATGCTCAGAATCGTTTTTCTGTTTTCCCGTGGGAATGAGACATTTTCCCGAAATAAAAAGTATCCTAGATATTGACCCAGGTAATAAGTTATCATCACACCAAATTTCATTAAAATCCATTCAATAGTTTTTGCGTGATGCGTGAACAGACAGACATACAGACAAAAATTTTAAAAATCACTGTTTTGATATCTATATCGATAACTATTTACAGTATCAGTACAATTTTCAAAAAATATTCCACGTACAGAAATGGTCTCACGCGGGCAATTTTAAATTGTAGCTAAGTTGTAGTTTATTTGGTTAGTTTGCCATCATATTGTTAATTTTGTTTAGAATGGTATATCTATACCGACATACATAATAAAGCATATCGGTGCAACAATCGCTGCAAAACCAGTTTGCATATTCCTGCAAAATGCGGTATCTATACTCATTTTTGCCAAAAATTAGAATAGGTGCCTCCATTATATGAATATGGAAAAAGCAAACGATGAATATGGTATACAGTATAAAAAAAAATTAAAGCGTAGAATATAAATATTTTAAAAATATTTAAAAAATACAGAAGTATTTTTTGATATAGTTTTCAAGAAACATAACGAATACTCAGAAAACAGACAAAACTAAAACTTGCTAAAAAATTACAGAACTTAAAAGGTACGTAAAATTGTAATAACAATTTTACAAGTTATGTAAGATTTTAACCTATGCTTTGTAAAGCATCAACTGAATTGCCTGTAAAATTGTCAAAAATATATCTGTAAAATTGTAAAATTGATCGGTGCTTACACATTTGTAATAATTTTTATGCAACACCTGTAATTTAAATATTTACATATAGGGTAAAAGCCCCCTTTGTGGAACGGTATCTAATACTGGAACAGTTTTGACATTTACATATTTATTTCTTTAATTAAGTAAGGAAACTTTAAATGCGGGGTGAATTTAAATTGAAAAACAATCATTCTATTAATAATATTTTTTGTTATCAGACGTTTCTTTCAGAAATAACTTCATTAATATGTAAATGTTCCACAAAGGGGGCTTTTACCCTAATGTAGTCAATAAAGCATCAAAATGATTAAAATCTGGAAATTCTCTATAACAGCTCCAGTTTTTATGAATTTTTTTTTAAATTGTATGCTTCAATATATTATTTAAAATCATAAGCATTGTAAGTGGCTGAGTTAAGTCCCGTAGGATCCTGGGGTCCCAAAAAGGCCCAGAATATACGGCTAGATGGATCTTGATCAAATTTTGCTCAAACACTATTGAGATTCCAGAAAAAATGAACGTTAGGCTTTAAATTATCCTTCAGGATCCTCGGGTCCCAGAAAGGATATAAAGTAAATTGTGGGAAATGATCTTTAAATTTTGCTTAAATACTGTTAGAATAAGGAAAAAATGAAAGTGAAATCTAAATTGTGCTCCAGGGTCCTAGGGTCCCAAGAAACTTCCCGAATAAAAGGTTGAATGGACCTAGACTAAATTTTGTACGAATACTAATGAGATCGGGGAAAAATAAATGATGAATCAAAATTGTCCTCCAGTGACTTGGAGTCTCGAAAGGGTCCAAAATAAATAATATTGTATTTTGACAAAATTTTATTTTTTCAAAAATTTGTTTTCTTCCAATATTGCAAAAAAAACGATGCACCGAAAATAGTTAAAATTTTTACAGGTGATTTCTTATTCGATAGGAAATAAAATGCTGAAATAACCAAAAAAATATGGCAAGTCATTTTCGAAAAATTTTCACCTAAACATAAATATTATTAAACATGTAAGTGGCTTTATCTCTACCAAAAAAATTTTTTGCTTCTAATTCCGGAAAAACGATAAATTGAAAACAATTAAAATTTTTACGATTCATTTCTTATTCAATGGGCAATAAAATGCTACAGTAATCAAAACAATACAAGTCGTTTTCCAAAAATTTTCACCTAAATATAAATATTTCAGGCAGATGAGTGCTTTTATGGCCAGAAAAAAAATTTTGGCTACCGTTTGTAAAAAAATTTAACGGGGAAAATTTTTGAAACTTTTATATGTTATTAGTTACTAAATGGGTAATATATTTCCGTGATAGCCAGAAATACGAACGCTTTAATTTTTCTGCAATTTTCATTTTTGTTATTACAAACAGATACATGAATTTTACAAAATTTAACAATTTTTATAATTTACCACTCATTTTGCCATATTTAAAATTCGGGAATTATTTTGAATTTTTCTTCTATATTAGAATAATAATTAAATCAAATAATGGACTTTGTTTCACGGCGCTAAGTCTTGTCACTTTTGAAGCATTAATGTTTCATTTTGGATAAAAAAAAAAAAAAAAATTTACTGAGATGCTTTGAACATCAAAATATGCTATGAATATAGATATTTTAGCAGTTCAGTAAATATGTGTATTATATTTTGCTATTCAAATACCGTTTTTTTGAAATCAAAAACTTTCATTTTTAAATTTAGACCCTAAAACCTTTTAAGCGCCATTTTTAATGTTTATGTTTTCAATAATACTACAAAAGGAACAATTAAAAAAAAATCATCTAAATCGGACCTGTTATAGAGAATTTAGAGGTGAAAACCTTTATTGACTACACTTATATTTGTAAAAATAATACCTGTAAATTGTAAATTGTACTTTTATGAAATAGGGCCCAGGTAGTTAATAACTTAATATTCATACAGGCTAAGCTTTTTGAGAGTTGCCATTTTATTATGGCTAAAATATTAACTTAATAAAAAAAATTATTCAGTTTGGACTTATAGTTGCCGCTGCGGGGAATCGATTGCTATAGCTGGGCGCTCCCTAGATTTTTCGAGCTATAATGTAAGCTTATACTTTTTAGATGGGAATCTATGATTAATAGTTTTTTAACAATTAGTTTATAATTCAAAACTACCGGTAATACTCAAATTTTTATTACTCTGTCTCATACTCTCCAATAATTGAGTTTTAGAAACTATTTTTCAAAAGTATTATGCTCTCAGCTGAGTTCAGACGACATAAAATTATGGCTAACGATAGTAGGTATATAAATAGTACCTACTGATAAAAACATTACGTACATACCAAACTTTCATTTAACTATTGTGAGACTAGATTTTTAACATTTACTGAAGTAAGAACATAAAAAAGTAAATAATTTTCAATGGCTTAATAAATATTGGTCAAGTTAAAAATCACAAAGTGATTGAAAAAATTATCCGGATCGGCCGGGAATCGAACCCGAATCACAAAGTATCACTCTGTGATTTTTAATTTACATGTGATTTTTGGTCATACTATACGAAAGAAATCGAGTGCTTAAAGTTTCAGTTTAGCTGAATGATTAGTGAACATATCAATACTGCGTGTGTTGAAATGCAAACAAAAGTTTGTCATACGTAGTAGTGTCTCACAAGCACTCGATAATATTTGAAATTAAAAATGGGTCAAGTTTTTAAATTAATAATTAATTTAAATGTTAATCTTAAACCCTAAAAACTATAAAAAGTTGAGGTACCACATTTATATCTTAGAAGATAAATATTACTTGTTTCTTGGATGGAGAAAATAAAACTACTTTGACTAAATCTAGCTCATGCAGATACGCATCTGTTTGCCAAAAATTATTAATAAATTTAAGAAAATCTTAAAAAGGAAACATGGAAAAAAGAAGCTTTTTTCTTCCATTTATATTTTTATTGATGTATTGGATCAATTTCATTTGCAAATTAACAGATAAGTTTCATTTAAAAATTGGAAGTATCACAGCTCGAAAATTAAAACTACAAAGTGCTATAAAATTTTTGGTTATAGCAATCGATAGCCAATAGCGATATCTACATCTGTTATCTGAACAATTTTTTCATTAACTTAATAGTTTAGCCGCAATAAAAATGACAACCTTCCAGAACTCACCTGTACTATTATAAATACATTAAAATAAAAAAAGTTTTAAAGAGATTTAACTGGTTTTTGGATTTTACTGAAGCTAAGGATCAACTTAAAGGTTTCTATCTTAGAAATTTAAGGTTTCTATCCATCGCTACTAAAATTTTGGAGCAGTGTAACTAACTTAGGGTACCCTTTTCATATTTACATTAAACCACGTAATTTGCGTATCGATTTTGATTTTCGGTTCTTCAGGAAAAAAGTGGAATTATAATCTTGATATAAATAACTGCATATATAAACGAAATTTGTTAGACTTTATGTTTGATCCCGTACATCGGAGAAATAAAGCTCGTACGAAATAGATGCTTTGGTACAGCTTTATAATTAAAAATAATACCACTAAATAATTAAAAAGGAGATTATAAAATTTAAATATACTTTTAGATTTTACATTAGGTAAACATTTTTTTTTTTAAATTTACATATTATTTCAATTGATTACCATAAGTCTATATATGGTGAGCACCGAAAAAATATTTCTTCGATTCGATTTAATGTTAAAAGTACACTTGTTTTTTAAAAAAAGAAAAACACTGATAAAATTCTCACACGCACTTTAAAAAATAAAAAAAAAAAAACACGCGCACACTAAACAGTAGAATGAAACGCAGTCAAACGTGTATGTGACGCATATATCATCTCCCAACATACATAAGATACATAATATGTAAGTAAGATAATGATATATATTTTTATAATCGTTTGATGACTATGTAGTAAGAAGTTGAGTTCAACAGAGAATAGATGAGACAAACAGACAGACCAGATGAATTCCACTAAAATATCTCGCGTTCGCGTCTTGGACGTTATGTTTTGACTGACGAGACCGTCTGCGGACCGAATAAGAATGTAGTATACACCACCAGGTTATACCGTCTACTTGGATAGTTTTATCTTTTCTCAACGAAGTCGTAATGATTAATGAATCTGTTGAAGAAGTTCTTCATATTCTTATAATAAAAACTTTTACATACGTACACTACTATGTCGTGTATGTTAGTGAGCATTTGAGATGTTGAATGAACTGACAGACTTGACTTTAATACATAGAATGGACGGACAATTATACATATTAAGTAGGTTTGTATTTATAATAGTACACGGTGCACCATGAGGGAGACAGTGAGTATTACACCACGTAAATAAGTACTTATAGCATGCGAGTAGGGGAAGGTAGCCCAAAGCGGGTAAGCTAAGATTCAACGCCCAAAAAAAAGGCTTTTGACCTCTTTTATATTATCAGATAGATTAGTTATCGAACTTTAAAATGAAACTTCGCTTACGAAATTTTTATACGATATTTATTTTTAATAAAGAAAATACAAAACCTCTGCAAAAATCTGCTTTGCCCGTATAGGTATCCTAAAGCGGGTAATCCTCTTTGGGCAAAGAGGGTAAGTAAAATATATATTTACATACTGTTATTATTTTTTGATATAAACTTTCTTAATAATATAGAACTTAACAATAATAAGGATTAAGTAATAAAAATTGAAAAAAGACAAAAATAATCAATTTTTAACAATTAACTGTAACTTTCTTTACAACCTCCACATTTGAGTATATTATTTCAGGTTGTTCCACATTAAAATCACCACAAACAAGGCAGAAATATTTTTTTACTTTCCGCCGTAATAATTTATAATAAAATTAAAATTAAAAACTTCAAATAATAATTAAAAGCTAAAAGTAAATTAAAACAAGTAACAAAATAATTAAATAAAAAAGAAGTCAAAATAAATCTAAAATAATTAAATTAAAACAACGCAATTATTAATCTTTTAAAATGAAATAAGAAGTATTTAAAAGAAGATCATCAAGTAAAAGTTGAAGTAACCCAAATAAGTCTAAAGCATCAGTCTATTCCAGAAATCGGTTTCTCCTGTTTATCCTAAAAACTTGAGTGGCGATCACCCTTCTGCGGATCCCAATAAATCGTCGTAGAAGAAGGATACTGGGTATAGAGATCATAAGACGACCGTGAGTCAAGTATACTTTCTCGGTGAACCGCTTCAGCTTCTTCGGGACACGACATATATATATATATATATATATATATATATATATATATATATATATATATATATATATATATATATATATATATATATTTATATAATTTTTTATTTTTTTCCATTAAGATGCTTCTATTTTAACTAGCCGTTTTGCCCAAAAAGACTTAATTTTGTTAATTTAGAATAATTTCAAAATGAAAGCCGATACATGTCTATCTTTTTCTACATTAAAAGTCTAATAATACGGTAATACTAAAATGATTACAAATAAAAAGGTTTGTGACTAGTCACAGAATATTTATCGTCAAAATTTTTAACAAATCCAATAAAAAAACTTGATGACGCTTAACTAGGACATTAAACGATACAAGCGTTCAAGTGCAACTTATTGATATTGGTTGATATTCGGTTAATCTCGGTATACACACGACCTGACAAAAACATTCGATACAACGGAATACAAGCGCTTACCCGCTTTAAGAGGGGTACCCGCTTTGGGCGGCCTTCCCCTATGTAAGTATGTATTTATATCCGCGGAATGATGGAGACATTAGTGTATGTATTTTAGAAATATATACGCATGTAAGTAACATTTATTATGCACAGGGAATTTGCTTTGGTAAATATGCTGCACTTTGAAAGAGAAAACTTATCTACATTTTAATTCAAACGTTTAAGTAATGAAGTTTGAACTAAAAATTATGACCTAAACAGGTCCAAAATTACAATATAACCAAATAAAGCATTAGGATTTCTCTCAAATATGCATATTGTACCATAAAAATTGCTAGGTATTAAATTCTTATAAAAAACAAATGGTCAGGATCATGAATAGAAATCAAGTACTCTAGGGATAAATTATCTCAGGCCCTCCATCTAATATTAAATTTTCCACTGACATCCAAACCCCTCTTTCAAAACACAGTCAAAAAATTTGTGTTAAAATTAACACATTTCACATGTCCAGAAAGGTCCACTCAATTTTTTTGTGTTATTTTAACACAAAGCATATGTGTCAAATCTTTACACAAGATTTGTGTCAATGATTTAACACACAAAAGGACATACATTCTGTGTTAATTTTACACAATTACTTAGTTATAATTTTATCAGTAAATATGTTAATATAACCATTATTTAGTGTACCTTTTTAACACAATGATATGTAAAATTAACTGATTTAGAATGTAGAAGTTTACTCAATAAATGTATTAGTATATTTTGACACTTTTTTTAAGTTAGTATTTTTTTTATTATTTATTTATTATGTAAATGAAAGGAAATAGTAAAAAATAATTTTTCAGTACTTAAATTTTTATTTAATATTTTTACAAAGTTGTGCTTAATATTATATATTATACAATATTATATATTATACAATATATTGTAATAATAATATTTTTACAATGTTGATGCAATACCCAAAAATTGTGACGACCGTTGTCAAACTGAACGTGGAAAACAAAATGGAACCACTACTCTTCTTTCTTTACCTAATCTTCTTTGCCCTTGGAATGTGTTCTCGAACGTCGAACATTCGATATTTTTTTAATTAATTAAAGCAAATTCTGCAAAGAAAGAAAAAAATTCAATCTATAATATTTTTAATTAACTTACCTAATCAATATTTAATATCTGTGATTAATATCTATAATTATGATTGGCAATGATGCCATACCGATGCTACAAGTTATCACTACCCCCGCTCTTAACTAAAGCAGTATTTGCGTGCGAAACCCGTTTTTTGTGTTGGAAATACACAACAAAACTGGTTTCTTATAGACATTCTTTCCCTTTACGCAAAGATTGTGTTAATTTTTTGTTTTTCAAAACAGGTTAACAATTTTATTCTTTTAAATTAAAATTTGTGTTAATATTTCCATTTAACTCAAACACTAAATGTTACATTAACACAGGGTCGGGTTACTTATTTAACACAAAAATTTTAACCACTAGTTTTTTTTTTACGCAGAACACAAATTTTTTCACTGCGAATGTATGAAATAGAAAATATTGTGTAAAGATACCTTAAAATCTAACTTTTTTGGCCTTTTTGTTTGTACCGCCTAAAAGTCAATTTTGTGTTACGGTCAGTCCTTCAGTTTGGCACAATAAATATTTGCTATTGAACAAAATTCTACTAGTTATTTTATTATTTTTTTCTTTTTTTAATAAAAATACTTACGTAAAGGTAAAGAAACTAATTGTCCCTCTAACATTTATATCAAATTCGTTTTTATACGCACGGAAACAAGTGAATAGTACTGTTGATTTTATATGGAGTAAGTAGGAAGAAACAAAGATTAATGGGATTGATAGTATGAATTAATCCACTTTACTAATTTAAATGAGCACCAATTTTTATTTACACAATTACTTTTGAGCGATTTTAATTAAACAAGACGCGCAAGGTGTATGACCCTTGAGCGCACACAAGGAACTTCCTAACTTAATTAGAAAATTACGGAAAATCTAATCAGTATCAAGTAATATCCAGATGTTTTGAATTGAGTTTATAGTTTTGTAGAATATTTGTGGTATAGAGGTGATCAAGAGAAATTAAAATAATCAGGCTGACATTTCTTATGACGACAAGTATCCACGAAAAGTGTTCGACTTCTCAAATAACAGTTTTATATATTTTCGTATAATCTCAAAACACTAGTTAAATGGACCAAAAAACCAACTGGTTTTTGATTCTTTTTTTTTTTTTTTTTTTTTTTTAGGTGACAAAGCTAGAACCCGCCATATATATAAGGTATCTAACGCGGGGGCGTTGGCGAGAGGACGTTGATACATGTATTTCTATCTTATCCGTGAATATTCGAATATAAAATAAAAAAAAAAACTTGAGGAAACTTTGTCATATGTCTATTAATAATAATAATAATAATAATATTAATAATAATAATAATAATAATGGTGGTGAGGGTGCCTATAGCAGCTACCCTTGGCACCCGTGAGGGATATTTATCCCCCATTGGTGTCAAGGAGGCTAAGGGTCCCAGGGGTAGCTTATGCGCAATATAGAAATCTTCGGATTCCGTTAGCCTCTGACTTCCCAAGATCGGCACCGTTTCCTTCTCGAGGTACCACTATTTTCACGAAGGGTGCCGGATCTAGAGGAGTAATCCTCGGAAGTTCATTTATTAACCTTTTTTATTATTTCGTTTCGTTTTTATTGCTTTTTGTTTTCGTTATTTTTATTTCTTTTTGTTTCAGGTTTTCTTGTATTTTTTGTTTCCTTTTGTTTTTGGTTTTCTTTTGTTTTCGTTCTTCTTTGTTGTCCCAAGTTCAAGTCATCTTCGGGACCCACACTAGCTCGTGTGTGGCTTAGCGGCGTTATTTGGAAAAGGGGATCCTGGTGACTGAAGGAAGCCGTACTTGCGAGTACGGTGGAACAACACTTCATTTTGGCTCTGGCTTCAAGCATAGACCGTGGCTGCGGTTATGCACCGGCCGCAGTAACTTCGAGCGCCCCGATCTCGTGCGTGTCACTGGGGCAATGGGCTTGTCCCTAGGGTCCCTCATTTCCGTAACCCTGGCGTGGGAGTCCCACGTCCCTTCTGAGGCTCCGTGGAGGGTGGGGAGCGGGGTGGGGGTATTTGTGTGTTACATTTTATGGAAGTTCAAAATAATGTCTCTACGGGCGAGTCCGGGCCCTTAAACACGGACGCGAACCAAGCTCCACCGCCGTCAACTGGTTGCGAGCAATGAGAGCGGGGCTACTTCCAGTACCCCAGCTACTCCATCGACTTCAGTCACGCCAACGCATGCCGGCGGCGTTATTGCTATCGCAACAGGGCGTAACCGCCCTCCTTCTAAGAAATCAAAAGGCAAAAATCGTGGGCGTCTATTTCCTTTAGACACCCCAAGATCGGAAGGTATCAGTTATATAAAATTTTTAGTTTTAAAGCCTACAGAAGCGGACTTTAGCAAGATAAGTCCCTTCTTGTTAGCAAAGTTGGCAGGTAAAGGATGCCAAATTATCGGGCAAAGGGTTGCTCGCATACTCACCAGCACAATCGGCATACTCACCGGCACAATTAGAAAAGATCCAACAATTGCATAATTTAGGGCAGTATGCTGTAGAGGTGGCACCACACGGGGTATTAAATTATTCCATAGGTGTCATCATGCATCCATCATTGGCATACTGCACTCCTGATGAGATAGTGTTGGAGATGTCTTCACAGGGGGTTCCTGAGGTGAGGAGAGTCAGATATAGTAGGGGTAAATATCCAAATTCACCCCTTATACTTTTAACACTTAATAAGACCACTCTCCTAAAGGAGGTCGTCGTGGGTCTCTTCAACAAAATCGACGTACGTCCGTACATTCCGAGGTGCTACAACTGTCAAAGGTACGGACATGTATCCCAGAAATGTAACGTCGAGCAACAGATATGCGTGTGCGGCAAGCCGATACACGAAGGACGACCGTGCGGCGAGCCGATGAAATGTATCAGCTGTGGTGGCAATCATTCTCCAAATTTTGAAATTTCCCCATTTTCAAGCAAGAATCAGCCATCCAAGAGCTGATAGCCCTGGAAAAGTTATCTTATCCAGAGGCCCGCCGGAAACTTCTGGGCAGTATGCCCCGTCGTTCAGCCTTGGATGATTATGTACGCACTGTTGCAGCCCCCGCCCCTGCAGCGGTTGAGAGAAATAAAGAAGTGAGTGAACTCCAAGAAAGGATGCAACGAATGCAAGCTACTATGGAAAGTATTCAGCAGAGCCTATTGCGCTCGTTAGGTGTAGCTAGCTCTACACCAAGCACAACCGCTGTCGCGTCAGCCAAGGTCCCTGAGACAAAGAGGGTTATAACACCAACCCCTCAGGGACCAATAGTCAAAAATGTGGTAACTTCCCCCACGAAGAAGTCTTCACCAAAGAGGACCACGCCTGGGCGAAGAAGAAGTAGTGAGGGGGAAAAAGAGGTGACCAAACCAAGGTCCCCAAAAAGGGACCTGTCACCTCCAAATCGGAGGCGGAATTCCTTCCCCCTACGACACCCACGGCGACTCCGCAACTAACATCGACGGAGTCGTCTCGACCGGGCACGCCAACAAGCCCGGTCGCCCCCCTCGCGAGTCGCTCCATTATAACATCCATGAACGACTCGGGAAGTGCCACAGCGTCGGTACGTTCGGGTATTAAACGCCCGACGTCCGACGCGTACACCAACACCTCGGCCACGGAGTCGGATAACTCCGACACCGAGGTGCGCGTTACAAAAAGGAAAAAGGGCTGGCCTAAGGGGAAACCTAGGAAGTAGCCACACTTCCTAGGGAGCAACCCTAGTAGTAACAAAAATGGCTATCGTACAGTGGAACTGTAATGGTGTTAAGCACCATTATTGTGAATTGCAGATGCTTCTGACTGAGCACACGCCTATGTACGTGTGCCTCCAAGAAACACATTTACGGCCGGCGGAACCATTTACTATCAAATACCATCAAATCTGCCGGCACGACGTACAACCAGACATCAGGGCGAGGGGGGTGTTGCATCATCATCAAAGATGGCGTCCCTTTCCGGGACCATCCATTAAACACTCCCCTACAAGCCATCGCAGTTCGTTTTATGAAACCGCCCCAGTTCACAGTATGCTCGGTCTATCTACCAGACTTCGACTGGAACGTCGAAGATTTGACCGAGCTTACATTACAGTTACCACGTCCATTTTTGTTACTAGGAGATTTTAATGCTCACAGCCCTCTGTGGGGCTGTAGCACAAGAGACGCCCGTGGAAGACTCATCGAGCGTTTTCTAGTTGAGTCTGAAACGGTCTTGTTGAATTCCGGTGAAGGTACTTTTATTAATGCAAGAACCGTTGAGCTGTCGGCTATCGACTTATCGCTCTGTTCACCGGTCATGACACGCCGTTTTGAGTGGACGCTCGCGTCACACTCATACGGGAGTGACCATATTCCTATTATTTTAAATAGTACCACGCCGATAACTCCACATTCGAATTCGCCGAGATGGCGTCTCCGTCAAGCTGACTGGGACATATACTTCGATTCATTCCGTACACCCGAGCTGACTGGAGACGTAGAAGATGATGTGGAGCAAATGTCCTCCAGTGTCATTGAAGCAGCATACAAGAGTAGTCCGAAGTCCTCCAGCATTCCACCCAAACGTCAAGTATCATGGTGGAATGAAGTCGTGAGTGTAGCAGTTGCAGAGAAAAAGCGGGCGTACAACGAACTCAGACGTCGCCCCACGCAGGAAAATGTGATAGCCTACAAGCATGCGCAAGCACGCTGTAAACGCACTATAAAAGAACAGAAGATGTTATCATGGGAGCAATATGTTTCGGCTATAAATACCTCCACAACAACTTCGGAGGTGTGGAGAAGAGTGAGGGCCATTACTGGGAAATCCTTGCGTCCACCAATGCCCTCCCTTCTCGTCGCCGACGGTCGGAACATCACTGAACGCGTAGAAATAGCTAATTGCTTAGCTAAGTACTTTGAGCGCGTCAGTGGCTCCCAGAATTATGACCCGGACTTCCTGCGGATCAAGATCCAACACGAACAAAATGATCTTGTTTTTTTCTCAGATGAATCCCTCCAGTATAACCAACCGTTTTCTATGCAAGAATTACTGGGGGCGCTTCGGGGATCTGGGGACACATCACCTGGAGCTGATGAGATCACCTACGCCATAATCCAGAACCTGCCTTATCCTGGTAAGTGTAGGTTACTGGATCTTTAAAACGAAATTTTTAGGCAAGGCGTTTACCCTCTGCAGTGGCGAGAAGCTACCATCATTCCGCTGCTGAAAGAGGGTAAAGATTCATCGCAACTAACTAGCTACCGTCCAATATCCTTGACTTGCTGTTTCAGCAAGGTATTTAAAAGAATGGTGAACAACCGTCTCGTCTGGTGGCTGGAATCCCACAACCTCAAACCTTAACATCAATGTGGGTTCCGCCGATACCATTCGACTACGGACCATCTTGTTCGCCTCGAGAAAGCCATTCACGACGACCTTCTCCAACGGAAACACCTTGTGGCTGTGTTTTTCGATTTGGAGAAAGCTCATGATATGACCTGGAGGTATGGCATTCTCAAGAAGACAGCTCAGATCACGGTGACGACAGGTTGGGTTTTAGGCAGCCACCTGTCAGCTGTAACAACACCTTCAGCCAAACTACTACTGCCCTACTTACAGAGCTTCCAACACCTTTGGCTCAGCCGACTTTAAGTGTTTCCTCGGAGCATCCTTTGGGGACCACTAAAGCTGGTAGGAAGCGTGTGCGTATGAAATGGACAGATGAACTGAATGAATTCATCGTACGCACATACTTCCAAGTTACTAAACTTGAAACGAACAAAACTGGTTACCGTACGAAATTACATCAAGAGTTCTCGCGCACCTATCCTCACCTAAACCGCGTCACTGAACAGAGACTGGCAGACCAAAAGCGTGTCATTTTCACCAATAACCTTATACCTTCTTCCCTCATAAACACTATTAAAACACAAGACGCACATCAATTTGCTCAAAGTGAAGAAAGGCCGACGACGGCCCACGAGAAATGGGAAGCCTCGCACAAAACGAGCCTAACCTCTATGAGACAGCAGTAAACGACACCCTACTGCAAAAGATCGAACTGGAATTTAACACAGCGCTTACTGAATTTGAAGGGACGGACTCCACACATAGGTACTTGTTGCGTAAACAACACACCTCACGTAGATTGGCTGAGATCGTTGAGATATTAGACAATACAATACTACCTAAACACTTGGAAACATGTGACGATTTTATCGAGTTACACACGGCTATCTACTGTGGAGTCGTTGCCGCTATACGTTGTAACGGTTCCCACGTAACACCACCTGTAGCGTACAACTCGAAGGAACACAAAATTCCTGCCTGGGAAACACGATTGAATAAACGCATCAACAACATCCGATGCAACCTCGGCAGGATCACCCAATACCAACAGGGTAGCAGATCTAAGCAACTTAACAAACACATACACGACATACTACACAAACACGCAGTACACCCACAATACGAGGAACCCAACAAAACGCTATAGAGATCAGAGATACGCTTCACCAAAAATTAACAGCACTAGCGAAGCGCTTACGAAGGTATAAGACCAGTACTGAACCAAGCGTTCACCGACAAAACCAAGCGTTCACCAGAAACGAGAGACGGTTTTATCAGTCTCTAACGAACACGGTAACTGACAGTAATGGTCTACCGGAGAAGAACGCACTCCATAGTTTCTGGGCGAATATAGGGTCCAACACCATTGACCATAATGACAAAGCCAGCTGGACCGATACAGAGTACAGGAATAACGAACAGCTTCCGGAGATGTCCTATACGGACATTACTACAAAGGACGTCTCCAGAGCTCTATAGAGATCGCATAACTGGAAGGCACCTGGCATCGATAACATATAAAACTACTGGCTCAAACACTTTACATCAACACACAAGTATCTCGCTGAACAATTTACACTATTTATAAAAACACCAAACCTGACACCGAAGTTCCTAAGGCAGGGTATCACATATATGAAATCAAAAAACAGTGATACAAAAGATCCTGCTAATTATAGGCCTATCACCTGTTTGCCTACAGTGTATAAGATTTTGACGTCCTGTCTGGCAGAAAAGATCGATGAGCATTGTCAGATTAACACCATACTGACAGAAGAACAAAAGGGATGTCGAAAGAGGTCACAAGGTTGCAAAGAGCAGCTTCTGATTGACTCCGTAGTACTGGAACAAGCGAAAGGGAGACAACGTAACCTGTACACAGCGTTTATTGATTACAAAAAGGCATTTGATTCGGTGCCGCACTCCTGGTTACGGAGAGTATTGGAGCTGTACAAAATACACCCAAGTATCGTGAACTTCCTTGGAACGATCATGTCCGATTGGCGAACGACCTTACATTTTAGTACTGGTAATGAAAAAACAACAAGCGATCTTATTCAAGTAAGACGCGGCATATTCCAAGGCGACTCATTGAGTCCATTATGGTTTTGTCTCGCAATGAATCCACTTTCTCACCTGTTAAATGAAACCAAATACGGTTACAATGTAGGTACGCAAACGAATTCGCGTCATACCATTTTACATCTTACGTATGTGGATGATATAAAGATCTATGCAGCTACTAAACATCAATTACAGCAGCTGCTGGGACTTTCCAAGGAGGTTTCGCGAGACCTCTGTATGGAGTTCGGAATCGATAAATGTCGAACACAATGTCGTTCTGGGGGAAAACGAGATGCGGTCGCATTCGAACTCGAACCAGAGTCTGTTATGCAGCCCATGAACGAGGGAGAGTCGTACCGGTATCTCGGATTCAATCAGGATGAACGTATAGCTCCTCATTCCCGCGGGAAAACAGAAAAACCGTTGTGAGCATGTGCCTGCATTACACAAAAGTTATTATTCTTTGCAAGTTCTGTATAATTATTACACTTACATACTTCTCATTGAGTTTATAACAATGCTTTGCGCGAACGAGGTCGCGGGTACGGCTAGTAAATAAAAAAATTTAAAATTAGAACTTTTTTTTTTTAAATTATCGTCTATTCTTCATTTACGGATATTGTATAGGGTCTTAAGTTTCTGAAAAAAACAGTTCGAGACCTAGGTTAATAATGTGTTCAAATTTCCCAGACAAAATATCGTTTTTTATTTATAGTACGTAATTAATAGTACATAATTTTTATAGTACATAATTAATTAAAATGTGATCTAAACAATTTAAAGAGACAGACACGGGAATATTAGAATATTATATGACTAGAATAATATAATTAAGCATTAGCAATCGCCATTAGACTCGTATTTGATGTCAGCAATGCCGAAACAAACAATTTTTACATTAAAATAGTTAAGTAATAAGTTCGATAATTATACAAGATTAAATATCGTCAAATGTATGGTAAAACATTTTCATCTATGACTACCAAATTTAAAATATTATTGGCACCACTCTACTTGATGTTAAATACAGACTAATAATGTTGACAATCCGGACACTTTTCCTTGCACAAATTTAAATTTTAAAAATGAATATGTAAATTTGAAAGATAAACAAGAATGACAGATAGGTTTCATACTCAAAATCTATGTTTCCACTCTGTCTAAAAAGGGCCTACCTAAAAAAATATGTCGTGTGTGAAGAAATCCTCATATTTTTGTACATAAAACAGAAACTTTTACTAGTGTCAGATACTGATATTTAAGAACAGAAATAGTAAAAAATATATAAAACTGATCGAACACACAAAAGCCTTTTTAAATCTATTGTGGGCGGCGCTTAAAATTTAGATGAACTAATTTCTTTAAAGGCATATTATTTAAAGTCTATTCTCCAACCGACTTTACGGGACGTATACTGGGATGGTACAAATCAAGATTTGATTGGGATATAGAAAGAAGTTATTTTTCTGTTCGTTTAGACTGTTTTCGCTAACTTTAAAGCAAATTAAATTTTTAATATTCTTGGCGCGCAAAAAAATACCTTTTTTCTTGATACTGTTTAATAAATACAGCACACTGAAGTATATGAACATACAAGGCAAAATTAATATCTTGTGTTTTTTAAAATAATTTACACAATTCTCCCTAGGAGGTGCATTAAATGTTAGTCTTACACATTTTTTTTTAAGAATAAAAAATTGAGTTGGGTGATGAGTTTTCCCAGAAGATGAGACTAAACCGCATTATAGAGTGAAAATATGCATTTAACATGTTGTTAACAGAACGTCATTTGATACAAACGATTTAGACGTTAAGAACAAGGACATTATCTACCCTGTCACAGCTAAATGAGATGTCAATTATTTCCTCTCATGGCTGAAGGTACAGGTGCGGGTGTTTTCGGACCCCGAACCCGATTAAACTACCCCTTGAGAAAAGAATCAACGGTTTTCCAGGCTGAAGTGTTTGCCATTTAAGCCTGTGCGAAATTACTACAAAGTAGGCCGGGCTGGAAGGGACATCGCGTAAGCATATGCTCGAACATCCAGGCTGCTCTCAACACCCTTAATGGCGTTAGGACAACGTCAAGATTGGTGCACGAGTGCCTAGAAACGTTGGATCAACTCTTGATCCATTGTCCAGTTACCTTGGTATGGGTACCAAGCCATACGGGAAATGAGAGAGCAGATGATTTTAGCTAAACGATGCTCAACTTAACCTCTAATAGGTTCAGAGTCGGCCCTAGAAATATCATTCCAGAGAGTGAGGTGTGCTGTGGATGACTGGGGTAAAAGACAAAACGGCCGTCTCTGGAAAGTGTGTACAACGGCCAGACAGGCCCGAGAGCTTATAGTACTGGCCAGTTTAAAACGGAGAAAAAAATTGTTATCTCTAAGCAGGGTACAGCTGAGCCGGTTAGCAGGTATACTCACGGGGCATAACGTCCTGAAGAAGCACCTGCATATCATGGGATTAGTGGAAAGTCCTCTCTGCCGTAGGTGCGGCTTGGAGGATGAATCTTTGTCCCATGTTTTATGCTCTTGTGAAGATTGCCATCCTTGAAATGCAAGTATCTAGGATTTCCAATACTGAGTTTTGAGGACATCAGGATTGCAGACTTTAGTGCAATCCTGAGTTTCTATGAGAGACTGGATATTAGCTAGTCCCTCTTGGATGCCATGAATTACAATGGGCGCGTATTTGGTGGCCTACGTGTAACGGGAGCTTTGAATCCGGACCCACTTACAGTATTCGTATTTCATATTTCCTCTCATGTTAAAAACCTTGATTTTTTTTTATGAAAACTTCAATATCTTAAAAATTTAAAGAATTATTGTAATTATCAAAATTTATGTCATTATATCCATGATTAATTTAATTTATTCACCTTATTTTGGCTGTGTAAATTTTTTTGAATGAAAGTATACATTCTAAGTCCGATAAATAGGCTTATTATTATCATTATTACTGTTGCTATTGTGAATTTCAAATACAATACTTGTAATAAATAAGATATTTTATTAATAGTATAATACATTCATACACAGCTGATATACATGCATAATATTTGCAATGTTATTGTTATTAGCATTTGTACAAATGCATACATAGATTATGTCCTTATTCATGTAAATGATAATGCAAGGGCAGGTTCCAAGAAAATCTATTTTTTCATTTCGATGGGAATCAAACGTGAGAAATTAGTACCTCTTAATTGAAATTATATTCTGAATCGTGTAGTAGAAATAATAAATTTGAATTTGTAAAAGGTTTAGCTTTCCATTAGCGTGCTCTAAGAGGATTATCACTCAATTATATAATGTTTAATGTTTGGGAATATATTGGAAATTTCCTTTTATCATGTTTCCATTAGTTTTCTTTTAACAAGTTTCATCTATATTTTCAGCGAAACATTATATGTTTAGGACAAAATGTTATTATGTGATTATATTTAAGGCAGTATTCTAGTCTAGAATTGTTTAAAATTCTATTTTTTTGTCTCATTTTCTGAAAGATTGGGCCTTTAAAAATGTGTCCTAGTAGGGTGATTTAAAACTTGTGAAAATTCACAAAGTTATAACAATTTTAATATGGTAGGCTCCGGTACCAGGTAGACATTATAGTTCAAAATTTTAAATGCATTTTTCTCACTACATTTTTCAAGCCGATCGAGATGATACCTCGAGTTCTGTTTATCCAATCGATTTTAAATTTGGCAGGTATCTTCAATATATTGCTTCATGGTAAGAACTACTGATATTGCAGAACTAGCCGTACCCGTGACGTTGTTCACGCGAAACGTTGAGTAGTTTCTTTTTCCAATTTGTAGTTTCTTGCAACACAAAATGCATTAAACTGTCTCGAAATTGACAATTGTGTATTTATTGTATTTTTCGGTACACAATTAGCAACATTTTTTTTTATTTAAAATTCAGAAAAATTTCCAAACTACAAAATTTATTTACAATTTTTGTTACTATAGTTATGAAATTTTTTATGAAATATGTAAATTGGCGTAATGTGTTTTTAATGTGTTTTTGGCGTAATAAGTTTTTCCATTTTCCCGTGGGAATGAGACATTTTCCCGGAATAAAAAGTATCTTAGATGTTGACCCAATTAATAAGTTATCATCACACCAAATTTCATTAAAATCCGTCCAGTAGTTTTTATGTGATGCGTGAACAGACAGACAGACTGACAGAGATAGATTTACAGTTTTATTATATGTATAGATTTTAATTTTTGTTACTTTAAAAAAAATTTAAAACTCGGAATAAAAATTAAAAAAATAAATAAATAAATAAATAAATAAACAACTTGAAGTAGTGAAGTGATTATATATGAAGGAGTAAATAATTTTTTTGCAATTCCCAGACTAAAATACATAATCTGGTCACTCATAAGAGTGAGTTAAGTGCCACTTTTAGTCCTAAGGGACTAAAAATATTTTTACTCTCACTTTTAATCCAATCAACAAGCAGAATTTACAGAGCCTCACCAATCGGCAAGCGAAATTTAATTTAAATAGCGTTACTAGGTAATTTAATAATATAGAATAGAATAGAATAGAATAGAATAGAATAGAATAGAATAGAATAGAATAGAATAGAATAGAATAGAATAGAATAAAATAGAATAAAATAGAATAGAATAGAATAGAATAGAATAGAATAGAATAGAATAGAATAGAATAGAATAGAATAGAATATAACAGAATAGAATAGAATAATACTGTATTGGGAACTGTAAGTTCATTACAGTGAGGTTGGCGTAAAATATATACATGATTGTACAAATTCTGAAATATAAATGAACCTATAAAAATAGTAAATTGGCAATATAACACAATACATTATTTTAGAATACATATGCATTACTGTTCATGTTGTGTGCGTATGTGCGCACTCAATTTCGAATAACATTATATCATGCCTATATCACAAAAAAGTATATCATATCTACATATATGGTGCATCTATATTGAGTTTACTCTAAACATAGTTCCCTAATTTTAAGTGCATTGATGCAATAAAAGTAAATGCAATTTATTTTTTCCTTGGTCAAATCAGAGAGGATGTCGGCCAATGGATTTTCACATTCCCAATTAATATACCTTTGAAGGTATAAGGCACGCGTACGTCTAAGAATCGGACAGGTTAGCAAAAAATGTGCCATTGTTTCAGTTTCACATTGATTACACATTTGGCATTTTTCTGTCATGTTCCATTTGTAATATGACCCTCCTATAAGTATCCGGAATTGTATCTCACCCATCAATCGTAGTTGTGAAATGGTTCTTAACTTATCGATTGCTATACGATTTTTTTAAAAATCTTTCAATCTTTCAACATCTAAATCATTCAGATACTTATAGGTGGTGTTATACGATAATACGAAAATTTTATTTTCGTCTTCTTCGCAAAGTTTCCTTTTGTAAGTGTCTAATATAAAATTTATATTATCTTTAACTACACGACTATTCTGACTATTCCAGACGCACCCGTACCCAAGTTCTCCTAAAAAGTTTCTTAGCTGTGTGACCCAATTGTACTTTATATTATTAGTGATACTTTCATCAATTTCAATTAACATTTCATAGCTCTGTTTTATTAGTCTATAATTTCCTGCTTCGAGTAGTTTCTTCCACCAGTTTAGTAAAATTTTTATAATCCTTAAACTTATGTGTGCGCTGTTGGTTTCACGACGAATTAAGTAATGTGGGGTATTTTGTGGGATATTTAATATAAATTTATAAAACCTACTTCGAGTTTTTTTTCTAAAATATCAGTATGTCTAAAACTCCATGATTCCGCTGCATATAATAGTGTGATGGAAATTATTGTATTGGAAATTTTTGTTTTGGTTTCCCAAGAATCAGATTGCGTTTTAATTAAAATGTTTTTGACACTTTCTATTGTAGCGTTCGCTTTTTTATAGAGTTTTTTGCAGCTTCCAAAAACAGACCAGAGCTTGAAAATATCATCCACAAATAGGGGAGACAGGGGCATGTACTAACAAATTTTACTTTTTTACATATTAAACGGAAATGAAATTAATTAGCGATTTTTTTTTGTAAACGTTATGAAGCATCAACTATCTGTCTATAATTTTTGATAAAAAAAACTTACATATCCCTTGTACTTTCTATGGAAAAACCCATTTTCTTAAAAAATGTGTTTGTTAATACTTACCCCACTTTTGGGGCAAGTTTTAACAACGCTGGGGTAAGTATTAACATTAGAGTTTTAATATGATTATGAGATTTTGTAGATATGTACTTATAGGAAATAAAACAAAGTATCATATTTAACATGTTTATTATTAGAAAGGAATGAATTTGACATAGAAAATTCTTATTTTTCTGAGGCAATAGTTAGTCAATCCTTATTAAGTACCAAATTACGTCACTTTGACCTTGATAACGAAACAAAAATTGGTAAATTTTCAGTCTTCGATAGACAACCACAATCGTTTAATATCTTCTATATTACAAAATATTTGCTTATTAAAAAATTAGTCTTCGTCTTATTTAACATTATTATAATTCTTGAAATATATGATAACTCAGATCAAGCAAAACTCTTCCTCTGCTTCACTGCAGAAAAGATATAAAAATTAAAACCATTTAAATTTAACACTCACATATGTACACACACATACATGCAAATATATTTGGCAATGTCATGAAAAAAATTTTGGTAACCTCGAAGCATGAAAATGACAATATTTGGATTTTGAAATCGGGATGAATACAATAACCTCCTTATAGGGAAGTTAAAAACATAGTCTTTGTTGCATAAAATTTAAACGAGGTACATGTTAACATGTTAATACTTACCCCATGCATTTTGTTAATACTTGCCTCGAAGGTAAATTTTTTACAAATTAAATTTTTAAAAAGAATACGCTAATAATGCGGTAAAATTTAAACAAAATACAATACCAGATGGAATATGCTACCGTTTGAAATAAATTTACTCTCTTTAAGGTATACAATCATGCTTCAAATCAAAAAACCATCGACTTAAAAATGTTCTTTTACCTAATAAAATCTATGCCATACTCACAACTTTGTTTTGCGGCAACCGGCCGAAGGCTGACTGGTCACAACGTGTCAGTGATCATCTACTGATGACAGTAACCGAACGTACTTAATTTTTTCGTCCGTAGTTTGGCGGAAAATGGCCTGTTAATACTTACCCCCGTTAATACTAGCCCCTGTCTCCCCTAATTAAACTTGTTTACTATTTCCACCCGACATTTATCAATAAAAAAATCTAAGCCCTTTGCAAGCTTACCTCCCTTCCTAAATACTATAATTTTTGTTTTTTTCTGTATTGATTGTAAGTTTATTATTTTGACAATAACTAGACATAACATTTAAAGAGTGTTACAACTTCCAAGGGGAGTTTTCCAATAAAGTTGCGTCATCCGCATATAATAAGTGAGAAATATTTGAGTCTTTTAAGCGTATACCCTTAAAATTTTTCTCTAAGAAATATTCATTAATGTCACTTATAAAGAGTATAAAAGGCAAGGGGCTTAACGAGTCGCCCTGCATCACTCCGTGAGTCACATCAACTGTAAATGCTTCGTTTGACTGAGTTTCCACGATAAATTTTGCTTTACTGTATAAGTCGGAAATAACTCCTAAAATTTTTCTACTAAAATCAATGTAATATAGCTTTTTCCATAGAATATTTTGATCAATTTTGTCAAACGTCTTCCTGAGATCGACAAATGCTACAAAAAGTTTACCCTTCTTTTTATAAATCTCGGATTGGATATGTGTGTTTAGTAAGAAAATATTGTCTTGACATCCCCTCTTTTTTCTAAACCCTAACTGATTTTCAGGGATTATTCCTATTTCTTCTGACAACAGTGTTCTTCAAGGAAATGCCTCTGTAATTATTTAGGTCTTGCTTATTACTTTTTTTATAGATAAAAAATAATTTTGAGATTGGCCAGTTTTTTGGAGCTTTCTCGGTATCAAATATTTTATTAAACATCACTAACAGATTATTTTTCCAGTTTTCTGGTAAATTTTTTAGGTAATCATTAGTAATCTTATCTACATCAGGAGCTTTACCTGATTTAATATGGGCTACAGCATTATTTTTTTTTATTTTTCCATTGTAAAAGGCTCATCCAAATATGGATGTTTTGCATCGAAAAAACATTCTTCACTATTCAATCTGCCAGGGTATAGATCCTGAAAGTAATGTAATAGCAGTTCCTTGTTGACACTCTCATCAAGTGAAATTGGGTTCTTATATCTGAACTGTTTTACTGTTTTCCAAAATTCCTGCATATTTGTTGCATTAACTAGTTTATTCTTAATTCCCTCAAAATATGCAGTTCTCTTATTTTTAATTATTTCTTAAATATAGTTTTTTCGTTTAAATAAACATTTGTTTCATATTTTTGAAAATTAGATTGTTTAGCTGCTTTAAATCATTTTTTAATATCTCGTTTTTTTCTTTGCAAGTACTATCAAACCATGGTTTGTGCCTTATGTAGTTGTTACTATTTTTACGTTTCCTTTTTATTTCGTACATTTTTAAATCAGTTGCTACTTTTTTATGCTATCTAACATATATTCATACATTTCTGATGGTGACCAGTCGTTAGAAAAATTTTTACAATCTGCTAATAAGTTCATATACGATTCAGACTTTTCACCATCCCAGTGAAATAAGTGGGTTTCTGAGGTCATCGAGCATAATTCATAATCATTTTTACTTTTATTTCCGTAGAAGCTTTTCGTATACAACACGCAAGGCAAATGATCCGACGTCAAGTTGAAACTTGAAACTAAAAAATTAACTGCACCACTTAAAGCCAGATCATTTGCCCATGGGAGATCAATAGTACTTGATCCTTGTTTACCTAAAAATGTAACTTGTCCCAGATGATCCGAATTACTTCTACCATTTAATATCATACATAAAATCCGGCATCCACCATGTACTCCATAAGCATTTTCCCTTTTTTATTAACCGTGTTATCTAGCGAATTTCTATTATGATGAAATTTTGTATTCTCCATACCTCAGCATTCCACTGTCCCAATTGTCCTATTCTAGCATTGGTATCGCCAATAATGAAGATTTGCCCATTCAGCAGCAAATTAGTTCATTCATGGCCGATTGCACCAACATTTTTAATCGGCCATTAAGACCTTAATCAACGGTTAACTTTAACTGTATTTAAAATCTCTGAATATCTGTTGCACCAAGGTTAATTTTTGTTAACTGATGATTAAATCGTCCGTTAGGTTAATGGATGGATATTGGACAATTAAATATTTAATCAGCGTTTAGTCCATATTTTGATGCTAGTTTCCATAGTATTTATATTTATTAAAATTTATATTTAATTTTTTTTCTACTATTAAAATATACTTTTGTGCAATTTCAATTAAAATTTTCTTTTTCTGTAAAATTTTGGTATCTATTTCATTTTTCCATTTTTAAATTTAAAAATATCTTCACAATCGTCAAATCATAGTTTCAAAATGTTTTATAATACGTAAACATAAATTATATATTTTCTAATATTATATAAATCAACTAGGCGCTACCTATTTCAAAATATGCAGATTGAAATTTTTTAACCATGTGATATTATCAACTTACTAGCATTTGTTTCTCTTGTGTCTCATTTCATGTTCTATAAAAACAAATCAGACACCGTTGCTAGTCAAAATTGACCGTTAACGGACATTAGTTAACCGTTGGTATATTTTAAATGGTGCAACAGACAAGTCGGGGTTAGTTAATCTCTGATTTACTAATGGCCATTAATTCTAATTCATTACATTCAAAAAATTGTACATACCATTACAATTCTTTTCGAATACTTTTTCCATAATCACTATCATTTGTCATCTGCATTCTTCCGCCATTTTTCTTTGATTGCTATTTGTTTAATTTTAGGGCGCTATTGTCTTCAGACGTTAGGGGGATATTTGACACAGAATTTGATCGCGGGCGTAGAAAACTGTCGATAGTAACGATTTTTTTAGAAATGTTTTACTGGCTTTGGTTGCGTCAACAGACCTATGTTTATACTTTCACCGTCCACAATAAGTTGATCGTATCTAATATAAGCGGCTTTTCCTTCCTGCCGAAATTTCTTTGCAAACGGTAACAGCTCTCTTCTTTTATCTCTTATTTCTATCGGAAAATTATCTGAAATATACACATTTGTCTCTTTTGGTTGAATTCGGTTTAAAAAAATTTCCCTTTTCATACGCCACGTTTTCATTCCGACTAATAATGGGCTGATATTTTTAGAGCCAAGTTTGTTTAATAAAATCTATATCTTGAACACTACAATTCACTTTCATTGTCATTCTAAATAAATTCAGAACATCTTGATAATTATTACTATATATATATTTTAGCCCGTAGATAACTATTTTTCTTTCTAGTTTCTTTTTCTATAAAAGCTACCCTCTTTTCTAGTGGTGACACTTTTTTAAATAACTCTGTTTGATTCACTTGTATTTCTTCTAATTTTTTATCTAATTTCTCACTCACAACTTTTATATCACCTTTTAGATCGTTTTTTAGATCTTGAATAGCTTTCAAAATAATATGATCATTGTCTGACATTTTTATATTTGTAAACACAGTAGTTAATAAATAAATACATACTTTTAAACCAGCTGAAATACACTTTCCAAAATAAGCAATAGAATTTGCAAGACAATTTTGTTTTTTTTTGTTTTTTTTTTTTTTTTGTATTTTTTTTTTTTTTTTTTTTTTAGATAAATATAAGTTTATTTATTAGTATCACATATAAATAACACAAAAATAGTTCCTCAGATTGGCGGAAATTAGTCTTATTTTTTGTATTTAATTGTAAAGCTATTTTTAAAAATATTGCTTCCATTTATTTGCATTAAATAAATAATAATTTTTTTACAATATACATACATGTTGAATATAAAAAAAATATTCTAATTAACACTTGCATAATTAACACTTGCGTCATTGGAGTATATGGGATTTATTTAACATGATAGGTCATTAATTTTAGTGCAAGGGCTGACTCACATTACAGTAGAAGAGCCCTACCTCAAAAAATTAAAATTTTTATAAATTCTTTTATTTCCAATGTCACGTTCGATTAATTAATTAATTTACAAATTTGTCGCAATTACAACATCATTAATGTATTTTTCTACCATATAGTATAATAATCTTTAATTTTTTTTTAATTTCTTTAATTTTATTGTATTTTTCCATCACATTTTGGTACCAGAGCGTGTACCCCTTTGGAATTTACATTCAATTTCACGCCTTTACTAGTGGAATATTGGTTGAATGTTTTCTGTATTTTGAATATTTTCTGAATTTTTGAATATTTTCGGAATTTTTTTAGATTTCAACCTAAATTTTTGAGTACATATTACTAACACATTACTAACAATATTAACACTGTACTAAATTCGTTAATTTTACTAATCCTACTAAAGCATTAACCAAATTTTTCTTTCCATTTACAAATTTCCTACATACTTACAACACTAAAATAACTAACCCGTACTAATACATTTACTCATAATAATTATTACTAACCAGTACTAACAAACTAACCAGATCAACATTCCCGAATCCACCAACTAAATTTACAAATTCATATTAACACAATTAACCAATACTAACTCCTTAGAATTTTCCATAATTTTACTAACTATATTAACATACTAACATAATCAATATTTTCCTTATTCTAACCATTCATTACAGTCTGTTTCTACATTTTTTTACCTAATACATATTATTCGGAAAATATTCAATATTTAAAATTCAATAATCTATATAATTTAAAGTGAAAGTTTTTGCTAACATATTTAAAATTAAAATATCAATATTATTAAAATATTTTACTGTAGTAGGTTGTGTCTGTATGGTATTTTCTGTAAATTATTTCATATTTAAGGACGAATTTAATAAATATTAAAGTTTAATATAGTAAAATTTACTTAACTTATATAATAATATAAGTTTCTTTAGATATAAATATATATACATTAAGTAGTATATTTTTATGTAAATAAATTTAAAATTTTTGAAACCTACAAAGGTTGACGTTCTATTTTAATATCTCTCTCGCGTTATTTTCGATAACATTATGAATTCACAGGACGATAATAAATTGGAGCCTTTAGTATATTTGGATGCTAATCAGCAAAATACATCACCGTCTAAGCCAAATACATCTAGTATGGATATAGCAGCAGCATTTCATGACCCAGCATCACAATTGCTGACAACACAGTCCTTATTTCAACAGTAGCTGACCAATTAGCGTTACAGCAGAGTTTGCTGAAGGATATAGTACATGAGTTTGCTGACATCAGGGCCAATAAGGATAAGGTTCCAAATCAGTCACCATTAAGATTGGAGCATTTTACAAAGGATATCCCGGTATTGAACGTGCAGTATCCAGAGTCAATCCTTAATTTTATAGTAGCAGTGGATCAGTTGGTGAGATTAAACTTTTTTAGTGAATCCCTTATTCTCACGTTTCTAACAGTCAAAGTTTCAGCTACCACAAGAAATTTATGGACTCAATTAATTGCTTCCAATTCCATGTGATCATACACACGGCAACATCAAATATCTTTAATTTCGCTTACACAACGACAGTTCCTCGTTGACCGTTTTGGCCTTAGAAAACAAGGACAAAACGAATTATTTTTCAATTTACTATCTTCAGTACATACTGAAAATAAAGTAAATTTTTCACAAAATAAAATAGCTAATACTAATTCTCCCAGTCCGTCTGTTAGTTCTCCACGTAAACCCGTTTGTCGGTACTGCAAACTAGAGATGTCGATTCTCCAAGAAAAAGATCGATTTTTGGATCGATTTAAATCGAAATTAAAAAAATCGATCCAAAAAAAATCGACTAAAAAAAAATCGATTCTGTAAAATCGATCTAAAAAATCGAAATTTTGAAAAGTTTAAAAAAAATTAACTGATAGTTTGTTAAGGAATTTAATTGATAGTACATGGAAGGTATACTATGTAAAAACGTTTTATATTATACTTGTAAAGGCGATGAGCTAACGTGGATTGGTGAAAGTAGGAAAAAGTTGGAATGATGCAACTGAATATATAGAACGAATATCACGGAATGAACCAAGTTTATTTAAAAATTTCAAACAAACTGACAAAAAACGTTTTCTAAATATGTAAGTCCTTTGTAGGAGAGGAATCACTTGGAACATGGGTGGTCTTCCTTTCTTTTTGCATTCATGGTCTTCATAGTAGTACACATAGTGGTAGGTATACATATATGTTATATGGTTATATGGTATACATATTGGCTATTGGCACATTGGATACTACTGGAACTAATTAGGAAAGATAATGCGTATATAGTTATATATACGAGTATAGCCACATGGGGAGTTTTACCCATTGTTATCACAACGGGTAAAAAGTAACAACTAACAATAATATTTTTGGTGTTTCCTTTTAATACATGTTTCTTTGTAGAATTAAAATAAAAATGAAATTATTTTTAAAAAAAATCGGTTGTCGATCTCTTACTTTTAATAATCGATTCATGGATCGATTCAAATGAAAAAAATCGAAAAAAAACGATTTTTTAAGCTTCGATTAATCGATCTTCGATTAATCGATTTAAAATCGACATCTCTACTGCAAACGTACAAGTCATGTCATTGATGACTGTATGCGTAAAAATAAATCAAATAATCATACTATTGCTAACTTAAATGGCCATCGTCCGTCAGTAAATACATCATTAAATTCAGCATTAAATCCTTTTGTCGAAAACGACAATAAAAATGCTAACCTATCTGAACAAAAGGTTCAAAATCAAAATTTTCGGTAAAGTACCCAAATGTCCTTTGCTCAAAATTTAATTTGCCTGTTATTAATGTTAACATTTGTAATACTGAAGGTGTTTGTCTCCTCGATTCTGGATCGACGGTGAATGCCTTATCTTCAAAATTTTTTGACAAATTGGTAAAAGTTAATCCTAAATTAAAGTGTTTTAGAACTGAAGTAGATGCTTCATTACGCGGAAGTAACAAAATTTTCTTACGTAAGGCAATTAACTTACATTTTAAAATTTCAACATTGTCTTGGAATCAAATATTTTATATCTGTAATGATCTACCATTCGACATTTTATTGGGATCACCAGCCTTATCTTTTTGTAAAATAATTATTAATTTTTATAATAAAAATATTACGTTTACCCACAATAAAGGTTTGGTTATAGATTTTAAATCTATTCCTGATGACATGTCGAATCGTATTAGTTTAATGTTAGATGGCGGTTTAGTTCTAAACACTTCACAACAGGACCAGTTAAATAAAGTAGTTTCTAAATATAAAAAAGTTTTATCCAAAATTCGAGGTCGTGCAAAAAATTTTGAATATCAAATTCACCTGAAACAAAATGTAATAGTAGCAAAGAAACCGTACTATTTATCACCAGAAAAGACTTTACTCCTTGAGCAACATCTTCAGAAATTACTAAAATTAGGAATAATATCTAGATCACAGTCACCGTATGCTAGTCCAGTATTTTTCGTTAAAAAGACTAATAGTCTGCGACTTGTTACTGATTATCGCTTTATCAACCGGTTTATAATCTTTCATCCATTGTCTGGGGTTTCAATGAACTCGATATTCATGCAAATGGGTAGTTCCAAAGTTTTTACTGTCGTCGATTGATCACAATCTTTCTATCAGATTCCTTTAGCAGAAGAATCAAAGAAATACACGGTCATTATTACCACCTTTGGCAATTTTCATTTTAACGTCGTCCCATTTGGACTTTGTAATTCTGCGCAGGCGCTATTTCGGTACTTGATGAGCGAACTAGCTGACTTTCGAAAATAATTTTTACTAATTTATTATGACGACCTTATTATTCATAGGCCGGATATCGAGTCTCATTTAAAACATATTGAACTACTACTTGCAGGATTCAAAAAGCTTAATCTAACTATTAATCCAGATAAAGTTCAATTTTGTAAATCACGTCTCAAAATACTGGGACATTCTATTTCATCAGCGGGTCGTTTACCATTGGAAGATAAAGTAGAAGCTATTAAGAACTTACTAATTCCAAGGAATTTGAAGGAATTACAAAAATTTGTTGGTATGTGCGCTTTTTTTGCACTTTGCGCTTACCAATTTGTCGCAATTACAACATCAATAATGTATTTTTCTACCATATTGTATAATAATCTTTAATTTCTTTAATTTTTATTTTATTTTTCCGTGACAAAACAATACAAGAATTATTAGTAAAAGTTTAGTAACCTGCAGTATTTTACGTATACATGCGTGTAAAGAGCCATTTTTTGTACAGTTGTATGTAAAAACATAGCTTACCTACATAGTATTTTGTACAAAAAAACAAGCAAAATCATGGTAGTCGTAGATAAAATAATAAACATATTCAAAGTTGTAAATAACGACAGTTATATTGCATTGTACAATTTGACTGATTTATTCCAACAAGGGAATGCACCCAGAGTGAAATTCGGGATTTCGATGAAACTTTGCTGTTGTGTAACATAGGCAAAAATAAGGGACCCGTATCTTTTTTATCGACCATCTTCTACGTTTAGGGCGTGAAACCAGCTCCAAAATTTGGGGGTTCAAAATCGTATTTCTTAAGATATCTCGAAAATTATAAGAGATAGAAGAAAACTTTAAATTGATGAAATATTACTCTTTGAAAGACCTATTCACCTGTATAAGTTATACCAGGGCGGGTTAATAAGAGCGAATGGAGGGGTGAAAATGGGGACAAATTTTCTTGTACAGGCTGAATTGTTAAATGTATCAAATTTTTGCCATTATAAATAGAAAGAGCACCAAAAAATAGGGGATACGGGTTTTTGCATTTTTTCGAAATATGTATGGTATCCAAGCCATATAAGGAAGAAAAAAATAGGGTAGATTAGGTATACAGCATTATTATTGATTAGAAATTCGTTTTATATTTCTTAATTTTTATGTTGATTTTCCTCATGAAAATGTAAATTTTTACTTTCTGATAATGACTCATATACTTTTCAATACTAATTTAATTGGTAATTTAGCCATGTGTACATTTGGTTATTCATATTCGATATTTTTTATACCTATTTCTGCGAAAGTTAAAATTCTCTGGTGTGCTTGCGTTAATGAATGCTCGAAAAGAAGCAATAATCTCTTTCGCTCACTGTTTAGGTGCTTTATAATAAATTTTGCGATTTGGGAAATGGGGTTGACACCTATAAAACATACAAAAAGAATAAGAAAAATAGTTTGAATGTTGAGAAAAAAATAAACCGTGTTTATTTGGTTAAAACGAATTTGTAAGAAGATACAAACAGTTGTTGTTGCTTCTTGTTGAACATTCATTAACACTTGCAGACCAGAGAACTTTAGTAGAAATAGGTATAAAAAATATCGAATATTAGTAACCAAATATACAAATGGCTAAATTACCAATTAAGTAAGTACTGAAAAAAACATGAATCATTATCGAAAAGTAAAAATTTACATTTTCATAATGAAAATAAACACAAATAAAAAAATATAGAACATTTCGTCAATTTAAAATTTTTCTCTATCTCTTATAGTTTTCGAGATATTTTAAAAATACGATTTGAAGCGCCAACTTTGGGGGCTGATTTCCCCCCTTAAACGTGGAAAATGACCGATAAAAAAAATACGGGTCTATTCGGTTTATATACGGTTGCCTATTCTACACACCAGCACAGCGAAGTTTCATTAAAATCCAGAATTTCAGTCTGGGTGCATCTCCTTGTAAGTATAATTAATATAATAATATTACTTCATATCAGTTTGAAAGACATTTAAATAAAATTTTTATAGTTTTAAATTATTCGGAATTGTAAATATATACGCTCTATTATAATATATATTTTTTCGTCCCTTGGCCGAAAAAGTGTAAGAAGTTATTTAAATTCTACTTAAAACAGTATCATCAGAATGTGTAGATAAAAATACCTATCTCTTACTTACCAGTCGGAAGTTATTGAAATTAAAAAAAAAAAATTAGAAATATGGATTTTTGGCTATAACTCCTAAACTAGATGGAATTTGAGAAGTTTGGAAACCGTATCCCATACGCCTAGTGTTTCTGAATAATTCACATAATTTAACCGAAAATGTATATTTTACCGTTCACGAGATCTTCATTCTAGCAATTTTATTAGGGCCAACCTATACATATAAATTTCAGTGAATATTATTTTTGGGTTCTGGGGACCTCAAAATAAATTTCTATCACTGCTCCGAGCTCAAGCCTTATCTCGGTACCTGATGTAATAGTGCCGTTCAGAAATTCGCTAAAAATAAAAATCAATAATGTAAACTTATGTATAAAAATATTACAGATTATGTATCTAGAAATATTACAGATTATATATACAGATTGTGTATAGAAATAAAATATCATAAATTATTAACAAGATGATTATTAGAAGTATCATATTACAGTGTCATTCACGAAGGTAGCAACATATGGAAAACTTTTCTATACTAAGTTTCTCAGAAAATTTTATTCTTACTAGAAGTTGATGCATGTTCTTAAATTAAAAATGCACCCATTAAAATTTGAACAAACTCTATTGTATACAGGCTGGACTTAAGAATGTAAAATTGGCGTAAGAGTCAAGTACCCTAATTATTGAAACTTGACAAAAATTTTACTGGGAAAAGTTGTTTAGAATTAAAAATTAATGTAAAATACAAAATCATAGCCAACTACAACTAATAAAAAATTTTCCTATATTCTTCCGTTTTTTCCGTATCACCCAGTACATTATGAAAGCAAACGTACTTAGACGACTACTATTTATATAGTACTGCATGACTACACTCTTAATTTTTAAGTTCAACTATCTACTAACTTGAAATTTAAGTTTATTAATATTATAATCAAAATACACAATTAATCTGTTGTCATCAAAAAAGTCATAAGTACTGAAGTAAAATATACCAATATTTTAGTACTATTCGATGTAAAAATTAAATAAAACTATTCACACTATCTAATTATTTAATTTTTACATCGAATAGTACTAAAATATTGGTATATTTTATTTCAGTACTTATGACCTTTTTGATGGCAACAGATTAATTATGTATTTTGATTATAATTTTAATAAACTTAAATTTCAAGTTAAAAGATAGTTGAACTTAAAAATTAAGAGTGTAGTCTTGCAGTACTACATAAATAGTAGTCGTCTAAGTACGTCCGTTTTCATAATGTACTGGGTGATACGGAAAAAACGGAAGAATATAGGAAAATTTTTTATTAGTTGTAGTTGGCTATGATTCTATATTTTACATTAATTTTTAATTCTAAACAACTTTTCCCAGTAAAATTTTTGTTAAGTTTCAATAATTAGGGTACTTGACTCTTACGCCAATTTTACATTCTTAAGTCCAGCCTGTATACAATAGAGTTTGTTCAAATTTTAATGGGCGCATTTTTAATTTAAGAACATGCATCAACTTTTAGTAAGAATAAAATTTTCTGAGAAACTTAGTATAGAAAAGTTTTCCATATGTTGCCACCTTCGTGAATGACACTATATATATATATATATATATATATATATATATATATATATATATATATATATATATATATATATATATATAGGCTGATCCAGAATTATGTACCGTAGTTGCTAGAGCTGATAGTATGTTCAAAAATAATGGTACCTTTTCATCTACACTTTTTTCCAAAACTCAATAATAAGGGTGGTAAAGCAGAGGGGTAAAATGTAGAGGGGTGGAACGAAACTGACTTCTTTTGTTTTAAATTTTTTAGGCGCGCTTTTAATTAATGGATTCATATTTTAGGGGCGCGTACGAACATTAGGATAAATAAATTTATGGTATTAATTATTCCATCACTTACGATTAGGGGATAATTTGGAAACAAATACTTCTACTTTAAATTACTCGAAAACGGTATTATTTATCGGAATGTAACAAGTGTACCTTTTTTGCGTGAAATTGTCTGAGGAATCATATTGTCAAAGGTTTTGTTTAAATAATTGCAAATTAAAAAGGAAAAGGCGTGATAACTCACACCTACCACCCAAAACGGCCCCTTAGTTATAAGTGGTGGAATAAGTGTTGACATAAATTTAATCCTTCTAACGCAAAATAAGTTTCTCTAAAATATCAGTCCTTTATTCAAAAGCGTTTGGGAAATATTTAAGAAAAAATGGTTTTCGTTTCCCCTTTACAGAGTTGTATCTCTCTTTTTATTGAGTTTTTAAAAAAAGTGTACATGAAACGATACTATTATTTTTGATACTATCAGCTCTGGCAATTACGGTACATAATTCTGGATCACCTTGTATACATACATACATACATACATATATATATATATATATATATATATATATATATATATATATATATATATATATATATATATATATATATCAGTGGCGGTTATTCCAGGTATGCGGGATAGGCGCCGCCTACCCCAGCTATTTCTAAAAAACTGAAATAAATTCATAACAAGAACGTAACATTGTTTACAAAATAATTTAAATACACAGTTTCAATAAGATTTACTTTGATAATATTGCACATTATTACATATATTGCATATTAGAATATACATAATTATAAAATGCATAAATATTGTAATATTGTCCGTAGAACGTACATATACCCATTATATACACGATATACACTATACTACTATAGCATATCTATAGCCACTTTATCCAGCTATACATACAACAATATTATTCCACATGCACACTGCACAGATACCATACCTACCATGGTAGGCTCTCTGAGCAGAGCGTATCCGTGTGTACTGAACCTGTATATGTTTGTATATATTATGTAGCTGTATTAGTTGTTTATAAACACTGTTGGTACTTTCACAGAGTAGGCGATTTTTTCGGTGACTACCGTACATACGATTACAGCCGAACTAATCAAAACTTAATTTGTGTTCTAGTCATATCAGGTTTTAGGGTTTTTAGCATGCTTCTTGTATACCTCTTGTAATTTTATCGTTGCTGTTCCGTTGCGGTTTGATTGTTATTTTATTATTAACTGTTTTTTTTTAAAATGACATACTACAATAAAGTATTAAAAAACATTTTTTTAAAGGAATATTGAGGAAAAGAATTTTTTGAGTAGGTATATTGAAGATAATTTAACTTATGCATATTTAATCCCATAAAAATATTATCGGTTTTTTACTTTTGCTGTGAAAAAAAAAAGTTAGAACCGATATTTTATATTTTTTTAAATAAATTTGTGTTTTCTACAATTCTAATTTGTTACCTAAAGTAATTTAACTCGAAGAATTGTCAACTAGCAAAAATACGACAGCGAAGCAGAAATATTTTTGACAATAAATATTTTTTATATTATATAAACATAAATTTATTACAACAAATACAAATCTCTCGTGTAATATTAAGTGAAAAAATATGATTTTTTCGAGTGATAGATCATTGCTAATTTATCCTTATTTTAAGGGTTGATAATTCAGAAAAAGCATTTGTACATCAGTTTTAATAAAGTTTTTTTTGAATATTCTAGGTTAAATTGTTGTTTGATATCAAAAAAGCTTTTCTCTTTTCTATTCTCTGTGAACAAAATTGTATGGGCAACTGCTAGGTGCGAAAATTTTCCCAATGTTGCCAAAAAACATGAATGGAGTCACGCTCATATGCAAGCATGTATTTCATTGAATGTATTTGGTTTTGTAATAATTGATGCAGTAAAGAAAATATTTATTTCTTCAAAGCATAACAAAAAATCACTAAGGGTCTCATGAAACGCTTAACTGATGCTGTATATTTTTTGGCTATGCAAGATCTTGTATTTCGTTGACATGACGAATTCTCAGAATTATCAAATTCAGGAATTTACATACTATTTGTAAATTTACTATTTTGATATGATGAAAAATTAAACTTTCATTTAGTTTACTGCATTTACCTTACTTGTTTGATAATGGTCATTTAGAAAACTCACATTCGTTTTCTAGGAACATTCTAAGAATACGATGAAAGATGAAAGATGAAAGCAGTTTAAGTTAATTTATATTGAACAAAGCTTTCCTGAAATATTACAGTTAAAATCTAACGTGCTGAGTAAAATTAATTTTTTTTTTTATTTCTTAATTATTCGTTTATTAATTTTTTTAAATTTCTACATGCAGTTAGTCCTTTTTATCCATCTTTGTGTTCAATGTATTTTCGCAGAAAAGTGTAAATTTAGAGCAGGGGTGACCAACCCAAATGATCTTGCGGGCCACTTTGGAAGCACATCATAACTCCACGGGCTGCATATAAAATTATATGTTCCCATAATATATTACGTATTTTTTTTTTTTGATACATTGGTTTTCACTACCATGGTCTTTATAAAATAAATATATTTTGTATAAGTGTGATGAATCTCACGGCCCGCGGGTTGGCCACTCCTGATAGAGTAGGAATTATTTACGTACAATACTTTACGATATTTTTTAGTAAAAGAGTATTTGTTAGTATTAGACTTTACGATATTTAGTAAAAATTCGAAAATATCATTCCGCTTTCTCTTTAGCACTTCTTTACACACTAAGTGTGGTTTATCTTTTCTGAAAGCGCATACCCAATCTTAAAGCTCACGAGCCGCCACTGATATATATATATATATATATATATATATATATATATATATATATATATATATATATATATATGTGTGTGTGTGTGTGTGTAAAATTTAATTCCTGTGGGATTTCGAATGATTTATATTGTTAAACAGTTGTAATTTGATCATCACAAACTACTTTATCATTGTCAAATTATCATTTAAAATACCAGCACTTAATACAATATACCATATCATGTATGTTATAATTAACATACATAAATAACTAATATGTGCGCTTTTCTAATAAATTTTGCACAATATTTATTAGATTAAGTTCACTTCATATACGCGTATCTATCTATGTACGTATATGATGCAAAACGTATTTTGTAAATTAAGTTTTTTCTAAATTCAGTAGATACTATAATATGTTCATAAACTTATAATGCAACTTCTAATAACTTTTATATATTTGTAAAGTACATAAATTCTAAGTAAATCCATATCTAAATTTTGAACTAAATTTTGAAATTTATCTACATTCCTAAAAATCATATAATCTTATGATTAGGCGCTTACCGTTGAGAAAGCTAAAAAAAAACTGCTAATGAATAATAATTATATATATATATATATATATATATATATATATATATATATATATATATAGATATATATATATATATATATATATATATAAAATTATTATTCATAAAATATATATATATATATATATATATGTATATATATATATACTTTAACATTATAACTTTACCATACCACATTTGGTATTAAAAAACTAAAATTTGATAGCTCATATTATCTATAGCATTTTTTTAGTGACACAGTTATTTCTAACAAACTACTAGTTAAGTGTTCTATAAAATTTGAAACGACGTCACCAGTCGCCATTTCTTTAAATCATTAGCTTTTTTCAGGTTATATGATAGTTACATGTTTTCAGAAAGTGTGCTAACTTTAGTTAAAAAACTTACAATTAGGTAGGTAATTTTATCACAAAAAAATTACATAATTTTATAAGTTTTTAGAAATAATTTTCATTTATTTGTTTGGGAATCATCGAATAATGCCTTTAAAAAATAATGGTTACTGTAGGTTTGGTAAAGTTAGGATTCTTTAACAATTCCTAACTTGACCAACGAACGCCTAGTACAAACGGTAAGAAAACTTGCATTTTAACATTAATATATACCATATACATTAATTGAAACACCTCTAAAAAATTTGAAATCTATTAGGTTGGATTGTTAGATATTACTTGGAATTGGCAAAAAAGTGGAGTATTAAATAATTTTTTCAGTATTTTTCATCACTAAAAAACATGGCCTGGTAAAGTTGAATTCGTTGCCATCTAAACCTATTATTGTTTTTATTTTTTTATTTATTTTTATTTTTGACTAGTAATTTAAAGTTTGTGGAAAATTTATTCATGAGTGAAATTAAAGATTTTTATCAATTAAACCAGTTGTATGTAGCTAAATTAATTTCGTCTTCATTTTATTGAAATTTGAATCGAAAATTATGGTAAAGTTGTTTATTTTTAGTGAAATTATGATTCCATAATAAAATTTCAATATTTTTATTGGTTGCTTTTAAATTTTTAAAACGGAAATTACTTAGTGCAAAAGAAAATTACCTCATAAACTATCAAGTATACATATATTCGTAGTTTTCAACTTCATGCAATAGAACATTCCTAAGTAAAAAAAATTTAATAAGTAACCAAACACCGAATTCTGGAATATAAAATCGTCGAAGCAGCTGATATTGATTTTAAACTGAATATGGTATAGATATCTAATTTATTGTTACTAGTAATAAAACTATAAACTAATTGTTGATTTTTTTGAATAATTTATATCTTTAGGTACCTACGTTAAAAGCGATAGCAAACGTAATTCCATAGGTCCTCTGGTATCCATAAAGAGAAATACAACAAAAAAAGAACAAAAATATGATATATTGGTTATAAAATACAAAGCGAGACCTGTCACACTGGCTTAGATTAAAATCAAAGACAAGATACATTAGGGTTTAGTTATCGTTAGGACTAATATCGATTTAATCAGTAATAGGGGAGATACGCAATGAAACGGACATTTAAGTTTGATGCAGATTTTTTATTAGAAAAATAATTTTTTAAAAAAAATTAACAATACTACCAATATCTCTATGTATTTTACTCATATAAACTAAAACCTTTTTTCTCAAAATAATAACAGAAAATTCATGGAAATCATTTTAAAAAAAAATCAGTTTTGCCCGTTTCATGACACCTTACGCATTGAAAAGGGCGCTAGGTGTGATGAAACGGACAACCGTTACTAAATGAATATAATGTACTCACTTAAAATTAAATAAAATCTTAAATATATTCTGTTATCAACATACAATAAATTATATCTAATTTTAGGATGTGGCTATTTATACATACAGTATGTATAACTAATTGGCTATTTATACATACAGTATGTATACGCAATTGGCTATTTATACATACGGTATGTATACGAAATTGGCTATTTATACATATATAGTGTGTATTTGAAATTAGCTGTTTATACATAATTATGTGTATACTGAATTTTCTATTTAAACTTACAGTATGTATAGTTATGTACTACCTAAAGCTAAACTGTATACGCAGTTGGCTATTTATACATACTGATTGAATGCGCTATTATTACAATTAATATTTTTTTAATAACTACACCATTATAATAACCGAATACCTCCGATTGAGCTGAATTATTTTTTTACATAATAATTTTGGCTTAAGAAGTTATCCCCTAAACGGATTTTTGGCGACGAGGACCGGAATTTTTCAACCCTTCGAATGTCAAACCTAGGGATTACTAAAAAATGTTTTCCGTTACCATAGCAACAAAAATTAAATATCGATTCTTATGGAACTTGGTGAGTAGCACAAAAAAGAAACAATGAGGTTTTTCGATATTTTGCTTAGTTTTCGTAATATTACGTGTCAAATTTGAAAAACTTACTATATTGGATAGACAATTACGGTAGGTATATTACGGCTTGTATTGCTAGAAGTAAGTGGAAAATGGACCAGACAGCATCACTGAAACCTCATTTTCAGGCAAAGGGTAATTAAATAATTTTGAAGTCATTACATGCCGAGACATATTTGTAAATAATTACCTTTTGCCCAAGAATGAGGTTTCATTGGTGATGTCCCGTTCATTTTTCACTAATTTCTAAGAATAAAAACCAAAATATACCATTCAAAAATTATATCTAAAACTGAGTTTATATCCGTAAAAATTGATACTACGTATATCTGTAGGTGTGTAATATACAATTCATTATCTCATTATAGTAAGTTTTAGAAATACAACACATATTATCTCGAAAACTAAACAGGATATCGAAAAAATTTGTTCTTCCTTTTTTGTTCCATTGATCAAAGTCTATAAGAATCTGCCTCTAATTTTTTATTGTCATAACAAAGGAAACCTTTTTTTAGTCCTCAGATATGCAACTTCCGGTTCGCGTCGCCAAAAATCCGTTCTTAAGCTAAAAAGATTATACAAAATTCAATCGGTGGTACGCGAGAATTTCGTTATTATTAGAATCGATAAATTTTTTATTATAAGTTATTTTACTGTCACCAGTGGAAAGTCCATTTTAAAACGCGCACCACGAAATTTTGACGATATTTTTGGTGCTCAATGTGCGCATTATACATCAGAAATTACGGTAATTCTGAATAAGTAGTCAACTGCGTATACATACTGCATGTTTAAACAAAATATTCCATATACATCCTGTATGTATAAATAGCCAATTTCGTATACATACGGTATGTATAAATAGCCAATTGCGTATACATACTGTATGTATAAATAGCCAATTGCGTATACATACTGTATGTATAAATAGCCACATCCCTAATTTTAAGTATTTTTAACCCGTTTGCGCCCGCCATATGTGCTTGTGTACCTACACCTTCTTTTTTTAAAAACATATTCTACTTAAAAAAAGTAACTTCAAAGTTGTATCAAATTAACATTTTGCGTGAAAAGACTCTGTTAATGATAATTCCATCCACGTACACGGCTCTGTACACGTGTAGAAGTCATAGAGGTGAAAAATTTTTTTCTCATCATTTTCTATATTTATATCATTGAAACGGACGTCCGTTTCAATGCTCCGACACCTGTCCGATTCAGTGCGTAACTAACCTTAAAATTGATTTGACAAAATGAGCTTGTTTAAAATAACATTTTGAAAAGTAACTTAATGTTTGACGAAAATATATACAATCATCCAAAATACAGCAAGTTTAATACCTTACCTTTCGGAATTTATTCAAACGATCACTTTTTTTTTACTTTTTTACAACAAAAACTTTTATAATGCACACAGTCAAAACAAGTAGTTTCTGGTAACTGCCATCTTTATAGTAGGTATAGTCTTTGGAGGTCAATGCTGCTAACATCAAAGTTTGAATTTATTCGTTCAGTAACTTTTGCTAAAACAGATACTGTCCGTTTCAAAACACGTCCGTTTAATTGCGCGTCTCCCCTATACATAATCAGAATTTTGAAAAAATAGAACAATCGTATGATTATCTATGCAAAAATAGAAATGTAGCAAGGAGATTCATAATAGAATATGCGGAAACTCATCTTCACGATTCTCTATTTTCAAAAGTTCGGGTATCTTTGAGTTTCATTTATTAATGATATATTTGACATTACGAATTAAAAATAGGGTAATTCTTTAGAAGCAAAGCTCAATTTATTTTTGGTAGTAAAAAAAACTTTTGGTCCATTTCTAATGGTTTTTATTTTTATTTTTTGGAAGGTTCCAGTACTACGACGGATTAGTTAAAAAAGATACCAAAACTCGATACCAGTAATGGGAAGGCTGGGACATTTTTGTAAATCTAAAAAAATTCATATGTTGATAGAAGTCAGTAGATGAAGAAACACCATTGAAACCATTTTCGAGCAGAGAGTTGCAATCAGAGCCGGATTTATATAGGCGCACTTGGGGTACGTGCCCCAGGGCCCCTACAAAATAGAGACCTTCACAAAATCGAATAAAATCTCAAAATTAAGGAACAAAATAGAAAGGATAAGCGCTTTTTCGTTTTTTTGCATGCCAACCCTATTTTTTGGAAAAATTTGAAAAATTTGGGAAATTATCTAAGGGAGCCTCCACAAAAGTACTCAGGGGCTTCCACGTATGAAGTATTCAGGGGCCACTACATTAAAAGTGCCCCGGGGCCTCCACAAAGATAAATCCGGTCCTGGTTGTTGTATATATTATATTATATATATATATAATATTTTTTATTGTTTTTATTTTAATTTTTTTTTATTTATTTATTTTTTTTTATTTTTTTAATTTTTTTATTTATTTATTTTTTTTTTAATTTTTTCAAGTTTCCCAGCTCTGCGGTAATGATATATCAAGATGTAATATTTTTTTTAAACTAATTTACCATGATACTAAACATTTAAAAAAACAAAAAACCTTAAAATCGGACCATCCATCAGTTTTTGTTTTTGTTTTTTTTGTAGCCAGAAATAGATTGAGTTGTGCTTCTGCATAATTACCAAAAATAAATTAATTTCTAAACTATTCGGTTGAATAATGGTTGTTGTACCTTTAAAACGAAAATTCACATTTAGGTAAATATAAATAACTTTTAATTTATTATTACGCCAACAATACGTGACATTTGAATAACAAAACTTTGCACATTACCGAGCGCAAAGAAATAATGGGAAGAGAGTGTCATGTTCTCCTACAGTCATAGTTGCACATGCAATGTTCACATATCCATGACCTTACATTGTTAGCAATCTATTACACTACATTACTAACTTTATTATTAAAATCAGAATGTTTATGCAAGTAAGTACAACACACTACACACTATATAATATATATATATATATATATATATATATATATATATATATATATATATATATATATATATATATATATATATATATATATATATATTAGGGTAGCGCAAAAAAACCATATATTTTTTTTTTTTGTCTCGTAGGTAAAAAAGTTAATTTAGCCCGATTTAAGAATGCTCACCAAAAATTAGCTCCATAATAATTTTTTTAAGGGTCGCTCAAAACTTATTAAAATTTGAAAATGGGCCAAAAATCGATTTTTGTTTTTCATCAAATTTTTTTTCTCATCCCTGCATGTTTGTACATTGAATAATAGAAAATTCTTCCAAATTTTGGCTCAAAAAATTGATAATAAAAGGTCGCTCAAGAGTTCTGAAAATTTTTCAAGTCAAAATATTTAATATTTTCTAGCGCCCCTAAAAAATATTAAATATTTTGACTTTAAAATCCTGAGCGACTTTTTATTATCAATTATTTGAGTTAAAATTTGGAGGAATTTTTTATTATTCAATGTACAAACATATGCAGGGATGTGAAAAAAGTTTGATGAAAAACAAAAATCGATTTTAGGCCCATTTTCAAATTTTAAAAAGTTTTGAGCGACCCTTAAAAAAATTTTTATGGAGCTAATTTTTGGTGAGCATTCTTAAATCGAGCTAAGTTAACTTTTTTTCCTATGAGACAAAAAAAAGAAAAATATGTGGTTTTTTTGCGCCACCCTAATATATATATATATATATATATATATATATATATATATATATATATATATATATATATATATATATATATATATATATATATATATAATATAGGCCATAGGGTGTCAATTCAAAAACAAGCCGGCCTCATATCTTTGGAACTGTAAAAGATAATTAAAATTTCCTGGAGAGAGAACCAATTTGGCCAACATAAGAATCTTTTGCAACCAATTCCCTAGGCTCCCGAGACCCCAAGTCCCCAATCCTATTTTTTTATTTTAAATTGTAAAATCCCACTTATGTACCAGCTCTTTGAAAATGCTATTCATTAATACCAAATATAATGCTAATTTATCGATTATTATTTGAAAAATACGAAGGATAAATTTCAGTAAGTTGAGATATATTTTCTCTTATACAACGTTACAAATATCAAATCAAATTCCTATTTCAAATAAAATCGTAAGAAATAACAACCTTTTAGTGGAAAGATACTAAATATTATTAATTTTTGGATTATTTTTAGACAATTATAAAAAAATTATATTTAAATGATGTAGGAACTAGGAACCACAAGTGCAGTCTTACAATTTAAAAAAAATAGGATTGAGATGGTTGGAGCCTTAGGGGTTGGTTGTAGAGAATTCTCATGTAGGTCATAATGGTTCCCTCTCCATGTTATAGAAACGGTTTTGAGAAATTTTGATTATCTTTTGCAGTTCCAAAGATATGAGGCCTGGCTTGTTTTTAAATTGACATCCTGTATATTATGTTTAAAACATTTGTAAGGATATTGTGTACATGTACAATATGTATTATAGATTGATTTCAGAAATTAGTGCGTCCAAAATTACGAATTTTTAAAAAATTAAAGAAGCAGAGTTTACAAACACAATATATCGAGAGCTGAAAACCCCGAAATTGTTTTGTTGTTAAAAATTCGAATCATGTGTGGTAAGTTCTATTCTATACCGTTTACGGCAGATTCACTAGTAGCATCCATAATATATAATATATTTTACTAGAATTTGCTTGTGGCGTTGCTCGCGTGGTATTTGAAATAAATTATGAAATACACAAAATTCTAATTGAATCAATGATACGTTTTTTAACAGCCATAACTGTCATAACTTTCATATGAGAATCAGATGTCCTTCCGAGGTAAAAAGTAGCCTCTATTCTTTTTCATTTCCTCTGCTAACAATACTCAAATGTGAAGTCAATCCTTCATTTTTGTCTTTTTCTATTTTAATAGTAAATTACAATAATTTTATTGTTTTAATTTTAAATACATTTTCCGTTGGGATTGAGATATTTTCCCGGGATAAAAAGTAGTCTGTATCGGTTTGCCCCACGCTCCCCCCTCTGTTAATAATATACAAAGTTTGAAGTCAATCATCCGTTTTTGAATACTCAACTGTTGTGATTTAATACACATTCCCTCGGGAATGAAGTATATTCTTCGGATGAAAAGTAGCCTGTAATCATCTCTGTACCCCAAGCTACATCTATGCAAAGTTTCAAGTTGACTGGTTGGGCTGTTTAGGTGTGAAAGCAAGTCAAACAAACAAACTCACTTTCGCCTTTACAAGTTAGGATTTTAAAACAGTTACCTCACATCCAACAAAGAAATATTAGGTCAGTCCATAGGTTCGTCCGCTTTTTTTTTTGGTAATTTTTTAAATAATATAAAAAACACAATTAAACACAATTCATTCTTTCTGCGATCTGATCCGCTGTTAATTGCGGCTCTGACTCCACAAGATTTCGAAGAATGTCATCATCAAAATTTACAGGACGTCCTGAACGGGGTTCATCATCAATGTTGCTTTTTCCAACTTTAAATTTTTTAAACCATATCTGGGCAGTCCTTACACTAATAGTGTGTTCACCATGTACACTATTAATTTTTATCGCTGTAGATCTGGCAGATTCACCATACGAAAATAAAAAATTTAGCACAGCACGTTTGTATTAAGTATCTAATCTTCTATGGATACTAAAATGCGTTGGATATTTACGAAAGTTGGTGATGAGCTGAATAATATGTTAGTCAAACGATGACAAGTTTCGACGGGTTCAAAATTGTATTGGTTTAGTAAATGAGTCATAGTGAATTACATGCATCCTATTATACGCAGGAACTTGTAGACTGACCTGATAATACAGAGCTCAGTTTCCAGAACTGGTACCATCTCTGAATAAAAATAATGAATGTCCAAATTGAGTACATGAATATCTAGAACATTACTGTAAAACATATTGCCTACATTGTAATAAAATACGCTCAGTTAAGCAAACATAATATCAAATATGTATGTAGCCTTATGGTCGCAAGCTAAAAAGACCTCCAGAAACTGAGGTGAGGGGAACACAAATTGTATTATTTCCATAGTTACCAATCAAACCAAGTACATAATTATGTTTTTATATGACTGAGTGAGTAAACATCTATTTATTAATATGATAGACAAAGATAAATGCAGATGTAGATAAAAAAGTTCTTTTTAGCTTGCGCCAATTTAACTTTTATATAAAACTTATTTTACAAAAATTTTAATTTTTGAAGAACATAAAATTCTATAGGTAACTTATTTAAGCTGAAAAAGAAGCAAAAACTGAATGGCTTAGCTCGAAACAATTTTATAAGTCGGTCTAAAACATACAATTAAGAGTTCCTTACGGATATGATGATTTCATGATAATATGTATATTTGCAAATAATATTTTTTGAGTTTTCAGTATTTAATTTTTCTATCAAAATGATAAACTAAGAAATATTTTAACTTAACATATCTTGACTTGAAAATCAGAAATACACGAGAGAAATGAAAAGATGAGTGGATCAAAGTGCTATGTTACATTTTTAAGTTGTTTAAGAGAGACGTTGATACGTTTTTAGTTACATTACTTTTTAGTCGAATTTTTCCTTGAAAAAATTAGACTTATACAGTCTATACAACAAGAACGGCGAGAGGCGAGAGTAGGGGCGCTATCTGTTTTCGGACCTGTAGAACACGAATATGTAGAAAAAAATGATATATATATATATATATATATATATATATATATATATATATATATATATATATATATATATATATTCCCGCCACCTTTTAATTTGTGTAGGGCCCCCCTATGGAAGTTAAGAGATGAAATTTGGTAAATGGGGCTCATTTTCCAAAGGCACCTCATACTATCAAAGTGGGGTCAAATTTTGGGAAATTTTTTGATCCGACCCAACTTTTAAGGGGGTGGTGGGGGGCGGAAAAGCAATAAAACTTTTCCAATCCGGTTTTTTTAAATTTTTTAAAATTACTATTCGCCTACTTGTATTTAGAATAAAAGTAATGCATTTAAAACACATTTAACAATAGCATTCAATTCCGATGTAAAAATGGGAGAAGTGGGGGGAAAAGTAACGTGGACTACCTAAAAGGTACTAGCTGGATACTAACTGAATACACGTACAAAATTTCAGCCCTCTAGGTTTCCTTAGAGAGTCTCTAGACGTGTTAGAAAACAAGCAAAAAAATTAAGGAGATATTGGCGTAAAAATCGTGGGGGTAAGGATTAAAAGTTGAAACCTCCAAAAAGAAGTATCTGGCCATCAGCTTAATGTATATCAGACATTTTTTTTTTTAAATATTCTTGTTCTACGGGTCCGAAAACGTATAGCGTCCCTACTCTCGCCTCTCACCGTTCTTGTCGTATAGACTGTATAAGTCTAATTTTTTCAAGGAAAAATTCGACTAAAAAGTGAATTTACTTTTATAACAAATGAAATACATACATATTAAGTAATTTAAAAATGTTACTAAAGTCACTGTTTATTTGTAAATTAGGAATTTTGGATTTTTATTATTTATAAAATAGAAACTTTGGATTTTTCTGGAAAGAAAAAATATCTTCATAAAGGCCTTCCAGTTTACTATTTAAGTTCTTTTTTAATATTTAAAAATGAAACACAAAGGCAATTGGCGGATAAGCATGGGTAGGAATGCCCTCGTACGAATTGTGTTGGCTTTTCCCTGTTAACTGCTATCGGCACAAAATTGAAATTTACTGAGATTCAGCGCTTAAGAACTTAAAACCTTTTTTTAAAGCCCCGATCAACCGGACACTCATCGTCAGTTTTGAAACCACCAAAATGACAAATCGCTTGTGGACTTTCAATTACATTTCGCTTGTAGACACTCAATATCGAAGATGAAAAGAAAAATTCGACTTCCGCTGCTCACGGCGTTTTTATTTATGTAATAGTGAAATACCAATAATACCACATTTTTACACATAAAAGTCAGCAAAGAATATTTTCTGAATTTTATAAATTACTAGCTGTAGTCCGCCGTAATATAGTCCGCTGTAAACCATATAATTTAAACAATTTAAACAATTTTGTCCATTTAAATAATGGATAGTTCCTATTTTTCTGCTTTAACTGTTGCTCCCAATTCGGAAATATATTTTAATTTAGACGAAACTTTCCCAAATAATACTAATGGAAATTTACCAACACCTGTTTTGGAAGAAAAGGAACGAAAGCGAAATCGCGATTTACAGGCGACAAATATACAAAAAGGTTTAATTAATACAGGGTCAGAGTATTATTCACTGAAAACTTAGAAATTTTTCCGGCAAAAACAAAAATTAAATCAGGATATTCCGTACAAAAATGTAAACTAAAATGTGACACTAAAATATCTGAGTTTAATCGGAATAATTAAAAAAATTTAATTAAAATTCAAAACACAATTTATTTTACTACCAGCTCAGTTACATGATTTTATTAGGTGTGACTCTTGTTTATCTCAGAGTGTGTATTAAAAGAAAATTTCCAAATGGGCACAATTTCGATTAAAAAGACATTCGAATTTTTACGAGTGTATAAATATCACAGAATGAAATGTTATCAACAATTTTTACACAACAATTAAATCGCATAAAAAGGTAGTTTAGAAGAAAATCACAATTTCGTAAAACATTCCGTTAAATACAACAATAAGTCCCGTTGAAATCCAAACAATTCAATAATAAAAAAAATATAAGATAGTTAGATAGACGTAATTTAACAAATACACAAAAATTAGAATTGCTTAGTTTTCTACGACATACAACTGTATTACAAATAGAAAATTAAGAAAAAGTGACAAGTGTGAGCAAAAGAGAATTAGTTAAATGAGAAAATTGAAACAAGATTGACAAATTTTGGTTTAGTCAGTTCGATTTAATTTAAGAAATTTTGTTTAGATAATTTTTATTTAGGTAAGCCATGAAAGTCAATTTGAATTACAAAAACAAACCAATTCAATTGTACGAAAGAAAATTACATAACAATTTTTAGTTAAATAAATTAATTTAGAATAAAAACAGATAGGGTAGACGTTCAAATTATGGAAAGCAAAATTTGTTAAGCAAAATTATTAACACTTAAAATTCAAATAAAACATCAAAAGGAAGTCCAAAAGCACTGGGCATTGAAGTAAAAAGTTAGTTCGTTGTTACGTAACAGATTGCAAATAGTCACAAAGGAAAACATGGTGGAATTAAAAGGGAAATAAAACTTATCTCGCTAATCCAGAAGTTGAGGAAACGATTATGGCTGTTGAAAAATGCAGAATCTAAGTGGCAGTCACTATAGCGGTCACCATTCCAATTAACTAAAATCTATACATCTAGTGTAGTCAATAAAGGTTTTCACCTCTAAATTCTCTATAACAAATCCGATTTTGATACTTTTTTTTTCAATTGTTCCTTTTGTAGTATTATTGAAAATCATAAACATTAAAAATGGCGCTTAAAAGGTTTTAGGCTCTAAATTTAAAAATGAAAATTTTTGATTTCAAAAAAACGGTATTTGAATATCAAAATACTTACTTACACATACACATATTTACTTACTGAACTGCCAAAATATCTATATTCATAGCATATTTTAATGTTCAAAGCATCTCAGTAAAAAAATTTTTTATCCAAAATGAAACATTAATGCTTCAAAAGTGACAAGACTTAGCGCTTTGAAACAAAGTCCATTATTTGATTTAATTATTATTCTAATATAAAAAAAAAATCAAAAAAATTCTCGAATTTTAAATATGGAAAAATGAGTGGTAAATTATAAAAATTGTTAAATTTTGTAAAATTCATGTATCTGTTTTTAATAACAACAAAAATGAATGTTGCAGGAAAATTAAAGCGTTCGTATTTCTGGCTATCATGGCAATATATTAGTAGCTAATATTTACACTTAGTAGCTAATAATTACACTTAGTAGCTAATAACATATAAAAGTTTCAAAAATTTTCCTCGTTAAATTTTTTTATAAACGGCAGCCAAATTTTTTTTCTGACCATAAAAGCACTTATCTGGATGAAATATTTATATTTAGGTGAAAATTTTCGAAAAACGAATTGCCGTATTGTTTTGATTACTAAAGCATTTTATTGCCTATTGAATAAGAAATAACCCGTAAAAATTTTAACTGTTTTCGGTCTATCGTTTTTCCGCAATTAGAAGCAAAAAAATTTTTGGTAGAGATAAAGACACTTACATGTTTAATATATTTATGTTTAGGTGAAAATTTTCGGAAAACGACTTGCCGTATTGTTTTGATTATTATAGCATTTTATTGCTTATTGAATAAGAAATAACCCGTAAAAATTTTAACTATATTCGGTGTATCGTTTTTTTGGAATATTAGAAGATAAAAAATTTATGAAAAAATAAAATTTTGTCAAAATACATTATTATTTATTTTGGACCCTTTTGAGACTCCAAGACACGGAAAGACAATTTTGATTCCCCATTTATTTTTCCCGATCTCATTAGTATTCGTACAAACTTTAGTCAAGGTCCATTCAACCTTTTATTCAGGAATATCTTTGGGACCCTAGGACTCTGGAGCACAATTTGAATTTCACCTTTATTTTTTCCTTATTCTAATAGTATTTAGCAAAATTTAGAGGTCATTTCCCACAATTTACTTTGGATCCTTTTTGGGATCCGAGGATCCGGGAGGATATTTTCAACCTAACGTTCATTTTTTCTGGAATCTCAATAGTATTTGAGCAAAATTTGATCAAGATCCGTCTAGCCGTTTATTTTGGGCCTTTTTCGGACCCCAGGATCTTACGGGATTTAAGTCCGCCACTTACAATGCTTATGATTTTAAATAATACATTGAAACATACAATTTAAAAAAAATTCATAAAAATTGGAGCTGTTATAGAGAATTTCGAGATTTTGATCATTTTGATGCTTCATTGACTACATTAATCAAATGCACCATAATACACTCCACTCCATATTTCAGGGCGTTGGTTACTAATTTCAAAACACGTAATTCCTGGATTGATAACGCATTGCTTGATTAAATCACGTATTCCCTCTGTTTTGCAGAAAATTCATTAGCACTGCTCAACATTCACAAGTTCAATATTAACAAAATTTTGTCACTTTACCTTAATACAATAATTACATATTTTTCAATATGAAAAAATTAAATACAAAATTGATAGTTAATGAACAAAAGAGGCAATAATTAAATAAAAATTTCTTTTACGAACCTGTTTGCAGCTCCAACCGTCACACGAGATAAATAAGAAAAGGACCTCTTGTCAGTCAATTTGTCTTTTTATAACCAGGTTTTCGCGCTAAATCAAACTGACAACGGAATAAATTTTTGTTCGCGGATGATAATATTTAACTCGTTCGTAATTATTTTAATCGAACAGTATTAATTATATGTATGTAGAGTGGCGTACTAAAATAAGTTTATTATAAAAATTATTTTTATAAAATTGTTCCTTTTTTCGAATTTAATGCAATTTAGTAAATAATTTTACGTGCAGAACGTAACAGTACCTAAAAAACAGTACGTGATAGAAAGAAAGTACGCATATATTCTTACTGAGCGATGTGCATGAGTGAATAAATAGGAAAAATTAAAGCCGGTACTTAATTTTTCTTTTTTTTGTAACGCAGTGTAATTATACAGAACAAACAAAGAAACATTCATGATTGCAATAGATATTTTGTTTTAGTATTAGTAGAGGTATCCACGTATTTGGTTGGCCAAGGTCGATGCAATAATTTCTGTGAATTTTTTTTTCTTTTTTTATAATTTATATATATTTTTATAATACTTATGTAAAAGATCTTTTTGTTTATAAAAAATTACAGTCATTTATACTCTGGAACACCAAATTTAAGAAAGTGTATTGTATTTTTTGACATTAAAAATTTATATAAATTTGATTATTCTGTATAGGATATAATTATACAGGCTGTCACTTTGAAAACAAGCCATATTTCTTTTGAACTATAAAAGATAATTAAAATTTCTCAAAACCGTTTCTATAACAAAGGAGGAAAAACCATTATGACCTACATGGGAATCCCTTATGACCAACCCCTAAGGTTCTATCTAGTTACCTCAACCCTATTTTTTTTAATTGTAAGACCCCACTCATGGTGGTATATTATTGGAAAGCTCTTTAAGAATGTTGTTTATTAATACCAAACATAATGTTACTTTATCGATTATTATTTAAAGAATACGGAAAATAAGTTTCAGTAGGCTAGAGAATAATGGGCCTAGAGAATAATCATTTTGGGATCTAACCTAGATTAGTTTCCGTCATTTTTAAGTAAAATGTACTACCAGTTATTACTTACTGTAATCTTTGTTTGTGCATTTTGACTTTATAATTTACAAAAATAAACTGATTTGGAAAATAATTTATATAAAAATTAAAATAATTAATACTAGACAGGTTTACTTTGTGAAAATCCATATTAAATATGGTATCGTTGCTTTGTCACTTTTCACAGCAAAATAACAGAAAAACACGAGTCGTGTTTTTCTGTTATTTTGCTGTGAAAAGTGACAAAGCAACGATACCATATTTAAAAATTAAAATATTTTTGTTAAAATAACTTTTTAAGTGATATTTTCTAGCTACATAATATTTATTTCTAATTTTAAGCTTGGAAATTATACCTATACTAGCTGCTGCCCGCGGTTTCTCCCGCGTAAAATTATCTGAATTATGGGTTAAATTATTTACTCGGAAACACTGTTCAAAATCACTTATTTATTTTACCCGGCTTCGCTTTCTTTTTTTTAAATTTAATAATAATTCACTGGCGTTTTTAACATCAAGGAATGCTTTAGGCCATTATAATATAAGTAGTAGGAATATGGGCATTTGGGAACCTCCATCCCTCCATCCGACTTTTTGAGCGACCTCGGATGGAGGCAAAACTACCGAGGCGGTTCTAGAAGCCTCCGGCGGTGGGTGGAGCAACACTTGGTCTCCAACCTAACGATATCTAGTGAAATTTTTTTCTAACCTAACAGAACCCAATGGAACTTGACCTAACCTAACGAAACCTAAGTGAACTTAGCTTAACCTAACAAAATTTTTTCTAACCTAAGAACTGAAAAATTCCCTAACAGATGGCGCAGCCACCTTCGAGCCTGTGAATTCGCTACTAGATGGCGTTGCTAGTCTGGATTCCTGTGTGTAAGTTTGAAAAATTGTCAATAGATTGTATCGAAAACCTTTTTTTTGATAGTTAAACTAGCCATTAAAAGATGGCCTTGCTTTCATAATTTTATAATATTTTTATCTGAAAACAGGCTTAAACTGTCAGCTGACGTCACTAAAGGTAAACTGATATCAAACAGCGAAGATTTCTCTCTAATATGCGAAAATGAATTTTATCATATGATTGTATATTTTTATCTGAAAACAGGTTTAAACTTGTATAAATTGCCAGCTGACGTCACTAAAGGTAAACTGATATCAAATAGCGAAGATTTCTGTCTAATATGCGAAAATGAAGCAGCAGGTTTTAACCTGTATGGCTACATAAAGTGTGACAGCTGACGTCACCATACTATTTTTTCTGCTATAAAAAGGACGCGACAGAATTTCATCAGTTACAATTTTGTTCGAAACTTTAGTGAAAAAAACATTAAACCTTATTGTTGTGAATTTTCAATTGTTGTGTGTTAAGAGTTAATTGTTGCCAACAATGGAATCCATTACTGCTGGTGCTTCATCTGGAAACAGAGACTTAATTCAAAAAATGGCTGGAAATTTTGTGGATGAATTGAATCATCTTGGCGCTGTTAAACGATGGATTAAACTTTCTGATATGGAAATTGGAAAAGTATATAAAATAATGGGAGCCAGTCAACTACCATCGAAATTCGATTCATCGAAAATGAAGACAATATTGGAATTGGAAATTGGATACATTTCGTTACCAGCGAGATTTGACAATTTGAGCGAGCAGATGCTGGCATGGTTGCAAAGCAATCCAAAACTTGGTATTATGAATAATGGACCCATTGGACTAACTCATAAATTGCAATTTAAAACGTTGGATCTTCTTGAAATCGTGGAGGATGCTGAATGGTGAATTTTGTAATTTATTCTCTTCAAAATGTATTATTTAATTGTACTATGTATTTTAAAAATTTCAATATTGTATCAATTTTTATATATATTTAATAAAAAAAATTATAAAAAAAACAAAAAAAAAAAAAAAAAAAAAAACAAAACAAAAAAACAAAAAAAATTTCGATTTTTTTTCAATACCCATCGCTAGACATTGATTTATATTCTAGTTTTGATTATGCCAGATTAATAAATAAACATTATTTGGTGTTTAATAAAAAATTTAAAAAATCGATTTTTCAATTCAGGTCTCGTCTCTAAATCACAATTTTTGAACTAAGTATAAATCAATAATACATATGAGTAATATTTGATATGCATCGTATTATTAGGTTTTATGGTGAATAATTATAAAACAAAAAAAAGATTTAATATCCCCTGAAAACGAAAAATTTAATTTTTCACATGCTTAATAAAAATTATTTTTCAAGTTTAATAAAAATTATTCTTTATAAAATTGTCTATCAAATATTAGCCTTGCACATAAATATAAGAAATGCTGATTTGCTAAAATATAAATCTTGGAATGTGGATACATAATGTTATAAAAGTCCAATACGTTCATACATATGTATATATGAATATTACATTGTAATACAGGTATTCGCTATATCTATATGAATCGTGTTTAAAAGCCAAATTTATTTTCCTGAATTTTTTAAAATATATATATATATATATAGTAATATAATATTTCGCATATATACAGTACTCTGTTAAAAGTACGGGTTTCTACACCGTTAAAAACATATATTTTACAATATCAATATATTGTAAAAAATCATATTTCTTAATATTTTTAAAACTGAATATGTAATATCAAGAATTTAAAACAGTTTTGAAACATTAATTTCTCCTCATAATATTTTTTTAGTCTTAAATTAATAGCACAATGTTCCATATATTTTAAGAAAATTTTTCTTTTAATATTTTATAACTTATCTAAAAAATTTATAGCTATTTTTTATCCAAAAATTTATTACTTGCTATTGTTAAAAAATTAGTTAAATATATCTATAGGTATTAAGTGACCCCTAGTTTTGTGAAAGACGGTAGTAAGAGCAATTCATCTTAAATACGAAATTATTTTATCAATGCTAAATAAGCGTTTTTTTTCTCATATTATCATACTCCAATATATTGTATATTATTATAATTTATAAAAATGTGTTTTATTTATTAAAAAATTTAGCAAAATTTTAAATAATATCACGTCAAAATAATATTCAGAAGTCAATAAAAGACAATAGCAGTAAATTTATTAAGATAACTATAAATAAATATTAATCTAATGTTGAAATATTTATTAACAAATAGTACTGCTTAGTAGAAAATTAGGTACCTATTGTTTTGTTTTCAAATTTACCTTTTTGCAATTAAAGAAAATTTTAGTAACTATCGATACCTATATAAAACGATACCCATAAAAGACAAGCATGCTCTGATCTCAACAATTTTTTCCCATGTTAAATTTGTATGTTCTTACTTCGCTGAAACTTATTATGTTTATATATTCCCCCAATATTTTCTACCATAAACAATAGTTATAGCAAGCTAGGTAGGTATTGAATAAGTATTTTTTGTTTGTTAATTTATTGATGATAGAGAAAAAAAATTTATGATTTTATAGACAGTGAAATACATTTAAACTATTTTTTGCAGTTTAATTTTGTAAAAACACCTAAAAATTATCAGTCACAGACAAATATTTCTAAGCAAACGAATTGAAAATGTAGTTTTATATCATAAGAATAAATGCGTATATATAGGGTGGACAGTAAATAACTCTCATAATTTTTAAAGAGCGGATGAAAACTTTAATTTTGGATTACGAAATTTTATTTTTTTTTCCGGAGTTAAGCTGCATTCAATTAATTAACCCTTTCCTGCACAGCAGTTTTAGATCATTACTGTGCAAACGATACTTCAAATTAGCAAATCATTAATAACATGGGTAAATACTTATTAGCAAGAATTACATAGTTTACACATATGTTCTATCGCACCAGAATGTTAATAGGACAATGCGATTTAATTGCCTATATTCAGGAGCAAGCAAAAACATTACCTATTTTAATAACTTAGAAAATACACATTACATAGTTCGTTGTAAGAACAATCATTTCGGTGATCTTTTTTTTTTTTTAACGAATTACTAAATTTGCTTAAGGACTATGGTATGTAAGAAATAACAACACTCACATAATTTTAAAATAATTAACATATAGCTATTGGAAAAGTTACAAAGATTTTTTTAACAACTTATTAAATGCTGATAGCTTATTTTAATATCTCCTATAGGGCCTTAAGTATAACCCTTCACCCGAAATTTTTTCATCACCATCGTTGGCGACTGTATTCTCGTCATCATCAGCTTCTCCTTCGCTCGCAGTATCTTCGCTATCGCTAGTAGATGTTTTTTCATCATCATTGAATACATATTTTAACACTGGTTCAATAATATCATGCTTTTCCAATTCCCTGGTTATTGAGATAATCCGCTTTCCAATGTCACTTTCCTTTAAATTATTAAAATGGCTTCGTTTTTTCTCGTTTTCGATATAATCCGCGAAGCTGGGATTTATAATATGACTCCTTTCCATTAAATTGCACACAGTATTAACCATTTCTTCTCCAATTTGCGTCTGAGTCGCTAAACTTCTTAGTTCATCAACTAAATGGTTCGGGTCATCAAAATATTCTTCTCCATCAACAGGTTTCGAATGGCCATTATGAAGGTTAGTATTTTCATCATCATATTTGAAACGTTTAGCTTCTCCATTTATTGAATTAGATGTTGAAGGTTGGTCCTTTTCTTCCGAATTTTTATCTTCTTGTTCTTCATCCTTTGCGCATGCGTTCTGAAGCTCTTTGACCATTAATATGTCTAGAGCAGTTTGTAAGAGACCAGCTATCTTTGGAGTAAAACTTGTTTCTTTGTAGTTATCAGGCGATGGTAAATGCTTTTGTTCATCAGATCGATTATCTTCGACATTTACCGATTGTAGAATATTATGCGAGTTTTTTAAAGCGTGGAATTTACTTCTGATTGCTTCTGCTGCAGCCATCATACTTTCATCAAAAGTATTCAAGTTTCTTTTAGATAGATCTGTATCATTTTCGTGTTGATTTTGAAATACTGGTGCTTTATCTTCCTTTTCTTCATTTCTTGCTTCAAAACTATATTCGGTTTCATTATCATCATTTTCATCATTAGATTTTGACGATTCACTTTGTCTCCTGTTCTCCGCGCTGTTCACTTGTGTCCCATTATTTACCGTGGTATATTCAAACTGATTATTTGCGATCTGGTCATTATTGTTTGTTTCATGTTCCTGAGTATGCACTCTTCTTTTCATATGACGTAAAAGAGAACTTCTCCGCGAAAATGTCTTGTCACAACGTATACAGTTAAACATTTTGATAGATGTGAAGAGTTCGATTTATAACATAACACTGATTAGTTTTTATATCGACATGATCTTATATAGTACAACCAGAGCAGAATTGACGTAAAGTAATGACACCAAAATGCACCAAAGGTGCACCAAATGACACCAAACTGCACCAAAGGTGCACCAAATGACACCAAACTGCACCAAATGACACCAAACTGCACCAAAGGTGCACCAAATGACACCAAACTGCACCAAAGGTGCACCAAATGACACCAAACTGCACCAAAGGTGCACCAAATGACACCAAACTGCACCAAATGACACCAAAATGCACCAAAGGTGCACCAAATGACACCAAACTGCACCAAAGGTGCACCAAATGACACCAAAATGCACCAAAGGTGCACCAAATGACACCAAACTGCACCAAAGGTGCACCAAATGACACCAAACTGCACCAAAGGTGCACCAAATGACACCAAACTGCACCAAAGTTGCACCAAATGACACCAAACTGCACCAGAGGTGCACCAAATGACACCAAAATGCACCAAAGGTGCACCAAATGACACCAAACTGCACCAAAGGTGCACCAAATGACACCAAACTGCACCAAAGGTGCACCAAATGACACCAAACTGCACCAAAGTTGCACCAAATGACACCAAACTGCACCAAAGGTGCACCAAATGACACCAAACTGCACCAATTGACACCAAACTGCACCAAAGGTGCACGAAATGACACCAAACTGCACCAAAGTTGCACCAAATGACACCAAACTGCACCAAATGACACCAAAATACACCAAAGGTGCACCAATTGACACCAAACTGCACCAAAGGTGCAGTTTGGTGTCATTTGGTGCAACTTTGGTGCAGTTTGGTGTCATTTGGTGCACCTTTGGTGCAGTTTGGTGTCAATTGGTGCAGTTTGGTGTCATTTGGTGCACCTTTGGTGCAGTTTGGTGTCAATTGGTGCAGTTTGGTGTCATTTGGTGCACCTTTGGTGCAGTTTGGTGTCATTTGGTGCAACTTTGGTGCAGTTTGGTGTCATTTGGTGCACCTTTGGTGCATTTTGGTGTCATTTGGTGCACCTTTGGTGCAGTTTGGTGTCATTTGGTGCACCTTTGGTGCATTTTGGTGTCATTTGGTGCAGTTTGGTGTCATTTGGTGCACCTTTGGTGCAGTTTGGTGTCATTTGGTGCACCTTTGGTGCAGTTTGGTGTCATTTGGTGCACCTTTGGTGCAGTTTGGTGTCATTTGGTGCAGTTTGGTGTCATTTGGTGCACCTTTGGTGCAGTTTGGTGTCATTTGGTGCACCTTTGGTGCATTTTGGTGTCATTACTTTACGTCAATTCTGCTCTGGTTGTACTATATAAGATCATGTCGATATAAAAACTAATCAGTGTTATGTTATAAATCGAACTCTTCACATCTATCAAAATGTTTAACTGTATACGTTGTGACAAGACATTTTCGCGGAGAAGTTCTCTTTTACGTCATATGAAAAGAAGAGTGCATACTCAGGAACATGAAACAAACAATAATGACCAGATCGCAAATAATCAGTTTGAATATACCACGGTAAATAATGGGACACAAGTGAACAGCGCGGAGAACAGGAGACAAAGTGAATCGTCAAAATCTAATGATGAAAATGATGATAATGAAACCGAATATAGTTTTGAAGCAAGAAATGAAGAAAAGGAAGATAAAGCACCAGTATTTCAAAATCAACACGAAAATGATACAGATCTATCTAAAAGAAACTTGAATACTTTTGATGAAAGTATGATGGCTGCAGCAGAAGCAATCAGAAGTAAATTCCACGCTTTAAAAAACTCGCATAATATTCTACAATCGGTAAATGTCGAAGATAATCGATCTGATGAACAAAAGCATTTACCATCGCCTGATAACTACAAAGAAACAAGTTTTACTCCAAAGATAGCTGGTCTCTTACAAACTGCTCTAGACATATTAATGGTCAAAGAGCTTCAGAACGCATGCGCAAAGGATGAAGAACAAGAAGATAAAAATTCGGAAGAAAAGGATCAACCTTCAACATCTAATTCAATAAATGGAGAAGCTAAACGTTTCAAATATGATGATGAAAATACTAACCTTCATAATGGCCATTCGAAACCTGTTGATGGAGAAGAATATTTTGATGACCCGAACCATTTAGTTGATGAACTAAGAAGTTTAGCGACTCAGACGCAAATTGGAGAAGAAATGGTTAATACTGTGTGCAATTTAATGGAAAGGAGTCATATTATAAATCCCAGCTTCGCGGATTATATCGAAAACGAGAAAAAACGAAGCCATTTTAATAATTTAAAGGAAAGTGACATTGGAAAGCGGATTATCTCAATAACCAGGGAATTGGACAAGCATGATATTATTGAACCAGTGTTAAAATATGTATTCAATGATGATGAAAAAACATCTACTAGCGATAGCGAAGATACTGCGAGCGAAGGAGAAGCTGATGATGACGAGAATACAGTCGCCAACGATGGTGATGAAAAAATTTCGGGTGAAGGGTTATACTTAAGGCCCTATAGGAGATATTAAAATAAGCTATCAGCATTTAATAAGTTGTTAAAAAAATCTTTGTAACTTTTCCAATAGCTATATGTTAATTATTTTAAAATTATGTGAGTGTTGTTATTTCTTACATACCATAGTCCTTAAGCAAATTTAGTAATTCGTTAAAAAAAAAAAAAGATCACCGAAATGATTGTTCTTACAACGAACTATGTAATGTGTATTTTCTAAGTTATTAAAATAGGTAATGTTTTTGCTTGCTCCTGAATATAGGCAATTAAATCGCATTGTCCTATTAACATTCTGGTGCGATAGAACATATGTGTAAACTATGTAATTCTTGCTAATAAGTATTTACCCATGTTATTAATGATTTGCTAATTTGAAGTATCGTTTGCACAGTAATGATCTAAAACTGCTGTGCAGGAAAGGGTTAATTAATTGAATGCAGCTTAACTCCGGAAAAAAAATAAAATTTCGTAATCCAAAATTAAAGTTTTCATCCGCTCTTTAAAAATTATGAGAGTTATTTACTGTCCACCCTATATATACGCATTTATTCTTATGATATAAAACTACATTTTCAATTCGTTTGCTTAGAAATATTTGTCTGTGACTGATAATTTTTAGGTGTTTTTACAAAATTAAACTGCAAAAAATAGTTTAAATGTATTTCACTGTCTATAAAATCATAAATTTTTTTTCTCTATCATCAATAAATTAACAAACAAAAAATACTTATTCAATACCTACCTAGCTTGCTATAACTATTGTTTATGGTAGAAAATATTGGGGGAATATATAAACATAATAAGTTTCAGCGAAGTAAGAACATACAAATTTAACATGGGAAAAAATTGTTGAGATCAGAGCATGCTTGTCTTTTATGGGTATCGTTTTATATAGGTATCGATAGTTACTAAAATTTTCTTTAATTGCAAAAAGGTAAATTTGAAAACAAAACAATAGGTACCTAATTTTCTACTAAGCAGTACTATTTGTTAATAAATATTTCAACATTAGATTAATATTTATTTATAGTTATCTTAATAAATTTACTGCTATTGTCTTTTATTGACTTCTGAATATTATTTTGACGTGATATTATTTAAAATTTTGCTAAATTTTTTAATAAATAAAACACATTTTTATAAATTATAATAATATACAATATATTGGAGTATGATAATATGAGAAAAAAACGCTTATTTAGCATTGATAAAATAATTTCGTATTTAAGATGAATTGCTCTTACTACCGTCTTTCACAAAACTAGGGGTCACTTAATACCTATAGATATATTTAACTAATTTTTTAACAATAGCAAGTAATAAATTTTTGGATAAAAAATAGCTATAAATTTTTTAGATAAGTTATAAAATATTAAAAGAAAAATTTTCTTAAAATATATGGAACATTGTGCTATTAATTTAAGACTAAAAAAATATTATGAGGAGAAATTAATGTTTCAAAACTGTTTTAAATTCTTGATATTACATATTCAGTTTTAAAAATATTAAGAAATATGATTTTTTACAATATATTGATATTGTAAAATATATGTTTTTAACGGTGTAGAAACCCGTACTTTTAACAGAGTACTGTATATATGCGAAATATTATATTACTATATATATATATATATATTTTAAAAAATTCAGGAAAATAAATTTGGCTTTTAAACACGATTCATATAGATATAGCGAATACCTGTATTACAATGTAATATTCATATATACATATGTATGAACGTATTGGACTTTTATAACATTATGTATCCACATTCCAAGATTTATATTTTAGCAAATCAGCATTTCTTATATGTATGTGCAAGGCTAATATTTGATAGACAATTTTATAAAGAATAATTTTTATTAAACTTGAAAAATAATTTTTATTAAGCATGTGAAAAATTAAATTTTTCGTTTTCAGGGGATATTAAATCTTTTTTTTGTTTTATAATTATTCACCATAAAACCTAATAATACGATGCATATCAAATATTACTCATATGTATTATTGATTTATACTTAGTTCAAAAATTGTGATTTAGAGACGAGACCTGAATTGAAAAATCGATTTTTTAAATTTTTTATTAAACACCAAATAATGTTTATTTATTAATCTGGCATAATCAAAACTAGAATATAAATCAATGTCTAGCGATGGGTATTGAAAAAAAATCGAAATTTTTTTTGTTTTTTTGTTTTGTTTTTTTTTTTTTTTTTTTTTTTTTTGTTTTTTTATAATTTTTTTTATTAAATATATATAAAAATTGATACAATATTGAAATTTTTAAAGTACATAGTACAATTAAATAATACATTTTGAAGAGAATAAATTACAAAATTCACCATTCAGCATCCTCCACGATTTCAAGAAGATCCAACGTTTTAAATTGCAATTTATGAGTTAGTCCAATGGGTCCATTATTCATAATACCAAGTTTTGGATTGCTTTGCAACCATGCCAGCATCTGCTCGCTCAAATTGTCAAATCTCGCTGGTAACGAAATGTATCCAATTTCCAATTCCAATATTGTCTTCATTTTCGATGAATCGAATTTCGATGGTAGTTGACTGGCTCCCATTATTTTATATACTTTTCCAATTTCCATATCAGAAAGTTTAATCCATCGTTTAACAGCGCCAAGATGATTCAATTCATCCACAAAATTTCCAGCCATTTTTTGAATTAAGTCTCTGTTTCCAGATGAAGCACCAGCAGTAATGGATTCCATTGTTGGCAACAATTAACTCTTAACACACAACAATTGAAAATTCACAACAATAAGGTTTAATGTTTTTTTCACTAAAGTTTCGAACAAAATTGTAACTGATGAAATTCTGTCGCGTCCTTTTTATAGCAGAAAAAATAGTATGGTGACGTCAGCTGTCACACTTTATGTAGCCATACAGGTTAAAACCTGCTGCTTCATTTTCGCATATTAGACAGAAATCTTCGCTATTTGATATCAGTTTACCTTTAGTGACGTCAGCTGGCAATTTATACAAGTTTAAACCTGTTTTCAGATAAAAATATACAATCATATGATAAAATTCATTTTCGCATATTAGAGAGAAATCTTCGCTGTTTGATATCAGTTTACCTTTAGTGACGTCAGCTGACAGTTTAAGCCTGTTTTCAGATAAAAATATTATAAAATTATGAAAGCAAGGCCATCTTTTAATGGCTAGTTTAACTATCAAAAAAAAGGTTTTCGATACAATCTATTGACAATTTTTCAAACTTACACACAGGAATCCAGACTAGCAACGCCATCTAGTAGCGAATTCACAGGCTCGAAGGTGGCTGCGCCATCTGTTAGGGAATTTTTCAGTTCTTAGGTTAGAAAAAATTTTGTTAGGTTAAGCTAAGTTCACTTAGGTTTCGTTAGGTTAGGTCAAGTTCCATTGGGTTCTGTTAGGTTAGAAAAAAATTTCACTAGATATCGTTAGGTTGGAGACCAAGTGTTGCTCCACCCACCGCCGGAGGCTTCTAGAACCGCCTCGGTAGTTTTGCCTCCATCCGAGGTCGCTCAAAAAGTCGGCAGGAGGGAAGGAGGGTCCCGTTCTCTTATATTTCTACTACTAATATAATATAGAAATGGTAAAAAATTCATATAATCTATGTTATGTTAATAAAGTTAATTCTGCTTCTTTATCACAAAAAACAAACCGCTAATCCGAATTTGCTGGAAACTTTACCCGGTTTTCATTTTTTAGTTACGCATCTAATTTCATTAGATGCGTAACTAAAATGCGGAGTTGAGATCACTATTTGTTCTCGAGATATGCGAGACAAAAAAAGATTCACCAACGAACGAACGAACTAACGAACGCACACACAGACATCACTCTAAAAACGATGGATTCAGATTCTAGTAACCTTGAAACGTGGAGACATGTCCAAACTAGCGATTCCTAATATCGTACCCATTACAATAACTTCCATTGGGAAGTTAATAAAATTAAACTTTGACAAATAAAAATATGAAATATTTTTTAAGGATTTTCTATATACTGGTTACTGGAAATAATAAATAAATAAGTAAAAAAGAGAATTAATTAAAAAACAATCAAGAACATTTAAATATTAAATTTCGATAAGGGACACGTATAATTACACTGACAAAAAAATTCCAAAATTATTTTGCTCCAAATGCTTAGCAATTAATTAATTTAGATGATTTTTTTATAAATTTATCCATAGATATCTGTATACAGTAATAAAAAATGTACATTTGGCGGTTTTTCGTAAATTTATACGATTAGACTAAAAATTTTGCAAAACCCTTTCTTAGCGAGCGCTTACGACCTTACAGTGACCTACGTACCAAATTTTACGTTTACTATGTGTTCTAGTTTTGGAGATTTCTTGATAGGTGAGTGAGTGAGTGGTATTTGTTTTTTATATAATATGATAGATACGTATATTAATAATTTTTTATTATTACTATTATTATATACTTATGTTAACTTTCAAAATAATCGTCTGTATATGTTAAAAATTGAAGGTCTGTTTACATAAAGTTGTTTACATTAAAAATATTTCCACGAAGACTGTATATGTGAACACAAACACAAAAACACCGTACGCTTAATGAATCTACGGATAAAGGAATGATACAGTATTTTTTATAATTTCCCAAAAATAATAGTATTTAGTATTTTTCAATTTAAAAATTGTAATTTCTCACGATTTTATTTGAAATAGGGATATAATTTTATATTTATAACTTTGAAGAAGAGAAAATACATCTCAACTTACTGAAGTTTATATATACAGGGTGTAAAACAAATAACTCTCGTCCTTTTGTGGGGTGACTCATAGCACAATGTAGACACTAAAACCGCAGTAATTTTGTCGGAATTAACAGTCGCGTCACCCCTCAAAAGGATAAGAGTTATTTCCCTTACACCCTATATATATATATATATATATATATATATATATATATATATATATATATATATATATATATATATATATATATATATATATATATATATATATATATATATATATATATATATATCGTTAGGAGCTTTATAGCTCTTATGGTTTTCGAGCTATGATACAAACTTATAGATTTTTAAATGAGACTATATATTAATTTTTCGATAAAACTGATCTAATGCATCAATTAAAAACATAAATGAAGAAAAAAAATTTTTTTACCCAATTTTATTTTTGAATATTTTTTAATTTATCAATTAGGCGGAAAATATGCGCATATGTATTTCAGGCTAGTTCAATCGACAGTGTTTTGATCGGTTACATTTCTATTACATTCAAACAAAAACCTTTCCCACTATTGTATCTATAGCACAAATGGTAGTAATTCAGATTTTGGAATATAGATGTCGGATGAATATAGATGTTTATATTTCAAGGTTTTAACATTTTTGCGTAATAAAATCAAATTACTTAGTATTTAAATAAATTAATTTAAAAAGAATTTGAAGTTATTCATTAATTTACTGAAAAATATATTTATTTTTTATTTATTTAGAGAACAATAGTTGGCAATAAAATACATGTATACAACAAAGTGACATTGGCGTTTCTTAATAATAGCAAAGTGAAGTTAACTAAAAACGAAAATATTATTAACAAATGTACTTAAATAGCGTAAAATTATTTGAAATTCGATAGTATTTTCTTTTTATAAAAAAACCAAATTAAAAGGGAGAAGCTTTTTCACAAAAAACTTTTCATTTATTTTGAAAATACTTACTATAAAATTTACATTTGACATTTTGGAAAAATTATTTTTTTATTTTTCAATGAATTAAAACTGAAGTTTTATTTCCTTATTGTACTTACAAGGAAACGTTTTGAACTGCCAGTTCGTCATTTTGATGAAACTTGGTATATGTGTAGTACAAGCAAAAATAATAGACCCGTATTTTTTTTATCTGCCACCGTCGCCATTTAAGGGGTTAAATCACCCCTCAAATTTGGGGTAAAATTTTAATTTTGCTTGATAACTTGAAAACGACGGCAGACAGAAAAAAAACCTTAATTTGACAAAACACTTCATTTTTAGAGGGCTTTCTATTTATGTGTATAAGTCCAGGGTCGGACCTACTGGAGGCGCTGTTCAGGTAAAATTGAGGGTAAATTTTGAAATAGGGTGGATATGCTTTAGTATATTAAAATTTGAATAGCATATACGAAAACTACATCAAAAATACTAGTTTACCTGTTTTTGCTCAAAGTTGTAATTTAAAGTCTAAAATCTCAAAACTGGACAGCTAATTTGAGGTGGCAGTAGTAATTCTACTGACAATCAGTAAAATGAAAATACTTCTATAAGGTTTTCAGCAAGTGAATTGTCTTGTAATTAATAACGGGCTACAATATATCAAAGTATACCTGTTGATGTCTAACTAAAACTTTAAATTTTATACAAGTAATATTAAAATTTGAATTTGTTAAGTCACGCAAGATATATATATATATATATATATATATATATATATATATATATATATATATATATATATATATATATATACATATATACATATATATATATATATATATATATATATATATATATATATATTTGTGGAAAACCGTAAAATCCGGTAGAACTGAATATATTTTAAGGTTATCAAAATTTTGAAAAACTTGCTGTGCAGATAATTTATCTCGTCATATTTCCAGTGCAAATTCCAAACTTCTTTAAACATTTATACCCCACTAGATCAAATTTGCTTATTCTTATTAGTCAGTAAAAAAGACTTTATAAACTTAATTTTTTTCTATAACTATATGCCATAATATTCCTGCGTGACGTAACAAAATCAAATTTTAATATTACTTGTATAAAATTTAAAGTTTTAGTTAGTCATCAACGAGTATAATTTGATATATCTTAGCCAGTTATTAATTACAAGACAATTCACTTGCTGAAAACCTTATAGAAGTATTTTTATTTTACTGATTGTCAGTAAAATTCTACTGCTACCGCAAAATAGCTGTCCAGTTTTGAGATTTTAGACTTTAAATTACAACTTTAAGCAAAAACAGGTAAACTAGTATTTTCCATGTAGTTTTCATATATGCTATTCAAATTTTAATATACTAAAGCATATCCACACTATTTCAAAATTTACCTTCAATTTTACCTGAACAACCCCTCCAGTAGATCCGACCCTGGATTTATACACCTCAATAGAAACCTCTCTAAAATGAAGGGTTTTGTCAATTTAAAGTTCTTTTCTATCTGCCGTCGTTTTCAAGTTATCAAGCAAAATTAAACTTTTATCCTAATTTTGAGGGGTGATTTCACCCCTTAAATGACGACGGTAGCAGATAAAAAAATACGGGTCTATTATTTTTGCTTGTACTACACATATACCAAGTTTCATCAAAATGGTGAATTGACAGTTCAAAACCTTTCCTTGTTAGTTGTCATTTTTATATGATAATTTAATCTATTTAAGGTATTTCGAGACCTCTTATCTCTTTAAGGAATTTGTGAAAGCTATTGTATTCAGTGAAAGTCACAACTTCTAGGTGACAAAATATGACCGATTAATTTTAAGAAATCCTATGAATATCTATACCCATGTTCATTATAATAATATGGAAGAGTGGGACACTGACTTTTACTATAATTTATAATAGTGATGGGATTAATTTGATTATTTTAGTAATCGAATATTATTACTCGTGTGATTTCAATAATCTAATGATAATTATTTGATTTTTCAGTTATTAAAATTATCACTTTTTAAACGATCTCTTTTTTATTCGGTTATTTCTGTTCCTAATTAATTAAGAAAACATTCTAAAAATCCATAAAAGACTGAAAATTAAAAAGTCCATTAGACAATATAAAATTTGACATTTATATTGGTACCTATACTTGAAATTAACTGAAAATTTTATGATATCATCAACAAATGAAACAAGTTCAGATATATAATTATTTTAAGTTACTATAGGTACTTTAATAAAAACATGACAAAAATCAAAAAAGATAAAAAACTAAAGTGTAAGTTTAATTTTCTTCATTTATTAATGACATCAGAGAACTTATAATTAAATTCACCTGTACATGTATACATTTGCAAAATAAGTTGCAGTTTTTGTGCATTTGCAACTTGATTTTTTGCAATAATTAAAACAAGGTTTTAATTGCTTAATTTCTAGGAATTTTTTATTGTTATTTTTTATTTTTGTTTTCCTTTATAAACTGAAAGGTCTAAGGAAACCAGAATAATCGTTTAATTATTTATTAAAATATTTCGAGACAGAATGAAATCAATTGAATGATTTTAGTACATAACGAGATATAAAATCATTTGAAAATACCCCAATAATGTTATTGTACCTCGATATATTTTGTAAAATCATTGCAATGATAAATAGTCGATTGTAATGATCGAATGATTGATTATTTTTCAGTTGATTATGTCCATCACTAATAAGCAACAATACATATAATACATATCGTACATATCGTACATATCGTACATATTTTACATATCGCTAACATATCAACATGTAATACAGAATGGGAGTATTTAAGATTTATTTACAACAGTATAACACGGCAATCTAGACGTAAAAAATTGTTTCATCATTCGCATTAATTAAATATAATATTATTATATACATAAAAAATGCCTAAAAACAAAAAAAAATATGGAAAGGCAAATGGGTTACTGATACTGTAATATGACAAGCGATTAAAGCAAAGTGAAAATTGAAAAAATACAAAAAAAAGAGTTAGCTCATCTGACTACCATATTTCCCATTAAAGGCACGCGAATTTTCGAAGTAGGACGTTTTGCACATGAAATGAAATGCAAATCATGTAATCATCTGTTACACTTAATAAATACTGTGGATGAAATCAAAAAAGGTTTAGTTTCAGTTTTCAAAATAAAGTGTGAGATTTGTTTATTTATGAATTATGTAACAACAGGAGCATCACATCAGCATGAAGATAAACATTTAAAATTTGATTTAAACTCTAAATCTAGTTTAGGTAGGTAAAAATATTTGTAATTATATGATCTTTGTACTATTGTTATCACGTCAAAATAAAATAAAAGTGCAATTATGATTAAATTACTCTGTTAAATTATTAAAAAAAAATTTTTGCCGTTTACTTTTAAATAAATATATCTGTTATAGGCCCGGTTGTTAAGAATTTAACCACCAATATATTTGCATACTTGTGTGATTATATTTTCCCCGTGTTTACGGTGATTGATACATCTTTATTTATTAAAAATATTTACATACATATATCTATCACTGACAGCAACGTTAGTTTGAAAATAGTTAAAAATAATTTCTTTTAATCCTTTTTAGCTGATAATTAAGTATAAATAAATCATCAAATATTAACAAATATTCTTTTATAAGATATAACGTATAAACCTTACATTTTCCAATAACATTTGAAAATCGCACCATTTAATATACAAGCGACGCTGCCATATTTACCTATTGGAACTACTATTTTTCACTTTTATGCACATTTTAATTAAAATAAATAAATAATGGTAGAGACAATTTTAATACTTGTAGTATCACGATGAAAATCAAGAATTAAAGAATATCAATAAAGGTTTTTAATCTAATGTAAGTGGTAACGTTTTTAAAGGCACTTTTTGAATTTTTTAAGAAAAAAAACCAACATTTATTACCATATCTGCATATGCTACCATATTAAAAAGACTATCTTTGATAATTTATTTCTGGCAAAGCGTAAAGATGATTGACTTGAAATTTCAACAGAAGACGTATTAAGTATTCATTAATCCATACACAAAATTTCAGATTTTTGGTAACGTTTTCCGTTTGGTCACGAAACTCCTTAATAATTTTAATTTCCGATGGAAAACGTAATAATCGTTTAATTTTTCGTTACTACATTGTTAACTCCTTTAGCGGCTATCCCGAGCACAGCTCGTCATATGAATTATACAACTTGAATGACTCTCCCCACTTGAACTCGCCTCGTGTTGGTAACTGTAAGATGCTGTCATCTGCTATCGTAAAAGCATTACTAAAGCAAAAATTATCGAATGGGTAGGCCAAATAATTATGCAATTAAATTAAGTACTATCAAAGATCATTTTATTTGGTTAGTTTTACATGAGCCGCTAATGGGGTTAAAAATGGCAGCCATATTGAGCTAATATCTTTTTAAATTACATAAAATCCTAATCGTTTGCAAGTACTTGAGTACGAAATTTAAAAGTGTCATTCCTAAAACGCAATTGCTCAAAAATATGAGATAAAACAATGAAAATTTGAGTGTTACTGGTAGTTTTGAATCATATATAAATTTTAAAAAAACTTAAACATACATTTTCGTTTAAAAAACTATAAGTTTGTATCATAACTCGAAAACCATAAGAGCTACAAAGCTCCTGACTATAACAATCGGTTGCCCCCGTCGATATCTACAACTCTTATTTGAAGAATTTTTCTATTAAATCAACGGTTTGGCTGTAATCAAAATGTCAAAATGGCAACTCCAGAAAAACTCACCTGTGTATATAAGTGAAAATATATCTTTACTAATAAAACTGGTAGTTTATTCCCAAAAAATTCTTTACCTAATAATACATCACCAAAATTCCTTGATAATTTACAAAGTGATATAAAAAAGTGAAAAAAAGAAAAAGCGTGTTATTAGTCCTGTTATTGTTCAGCTCCGGATAAGACGAATTTTACTCCTCTCTATGGTTGGTCATTCAGAACAATGATAAAACTAAATACGTGCACGGGGAGACATGTTTCCAGATATTATGCATAATACGCTATAAATTATAAATAATTCAAATATAAAACTGAACCACTGCTAACAATTCATAATTTATGATTATTTGTGCTTTCATCCATTATGATTTATGATTAATAATTAATATTTTTTTAAATCTTAGTACTCACAAATTATGTATAATTCATGCATAAAATCCAACTACTGCTAACTATTCATAATTTGTGATTAATTATCACAGTTTGTGAACTCGTCAATTATGATTAATATTCATCTTTACTGACTACTATTTTTTTAAATTTTTAGACTTAATACTGATTGTTATGCATAATTCAAGCATAAAATTCAGCTGTTGCAAACTATTCATAATTTGTGATTAATTATCTTTATTACAATCAAATGAAAATTTCGATTAGATAATTTAATTTTTTCACTGTTTACACTTAGTACTCATGACTAGATATTATAATGTGTTATATGCTAGTATTATAAACTAGGTATTATAATTCTTGTTTTATAAATTTATGGATCAAATTTTTCTTTACTTATGACAAATAAGCACAAATTAAAGTATCCCTTGAATAAAAAAGGATTCAGAATAGAAAGAAAAAGTATTTAAAAAAAGAAAATTTATTTTAATAGATTATTTAAGATACAAATACAAATAAATGTATTACCAAAATTTATTACGAACTAAATAATGCTTACTAGATTATGCTGTGCGTCGACTAGGTCGGAAACGCGGCGCGGTGCGGTTCTTACATCAATAAGATCTCCGGGGCGGTACCGCGCCACTCTGTCGACCTAGTGGACGCACCTGCATTTATTCAAATTTATTCATCTCCGAGAGCGGAACTGTGCCGCGCCGTGTTTCCGACCTAGTGGACGCTTAGCTTAAAAGATCATTTTCATAATAATTGTGATATGGTTACTTATTCACCTATTTTATTTCAACTTTATAACTTTACCAATTTAAATATATGAACAGATAAATATCATACCAAGTAGGTTATTAAAATAAGCTACTTTAAGCTAAAATAAAGGTTCAAGTTTTTATTCAGTTAGTTTTAAATTAAGCTTGTTTTATCCATTCAAATGAATCCTCCAAACGTTTGGCGATGATGAAAAGTTTATCGACGATTTGCGGTATTGGTATATGGCAAATTAGTTGCAAATAGGCCGACGTACAACTATCCCAAATGTGTGCAAGGATGGAATTTGTGTCGTTTAAATTCAGCGCAGTTGCTATTTATAGAATGCCTTGGGCGTACGCGGTTAAAGTTTTTGTATCTATGTACACGTGATAGGGTGAGTCTATTTATTTGTTGCCTAGTAAAAAATTTAATCTAATAATTTGATTTTTACATGTTTCCAGGAAACTGAATTTTCAGCCATGCAAGTGGCGAAAAATTTTCTAAGTTCACCTTGAACTATTGATTGATTTTACTAATAAGCGAAACGGAACTATATCCAGCGAGGTAATTTCACCGATTTATACAATAAAATCTAGAAGAATTTTCGGAGCAAAACCATCAGCCGGTGGAATTTTTGATAAGAAATTGCCATAATCAGGTCGCAACAGATTGTTAGTATTTGACATCTTGACGGACTCCATTTGTTGCGATAGTAAATGGATCAAATTAGAATTCATCAGCGTAGCTTGTGCCAACTGATGAATTACATTTTCTTGTGTTGTGCTGGTACTGGATACGGCTGGCGGAATATTCTCCGATATAGTTGGTTTCGAGGGAAACGGCAAGGTAGCTGCTTTATCAAACGCTGTTTTGGAATACACATCTTCCGGCAGATATTTTTCCGTGTAAGATGTGGATTTCTGCAACAAGATATCTGATTTCGCAGGCGTATTTGCCAATGTTGGTTGTGATATGTTTGAAAACATACCTGCCGCTTCTTCGCCATGATATTTGGGTGAAACTAATCAGTTGTACAAATCGGACCTGCGATAGCAACTGTACTGATTCTAGTATCGGAAACGTTTGTAATTGAATAGATAAGGACGGAACATTTGAAATAGACGCGGTTGCTTCCATAATGGGAGACGCGATATTAATAGTTGTGAGCGTTAAATCGCGATTTCTTAATTTGTACCCCGATTCCTTAGTAGGGGATCTATCTGTGGACATCTTGTATAGTACCTATATCTTGTTATATATTTTTGAAATTGAAAAAGTGTAAAAATTTAACTTAATATCTGGTATATATATGAAATGTGATTTAACGTATGATGGGATAAAATGTATGTGATAAATGAAGATAAAAAATAAAAAATTGCTTATGAAATGCACGTGGTGTTTTTATTTTTTTTATTTTTTTTTTTTTTTTTTTTTTTTTTTTGTTTACAGGAACCGGAAATAAAAATTTTGATATTATAGATAAATGGTTTGAAACTTGGATATATGGTATGAACGCTAGAATTTATCTCGCGCTCTGCTACCAATCTATAACAACACTCCCGCAATTTATTAAAAGAAAATCGTGGAGGTTGCTATCATATGACATAATCGTAGATAACTACGTTTGGATCTTAATTCAAATGACGGAACAGTTTACGAGTCGCGCAAGGATGATATTTATGTGGAAGTGATTTTTTTGGATCGTCGCGTCCACACCAAAAAGATATAAAAAAATGAGGTGAAATAGGAGATGTTACTGTACCAACGCTGATCGTATTTATGGTTTAAAATGAAAATAATCTATGAAATGTGTTGATTACTTTGATGATTGTTTTTATGGTGTTGGTATTAAAAGAAATATTGCACACAAAAAGGGAAATAAATTAGTTAGTAATAATGTAAGTAAATAATGAGATGAAATGTGATTATGATTAACAAAAAAGTGTTACTTATTGTTTGTGTTTCTTCAGGTGATGAAATGTTACGAATTTCTGATTTGTTTTAAAAGAAGAAAAAAAGGTTACAAAAAATTAGGAAAGAAAAAACTGCTTGTAACAATCTAATTTGAAAATTTTATCTTTGTTGAGTCAAAAATGAATAAATACTTTTCAACTTCTTTCCAAATAGGTAAGGAGAGTTATAAAAAGTTTAAAAAAGTGTATTCTTCAACGGTATCGCGGAAAAAGAGGCCGAGTAGATTTCAAGAAGCACCGTTTTCAGCTCTCATCGAAGGAGGTGGAAAATCAGATGATGACACAACGCATGGTAGATAAGTTTTCGATGATAATTATTGTTGTTATAATATAACAATTATGTAATATTGTTATATGTGATTATAAAAACGGACTTAAGTACATTTAATATCATTTTCATTAGGTGTTAATAACATAGTCTAACCATAAATAAACTTGTTTCTTGGTATATCACCTAATTAATTAAGTAGGTAAAGATCTTATAGATGTTTATCGAAACGAAGGCAAATTATAGCAATATCGTTACCACAAAACTTCAAAATACGTGTAGTCTCTTAAAAGAAGAATATTAATAATATACCCAGAATTGGCGCTTTTGGGTCTCCAGGACTCTAGCGAATCTCATAGAATGTAGCATATATCCATTTAAAGTAGTTAATGGTGAAAAAAATTTCAAAACTGAGTACGTTTTTATACCCATCTAAAAAAGTTTAACTTTCTAAGAGTAAAAGAATTTTCAGAATTGGCTGGGTAATTTATTTTTGGTATTTTTAGAACTCTAGGACCCGGACGGACCTTGTACAGCATAGTTGCTATCCATCTAAAATAATTTAGCTCTCTAGCAGTGAGAAAATTTCCAGAATCGGTTCAGTAGCTTATTTCGTTTATATCATATTTGATTGGACTGCAGAAATTTTTTGGACCGAAACAATTGCTTAATTGAATTTTTATATAAATATCTAAAATTGATGTTCAAGTGTATTTTCTTCCCATTCCCTGTCAAATTAAAAATAAAATTTTCTTACCTGTAGATATGATTAAATATTAAATCAAGATTTTTTTCTTTTATTTTACTTTATGGTATGCAATTTTTTGATCAGAAGATGTTTTGACAAATATTTTTTAATTAAAAATATTTAAATGTATCTGTAGATTTGTACTCTCTTGGTGTGCAGTGTGATTAAAAAGAACAGCATGATCTTAATTTTAAATTAACTCATAATTGATTTATATGTAAATTAATTTATGTTATCTTAAATTGTAATCTCTTGTCAGCTTACATCTTACAACTCTCGCTTATAACATTAATTACTAACGTAATTTTGACCTACAATAAATTAAAACGAAATTCATCGTGCAGCAGGCATTCAGCTTAAGACTGAATAAATGAAAATAATAATAATAATGAGTTGCTTTTTGTTCTCTAATTAAAATATGTACGTTCGATCCATCAGGACAATCTATTAGCGAAATTTAATAAACTACCTGTAAAATATACAACTTCAATAAAATTAGCTAGCCCCAAAAAAAGAAAAGAGAGATTAACCCACTTTAGGGCCCTAGGTATTTTTTTCTTATTTTTTTCTTATTTTTTTCTTACCGAGCCTCCCCCCCCCTTACAAGGTATATAGCACACAAAAATGATAAAATAATAAATAAAACAAAACTAAATAATGTGAAAAATTAAAATACCAAACATTGCTTCAGATATTCAAAGTAGACAGTTTGACCAGACCTTTCAAAATATCGAGCCCTAGCCATTTGTCTATCTGATGATCCGACAGCGAATGTCCATATTTTATCTGAATTACATTCTCGACCAAGTGGTCCAAAAACGTCATTTCATATTACCTGACCTAATAATATTTATAGATAATGGTGGAAATAATTCTGGGCTACAAGAATATTATATTTAAAATTAAAGAATCGCTTTAAAAAAAAACTCTAATCACTAATGCTTAAAAAATTGTCGATATGTATCTGAATTACACGGCTCGCCAAGTGGTCGGAAAACGACATTTCATATTACACGGCCTAATATTATTTTAGATAATGGCAAAAATGATTCCGAGCTACAAGAAATCTATTCAGAGTTAAAGATTTGCTTTAAACATTTCTTTAATGCTTAAAAAAGTGTTGATATTTGTCTGGATTACACAGTCAGCTAAATGATCGGAAAACGACATCTCCTATTGCACGATTTAATGATATTCCAATTAATTGCTGAAATGATTCCAGGCTGCAAGAAATCTACTCAGAATAAAAGAATTGTTTTTAAACAATTCTCGAATACTTAAAAAAATGTCGACAGGCGGAATAATCCACTATGGGGCCCTAGACATTTTCTTCTTATTGGGCCCCATCTGCTCCCATAAGATAATAGAGTACACAAAAAATATAAAACAAGAAATAAAACAAAACTAAATAATGTGAAAATTAAACCAAATCTCAAATACTGATTCAAATATTCAAAATAGACAGTTTGACCGAGCCCTTCAAAAAACCGAGCCCTTGCCATTTGTCTCATTTGTTTATGTGATGATCGGGCTTTGCATAGCAGGTTTAACGTAGCAGAATTATAAAAAGATTAAACAAGTGTTTAAGTAGTTAACTTTGCATATAACTTGGTTTAAGTATTTAATTAGGCCTGATTATGAGTAACAAAAAAATGGAGCAAGTTATTATCAATACCTATAAATAAAATAGAAGTGTCTGTCTGTGATTTTAGAATTTTTAGGTATTTTATATTAGTATGTTTTCCAGTTAGCGAATTCGACATATATACCAAATATAACTCTAAAAAAATTTTTTTCTGTCTGTCTGTCTGTTTGTACGAACCGATTTAACTCAAACACTAGTATAGCTATTGAGTTGAAATTTACAGAAAATATAGATATTAACCTCCCGATCAATCTTAGCAACATTTTGATGTAATCTCCCAAATGGTTATGTACAGGATAATTCAAACAAAATTTTCATTAAAAGTTTATGGTCTTCTGAGTAAATTATATTTTTAAAAATTTGGTTATAGAAGTTTTCAATTATGAAGATTTTAATTAAAATATTTTTAACTTGCTGCCATTTCCGGTTATACGGGAAGTTGACACCAAACTTGTTATTTGAAGTGTTTTCGACAGCAAATTTGAATTTGCTGGAAATTGTTACTAATATTCTATGTGACAGTGACATTTCAGCTTTTTGACTTGATACAGGATGGTCACATAAAGCATTTTTTTTTAAATTTTTTGTTTATTGCTCAAATATTTTTTTTTTCAAATGAATCACCTGTATTTTTTAATTATGTAGAAAAATGTAAAGTCTATTACTATAAGATATTCTGATATCTAAAACTGATATTTTGGAAGTTACATAGAATTTATATAATAAAATTATGAGCTAGGTTTTCTATGGCCACGGCTGACATAAAAACCACGGGGCAGATTTCAGTGAAACATTATAAATTTATTCCTTAGACGCATCATCATCTCAACATCGACACATCCTCAATCAGAATTATCACAATATTTTTTAAGGGGGTTGATATATTCAAGACCAAAGTTAATATATCAAAAATACTAATTTAACAATAAACTGAAACAAAAGAAAGAAAAAGAAAAGATTACGATAAAAATAATATTTAAAAATGTTAACTTTAAAACTTTTTAACTAAGATTTCACTTTGGAAAGTAGTAATAGCAGTAGAGTTTAATTACGGAGGAGCTGAACATAATTTTAAAAAGTCCACCAGGGTTCTCGGATCCTGAAAAGATCTAAGATTGAATTAATTTTAAAACCATTAATATGAGAATCTATGGAAAGATCTTAAGGTATGAAAATTTGATATATTAATATGGTTACTTTTGAGTCGTTTGGCGAGCGGAGCGGAACATTACATGGAATTAACCTTTTATAGGATTTTAAACTGGTTGGTGAGCGAAACGCGAAGCACTTTAAAGAATTGATTTGAATTTAAATTTGCCCGATTTGTTTCGGAATAACTGATTTAAAGTAGCTTTACTCAGAGTTGGGATAATTTTACACAAATGAAACAGAAGGGCATAATCAAAGGAGGTGAAAAATAAATTAATAAATACCTACATGTTTCAGCGCTATTTGAAAATTAATCCTGTAAAGAGTAAAATAGGGAATAAACGAAAAAAATGGGGGAGAGATCAAAGTTTACATTTTCAACACCTACTATTCTAACGTCTTTAACAATAAGTCAGTTACTTTAGGAAATGTTCAAATATAATGCAAACAGACTTATAGGGGATGTAGGCGAGGGGATTTAAATTTTCCAATAGGAATAGGGAGGATACTTATTTAGAGTAAAGTGTAGAAAATATTAGATATTTTAAAAATATATAAAATTTTAATATTTTAAATCAACATATTTTTTTGTGACTTATATACCTAATTCGTTGACACCTTCTTAATAGGCTTACTTTAAATTTTTAGTCTATGTCGTATGCTTGAAGAAATGACCAATTAGTTTTTGAAAATTTTCAACTGTTCCTAAATAACTAGCCAAAGAGAGAAATTAAAAATTAAGAGGGAGAAATTAAAAATACCTTTACTAAATTATGAAATTCACGCTTGCGAAGCCGTGGGTAACAGCTAGTATCAAATAAATTTAATGAAAGATATGTAAATATAAATCTCAGCTATATGACAATTTAAAAAAAAAAGACAAAAGCTTAAATTATTGGTAAGAAAAAGTAACGACGATTTTCCAAAATGACATTAAATTATAATATTGTTACCAAAAACATAAAATTATCAAAAAACTAGAATTACACAAAATAATCACAAAATCTTTTTAGATTATGGCGTTAGAAACGGATATAGAATCAGAATTAGTACTATATACGTTTAGTCTTATTTTTATTATTGGGATCTGTCGAATGGCGGTGTGACATCTGGTGTTGAAAAATCAAACTATTCTTAAAGTGCATTTGTTGAAATGTCATTTATGAGCTGAATTTTGTAGATCTGAAAATACATACAATTGATTTGATTTTTCCATTCATTTACAATTCTCCAGTTATTTTATGACGTTTGCTATTTAAATTTGACGTTTGTATACTCTAAACTGTAATATTCATTAACTCATTCATCCATTTTTTCATATTTTTACCACATTTTAACTGTTTTACAGATGTAAAATTTTCTCTCCTTCAACAAAATCTCTTTGTTTTGGACTTGTGTCAACCCAAATACAAGCAGTTCTAATATTTATCATTTTTTCTTGACATAGCACTGGTTACTATATATAAAACTAATGTTAATGTACTTTTTGTCAGCCATTTTTCTGAAGCCCCTCCTTCTGGACAGATCCCAATAAGTCCCAGGCTATTAAGTATTTATCTAGTCATGGATGATCTTAAATAAGATTTGATCCTTGTCATGGTAAAAAAAGGTTTCCATTAGTAGAAACTGTACTTTATGACATTGCCAACAACATTAATAGCATGCAAAGTTCTAGAATTTAGAAAAATGCTTGAGTTTTTTGGTCATTCTTTAAACTCGTTGTTAATATTTTTGCTCTATGTTATCTAAAGAATAACATATTCTGATATTAGTAATACTAATAGAATTAGCAACACTATTGACTGAATAAGTCATATACATATAGCAAAATAATACAAATCTCTATCAAAGATCGGTTTAACAGAAAGTTGGTTGGGATTTCAGGATTGTTAGTATATGACATTACAGTGTCATATTTATAGACTGGAAATCAAGTTTTTGAAAGTGCTATGGATCATTCTTTTGCTCAGCATGGAAATTATTTTAAACTTTAACATGGATATGTTTTTGGGGTAGGATGCAATTAAAAAAATTCGTGATGCCTAAAATTAATATCTACATAAGATTGGTATCAAAAAAATATAATATTGTTCTTCGTATAATCGAGTACATATTACATTATGTAACCTAAATATGGATAGCCAAAAGCTACGTACGAGTGTCATTAAACTATAATAAATAAATTTATTATAGAAATTGGACTATATAAAAGTTGCTAGGTAATGAATGAAATACAGAATCTACATATTATTAAAATTTAAATATAAAGGTTTAGATGACTGATTTTTCTGAAACTGGTAGGGTAATTTTTAAATTAATCTTCTCTTTTATTTTGTTGTCCCGATGACTTATTACTCTTAATGTTCCCATTATTATTAAAATTTATTAAAGAATTTCAAACAATTAGATAAAGATAAAAAAAATTATATTATGTCGTCTAGTTTGTTTAATTTATCCCAAGTATGCTTAATGTCATTTTATTTCCAACAATTTAAATAACATTTTAATTAAAAAAAACTTTTGACATGATTTTTTGCTAGGGTATAGATAATCGTAAGTACAAACTAAATAAATATCTAATGTTCGCTGTTGTATCTTTGTGTATTTATTGAACTACAAAACATATCCATGATTCAATATTTTGGTGGACCAATATTTTGCATGCAGCGACGAAAATTCCCTTATTTTTCTTTAACGCTAGAATCATACGTTGGTCTACGAGTCAAGTTAATCATACATCGGCGTCGTTTCGGCGAATGGACTTTTTACGGGGAGTTTTAGAGTTTATTTGCAAAAAACATTTTTTTTACATAACAATACTACAAAAGCGAACAAAATATTTAAAAAAATTGGATTTGGAAAAATTTCTTAATGTAAATATTTATTAATTTTTTTAATCTTTTTATCAAAGCATGTTTTCATTATAAACATTAAAAAATATATAAATACATCAATTGTAATAATTAATTTATGAACTATTATGAATCAGTGGACACGTGTGACTTTACAGAATGTGAAATTTCTCAGTCATAAATATTCCCATAGATATGTAGTTATTTCCCCATTAGGCACATTTGTAAATTTTCTAAAATTTGTTAGTAATTTTTCGAATAAGATCTCAAAAAATAATAAAAATTAAAATATTTTCCGGAAAATAAATTGTTAATCTTTTATTAAGTCATTCGAAACGCATTCTTTAGTTTTCGATTCAATATATTCAAACTTCAGTATTATGTCGTCTCTATAAGTCGAACAGCTGTAATCATCTTTCCCATTATCATAATCATTGAATAAATTAATTATAACATCCATATTTTTAATAAATTTTAGAAAAATTAGGAAAACTTTTATATGTGGAGTACAAAATCTTTAAAAAAAAATATAGGTTAATCATACATCGTCGTCCTTTTGACGCACACTATTTCAGTATAAAAAAAACGACAATAACTATAAACAAAATTTATATGTCTTATGTGTTATAATAAATAAATTAGATAACAGAAGTTTCACAGCGAGCAGGTACCGACAAGTCACAGTATTGGAGCAGGTAGAGAAGTTTGTTCGTCGTTTTGACGAGTACGTATGATTCTAGGGTTAAAAATGTTATTTTGTATAAGATTATTGATATTTAAGAGTATGCGTATACGCCTATACAAACCATTTTATTTTGTAAAGTCAATTTAAGTGTTCGGCGATAAGCATAAAGTAAGCAAGCCTTGTGTTGAACTTCCTAACTTGAAAACGCAAGAAAGAAAATTCGTAAAAAGTACCTCTGTAAATCACATCAGATTAATTTGTGGTTTCAGACACGTTAACTTTTATTTCGTAAGTACCTCGGCCAAACTTTCTTTGCATCGTTATAGAGTTCAAGTCCTGTAAACAGTGAGAGGTGCTGATGCTTAGGCTGGACAACAATCTACGAGGATAAAAAGATATGATATTATTAACAGTTTGTCTTAAAAATTATTTATTAGAAAGTTAACTAGTCAATTTTTAAAAACCTATAAACTTGCTTTGGTTCCAAATAAATCTACAACAAGCCGACTGATACATACTGGAGCTATTATTAATGTTCTTGGCGCCAATATTGATAACATTATCTTAAAATCACTAGCTACTATGCTCAATTTACTTTAATTTCTTGGGTACCCTTATCAATCACAATGCATTGTCTTATCTGAGAATGTGTATAAAAGCTATCTTGTGATTTTTGCTAACATTGTGAAAATTTATTATTATTATTAAGTGTGAACTCCTATACGACATTACATAAATTTATTTCAAACATGGTACTAATACTTTTTTTCTTGTATAGATAAAATCTACAACATAACAAAGAAAAAACATGTGAAGCATTTTTTGGCAAAGATTTGCATTTACTTAACAGAAGCGACAGCAAGTCAGTTCCAATTTAATGGATTAAGTATAAAATACAAAATTAAAAGAAAAAGTAAATGAAAAATGTTAAAATTACATTGCTAAACAGCTACTTTATACCAAATACATCATTTAAAGTGACAAGCGAATAAAATTTGAATAAAATATAGCATTAAAAACTGACACTACTTGTATTAAGTATAATTACTACTGACTGTACACTACTAATAAAAAATTTGTGAATTACTAAAGTGGAGAACTATACATATACATATACATATATTTTAATGATAATTTTAATGAATATCATTTCTATTATAGTCCGGGGTTCAACTCTTACCATATACGAGTGACTGTAATTGTTGAATTTCCATTATGGAAATTCGTTAAAAGTGTAGTATATTGTTTGTGTTCCTTTACACATAAGTGCGTATAAAGTTTCTGTACAGCTGTATGTAAAAGTAAAACATAACTTACCTACATAATATTTTGTACAATAAATAAGCACTTTCATGGTAGTCGTAGATAAAATATTTTCTGTGCGACTGAAACATAGAAGCATATTTTATTACGCTGTTAGAAATTGCATAACAAAAAGTAATAAAAATTATGTAAAAAATAAAAAGTCATTTTACAAGAAACAGAAAATATAGGGGAGACTGGGGCTAAATGGTAAATTTTTGGCAAATATTTTTTTTCAGGCACTAAATCCTCAAACATATATATATGAACACAATTATCTTGTAGAGAAATTAGTCCTCTACAACTTTTCATGATGAAATTTGTGATGTTTATACGAAAAGTGCATATTTTTTCCTTTTTTCTGAACTTAATTTTTTTTAACATTTAGCCCCGTGGTGGGGCTAAATGTTAAATGGGTGAAACTGAGTGTTTCAACATATTTCTAACCTACTGAAACCACTTTTTGAGTTGTATAATGAAGTAAATATGTAAAAGGATATCAAAACGATGAATGATATAAAGAAAAAGGTCCATTTACAGTATAGTACAGCTTTTATAAGATGGAAAATGAAAAATTATCAGTTTGACTTATTCTTTTCTGAAAATAAAAGTTACTAAAAATTTTAGAGAATTTTACAGTACAACTGATAACGAATATGTAGGAATTAAGATACTCAAATTTTAAAAATATCGTTATTTTCGATAACGAAAAGTAGGTTTTAACAGTTGCGATATGTTTGGAGTACCTACAATTTGCTTCGCTTAAGCCTTCATAAATTTCGTTACTTTTTTGTTACGACACACGGTTTAGGAGATATTTACGATCAAATTTTTCAATAACATAAAGTATCATTTATAAACAAACATAACAAAAAACAGGTACAACTTATGATAGACCGAAATCAGAAGACCTATACACAAATATTTGAAATAAGAAATAGAAACAATTTATTGAACACATAAACCGACAAATAAGAAGAGAAAATAGAAGAGAATAAAAAAAAAAACATTTAACATTTAGCCCCACCAATGATTTAACACTTAACCCCAAGGTACGTTTTGAGCTTTGACAACGATCACACAAATGATGACAATAAATATACAAAAAATTTTTAAGGATTCGTATTCACAGTACATAAATGAACTAATATACTTACTTTGATGAGGATATGTCCGAAAAAAACTCCGTTTCGGATGAAAAGTATGGCAGCAAAGAAAATTACTTTGGCATTATCGAAACACATGTAAAGATATGTACACCAGAAAGCTCAGATGGACTTCACATTACTAACGTCGTTTGCTTTCTAGTCAAGAAGGCCCTCTAAGGTTAAAATTTGAGCTTCGTAACTGTTAACATTCAAAAGATAAAGCAGAAACATGGCTTTGGCAATTTACCGTCTAGCCCCAGTCTCCCCTACTATAACTATGTATTTTGTAGACTACATCTATAAAATTAATACATAATAATGATTTCTCAATTTGTACTGTTATTAATATTTATTCCAGGCAACTTTTTGTTTCTCCCTTCTTTTAAATCTTAATAATTTTTGTTGAAGACTTTTCTAAAAAAAGTCCCAGTATAGTATTAGCTTCATATTATAATAATTACAATCAAAGCATACTTTAACATAATATATTTTCTATGCCAGTTATATGTAATAAATTTTCTATCTAGAATATGTTCGTACATAGATGTCAGCTTTATAAATTTGATTTTGATCAATAAAAAAGAATTTTAGGCCGCTATTACACTGTCATAGATATATGTCAAAGGTTTATTTAATTAAAGAAATATTATAGTGTAATAAGTCAACTTTTATAATATTTCTGTAACCATAGTTAAAGATACTTCTTAATATTTGATCATAGATTTGATCATAGAACTTTGACGTATATCTATGACAATGTAATAGCAGCCTTAGCAGTCGAACGCAAAATTTTATATGTAACTTGCACACAATTTGACTTTATAAACTCGCCTCTTTTGTTGACCTGGCCCATAAGCTCGGCTTGCCGTTCTCAAGTTATCGAGTTTTTCATTATGTACTTATGGTATAAATAGCTATTTTATGGATGATGCGCTTACAGTTAGACTAATTAAAGTTAATATAGTGGGTACGAATGTGCTTCACTACCATTGTGCAAATTATTTGAGCTACAATAATAAATACATTTTTCTTTTGGAGGCTAGTGTAGTGCACATGTTTGTAGCTGCACATGCCACAAATTATTATTTTTTACTTTTTAACATTTTTGTGACTTGTTAGCAAAATAAAAAGATGTCATATGCTACATAATTTGAGGGGTGCCAAACCATAACGTTGTAAGTGCCAAAAAAATAAGTTTTCAGTAGAGACAAAAAACGGTTTTAATTGAGAAACAACAAACGAATTAATGCATACAATATTTATTATTAAACTTTCATTTAATAGACATAATTAACATACAAATTTGTAATATTCCAAAAAACAGAAATAATTTTAATATTAATTTTAAAAAACTGAAAACGACAAAACGTTGTAAGTGCGATTATTTATGTAAGTCATAACGTTGTAAGTGTATCTTTACTTGTACTTATCAAATTAAACTTAAACTTTTAAGATATTTGTTTTATGAAGTTTTCATAACACAATTTATTTTCTCTTCTTTTCAGCAGCTCAAAGTACAGGTGCTCCCTTCATTTCAATTTCCAAGTACTCAAAATTCGTCTTTGTGACTTCAGGTTTCAACAGTGAAATTGTTATCTATTGGGTAAAGTCGCTGTAATTTTTCTTTGCAGAAATTACACCAAAATTTTCAGATGTTACTCGAATCATAGTAGCCGAAGATATCTGTATTTTTTTGGTGTTAGTTATCGTTTTAGCCAGATTCATCCAATCAAAAAACGTTGTAGTCTCCACTATTGAGAATAATATTTCTTTGCCAGCATTCGCAATAAGCTCAATGAGGTTTCTTGGAATAAGTGGCTTTGCACACTTTTTTGTTTTCTTAATAATTGAAAAATCACGATTACAGGCACATACAACGTTATGACTTGCTTTTTAACAATATTGAGGGTGGGAGCCGTCATAGAGCCTGGACGGTCGGAACGTTAAGGGTGCAGGTAAACACCAACATATACAACGCTTTACTGCAATAAAACGTATTCGAGTTCGTGTGGCACTTACAACGTTATGATTTGGCACCCCTCATTTTATTCGCAACCTGATGCTCGTTGGCTCGGTCGCGTTTCAACGTAACAACAATAAATATAAATGTATACACAAACATTACATGTCCTAAAAATTTCAAGAAATCCTATAAAACGGTTTATGTATATACTGTGTGAGTTTTTCGAGAGTTGCCATTTTTATTACAGCCAAACCGTTGATTTTTAATCAAAAAATTGTTCAAATAAGAATTGCAGATATCGACGGGGGCAACCGATTGCTATAGTCAGGAGCTTTATAGCTCTTATGGTTTTCGAGCTATGATACAAACTTATAGATTTTTAAATGAGACTATACATTAATTTTTCGATAAAACTGATCTAATGCATTAATTAACAATATAAATGAACAAAAAAATTTCTTTTACCCAAGTTTAATTTTTTAATTTTTCTTTAATTTATCAGTTAGACGGTAAAAGTATGCATATGTACTTGAGATTACTTCAACCGATGGTGTGCTGCTTGATTACATTTCCATTACATCCAAGAAAAGAACCTTTTCCAGTACCAATTCTATCATAAAAATTTGGTTGTAATAGAAATGGCAACTCTCAAAAAACTCACATGGTATGTGTTTGTAATTGTAGATAGAGTATGGTAAGTATAAATGAGCTTTTTTTAGAGTTTTTACTTCACACAGTATATTTAAAATTATTGAGAGTGGCATTATTAAGAAAAAAATATTAAGTGTTTATTTATTGGATAAGTGTTTATTTATTGGATAAGTGGTTTATGGAATTATTAGGGTAAGTGCGGGAGAGACGCCGCGTCGGGAGAGATGCCGCAGTAGCCATAGTTCGTCCGTTGACTGACAGATAGCGCTATTAATGGATTATATGTTTAGAATAAGTTACTTATTTAAGCTGTATATGGTAATATTTATGATTAGTCCGTCAGTTTAGTAATTATCCAACTTTTTATTATTGAAAGGTAAGTTTTTTAACATAATATTTTATCAAGCATTTAATTCATTAGAATTTAAGAATGTATATTTCATTGTTTTAATGAAAATGAGTTTTGTTATTAATTTAGGTATATTTTAAAAGTACTGTATAAAATTTTAGGTTAGAATTCCGCACTATGCTTGCTATAGCAACATGCGGCATCTACCCCAACAAAAAGGAGAGATGCCGCATGTAAATTTTTTTTTTTTTTTGACTGTAAATTATGCCACGTAAATATAAAAGATCCATTAATGGATCAGAAAGAGCTCTCATATTGGTGAAGATAACGAAAATAATGATGATTGCCTGTGTATTGACTGTTTTGAAGAGTACTCAGAAACAAAAGAAAATTGACTGGTTAAGATGTATAAAGTGCCAAAAATGGTTACATATGGCATGCATCATGTATGGAGATGTGTATAAAATGCAAAATTTTTAATATGAAATATGCGGCGCCTCTCCTTCTTTGATGCGGCATCTCTCCCGCTTTGCAGGCTCTACAAAAATGTTAATTATGAATCCTTTATGACTTAAAATTTAAAATTATTTATAAATAATTTTAAAGAACAATGTTTACATTTAATGTGTACCAAATTTCAAATCAATTGAATGCATACTTTAAGAATTATCAAGTGTTTTCAAAATGTGCGGCGTCTCTCCCGCATTCACCCTAGAGATGTTCTTTGGAAAGAAAATATGCGATAAAGCTGGTAGAATCCCTACTGATTGTGAGCTAAAAGTGCTCTGTAAACTTCTTCAATTCTATCAATCCTAAAAATAAAAATTCGTCAAGTGCGTGTTTGACACGCACTAAGTAATATCGTCTCACATCAAAATCGGTTCAGTAGTTTCAGAGTTTATCCTAGCCAAACATTGTGACATGAGATTTTTATATTATATCTTATTAGTAATTAGCATAAATCTTAAGTTCATTGCGATGAAAACACAGATTTAAATACGTTTATGTTGTGTGTCCAAAACTTGGAGAGATTGGGACAGAAAACGAGCGATATGTATATATGTGTCCGCGCGATAACTCTCGAACGAAGTATCTAATATTTACGAAATTTGTTGGAAACCGTGAAAGTCCCAAACCCTTGAATGAGTTCTTCAGCCAGACACGTCGGATGCCAGGAGCATGGTTTTTGTTCTTGTAAAAAATTAGTTTTTTGCCAAAATTTCCACTTATTCAAAAATTTTTGCTAAATTTCTTTACACCATTTAAAAGAGGAGAAAAAATTACATAAAAAAGCTCTTTAAACTATTGTTCTATGTCAATTAGTTTCCGAGAAAAACTAATTTCTATAAACGGAAATTCGCTATGTTATGCAGAATGCTGCGACAGGGGTATTATATCATCTACTATTTGATTTTTCAAATTAATCTTTCCCAAGCCTAGCTTTTTAAATACAATAGTTTTCACCCATTAACGTTCGTTTTAAATGCAATAGTTTAAATACCAACATCTAAGGTCTATTGCAATTTAGCCATCTTTTATATATTGGGAGCAAGAAAAATCTTAATCATATCACAGCCGCATGTACCCTAACTCAAAAGAATAATTAACGATGTTTATTTGATTGTTCGGTTATTTTGTCGTACAGTTATTTTATCGTTCGGTTATTTTGTCCACAGTTATTTTGTCTAAGTTTATCTTGTCATTCAGTTATTTTGTACACGGTTATTTGGTTGCGGTTATTTATCCACATACTCTAAATTAGAGTAGAGTCCCTATAATAAATAGAGTCGTGACATGTCATCCATTTTGTATCCAAAACAGAGCGGGAAGCTTCAAAATTAATTATCACATATTTGGGTGAATATTTTTGAGTATATAATTATTGATAATAAATTATGAATTAATGAACAATTCAAAATTTTTAATTTAATTATTCTTTCTATGTTAAACTAAATGGTTTTTGTTAACATTTAATTTAATTCCAATATATTTTACGAAAACTTTGGATACAAAATGCCGGAACCAATCAGCGTTCAGCAGACATTTCACGACTCTATTTATTATAGGGACTCTAAATTAGAGTAAAGTCCCTATAATAAATAGAGTCGTGACATGTCATCCATTTTGTATCCAAAACAGAGCGGGAAGCTTCAAAATTAATTATCACATATTTGGATGAATATTTTTGAGTATATAATTATTGATAATAAATTATGAATTAATGAACAATTCAAAATTTTTAATTTAATTATTCTTTCTATGTTAAACTAAATGGTTTTTGTTAACATTTAATTTAATTCCAATATATTTTACGAAAACTTTGGATACAAAATGCGGGAACCAATCAGCGTTCAGCAGACATGTCACGACTCTATTTATTATAGGGACTTTAAATTAGAGTAAAGTCCCTATAATAAATAGAGTCGTGACATGTCATCCATTTTGTATCCAAAACAGAGCGGGAAGCTTCAAAATTAATTATCACATATTTGGGTGAATATTTTTGAGTATATAATTATCGATAATAAATTATGAATTAATGAACAATTAAAAATTTTTAATTTAATTATTCTTTCTATGTTAAACTAAATGGTTTTTGTTAACATTTAATTTATTTCCAATATATTTTACGAAAACTTTGGATACAAAATGCCAGAACCAATCAGCGTTCAGCAGACATGTCACGACTCTATTTATTATAGGGACTCTAAATTAGAGTAGAGTCCCTATAATAAATAGAGTCGTGACATGTCGTCCATGTTCTATCCATGTCCCTGCCACTTGTTTTCAAGGACGGACCTAGTCATGTCACAGTTTGCTACGTTTGCTACGTGGCGCTAATGGTATAGGGGGTATACTAAATAGAGTTGGGACATGTGAGCATTTTTCATCAAATAGATGTCAAAATTAATTACCATATGATTGAGCACAAAAGTATCGTCACCAAATTATGTGTTAACGAAGAATTAAAATTTTTCAATTTAATTAATCTTTCTAGGTTGAATTAAAGTATTTTTTTAAATATTTAATTTATTTCCAATTTATTTTAAATGAAAAATAGTGAACTATTAAACCTCATGTCTCGACTCTAATTTTATCCCCTAGTAAATCAACGCCATCTGGTATATTAGTTACAGCGACGTCAGAAAACGATCCATTTTTTTATAATAGACTAAATGGAGAGTGACAGGGACATGGTTCTATCCAAAACAGAGCGGGAAGGTTCAAAATTAATTATCACATGTTTGAGTGAATATTTTTGAGTACATAATTATTGTTATACCTCATTTCAAATACAACTGATCATGAGTTATCGTTAAAAAATTAAATAATTCTTATATTCAAAGCAAATCAATCTTCTATTCTTTTCTAAAAACAAACTGCAAATCTAAAATTTACGTAAATGCAATAATGAAAGAGATAAAGCCAAGAAAACGGAAATTATTTAAATTCAAGGTGATGAAACATGGTTAAATTTAAGTGAAATAAACCATAATAAGTTATGAATTAATGAACAATTAAAAATTTTTAATTTAATTATTCTTTCTAAATTAAACTAAATGGTTTTTGTTAACATTTAATTTATTCCCAATGTATTTTACGCAAACTTTGGATAGAATATGCCGGAATCAATCAGCGTTCAGCACACATGTCATCACTCTATTTATTATAGGCACTCTACATTAGAGCATTAGAATCGTGACATGTGTGCGGAACGCTGATTGGTTCCGGTATTTTTTGTCCCAAGTTTGCGTAAAATAGATTGGAAATAAATTAAATATTGACAAAAATCATTTAGTTTAACCTAGAAAGAATAATTAAATCAAAATTTTTTAATTGTTCATAAATTCATAACTTATTAACAATAATTATGTATTCAAAAACATTTACTTAAATATGTGATAATTAATTTTGAAGCTTCCCGCTCTGTTTTGGATAGAAAATGGCTGACATGTCACGACTCTATTTTTATTATAGGGACTCTACATTTATATAGAATCCCTATAATAAATTTTATATCTCTTACTAATAAAAGATAAGGAACAAGAATTTAAACAAAAATATTCTTAAATAATAGCTATTATGTATTATATAACCGGGTATAGTTATATAATACCTGGGTATATAACCGGGTATAGTTACCTATATATTATTAAAATTAAAAGAATTTTACAGCAAACCTTTGAAATGGGCCATTTCGTATCGGCGTAAGCCAAAGTCGCTTACTTTTATTTTTAATCACATTACACTTGTTTTGAAGCGCACTTAGCTTGCTTTTGAGATATTTGTATATTCCTGTCTCACTGTCCAGAAGAAAAGTAATTTGGGACAAGCTCATCAATTTGTTTCTCGTAATCATTGATGCACAAAAGTCGAACGGCAAAACTTTCTTTTGCATCTGAAATAGTGGCTTTTCTGCTGCATTTTCCAGAATTGTCCTTAAATCTCGCTGAACAAGGCAGTATTCCGTTGAGAAGTGTTGCAAAAATATAGTCTTGGGAATCTAAACAATAACAAATGTTATTCATTTTTAATTTTACTTAAATTACATTATTACCTTTATTTGCGGTGCACTTAGCTATTGTACAAAGCTCCTTGCAATAATCATTCCGCGGTTCTGTCTCATAAAATCTTTGAATTTATTTCTTAAATTTGTCCCATTTCGCATACAACATATGCTCTTTGTTGGGATATAGGAGGTTGAAGCCTTTTTTCATCTGAAATAAATCGTTTTTTGATTAAAATTTATTTTAATTCACATAGAATTTTAGTTACCAAATCTGAGCTTCTGGAATCGGCATAAATAGGCCAGGCCTTTAAAAAGTCAATGTTGCTTAAAGTTGACAATTCCTTTCGCCGTATAACAAAGGTTTTTTGCCATTTGTCACACACTTCATTCCAATTCGCTGTATCTCTGCCTAATGACACTTTAAGAGCTAAAGCAATAGAACTATCTATTTCCGAGTTTTCTTCAACTGAATCTGCTGCTGACTGCGCTGTGGATTCTGCTACTGAGTCGACTGGAGATAGCGTCTTCGTTTTCCTCTTCTTGACTTTGCTGTTCACATCTTTTTGATACAGCCTACCACAGGTGTTTTTTTACCTTCCCGTGGGATAAAGTAGTATTCCTGAAAAAGCACAGAAAAGAAAGATAAACATCAATAGTTATTCCCAACACATCAACGATCTCACATCTCTTATGGAACAAACATTAGCAAAACAATCAACAGATTCAAACTGTATAAAATATAAAAAATTAGTTGTAATTGCTATCAATCTGTTCCAATGGACGCTCAAACTTAATTTCTAGTTTCTAGCATTAGCAGAAGTTTTCTAACGATTTATTTTAAATCAAATAAAAAATAAGGCAAGACTACGATAAGTACGGCGCCAAGATTTGATGACACTTCCTTATAGAACTTGACAAAATAAAACGAAAAACAAGAATAAAATTTTTCGAGATCTCGCTTCGTTTTCGAGTTAAACTTGTTTTTGAATTCCAATATATTGTATGTATGGGATGTGGGCACGAGTACGATATCCGAGGCGACAAAATTTGACAAGCGGATCTGATAGATTTTGGCATTCTAAGCAAAAAATAAAAAGTAAAAAATTTTGAAATTCGCCTTAGTTTTCGAGACATCGATCGTTAAACTTGTATTTAAGTTTTCATGAAATTCGGATATATTGTATTTGGTGAAATATTGGTGAAATATATTTATATCAAAAATCGAAGTTTATTGTCAAAACTGGCCCAATCTTCGGGCAAAGGGTAACCTTAACTAACCTCACCACTTAGTTTTTATATCAAAAATCGAAGTTTATTGTCATAACAAGCCTAACTTTCGGGCAAAGGGTAACCTTAAATACAAGTTTAACGATCGATATCTCGACAACGAAGCGAGATCTCGAAAAATTTTATTCTTGTTTTTCGTTTTATTTTGTCAAGTTATATAAGGAAGTGTCATCAAATCTTGGCGCCGTACTAATCGTAGTATCCCCAAAAATAATATTTGGCACATATAAGAACAAGGGGACAAACTAGATTGGCTTTGCCTCTGTTCCACTTGTAATGAGTTTGTGACGTAGTCTGTTTGTGTACATACACACTGTTTGCAGTGTATTAGTTTGGTTTTTTGTAGTAGTAAGTGTATACACACATACACTCACATCACATGTATTACCAGAGAGAGCTGTTCAACGTGCTCAACTAACAATGGGTGTATTGTTAATATAATGGTGTGTTGACTCGACGACGACTACTGACGGACTAATGCCTTAAGCTGTGACTGACTAACAAATGACTCCAAGCGAATTTCACTTTTTTATGTTAGTTGGCTTCTAGTGTTCTATGTATAAGAACATTGAAGTAAGAAAACTTACTTTGTAAATATGGCAAAATGTTTTCCAAGCCAGACTGCTGTAATCACTTGGTTAATTTTTCGACGTCTTCGTCCTTTTCATTTAACTGATTTGAAATAAAATCAACTATTTCACCACAAATTAACTATTTCACCACACTATCACACCATCGATTAACTTTAATTATAAATCACTTTTAATTCCCGACATTTTTTCACACAAAAAATTTAGTATCTGAACACACTTACCAACTGTGAAATTCAGTTTGTTTAGGTATGAGTATTGTTATGTATAGCGAATGAATGTGTTTAAATTGTTTCCATTTCAGATTAAAATGCCGCCATATTGATTTGACAATCTTTCTTATTGATTTAATAACGTTTTTTATTGATTTAATATGCTGGAAACTTACCTTCCGAGTTAATATTGTAAAAAGCTTGAAATAATGTTGTTCAACGTAAAAACAATATTGATTTCATATCGTGTGCACAAAGTATATGAAAACAACATTAATTCAAAATATTAAAATAAGGATTTCCAATATCATTTTTTTGTTGAGTTGGACATTATTGAAATAATAATGACCGTATTTATTTTTAAGTTGCCATTTTTCTCTCAGTGTAGTCAATTTACCCGTAATTAACTGTAAAATATAAATTTATTTGAAAAAATACAAAAAATTATGTTAATCTTTTGAAATGGCCGGTATTATAGTTTATAAATTCGAACAGAGATGACACTAGCTATTCTGAAAACAAAATATGTATAGTTCAGTTTACATGTGTAAACTTGACACATGACTTAATAGTCAATTACAACTTACTAAGTTATAAATTCCAATAAATTAGCTTTTGAACATGCAAAATGAATAAAAAAATATATTTAATTTGCTATTAAATGTCCTCAAAGCTATTATAGGAAATTAATATTGTTCAGTATCAAATTTAAAGATCTTCTAATTATGAGACAGTAAGAAAAAATTATTGTATCGTGTAAACTACGCTTTCAACATCAGTATAATACATATATTTGTACACAGGGACGTGGGAAATTTTTTAATGTTATTCGTGTGTTTTCTTGTCTCTGGTTGTTAAATTAGCCTTAAATTTAATAATAGTACGACTATTTGAATGTCAAACTATCTGTTTTGGTTAAAAAATTTCATTAATAGTTTTTTTTTCTGTTTTAAAAATAGCCCCACCAAAGTGAAAATAAATTTTCATAGAAACGCAAATGAAGTAATCGAAAGATAATAATAATAATGATAATAATCCTTTGGTCACACAAGTAAATTAATATATCGTCGAAGAAAGCCGAGGTTCGACGATATAAAAACGCCGTGAGCAGCGGGACCCCATCACGGAAGTCGAATTTTTAGCCACATCTTCGGCATTTTTACGATATCTGAATGTGGGTGAAAGTGTACTGGTGGATTACCATTTTGATGTTTTCAAAACCGATGATAAGTGTCCAGCTGATCGGGGCTTTAAAAAAAGGGTTAAGTTTTTAAGGGCTGAATTTCAGTAAATTTCAATTTTATCTCGAGGAAAAAACAGTTAGTAGAAAGAAAGCCAACACAATTCGTACGAGGACATTCCTACCCATGCTTATCCGCCAATAGCTTTTGTGTTTTATTTTAAATATTAAATAAAGTCGCCAAGTGCGTGGTAAACACGCATTATGCCAGAATTTTGTAGCCAGAGTTCTTAAACATACAAAAGAAAAAACGGCAAGATATGATACAGGAAGTGACCAAATTTAACTATATAATTATACATATCGACGGCTTGCTACTAGAACCACGTATGTCGATTTTTCACTGTTTTGAGATAAGTAGATATAAATGTTTAGAATCATTTTATACTGATGATAGGCTATTAAAAATTTCATTTTATTTATCAGATAAAAACTTCATTTTATTTATCAGAATGAAAGTTATTAACAATAACAAAGCCTCGTATCTCCAGATTTCAAATTATGTCATAATTGAATGGTATTGTACCATACGAGCTAACTGCGAGAGTCGGTATAGTAGTCCTTAGTTGTATTTTTCTTATTATCAATATTTTTCTTCATCTTCTTCTTATTATTATTATTAATTTTTTTTATTGAATTAATTTATTCATTTATAAGTATTACTTCCATTGTAAGTATGAGAACTTTCAAGGTATCAGAGAATTATGTACTTTTGTGAGATACGAGGTACAGCAATCCCTCGAAGAACACGATTAATTGGTTCCGTGTTCTTTGAAACCGTGTTGTTCGAGACCACAAAAGATAGGCATTTTCTATTACAAGTGTGAAAATAAAAAAATATAAAAAAACGTTCCCTTTAATTTTTTATTTTATTTTGTAAAATATAAAACTCCATTTGAATTACATACTTACATACTCATTTGTATGTAATGCGTATTTATTTCGATTAAAATAGAATGGAATTGAGCATTCGTTAGCTTTGAAGTCGGCCTATCATAATTTTTTGAAAACTTAGATCGTAAATATGTCGTAAACGGTGCATCGTACCTTAAAAATAACGAAATTTTTGAAGGCTTAAGCGAAGCAAGTTGTGGGTTTTCTAAACATATTACGACTGTTAAAACCTACTTTTCGTTATCGAAAATTACCGATAACGAACTACTTATCATAAATTGGTTATAATTGTTTAATTTAAGCTCTATTAGTTCCTCTGATTTGGTCACCAATAGAATATTTTCGAAAATACAAGTTTTCGATACTTTTCGTAAACGTAAACTTTTTATCGTAAATATCTCGTCAACGGTGCGTCGTAGCGAAAAAATAACGAAATTTTTGAAGGCTTAAGCGAAACCAGTTGTGGGTATTCCAAACATATTGAGACTGTCAAAACCTACTTTTCGCTATCGAAAATTATCGATGTCGAAAATAACGCATTTTCAAAATTTAAATATGTAAATTTCTATATATTCGTTATCCTTTCTATTATAAAATTCTCAAAAATTTTAGTAGTTTTCATTTCCAGCATTTTTCTTTTATAATGACAGATTCAATTTACACGATTAAATTACAGATTCAAGATTCTGATTCATGTAAATCAAATCCACATGGAACTGATATATTCGCGTACATTGAGGACCGATGTAACTTTGTATCAAATATATAATAGATGTGTTTTATTCTTTCTCAGAAGAATTACTTAAAAATCGTGTTGTTTGAAACCGTGTAATTCGGGGGAAGGGTACCCGTGTTCTTCGAGTACCGTGTTCTTCGGGGGTTACCTGTACTGCATTCAATTATGTCAAAATAATTTAGTGTATCTAACAGACCGCCAGTGTCGCCATCTAATGATATCTTACATCGACCAGGAATATTTAAATTTTAAATACTCCCGGTCGTCGTAAAAGATATCACCAGATGACGACAATAAAGATAGACTGAGTTATTTTGACATATTGTAACCAGGTATCTCACAAAATTACATATATTTAATTAATTAAATATTTCCAATTAGTATAAAATTTTATTTTAATAATAGGGAAAAAATAACTTTGTACTTAAAACGAAAACGAAGTTCAAATTTTCAATAATAAAGAAGTTATAATGTTTTTTGTCTCTCCTGAAAAGTAGCATTTTTCAAGATACGTGGTTTTAGCAGTAAGCCGTCGATATCTCGTAAGCGGTTTCAGATAAAAATTTTAAAATTCGCACTTTTCTTAGTCTTAATACCTAGTATGAGTATACCAAATTTTAAGAAAATCTGAAATGGTGAGGAAAAATTTCTTTCAAAATTGTATTGATTTGGCATGGAATTGGTCTAATTGAAAATTTAATTATCAAAAAATTCATTTTAATATCAAAAAGTTTTGATACTTAAATGATATCATAGACAAGATATCCAATCTATGTAATAAAAGAATAGTTATCTATGTCTGTTTGACCTTTTATTATCTGGTAACGCAGCCGCTATAATGGACTGTCAGTTTGCATCGAGGCGCAATGGTGTCCTGCCTACAGTATTACAGGTGCATGTTGCTGGCCCGGCCATGTCGGAAATTCGATATCAAAACTATACCACGATTTAGTACCTAATTTGTACTAATTTGTACCCCCAGTTTCAGAATTTGTACTCATAAGGTGGCGGAGATATTAGGGGGGTCCCAAATCCGGGCCAGCGACATGCCAGCCCGGCCATGTCGGAAATTTGATATAAAAACTATACCACGATTTAGTACCTATTTTGTACTAATTTGTACTCCAGTTTCAGAATTTGTACTCATAAGATGGCGGAGATATTAAGGCGTCCCAAATCTGGGCCACCCGGCCATGACGGAATTCTGATATAAAAAGTATACCACGATTTAGTACCTATTTTGTACTAATTTGTACTCGAGTTTCAGAATTTGTACCCGTAAGATGGCAGAGATATTAAGGGGGCCCAAAACCATTCCAGTACAGTGCCAGCCAGGCCCCGTCGAAACTTTGATATAAAAACAATACCACAATTTAGTACCTATTTCGTACTATATTGTACTCCATTTTCAGAATTTGTACCTCTAAGATCGTAGAGATATTAAAAGGGTCCCAAAACCACGCTAGTAAAATACCAGCCCAGCCCTGTCGGAAATTTGATATAAAAACTATACCAAGATTTAGTACCTAATTTGTACTAATTTGTACTCGAGTTTCAGAATTTGTGCCCCTAAGATGGCAGAGATATTAAGGGGGTCCCAAAACCAATCCAGTACAGTGCTAGCCCGGCCCTGATGGAAATTTGATATAAAAGCTATACCGCGATTTAGTACCTATTTTGTACTATATTGTACTCCATTTTCAGAATTTGTACCCCTAAGATCGGAGAGATATTAAGGCGGTCCCAGAACCGGTTCAGTACAATGCCAGCCCGGCCCTGTCGGAAATTTGATATAAAAACTATACCGCGATTTAGTACCTAATTTTTCCTAATTTGTACTCGAGTTTCAAAATTTGTACCCGTAAGATGGTAGAGATATTAATGGGGCCCAAACCCACGCCAGTACAATGCTAACCCGGCCTTGTCGGAAATTTGATATAAAAACTATACCACGTTTTATTACCAATTTTGTGCTATATTTTACTCGAGTTTCAGAATTTGTACCCCTAAGATGGCCGAGATATTAAGGGGTTCCAAAACCAGTCCAGTACAGTGCCAGCCCGGCCCTGTCGGAAATTTGACATAAAAACTATACCGCGATTTAGTACCTGATTTGTACTAATTCGTACTCGAGTTTCAGAATTTGTACCCCTAAGATATCAGAGATATTAAGAGGGCCCCAAAACCAGTCCAGTACAGTGTCAGTCCGGCCCTGTCGGAACTTTGATATAAAAACTATACCACAATTTAGTACCTATTTTGTACTATATTGTACTCCATTTTCAGAATTTGTACCCCTAAGTTCGTAGAGATATTAAGAGGGTCCCAAAACCAGTCCAGTACAATGCCAGTCCGGCCCTGTCCGAAATTTAATACAGAAGCTATACCAGGATTTAGTACCACTCTTGTACTATATTTTATTCGAGTTTCAGAATTTGTACTCTTAAGATGGCAGAGATACCTATTAAGGTTGTCCCAAAACCAGTCCAGTACAAAGCCAGCCCGGCCCTGTTGGAAATTTGATATAAAAACTATACCACGATTTAATATCTATTTTGTACTATTTTGTACTCCAGTTTCAGAATTTGTACTCATAAGGTGGCGGAGATATTAAGGGAGTCCCAAAACAAAAGCAGTACAATGCCAGCCCGGCCCTGTTGGAAATTCGACATTAAAACTATACTACGATTTAATGCCTAATTTGTATTTGTTTGTACTTCAGTTTCAACCCGAGTAGAAATTTTGTAGGGCTGGAATAGGGCCCTGATCCGGTTTGCCGGACTTAAGGTAGGGCCCTAATCAGGAAAACCATATGAGGGCCGGACCAAAAATGTAACGCTTTTTCAAATCCGGCCCTGGTCAGGCAGCCTGTTCCGGCCCTGATCGGAAAACCTCTTCCGGCCCTGATCGGGAAGCCTATTCTGGCCCTGATCAGGTTTCCTTTTCCGGCCCTGATCGTGCTACAGGCTGGTTTGCCGGACTTAAGGTAGGGCCCTGGCCAGGAAAACCATATGAGGGCCGGATCAAAAATGTAACGCTTTTTAACTTCCGGTCCCAATCAGGCAGCCTGTTCCGATCCTGATCGGGAAACTTGCTCCGGCCCTTATCGGGCAACCTGTTCCGACACTGATCGAGCAACTTGGTCCGGCCCTGATCGGGCAACCTGCTCCGGCCCTGATCAAGCAGCCTGTCCTCTGACCTATGTTAGGAAATTTAAATTTGGTTATATCTGTATATGTATAGCATGTACTCACCCAATTTTTGTAATACTTACTTTTTATGATGTCAGCTTACAGAAGATTAATTCATACTAAATTAAAAACGCAACGGCGAAAGACTGGAACACGTAGGATTTGAACACGCAACCTTTTGTATGCAGTTTTTATCACTTCACATTTTTCTGTCACCATAACCACTTGGCTACCAACTTTTAATATTGATATGTTCTTAATTCTTAATATAATATACTTTTAATGGAGTAATGTATCTATTGTAGTTCAGTTAAAACGTAATTACTTTACAGGAAAAGGTCCTATTATTTTTTTGTAAAACTTTTCAAAATACTATACAAATCTCTTTATCAAATCGATCAAAACTTACGAAACAAAAATCTTTTACTGGGAAACCACTTTTTTAGTTAAAAATGAGGTCTAATTAAAAAAGCAATTCTTTTACAGGAAAGAGGCGTAAGATTTTTCTATAAAACTCGTTCAAATCTCTTATTTAATTAACCAGGACTAGTACAGAAATTTTTTACGTAAAAGCTGGGTATGCTATTTTCAAAATTAATTGTTTACAGAGACCTAACAATTAATTTTTGAATTAAAAAGTAACAGTATTTAAAAGTTAGATTCTTTGGAATTAATTATCGAAACAATAATTTAAAATATGGGAACTTTGTAAAAATTCATAAGCATAATGTCTCTAAGCTCTCTAAAATTTAAAGTTCTGACATTCGGTATGCCAAAATTTTACAAATCCGTTAATTTCTAAAAGTTACAAACAGTCCTAGCTTTAAAAGTGATTATTTTACAGAAAAAAATTATCAAACTTTTCTACAGAAAATTTTTATCATATCGGTCACAACTCACAAAGCAAAAATTTTTTTACTTATAGTACAGTAACTGAAGCATTTGGCTACCAATTTTTTCGGATGGGATGGATTGACTTGAAATTTGAACTGTAGCTAGGGAGTAGCCCAAGAAACAAAAGTTATATAATGCCGATGTGTGCTTTCACCCTAGGGGTGGAAGGCACCCCTTCTAGGCGTTGGAAATTTTTTTATGAAAAATAACCTCACCGTTGGATAGAGGGATAAATTCTAAGCAAAAAATATTCTATAAGAATTTTTTGTACAATCAATACTTTTTGAGATATTGGCGCCTAAATGTGGTCGTTTTTAACCCAAAAAATGCATGTTTTTGAGGGATATTTCGCAAATATCTCAAAAACTACAAGTTTTACATAAAAAATGGTTATGAGGAAAAATAAAGAAAATCAAGTAACAAAGAGATTGCATTCTTTTTTATTTTTGTAGGTAGAACACATCCTAAGTTATGACTCCTTGAAGTTAAAATCGATTTTGACGATAGCTAAAATCGAAACTTTCAATGTCATTTGGAGGAAAAATGAGAGGTTTTTCGAAAAAACTCATATTACACCTTAAAAGTACTTGAATAGACCTTTATTTTGAACTGTGGTAAAAGCCATTAGTATAAAAATTAACGGAGTTACATTCAAAGCAAAATGGTTGTCCTAATTTTTGAGAAAAAAAATTGGTATCAAAATTAATTACTTGACGGCAAACATTGAAACTAAGCGTAATCCGTCGCCAGTTTACTCTATTCATATATAAACAATGGGTTCTGGGAGTTTGAACGGATTTAGAAGTTTAAATTCGAAAAAATGACTGATATACTCTTGAAAAAAAATTTAATTTTTAAAAAAATCATAGTTTTTTTCAAAATATTTCAAAAACTAACAAATTTATGAAAAAAAATTATAAAATGAAAATTGTAGGTCTTTTCTTGCTGAAAAATTTTCTTTTTTGTTCATTTTTGTACGTCCAAATTTGACTGAGTTATGATCGTTAGACGCTCAACACAGAACGCGAAGACTACCTTTCCTAAGCCCTTTAAACTTACAAATCTAAAAATTGAAGGACTCAAAAAAATTGTAAATCATAAGACTTATAGTGCTTAAAATTTTCTACCAAATGGTTTTTTAAGCGAATTGATAACTTAAAAATTAAAAAAGTTATAGTAAAAAAACCAATTGCATTTTTTCGGTAAAATTTTTGGAGCAGGTAAATTACCATCATCTTTGTGTATTTTTTGAATTTTTTTAATAATTTAGTTAAAAAATTTTAAAAATAAATTCAATAGAATGAAAAAAAAAATTAATTATATCAACATGTAATGTATAATTCACATGCTATTTTTCCATACATATAATTGTTATGCAATTTTTCCATAAAGGGTAGGATTTTTTATAAGGCGTAGTTCTTCTATCAGGGTTTTTGGGAGATTAAAAAATTACAATATAATCATACATTTGAAAACTTTTAAAAAGTTACAGTTCATCATATGTACACCAGTATATAATATCTCAAGCTGTTAATAATCGTTTTCTTCTTTATTTTATTATAAGGGGTGGTTAATTTTTTAACGGTTGGAGCTTTTTAATGAGTGATAAGTTTTCTAATGAAAAATAAAAGAGATATAATATATTGTGAATGCACCAAAAGGTTACTTTAGGCTGCTAAAACTTTTTTCCTATTTTTTCGGAAACAAAGGGGTAGTTTTTAAGAATTTTTTGGGTAGAAAAGTAACTGAATTTCATAAATTATATTAAAAAACTTGAAAGGAATTTTATCCAACATATTTGAACATAAATTGAATCTTTAAAATACGTAAATCTGGACTTTTCGTATTTTTGTCATACAAGGGTAGTTTTTACCCCTAATTATCAAAAAGCACACATCAAGACAATATAACTTTTGAAGTGTAGGGTCAGATGAGCTGGTATACAAATTTTCAGGAAAATCCATTCAATCCGAAAAAATTGGGAGCTTTTACATTATTTTGTCTTTCAGTGACTGTACTATTAAAACATTTTTTTTTTAAACTTAAAAATTATGTTAATTTGAAAAGTAATGCTTTTACGGAAAGAGGCATAAAATATTTCTGTAGAACTTTTTGGTTGCTATTCACAACTCTCTAGGGCTAGTAAATGAATTTTTTTATGTAAAATTTAAGTATGCCATTTTTCAAAATTCATTGTTTACAGAAAACTCTAACAATTAATTTTCTGAATTAAAAAGTACCGGTATTTAAAAAATTTGATTCTTTAGAGTTAATTATCGATACAATTTAAAATATAGGAACTCTGTAACTGTTCATATGGATGTCAGTTTTCGAAACAAAATTTAAAGTTCTGACATTCGGTATGTCAAAACTTTACAGACCCTTTAATTCTAAATGTTAAAAATAGCCCTACCAAAAAGTAATTATTTTACAGGAAAACAATACACGACTATTTTACAGAACTCTTGGTGTGTTAAAAAAAATTCTTATCAGATCCGTCAGAACTCACGAAACAAAAATCTTTTACTTAAAAACCATTTTTTCTTTTGCAACTTAAAAATGATGTTTTTTTGATAAGTAATTCTTCGTCGGGAAAGAAGCATAAGATTTTTTTGTAAAACTTTTTGATTGGCCTTCAGATTTCTTACTAAATTAACCAAGGGTAGTAAACAAACCTTTTTACGTAAAATGTAAGTATGCCATTTTTCAAAATTGATTGTTTACAGAAAACTCTAACAATTAATTTTTGAATAAAAAAGTAACGGAATTTAAAAAATTTGATTCTTTAGGCTTAATTGTCGATACAGTTTGAAACACAGGAACTCTTGTAACTATTTTTACGGATATCAGTTTTCTAAACAAAATTTCAAGTTCTGACATTCGGTATGCCAAAACTTGACAAATCCGGTAATTTCTAAAAATTAAAAAAAGCCCTATTTTTACAAGTGATTATTTTACAGGAAAACATTATCAAATTTTTGTACAGAACTCTTGGCGTGCTACGGAAAATTCTTGTCATATCGGTCAGAACACACGAAACAAAAATTTTTTACTAAAAACATTTTTTTTAAACTTAAAAATTATGTTAATTTGAAAAGTAATTGTTTTACTGAAAGAGACATAAAATTTTTCTGTAGAGCTTTTTGGTTACTATTCAGATCTCTCATTAAACTAACCAGGGCCGATAAATAAACCTTTTTACGTAAAATTTAAGTATGCTATTTTTCAGATTTCATTGTTTACAAAAAAACTAACAATTAATTTTTGAATAAAAAAGTACCGGTATTTAAAATATTTGATTCTTTTGACTTAATTATTGATACAATTTATAATAGAGGAACTCTATAACTATTCATACGGATGTCAGTTCTCTAAACAAAATTTAAATGGCCTTAGCAAAAAGTAATTATTTTACAGGAAAACGATAGACAACTTTTCTACAGAACTCTTGATGTGTTACAAAAAATTCTTATCAGATCCGTCAGAACTCACGAAACAAAAATCTTTTATCTTAAAAACCATTTTTTCTTTTTTAAACTTAAAAATGATGTTTTTTTTTTAAAAGTAATTCTTCTTTGAGAGAGAAGCATAAGACTTTTTGTAAAACTTTTTGATTGACCTTAAGATTTCTTATTAAATTAACCAAGGGAAACAAGCCTTCTTACGTAAAATTTAAGTATGCTATTTTTCAAAATTCATTGTTTACCGAAAACTCTAACAATTAATTTTTGAATTAAAAAGTAACGAAATTTAAAAAATTTGATTCTTTAAGCTTAATTGTCGATACAATTTGAAACACCGGAACTCTGTAACTATTCAAAAGGATGTCAGCTTTATAAAGAAAATTTGAAGTATTTAGAAAAAAATAGAAAGAAAACTAAAGCCAGAAGAAAAATTTTGTATGAAAAATATAATTTTTTTAATGAAAATGGTGTTAATACTTAATTACCTATAAGTCATAAGTCTTTTCTGTAATAAGTCATAAGATTTTTTTATAGAACTCTGAACGCCAGCGCCATTCAGAATTCTCTCTTCAAAATTTTTGAATTCTATTTTTCTAGACAATAATACGATTTACCTAATTAAAAAAAATAAAACATAATCACTTTGAATTTCGCGAGATAAATTTAAAACGGGCTATAAGGTAATTAATACAGTCATGTGTTAAGTAAAAAATTTCGTGCAGCTAGCTCTACTTAAAACATGGCTTATAAGTAGATAGTACTTAGTACAGTAATTAAGCAATTTCATGGTAGTCACAGAAAAAAATTTTTGCTATGTTACAAATTATTAAGGTCCTGCTCAAGCAATGGGGGACAGGACCAAGTCAGGTAAATTTTACTAAGACCCTATAATAAGGAAATCAAATCAGGGCCGGAATGGACAAACAGTAATAAGGCGTTAATAAAGCCCCTAATAAGCCAAACAGGATCAGTTCTAGATTTGTAAAGTCCTAGTAAGAAAATAAAATTAAGGTCAAATTGAGCCAACCGTAGTAAGGCCCTAGTAAGGAAATAAAATCAGGACAGGATCAGTACAATCATGATAGGTAATGCCCTGTTACTGCAAAAGGGATCAGGACCGGATCAGATATACTATAATAAGACCGTAATAAGGATATAAAATCAGGGCCGAAGCAGGGAAGTTTAATTAAAACCCTAATAAGGAAATGAAATCAGGGCCGGATCCGGAAAACCATAATAACGCCTCAATAAGGAGATAAAATCAGAGCCGGATCGTGAAAACCATAATAAGACCCTAATTAGAAGATAAAATCAGGGCCGGATCAGGGAAGTTTAATTAAGGCCCAAATAAGGAAATGAAATCAGAGCCGGATCGAGAAAACCATAATAAGGCCCTAATAAGAAGATAAAATCGGGGCCGGATCCGGGAAGTTTAATTAAGGCCCTAATAAGGAAATGAAATCAGGGTCGGATCGGGAAAACCATAATAAGGTCTCAATAAGGAGATAAAATCAGGGCCAGATCGTGAAAACCATAATAAGGCCCTAATAAGGAAATGAAATCAGAGCCGGGTCGAGAAAACCATAATAAGGCCCTAATAATAAGATAAAATCGGGGCCGGATCAGGGAAGTTTAATTAAGGCCCTAATAAGGAAATGAAATCAGGGCCAAATCGGGAAAACCATAATAAGGCCCTAATAAGAAGATAAAATCGGGGCCGGATCAGGGAAGTTTAATTAAGGCCCTAATAAGGAAATGAAATCAGGGCCGGATCGGGAAAACCATAATAACGCCTCAATAAGGAGATAAAGCCAGGGCCGGATCAGGGAAGTTTAATTAAGGCCCTAATAAGGATATAAAATCAGGGCCGGATCAGGGAAGTTTAATTAATGCCCTAATAAGGAAATCAAATCAGGGCCGGATCGGGAAAACCATTATAAGGCCCTAATAAGGAGATAAGATCAGGGCCGGATCAGTTTAACCATAATAGGGTCCTAATAAGGCAAACGGAGTCAGGGCCAAATCAGGCAAGTAGGGCAAACCTTAATAGGATTTTCCTGATCGGGCCCTGGTCCGGGCCTTATTCGATAATCCTAATAGGGCATGCCTGTGATAAGCCTGATCCGGGCCGGACCGAGTTAGGGCTAGCCCTACTTATTTTCTAGTCGGGAAGAGTCGTATTCGTAAAGTGTCAGAAATATTAAGGGGTTCCTTCGTCCGTGGCATGGCATTCAATCAGCTAGCTTACTAGCAAGTTAAGGCTTTCAATAACAATAAACATCTGCAAATTTATATATATATATATATATATATATATATATATATATATATATACAAATATATATATATATATATATATATATATATATACAAATATATATATATATATATATATATATATATATATATATATATATATATATATATATATATATAACAATTACCTTATTTTATCTAAAATCTTTAGTTGATAACAAAAATTTATATTTATTTACATACATGTTAATTATGAAATATTGCAATTGGTACAATAGAAAAATTTTTAATAAAATACAGGTAGCTTTAAATTAATAAATAAACAGGTAACCAAGAAATGCTTAAAATTGAGGTATACCGGGTGTCCCATTTGGATGTATACATACGATTTACATATAAATTTTTAACATTGGATTCCCATAAGGAGAAAGTTATGTCACAAGAGTGCTTTGAGCAAACTAATAATACTAATTTAATAATTATAACTACTGTTACTATAGGCTTTAACAATAATAATGCAGTAAAATAAAGAAATGAATATCGCAATTTGTAACCAATTCACATTTTTACATAATAAATATTTGTGTCATCTGCTGTAAATTCAAAAAAAGGCATTTTTTTATTTTCTTGAAAATAAATATTAATAAAAATACCAAAAAAAAAATATTCTGTTGAAGAAATAGTCCAGATAATTTGGTGGAAAAAAATTATTTTACAAAAGAAAATTACCAAATATAGGAATATGTTTATCCAAAGCACTCTTGTGACATAACGTTGTCAGAACATTTTACGATCTGTCCATTTTCAAATAAACGTAGTTTATATTCGGACAAAATATTAATAATTACTTCACTATCCACTTTCAGTGGCCTTGCTCGCCTCATTTTGAGAAAACTCCGTAGAAAACTTACACTTCAAAAATAAGACGACTAAACCTTGTCCAAAGATCAACGCGAGACAATATAATGATTCAAATTCAAAAATTAAATTTAATCCAAGAAATCTTAGCGTTAGCAGACACAACAACTAATTTTAAATCAAGTACCAAGAAAAAATATATTAGTCACATTTATCAACAAAAATTTAGAAATAAAATTTAAAAATATTTCGTAATATTCATTGTCTGGCCTCCCCGCCCCGTATTTGCTTATTTGAAACTCGTTCAATATCAAAGATCCCGATTTTCCACACGTTTCCGGTACACGTGTGTTTGTTTACCTTCCTTCTGGGTTTCCCCATTTCTTAACCGATCCATTTATTGTCTTCAATTTTAGCAAATTTCCAAAACTGACTGGCATGACACTGTCCCTGTGTACGTAACCCTTAATATCCCTGCCATTTTACGGGTACAAATTCTGAAGCTGGACTCCCCTTAATATCTCTGCCATCTTAAGGGTACAAATTTTGAAAATGTAGTACAATATAGTACAAAATAGGTACTAAATCCTGGTATAATTTTTGTATCAAATTTCCGACAGGGCCGGACTGGCATTGTACTGGACTGGTTTTGGGACCCCCCTAATACCTCTGCCATCTTAGGGGTACAAATTCTGAAACTGGAGTACAACATAGTACAAAGTAGGTACTAAATCGTACCATAGTTATACAGCGTTGCCAGACTGCTTCGGTTCAGTTGCTTGAAATTGGTGTCGATGCTAATTTCTTATTAAAATACTATAATTTCGCTGATGATATCTGCCCTTCAAAACAATCAACAAATAATTCAATCTTTTCTTTACATTCAGGACTTATTAATCTTTATTTCCCTAGTTTTTTATTGAATTCTGTCGAGTCAATATATTGTTAAATACAAAATAAGGGTAAGTAATCAGAATTTTGAGATCTAATACATGAAGTAGATACAAACTTAAACCCCTAATTATCTTAACTCAGAAGAGGACAATCTTTCTCAAATTACAAGGACAATCAGATATAGCATTCTTTTCTATACTATTAAAATCTGAAACTATTCTGTCGAAAAGTTGAATGTTGAGGTAACTGACTTAATATTTATGTATTACATTTATTACAAAAGTAAGCTAATTTTTTTTTATATTTTTAAATTTACTACACGCCTACTTGTATTAGTATGTAAATAAATCAATTTAAAAACATTTAACAATACCATTGAATTCCGAGGTAAAAATGGGAGAAGTGGGTGAAAAGTAATATGGAATCCATAAAAGGCACTAACTGGATACTAACTCAATACACATACAACATTTCGGCCCTCTAGGTTTCCTTAGAGAGTCTCTAGACGTGTTAGAAAAAAAGAAAAAAAATCAAGGAAGTATTGGCGTAAAAGTCGTGAAAGTAAGGGTTAAAGTTTTACATTTTTTATGCTTTAAAAACGCCCTCTTTTATGCATAATTATTAAATGGTAAAAGTTTATTTGTTTTATACATAATTTTCATTTTTTTCAGATACTTTGTACTTCATAATTTATACTTAGGATTACGTAACATGTGACCTTAACTTTCACGTTTTTTTTAATAATATTTACCAACTTTCTTCTTTATTTTTCTTACATTAGTAAGTTATTGTACATATATACATTTAATTAGTTTAACTAATATTTAACAGTTATTATTTTCAATCTGTTTTATTTTATTTTTTACAAAATTTATATGAACTAAAATCTTCTATTATGATTTAAAATAAATAAAATATTATTGCTAAATTACTTAAAATACAAAATAATATTTTTGTGAAAATTGTTAAAATTTAAATAAGTAACAGAACAATAAATCTTTATTACATGTAGAAATTATGGAATATAATTGCGGATTAAACAAAATTACAAAGTAATATGTAAAATAATGTTCGTATTATAATCTCTTCGACGTATTTGGTAAAAAATTTACATTAATAGTGGCAGTTATTTACGTCGAAATTTTTTTATGCCTTCATAAAAGCCTCCAGTATCAATTAGGGTTGCCAAACATACTTTATAATAAAGTTCCTACCTTAATTTTCACAAACATTCTTTATACTTTTGCATAAAAACAAACTATGCTAAAATACTTTACTTTGAATCTTGACGGCAGTAATTATATTTAACAAAACTTCCCGATAAATAATTCCTAAACGCTTTATTAAATATTAAGGTACCATCACATTCACAGTGTGACTTGACGAAAAATGGACAACTTCTCGCGATTTTTTTTCGGATGAATACGACGGGGGAATGGGGATGAATTTTTTTTGCGATTAATACCACTATTTAACAATACAAAAATATTTTTTTTATTCATTATAATCTATTTTTTATAATTATTATAATTATTTGAAAAAAGTGTCTTTAAAAAAGGGCGGAAATCGGTACACACAATTGCGGCCGCAGTTTTCATCCACAAAAAATCAAATAGATTATCAATCTGTAAGTAAATCGCTCTTTAGTTATGAGAGCTTTCTTTTCTTGAAATCTAAAAAAATTGCGGCGATTTGAATAAAAAGTACAAAATTTTTTATAGTTTTTCGTGCAGAAAAATTGGAAGATTTCAAAAAAAAGCTCCCATAGGTACATAGCGGCTTACCTACAAATTGACAATCTATTTAATTTTTTTTCCCATGAAAACTGCGGCCGCAATCATGTGTACCGATTTCCGCCCTTTTTTTAAAGACACTTTTCAAAAAATTATAACAATTATAAAAAAAAACAAATAAAAATGAATAAAAAAAACGCCGTGAGCAGCGGGGCCCCATCACGGTAGTCGAATTTTCCCCTTCATCTTCGGTATTGAATGTCTACAAGCGAAATGTGATTGAAAGTCTACAACCGAATTGTCATTTTGTTGGTTTCAAAACTGGTGATTAGTGTTCGGCTGATCAAGGCTTTAAAAAAAGGTTTTAAGTATTTAAGGGCTGTATCTCAGTAAATTTCAATTTTGTGCCGAAAACAGGTAGCAGAAAAAAACCAACACAATTCGTACGAGGACATTCCTGCCCATGTTTATCCGCTAATTGCCTTTATGTTTTAGTTTTAAATATTAAAAAAGGACTTTAAATAGTAAACTGGAAGGCCTTTATAAAGATATTTTTTCTCTCAAAAAAAAAAAAAAAAATAAAAATAAAAATAAAAAATAAAAAAAATAAAAAATAAAAAATTATTTTATAAATAATAAAAATCCAAAATTCCTACTTTATATGCATGTATACATATAGAATTACCTATATGTAATATAATAAATGTATGTATGCAACTACCCATATGTATGTATTGCTTTTGTTAAAAAAGTAAATTCATTTTTTTTTTAAATTTTTTAAAATTACTATTCGCCTACTGTGTGTTAGAATAAAAGTAATTCATTTAAAACACATTTACAATACCAATGAATTCCGATGTAAAAATGGAGAAGTGGGGGGAAAAGTTATGTTTAATCCCTAAAAGGCACTAGCTGGATACTAACTCAATACACGTACAAAATTTCAGCTCTGTATGTTTTCTTAGAAAGCTTCTAGACGTGTTAGAAAAAAAGCAAAAAAATCAAGGAAATATTGGCGTAAAAATCGTGGGGGTAAGGGTTAAAAGTTGAAACCTCCAAAAAGCAGTGGCTGGCTATTAACTTAACTTGTACACATAATTTCAGCCTTCTAGGTTTATTTGGGGAGATTTTGACCAAAACGAAACTGTTAAAAAACAAGAAAAATGATGTTCTTTTTGGTATAAAAATGGTGAGGGTAAGGGTTAAAAGTTGAGACCCCCAAAAGGCACCCCCTTGATACTAACTCAACCCCAATACAAAATTTCAGCCCTCTAGGTTTATTTGGGTGACCTGTGCGAGTGGTACAAACTTCGAAAACGTCAAAAAAGCTTGAAATTGTAGCTTAAAAATGAGGGGGTGGGGGTAAAATATTAAAACCTCCAAAAAGCAAAACCTAGGTATGAACTCTATCAACACACCAAATTTCAATCCTCTACGTTAATTCTGGGGGGCTGGGGGCGTGTTAGATCCAGCGAAAATCGTTTTCCCCCTCCCTACTCCCTCCAAATCACTCTAGGAAGCTGAATTTTGGATATGTTGTAGATAATTGATCGAAACATTATTTAAAACCGGTTTGGAAAAGTTTTATTGTTTTCTTACCCACCACCACCCCCTTAAAGTTCGGGCCGGAAAAAAAATTTGCCCAAAATTTGACCCCACTTTGATAGTATGAGGTGCCTCGAAAATGAACCCCATTTACCAAATTTCATCTCTTAACTTCCATAGGGGGGCTCTACACAAATTTAAAGGCGGCGGGAATATATATATATATATATATATATATATATATATATATATATATATATATATATATATACATATATATATATATATACATATATATATATATATATATATATATATATATATATATATATATATATATATATATATATATATATATATATATATATATATATATATCAGACATCTTTTTTTTCTACATAATCGTGTTCTACGGGTCCGAAAACGCATAGCGCCCCTACTCTCGCCTTTCGCAGCTCTTATCGTATAGACTGTATAAGTCTAATTTTTCGGAGAAAATTCAACTAAAAATGCGTGTGATAATTTACTTATAAAAGAAAAAAAAAAATTATTTCTCATTTGCTCTCTGTTTCCACAACATTAGCTTTCAGTGAGAAAGTTTTTTCGGGGACGAATCTGGAGTAGCGAGCAGAAAGAAATAAATCCCCCAAAGATTTAATAGAAAATGAATTATTTATTTATTTAAATCTAAGCTTAGATTGTAATACTAGCTATGAAACGTTCATAAATAACAAAAATTGTTAGCATGTGCTAAAAACGCAAAAAAAAAAAAATATATTGTCAATAAAATTTAAATTAGGAAAATACTTTTTTTCTGACAAATACTTTATTTTTTCTTATTCAAAAAATTAATGTACTTTATTTTTCTCAAAAAAAGTTGGCAACCCTAGTATCGATATATTATGTATACTTTTTTAAAACTTTGAAATAATACATATAAATAAATTATGAGAAATATGTATAATTAACTTATTATTGAAACCTTATAAATATTAAAATATTGCATTTTTATTTTTATTTAAGAATTTTAATCATTTTTTTCATTTTGTATGATAAATATGGACAATATAGTCTTTTAATCGGATTTAATTTTTGTAAAAAATTATATAAAATAAAAAATTTTAAATCTTTTAATTGCACATTCAGTATATTTTGAATACTTAATTTTTGTATTATACATTGACACAACAATTAGGAAACTATTTTTATTTATTTGGAAATTAAACTTTGATAACCTTAAAAATTATTTATTTTTATTAATTAACTAGCTGTTACCCGCGGCTTCGCTCGCGTGGCTTTTGAAATTATGACATCTTGTTAAAACATATAAAGTGTACTTTCATCACGTCGCCATTACCCGTCGGGTAGCTATTATTACAATTTTCTTTGGAATTTTCCCACAGAAATACAATATTTTCGCCGGGCAAAAAATAGACTATAACATTCCTTTAACAACATGCCAAGTTCAAATGAAATCATTGATTCTTTTTTATACTGTTTTAAATGTATATTTTCCCACGGGAATAAGACTTTCCACGGGAGTTAGATACTTTCCTGGGCTAGAAAGTAATCTGTGTCCTTTCTCATCGTCTCTGTAAACAATATGCAAAGTTAGAAATCAATCATGCTTTTTTTTAATAGTCAGTTGTTATTTCATTGTTTCGTTTTAAATACATTTTCCCTCGGGAATGAGCTATTTTATCGGGATAAAAAGTAACCTATATTTATCGCTGTATATTGTCATATTTGTCTATCACCATTTTTTGTTTCATTTAAAATATATTTTTCCACAGGAATGAAATTTTCCAGGGGAAATTTCCCACGGGAAATTTCCCGGGGTATAAAGTAGTTTATGTCCTTTCTCATCCCTTCTGTTAGCAATATACAAAGTTTGAAATCATTTATCCGTTTTTTAATAGTCAGTTGTTGTAATTTAATGTATTTTCCCTCGGGAATGAAATATTTTCCTGAGATAAAACGTAGCCTATAACCGTCTCTGGCCCGGAAGCAATGTCTGTGCAAAGTTTCAAGTTGATCGGTTAAGCGGTTGAGGCGTGAAAGCCAGTCAAACAAACAAACAAACAAACAAACAAACTCACTTTCGCATTTATAATATTAGTAAGGATATAATAACATACTGTCATTGAGACTTGTTGTATTTTATTAATTTTATCTTGGATAATAAGCGAGCCAAACATAAGTTTTATATGCTAACAGAATATTTGCGATCCAATTAATATTTATATTCACAGGAAATGAGGTGAAAACAACTTTTCCAGATAAATAGCTAATATTTTATTTCCATAAAAAATAGGATATAAATTTAATTTTATTTTTTATAGTAAATAAGTAATTTAATAGTAGTCGTTGGTAAAAATATTATTGTTGTTGTTGGTATCTATGGAAATATTTACTAATATTGTGAAATACATTTACTTAGTAACAAATGAAAAAATTGCTCATTTAATGGTATAATATACATTTTCTCTCGAGAATTAAATATTTTCCCAAGCTAAAAAATAGCCTATAACCGTCTCCGTTCCGCAAAATACGTCTGTGCAAAATTTCAAGTTAATTAGTTAAGCTGTTTAGACGTGAAAGCCAGTCAAACAAACAAACAAACAAACAAACGCACTTTCGCATTTATATATTAGTTAGGATTAGGATTAGGATTTATTTTTTTTAATACTTACAAAAGATAAATAAAAAGCAGCATTAATAAATGGACGAAAACCCGATTTGTGATGACTACAGCAGTATATAATATTAAAGATACAGACTAAACTTCTTTCGCAGTATCAAAAGTTTGAAATTACGCCTAATCACTTGAGCACACAAAACAGCCGAACTCTTTTTTATGCGGTCCTTTTTTGTGCGATTTCTCACAAAAAATTGTGAAATTTTTTTATACGATTTTTTATGCGTTTTTTAAAACAATGAATGCACGTCTAAACCAAAACCAGTAGTTCATCCAAACTAAAGTCAGTTTCACAGTACATAAAAATGGCACACAAGTAGCAGAAATATAGGGATTCTAGAGCCTCCTACCCTCCTGCCGCTTTTTTGAGTGACCTTGGCAGGAGGCAAACTACCAGAGGCGCTTCTAGAAACCTCCGGCGGTGGGTGGAGTAATGTGAACGAGAATTTTGTCTAATATAACCTAACAAAATTTTTTCTAACCTAACCGAACCTAAGAACTGAAAATATCCCTAATAGATAGCGCAAGTACTTTTGAGCTCTGTAAATTCCAAGCTTCACTATTAGATGGCTCTGAACACTAGAGAACCCTGTAGGAAATCTGAAAAATTATCAATAGATGGCGCAGAAAATTCTTTGATAGTTATATTTTTCACTAACAGATGGCGATGCTCGTATACTTTTCACTACTAGATGACGCTGCTCGTATACTTTTTACTACTAAATGGGGCTGCTAGCCTGAACACTAGCTACATCCTACACCTAGATTCAGAATTCCGCCTGAAACAGGTTTAAACTAGTCTGTGCTTGTGACGTCATTAGAAAGCATACTGTATATTTTTTAATAGACTGGTTTAACTTCTATGATTATATATTTTTATCTGAAACTTTATACTGGTTTTCCTCTAAATAAAAAAAAAAAAATTATATTTTTAATAAATTTATTTAAAATATAAAATATATATTTTACAATAAATTAAAAGTAATATTTAAACGTTATTACAATAATATTTGTATATGGATATAACATCTGCCATGGCGCATCGCCCCAGAATGTGACCGCATCGAAGACTAGTGTGTGTCGATGTTATAATCCCCAACTTGGGACAAATGGTTACCTCTTCAAAGTTCATGATGAGCGCCGATGGTAATAGTCGTTTCAAATACCGAACTTTTTCTTCACCTTTTGTATAGATGACTCGAGTTCCATGTAGAGTGTTGATTAAAATGTATTGTAGTTCCTCGCATTCACTATGTCCATCCATCCAGGAGAACCCATGGTGATTTTTCCGCAACCAACGGGCTGTGCGCTAATCTTTTTCACTTAATCCGTAAAACGGTATTGGCGATTTGAATATATAGTGTTGTAGTATATGATCTTCACCATAATTTTCTTTGGAAGAATCGAATTCAACACTGCCAATTCCTTTATGTAGAATTTCCCATTTGTTGCACTTGGAAATCCTTGAAAGTCAACAATTGCTGCATCGGTCGTCATTACGCGAAGTCTAAAGCGAAACTGTTTGATTTAAAATCGGGCTGCTGTGTTTTATTAATATTTTGTAACAATATTCGTCAACGGATTATATTGAACCACACGATCATGTAGTAGAAGACAGATGCTGACGTATTCTCTGGCACCTCCTTCAACGTTTTAAATTCAATTCGAATATCCACCGGTCCACTTTTCAATGATTCGTTTTCATGAGAACAATCGATGAATACGATTGCAGCAATATTCTTGATTTGTGTTTTACTTAAAAGCGGTTCATTCTTCTTAGAATCATAATATGCTTGTTGAAACTTGGAGTACATGTGATATGCTACAGCATATTTATCATTATTGAAATCCAAATTCAAATCCATGTACGGGTATTTCGCAGAATCTAAATAAACTTTAACATCTTTAAGTTCACAGTGATCAAAAATACTGGAATCTTTGTCTTTTTTATTTCGTCGATCCGTTTGTAGAGCGAATATAATGTAACACAACTTCTCCAGCTGACCTATCCAAAACCTACTACTAGGATTCACCCGAATTGCACCGAAAATACACCAATTTACACGAAATGACACCAAAAATACACCAAAATGACACCAAAATGCACCAAAAGACACCAAAATGCACCAAATGAACACCAAAATGATAGCAAAATACACCAAATTGACACCAGAATGCACCAAAAGTGTACCAAAATACACCAAAATGACACCAAAATACAACAAATAACACCAAAATGATACCAAAATGCACCAGATGACTCCAAAAGACCCCAAAATGCACCAAGATGACACCAAAATGAAGCAAACGACACCAAAGTTCACCAAATGACACCAAAATGCACCAAAAGTGCACCAAAATACACCAAAATGACACCAAAATACAACAAATAACACCAAAATGACACCAAAATGCACCAGATGACTCCAAAAGACCCCAAAATGCACCAAGATGACACCAAAATGAAGCAAACGACACCAAAGTGCACCAAATGACACCAAAATGCACCAAAAGTGCACCAAAATGCACCAAAATTGCACCAAAATGACACCAAAGTGCACCAATAACACCAAAATGCACAAAATGACAGCAAAATGCACAAAATCACACCAAAATGCACCAAACTGACACCAAGATGCACCAATAATACACTAAACAACACAAAATTACACCAAAAATACACCAATTTACACCAAATGACACCAAAAAGATACAAGATGACACCAAATTTTTGGTGTTCTAGAGACAGGTTGTACAGGTTCTAGAGACAGGTTGTACAGGTTCTAGTAAAGACAGGTTCTACTATATTACATAAAAAAAGGGGAAATCAGGACAGGTTTTACTGTAGATGTATCATATTACCTACGTGATATTTTTAAATTTATATAGTTTTATGATATCAAATGCAACTGGTAATTAAAAATTTTTTATGTTCATAGAAATATCATATTACTCTATCGACGACTCTTTGTTCTTAAAATACGTGACATTTTCTAATTTTTAACGGAAGTATCATATTTCAATGTCGCGACATACTGATGCCGTTCACGTGGAAATAAAAATTGCTTTGTAATCATATGTGTATTAATTACAAAGTGACCTTCGAGAAGCAATGCTCAATAATCATTTGTACAGTTCCATCCATAAATATATGAACGCTGAGATTATTTTTTATTTTCTGATGGCGTTTATTAATAAAAGCATAATAGTATTTTTACCATACACATTTCAAAACTTGCTAGCATATATAATTATTTTAGACTTTTTAAGTATGTGATACAGATAAAAAAGATTGATAAACTACTCTACAATGCTGGATGGTGTCCGTAAAAAACAAATAAAGTAACGGAAAAAGGCTACTTTAATTTCTGTCTACCATTGGCACGAATGTTTCGATTTCTTAACCATTACAAGAAAGTTATTATCAACGCAAAACATCAGCTGATTCTGACTCATACTCAGACGGATCTCGATACAGTTGTATCACCAACGGATGACGTCACCTTCCATATACATACAATTCAATGGATGGTTCGACACGTTACAGTTGCAGATGTGCAGAAACTAAAGTTGTTGAAATATGTGGAAAATAGTCGAGATATTACAATTGCTTTTCGATCATGGGATATACATATACAACCAACGATTTCAACGGCAAGGCAAAACATTTGGACGGTGAAAACATCGACTCAGCTGGAGAAGCCGCGTTACATTATATTCGCTCTACAAACGGATCGACGAAATAAAAAAGATAAAGATTCCAATATTTTTGATCACTGTGAACTTTCAGATGTTAAAGTTTATTTAAATTCTGCGAAATACCCGTACATGGATTTGAATTTGGATTTCGATAATGATAAATATGCTATAACATATCACATGTACTCCAAGTTTCAACAAGCATATTATAATTCTAAGAAGAATGAACCGCCTTTAAGTAAAACACAATTCAAGAATATTGCTCCAATCATATTCATCGATTGTTCTCATCAAAACGAAACATTGAAAAGTGGACCAGTGGATATTTGAATTGAATCTAAAACGCTGAAGAAGGTGCCAGAGAGTACGTCAGTATCTGTCTTCTACTACATGATCGTGTGGTTCAACATAATCCGTTGACGAATATTGTTACAAAATATGTATAAAACACAGCAGCCCAATTTTAAATCAAACAGTTTCGCTTTAGACTTCGCACAATGACGACCGATGCAGTAATTGTTGACTTTCAAGGACTTCCAAGTGCAACAAATGGGAAATTCTATATAAAGGAATTGGCAGTGTTGAATTCGATTCTTCCAAAGAAAATTATAGTGAAGATTATATATATATATATATATATATATATATATATATATATATATATATATATATATATATATATATATATATAAACACTATATATTTAAATCGCCAATACCGTTTTTACCGATTAAGCGAAAAAGATCAGTGCACAGCTCGTTTGTTGCGGAAAAATCACCATGGGTTCTCCTGGATGGATGGACATATTGAATACGAGGAACTACAATACTTTTTAATCAACACTCTACATGGAACTCGAGTCATTTATACAAAAGGTGAAGAAAAAGTGCAGTATTTGAAACGACTGCTACCATCGGCGCTCATCATGAACTTTGAAGAAGTAACATTTGTCCCAAGTTGGGGATTATAACAACGACATACACTAGTCCTCGATGCCGTCAACATTCTGGAGCGACTTGCGCCATGGCAAATGTTATATCCATATACAAATATTATTGTAACAACGTTTAAATATTACTTTTAATTTATTGTAAAATATATATTTTATATTTTAAATAAATTTATTAAAAATATAAATTTTTTTTTATTTAGAGGAAAACCTGTATAAAGTTTCAGATAAAAATATATAATCATAGAAGTTAAACCAGTCTATTAAAAAAAATAGAGTATGCTTTCTAATGACGTCACAAGCACAAACTAGTTTAAACCTGTTTCAGGCGGAATTCTGAATCTAGGTGTAGAATGTAGCTAGTGTTCAGACTAGCAGCCCCATTTAGTAGTGAAAAGTATACGAGCAGCGTCATCTAGTAGTGAAAAGTATACGAGCATCACCATCTGTTAGTGAAAAATATAACTATCAAAGAATTTTCTGCGCCATCTATTGATAATTTTTCAGATTTACTACAGAGTTCTCTAGTGTTCAGCGCCATCTAATAGTGAAACTTGGAATTTACAGAGCTCAAAGGTGGCTGCGCCATCTATTAGGGAAATTTTCAGTTCTTAGGTTCGGTTAGGTTAGAAAAAAATTTGTTAGGTTATGTTAAACAAAATTCTCGTTTACATTACTCCACCCACCGCCGGAGGTTTCTAGAACCGCCTCCGGTATTTTGCCTCCTGCCAAGGTCACTCAAAAAATCGGCAGGAGAGTAGGAGGCTCTAGAATCCCTATATTACTACTACTCACAAACGATTGCTACTGCTAGTGCAAGTGATATTTTCATCATAATATTTGCCCATTCCCAAAAAATGAATTCCACTGGAGTTCCAATAGAATAAACTTCCCATCGAACTGGTCCTAACAATTTTTTCTAATGAAATTTTGAATTTATATTAGTTATATTAAAATTAAAATTTTATTATTTTATATTAAAATAAATTTTTTCAAAAAATAGAAGCGTAGCCAAATTATTATTATCAGTTTGGGTCGTTTTGAGACATGCATTACAAAATTAAAACAAAAATTAAAAAAAAAAAAAAAACAATGTGAATAATTATACTAGGTACAAATAATGAATGTAATCAAGGCAGGCTGTTGACAATATCGTCCAGACTGACCGATGTTTTCCATTTGAAATGGATACTAACAACATTCAACAAATTTCTTTGATGTCATACCGCTCAATGTTGACGTGTATCCGTCAACTTTTTGTGTGTTGATAGGATACATGTTGCCAACACGAATATCAACATGTTGCGCAACATTTTATTACTCCGTCTGTACTTACCTTTAGGAGGACGTTAAGGCCAGGCGCACATGGAGCTGCGTCACGCAGTAAACGCAGGGCAGGACAGAGCAGGGCAGAGCAGGAAAGCACGTGTGGTCGGGCGCACATTGAGACGCAGTTAACGCAGGCAGGGCAACGCAGTTTCTGTGACGTAGAACGAGAGTTGTAGAACGAGATAGCACGAATTTAAAAGCAGAACAGAGCAGAGAAGCACTATTTTTCTTCAATTTCTTCAATTGTTTTCATTTCGACGAAATAAAACCAAGTAAAACTCGAGAACGTGATACAATGTCGCGCAGAATTGCGGAGTTTCTGTGTCAAATTCACGAGTGCCATATCGGTCTCGTGCGACAGTGCGTTTCAATTCGCGCTGTCCCGTTCTACAATACGAGTCATAGAAACTGTGCTACCCTGCCTGCGTTAAGTGCGTCTCAATGTGCGCCCGGTCTAACTGTCATTTTTGTAGCCTCGGATGTAGTTTGAGGATCCGAAGCTGAAAGTCTAGGATTCATAAACATCCACGGCTATAAAAACAAAATTACGGGCGGAGTATGAGTAAGATCTTTTCAACGGACAAAATGATAAATAGAAAAAAAATAATAAAAAATAAAATTCATTTGTTGAAATCCAATTTTAATAAAAATAAATAGTAGGCGCTTCTAAGGAACTATTTCCTTCGAGAAATCTATTTACTAATTGACGGTGAGCAATTACCGACGTTCCTAGGAAAGTACGTAAACTTTTATGACTTGTTGTTTTAATAATCAGAAAATCGGTAAATGTTGTAAGAAGTTACCTTCTATGTAAAGACCAATTTACACGAAGGGAAAAAATATTGAATAGAGAACCCACGAAGGATAGTAACGAACGACAGGTTTGTAGGTTTATAAGACAGCATGATAGTAACGAAGAGAAAAGTCAACAGTAATTTTAAAAGGTAATCTTTTTACCTTATATGACTTGTTTGACAATGGTCATATTGTTCGAAACATGTCATAATAGTTTAAATAAAAGTGATACTTTTGCAAAGTAGAGTTTTATTTAGTAATAGCAAATGTGGAATATTATAAAGTAACGCTTGAATCTATAAAATTGTAATTGTGCTGATTGATAATTTAGTAGTATTAGTTGTATAATTAGTAATTTAATCGTATTACAATTATTAATAACATAATTTAAAAAGTATTCTCACATTAAATTTTTATTTTATTTAATATTATGATTGAACGGTTCTTGCACCACTGTGCAGCGCTGTTTGACAAAATACAAAAGTGTATCGAAATAAGGAAAAACAATTGAGTTTCTATTCGTCACATGAACGTAAAAAAATTTACAAGATATAAACAAATTTTAAAGAATTAATAATTCATTTGCCTGCCCGTCAGTTTCTAAAGTTATAAAAAATGAAAACTTTTGAAACCATAGGGATACTGAATGAATTATTTTAAAAATGTTTACATTTTAAAATTTCTACCAATTTTTCTCGTCACTACCATCGTGCTGTCACATAAACATAATCATCATCAAAATTTTATCAAAATTCACCAAAAGAAAAAGTAATGAAAGTTAATAAAAAATTTTAAAATTGCTTATAATATTTTGTAAATTTTTTATATCTTTTTGACCTATATATACGCAATTGCCTTATTTCAAAGCATTAGTATAAAACAAGCTTTTGATACTAAAAAAAAAAAAAAAAAAAAAATTAGTAAAATTGTTCCAAAATTATATTTATAAAAACAAACAGAGATATTCTTAGTAACTAACTACTTGACTAGAATTTACTACACATATTTATAATTTTATTTTACGTATTCTCCATTTAAATAAATATATTATGTAATTTTATTTGTTATATTTCTTGTAGAGATAAAAGATTTGGATATAGACAAAACATTTACTTGTGTAAATTTTCAAACATTTTATTATGGCATGCCGCATGGCATTCGAGAGAAAAAGTTTTAATCGAAACGTGATCAAAATACAATATTTGTTAAAAAAAAATACCAAAATTTTTTTTTCATGAAAATAAAAGTAAACGTATATTGCTTGAAAAACAAGTTAAACAAACTTTCAATGTCATCTTCGTTAGAAAGAAAGTTTTTTTCCAATTATTTTAATGGATATTAAATTTTATAGAGGAAATAAAGTTTTCCATTATAGATAATATGTTATACCAGCCGGAAAAACTGGGCAAAATTATCGTGTAATAAAACTAGTTGATTTTAAATAATTTTTCATTTTTTGTTTTGAATTGCAATTGGCCATTGGGTATTTGACTGATGTAGTACCTAATTGATAATAAAATATTGTGAATAACATAGCGTATGATTCAGTGATAATGATTCCAATTATATTATTTTTTTAAAAATATTTTTTAAATATTTTATTTTTCTAGATAAAAATTACGAATTTGGAATTGACGGCTGAAGTGATTAAAACGATTTCACAGCACAAAACCAAAGGTTTAGTATTATAAAAAAGATGCGTATAATAAAGATATGCACATTTTAGCATTTACATTTTTAAATTCTACTGAATAAAATTCGGAGTTCGAAGCAAAGAAGTCTAAGTCTGGTAAATTCGTGCTATCAGCTATAACAAAATCTTGTTTTATGCACAAAGTGAGCCAAATGGGAGGGGGTACACGGCAAGAATGCATGCCATTTGATTCCAGATGCATCACGAGCCCTCTAATCAAATGCAACAAAACCTGCATGGGCATGTAGCCTGAATCATCAAACTTAAACTACCTTTAGCGGACATGACCAAAATCGAGAAATTCACGAAGAAAGAAGGTTGCGGAAACTGTGGCGGTTGAAGTTGAACAGGATTATGTGGTCAATGGTGAGATCTTGGCCAATAATAACACCTTAGAGCGAAGTCCACCGGTAACTGCAGGTGGCAGCTTAGTTAGGGAGCCACAGATGGACTTGTTAAATTAAGCCAACACAAAAATTGTGTTAGAGTCTAGCATCAAACCAAGTTCCGCTCCCACATAAAATGACGACAATCGAAATGTATCCCTTTCTGTCTTCGACAATTTAAAACAGCAATTTCATGAACTTTCCGACACCGATTTAGACTTTGACAAACGACCGACAAATGTATATAAAATGCGAACACTGTTCCTGATGAACGACATTTTGGACGATCATCTCATCCACTGATATTGCCGACGTCGATGAAATAGAATAGGTAACGATACGTGTCTGATCCCGTGTGCTAAGCAGCAAAAGACTGCAGAGAAGAAGATACGTATTCGTATTCGACAAACTAACACCAAGGTGAGAGCGCTACGACAGCTGTAGCTGGTATCATATTCAGTGCGTAAAGATATTTATAGAAACAGGCGTTTTCCGTGAAAGGTACAAACTTTTGCCAGAGAACTTTGAAACTGCTATGACACAATAAATTTGAGCAATCTGTTTACTATCAAGCAGACCCAAAGATTCGCGACCTGTCTCTGGCCAAGAAAAAATTAGCCTGACGTGAACGGGGCATTTGGAAAAAAATGATCTTTAACTCGAGCCCTTCACGTCTGTTCACATCAAAATGCCCTGTCGTGGAGAGATATTGGCGGGGCATATATGAAACGACTAAGAAGACTGACCTGGAATATATTCCAGTTAGCCTGTTCAGATACCTCTGAGAGAACCTTTGCCATTCCGAAACCTACCCATTTCCTTTGTAAAAGGCAAAACTTATCTAATTGAGAATCATTGTCCCTAGGCCAAGCCTTGTAACTAATTATTAGGTACCGGGTTTCTTCGGACAGGTCAAGATCGTACTTATTTCAATAAAATTTTGCAACAAAATTACATTCAATTATGCACATTTGAATGAATATAATTGATCAAAAATTATATTTTTCACCATTTAGAATACTAACAGCATTTTTTATTTGACGAAAGTAAGAAAATTCAAAAAATTGGAAAAAATTTTTGTAACATATTGAAAAGTTGTTGAATATTTAGACGGTCCACTATAATAGCTAAGACGTACGTATTTACTAAGATTTTTTATTATTGAAAAACAATTTTTTAACAAGCAACTATACTTCCATCTCTCAAAATTGAAAACAATAAAAAAAGATGAATTTATTTAATTTAAATGACATGTCACATAAATCACATACATAATATAAACAAAAATACTTTTGATAGTCAATTAAAATTACAGTGGCACTTTTCAATTGTGCAGGTAATAAATAAAAGAAAAAAAAGGATGTTTACATAAAATTCGTATAAATAATATATTGATACACATATGTATGTGTGTGTATGTAACTTGTGTACGTTGTTTTTATGAAAATATTTTGAGCTTTTAGTCACATTGAGTGCAATATGTATACCTGCATATGCTAAAGACGAAACTGTCTGATCCGAAAGAAATCCGATACCTGCTATTTATTAAAATTTAGTAGTCATTATTCCTGTGACGCCACGTCTACATATTGTAATTTTCTCCCATCATTTTGTTATTTTTAACACTTTTTAAATAAAATACGTCAGTTAAGAAGGTGTTCTAATTACATCACAGAAAGTGGTCAGAAAAGTTTTTGAAAATATATCCATTTTAAGGTCCTGTAGCAAGCAAGCCATTATATGTGTCATTTCAACAACTACTCTCGCATTTGGAGCGAAATTTGACACAAAAACAGATATTGGTAACTCAAAATTAGTAATAACATGGATTTTATGGTAATTTTCCGTATTGAAAAGTCGTGACGAAAATCTTTTTCCACATACCGCAAAATTTATATAGTAGTTACCTAATTCGAACCATAATTCGAATTTTCAATAGAAATTGTTTCGTATAATTTTGTTCAACACTGCTTGCCAAATTTTTAATAGGCTCTCTATATCAATAACTCGTACATGAGTATACTATACATACGCAATGAAAAAAAGTAAAATTATTAAGGTTTTACCTTCTATTTATTTTACAAAATTAAAAAAAGATAGTGTTATGATAAAACCTAAACGTATAAATTTAATTTCTACATACATAGAGAAAGGTAAGATTGTAGTGTTTATTTTCGGGTTACAGTTTCGCATTATTTAGTTTTTCTTCATTTGGTTTCCTTCATCTTTTTACAAATGAATAATTTAATTAATTAGGTATTAAACATTCTATTTACTAAGAAAATTGTTCATTTTAATGAGTAGTGTTGTAGTGTTATGTAGTAAGGAAGAGTATGTATATCTGAAAGAATATTCTAGAAGGAGGATATAATAGAATTTAATGGAGGCGAATTTCTTTCTTAGTGCAAACAAAAAGATAGAACTCACACAAGTTTTGAGTAAATACGAGACAGTAATTTTAGATTAATTCCATTCAATATATTATCTTTCTTGCCCACACACAGTGATAGCATAACCTTTTTTTGTAGTAAATACAATGTGCTTCAAAATTTACTAATATATATTTAATTTACAGTAAACATATTAGTTTTAATTCGGAAATATATTTATATATTTACCTATATACGATTTCTGTTGACCGCGAACGAATGGGATATTTTTCAACAAGTTCGACTATTTAGATCTTTATTTAAACCAAAACCCAAAATAATTTCACTCAAAAGAATCAAAAAATAAATTCCAAAACTTAGAAATGAAAAATTGTTTCAGTTATATATTATAGGAATAACACAACCATTAAGTTAGGTGTCTCAATTGAGTACTTCGCTGCGTTCGGGCCGTAACAACTAGGATTCTAAGAGTTACAATTTTCGAACATTTCATAATTTTTTTTCCTACTTTACTTAAATAAATAAATAAATAAATAAATTTATTCAACAGATGCATTTTTGTGAAAAGTTACAACTAATTTTTTACGCAAGGGGCCAAACTACTATATCATAGCTAGCATGCCAGCTGTCGCCAAAATTTTACGTCATCATACGTCGCAGCGAGGCCTCCCCACTTTCTATGGTTATATATTCTAAATATGTACCCCACTTTCTATAGGTATATATTTAGAGTTTGTGTTTGTATGTGTAGTATAGTGGATGTTAGTATGTGTGATTGTCGTTATGTTTGTGGTGCGAGGTGGGTGCGAGTACAAATATACGTACTATAAACTACTGTATGTATGTATCTGCTAAAAATGATGTAACCACGATCTAACAATCAATAGCCACCACCTATGCTCATTTGCTCTTGTAGAGCCGATGGACGACTAGTCAATAAGCAGTATAAAATGTAGCTCATTGCAACTTTCGAGCCACGGGTTTTATATGTAAGCTTAATCTGTCTCATCTGTGTATATACGTTACGTTTAACCTCATCTTCCTCTAATGATAACTTATTCACTCAAAATACTCTTAAATGCCTTGCTTTATTATCTAATAATAGAGATAATTACCCTAACTCAAAAATTTTTCAATTATCTACATAAAAACTGTAACTAATGAAGTTTTTTTTTTGAGATACATTGTTTTCAACTAAACTAACAATTACGTATTATTACGTTTAAAATTGATATAGAACATTATCCTGGTAGGAAAAACATTCGAAACATCACCATCACCGTCAGCATAAGTATCCTCCTACAATCCTGTCCCGTTTTCCTATCATCCTGTCTATATGTCCTGTACAATATTTCCTTCATTTCTTCGCATATAAGCAGCGTATACAGTATGTAAAGAGTGCTTGCTGCTATTTTCTGAATCAAATACACGAAATTACAATAAAAATACACTGAATTTTTCTCCTCCAAAACCTGTAGTTGCCTTTCAAAATAACTATTGCAAATATACTTTTTTATAAATTGGGCAAGGTGGGGCAAGGCGGGGTAGTTAAGGCTTGATGATGAATAGACGTTTTAGAATAATTTTGATAATGAGTCTTTCAAATAACAATAAACGTTTAGTATTTCCATAAAATGTATAAATAGTTAAATACAAAAAATTACATTTTGGGCGATTTTCTGCATGACATTTCGCTGCTCTAGTATTGATTTGTTCTATCTCCACTTTTCAAAAAAATTGAGTTTGATACATTTTTGAACTCAGCAATTTTTTCTCTACCAATTTCTAGTTTCAAAATGCCAATATTACGTTTATAAATATGTTTTTTCTAGTATTATTTTGTACTATCTCCACCGATTTCACAAAAATTTATTATTGGATTGTACTAACTCACATTTTTTGTGGCACATAGAACAAACCTATACTTAAATTTTAGATTTTAAAAAATTTTAGTATTGGTGTGTTCCATATCCCATAAAAAGGTCTCTTATATTGCATGAATAATGTAGATATGTTTTATTTTTTCATTAAGATATTGTAATGATTGCAAGCCATCATAACTTACGTTAATTACTGTATTATAATTTCGTACAATGCAATCTTCTATTGTGTTAAAACTTGCGTATAAAGTAATGATGAAGGCATTAAAAATGTTTATGGAAAGTCATCCACAAATTAAAAACAAATTCTCATAAATTCTCTAAAAGTTGCCATAGCAAAGTTCAATACATTAATTATATTTTAAATTTTACATGTAAAATTGAACAGTTAACTAGTTTACCTAAAAATCTTAATTTATTTAGAAATCTAAGTTTATTCAGAAATCTTAATTTAATAAAAGATGAAAACAAAAATTGAAATTATCCAAGTAACATCTAAGGGTTTTTTTTTATTATCATAAAATTGCAAATTTGTATAAAAATTTTGATTATATGAAGTTTTCGATAATTAAACTTTAATATGTATAAAACGAGATAAACTAATGCTTATATACGCTTAAATGATGAATATAAACGGAAAAACCGTATTCCTATCCAAATTCGGATGACCGAATCTATTAAATGATAAATTGATAACTTTACTTCTTTATTTCTTGAAAAACTAACTGAAATCGAAACGAAGTCAGAGGTATCTAGATTCTAGAGACAATTAGAGATAAATCAATGTTCAATTATATGCTACCAGTAGAAACTCGTTTTTTTGAACATCTTTTTAAAAACGCCACATTAAATTAGTAATCGGTTTCTAGAATTAATTTTTATACAATTCTTAACGCGATATTTCCCAAAAAGTTCTTGCCTATGTTTCAATTTACTTCCACACATAGAAAATAAGTTTGTGTTAATTTTCTTTAAATTTTGTTAACGTAGTTGCTCTGAGATAGTCAGGTACAAAAGGATATCTCAAAATAAAAATTTTCTTTTATCAAAAATTTAATAACGTATTAATTAATATTCTTCAGTGATTATACTTGTAGACCACTTGTTTGTTTTTAATTTCCGCGCACTTATGTTGTAGCGATATAAAAACATTATTGAAAAAGCGTTGTAAAAACGTTGTAAAATGATGTTTATGAATTATATTTAAAAACGGCGTGGCGAATAATTTTTATTGCTTATTAAATATGGTTTGTAACTTTGTATTTTATAATATATTAAATTTTTATCAAATTCCTTTAAGACGTTTTCATTTTATTCAAAAGAAAAAAAAATAGTTTTCCCATAAGAGCCCGTGTTAAAATTACAAAACTTTGAAATCGTCTTTATCAAAATTGGGGTGGTCAATTTTTTTTCGGTAAGGGCTCGTATTATTGGTATTGAATTAAATAAATATCTAGAGAAGTTTCGTTAAAATCCTTTAGAAAAATCGTTTTATCGACCAACTGCCTTAAATCAAACACAGAATAAAATTTTTTTAAGCTAAAGTCATTTTATGTATTACAATTTTCCCATTCATATATGTAACAGACGGAAAAAATAATCTTGTTTTGTTCTATATCCACGCTTATAGTACAAACCAAGAATTATAAACTGAAAGTACAAAACAATACTAAGGGAATATGGATCTATAGTTCAATTTTTGCAATCATGAGGATATTAATTATCATTTTACTCCGAAATTCGAGGTCAGATTTCTATGAAATTGAATTGTATGACAACTAACTTATTTACAAGTAAAAAATTATTTTCTATTTGGTAATAAAATGTAAAATAAATAAGATATGAATTTTTAAACTTTCAAACCGCAATATCTCAAAAGTAGAAAAAGTGGATATAGAACAGACCAATACTAGAGCAGCGATTTGAGCAACGACAACATTAAAAAAAAAAATTAAAGAAAAAATTAGTAATAATACACTAGCGGAAATAATTAAAGGATCAAAAAAAAAAAATCCCAAATTTTTAGTGATTTTTCGAATGGCTGTATCTTCGTGAAAAATGGTCGTATCGGAGTCATAAGCAAAGCAATTTAAAGCTGGAAGCTTCTAGTTTTCAGATCTTGCGATAAAAAAATTTTCAAAGCAACGTGTATCGCTCAATTCTAATAAGTACACTGAAAAAAAATTTCCGAAATTTTTTCGGTTCCTTTTTTTGGTCCACGGACTTGAAAAAAAAATTTCCGACTTAACCACCATATGGACCGGATAACTTGTTCATTCAGCTTTAATTTGCTTTTTTTTAGACCTTTATACGACTACTTCCCGCTGAGATATTGGACTTTGAATGAAAAATGATCGTTTCGCCTTTGACCATCGATATCTTAGCAACCAATGATCACACAGAAAATTGAAGGTGCGTTTCGAAAACTCGAATAAATTCTCTACAAGGATTAGCCATTGTTTTTTCAGAAAAAAATTTTTTTGCCTACTCTACATGAATTTGAAAAATCAAGAAAAAAAGAGCTTTTGGGGGCTTTTTGGAAAATCAAGCGCTGAATTAAAAATTTCGAGAAAACCATTGATGTTAAGTGTGCCTTTTACAGTTCAATATACCCACAAAAACCTTACCGAGTTTCAATTGAATCCATCCAGCCGTTTTTTTGTTTCATTCGATTGAATTTTTGAAAAAATTAATGGATCATTTTTTTACTCTTAAACTTTCATAATCCTGAAAAAAATGAAAAAAAAAAAATTTCTCAGCTTTTTTCACATTTTTATCAACAACAGTATTTAAATTTATAAAAAAAAGAAAATTTCTTAAAAAATTTTCAAAAAAAAATTTTTTTTACGAATTTTTCGAAAAAATTTTTCAAAAATTTTCTTGAATAATTTTAGAAAAAAAAATTTTTTTTGAAAATTTTTTAAGAAATTTTCTTTTAATTTTGTTCAAGATTATGAAAGTTTAAGAGTAAAAAAATGATCCATTAATTTTTTCAAAAATTCAAGCGAATGAAACAAAAAAACGGCTGGATGGATTCAATTGAAACTCGGTGGAGTTTTTGTGGGTATATTGAACTATAAAAGGTACACTTAACATCAATGGTTTTCTCGAAATTTTTAATTCAGCGCTTGATTTTCCAAAAAGCCCCCAAAAGCTCTTTTTTTCTTGATTTTTCAAATTCATGTAGAGTATGCAAAAAAATTTTTTTCTGAAAAAACAATGGCCAATTCTTGTAGAGAATTTATTCGAGTTTTCGAAACACACCTTCATTTTTCTGTGTGATCATTGGTTCCTGAGATATCGATGGTCAAAAGCGAAACGATCCTTTTCCATTCAAAGTTCGATATCTCAGCGAGAAGTAGTCGTATAAAGATCTAAAAAAAGCAAATTAAAGCTGAATGAACAAGTTATCCGGTCCATATGGTGGTTAAGTCGGAAAATTTTTTTCCAAGTCCGTGAACCAAAAAAAGAAATCGAAAAAATTTCGGAAATTTTTTTTTTAGTGTACTTATTAGGATTGAGCGATACACGTTGCTTTGAAAATTTTTTTATCGCAAGATCTGAAAACTAGAAGCTTCCAGCTTTAAACTGCTTTGCTTATGACTCCGATACGACCATTTTTCACGAAGATACAGCCATTCGAAAAATCACTAAAAATTTGGAATTTTTTTTTTGATCCTTTAATTATTTCCGCTAGTGTAATTAATCAAAACAAAATGTTTATAATACGCAGAAAATGTCTTAAAATTTTTTGAGTAGGTACCTATATGGTACCTATATTCTAATTTAATCTGAAATCCAGTACTCGTTATATAAGACATGAACTTTGTGATAGACGGGACATCGTACGATTAACTGCATTTCTTTTTTAAATGTTTTTGTTGCAAAAATATTTCGTACGGCACCAGAGGATCACCGTTTTTTCTTATGAAGCTTGCTCGTGCTGATAATATGATTTCATTGAATTTTTGCATTTTTTAAAGTGATTTTGTGTTTAAAAAGCTTTTTATTTTATTTTTTAAAATAAATTTTATTATTTTAACGTCATGCTTGAGATAGGCAAGAAAAACTGGCTGCGTAACTTATAACTGGCTGCCTAATGTCAAATTTTCAATATTTTTAAGGATGCGCAGTTAGACCGATTGCGATGAAATTTGTAGGCGATCTTGGGCTGATTCGCATAATCTCCAAAAACCAATTAAATAATTTTGGATTTATACGCATGGGAAGATTTTACCTATTCATAAACTAACAGACAGACAAGACACCAAAATTGTTCAGGAAATTCTAGAACATAAAATGTAATTTGGTTTTGGAGAAAAAAATTTTCACGTCACAAAGTGATTACAATGATTCGGATTATTACAACGGCCACTGTCTTGCTTTGTCTTTTTTTTCTGAATTATTGTTTAAATTACTTTGTTGGTCGTTTCTATAGAAATAATTACCAAATATTTTAAATGAAAAATCAAGGGACGGCTTTGCGTGTTTTGATTAAATTTTGGGTGTTTTATTGTCAATTTGCGTGCGGAAATTATACTTTCCGCACGCAAAAATGTATGTGGAAAGAGTATGGTGTGCAAACAGCTATTTTGGGTACAAAAATGTGTGCGCCAAGTTAGTACTTCTCCCGCATGAGTAATAAAAAATAATTTAAACAATATTTAATTCAGAAAAAAAGACAAACACTTCAAAATATTATTTTAAAAAATAATAAAAAATAGTAATAATAATAGAAAAAAGTATGTGAAATTCGTAATAAAAAATAGTATGTGCAAATCGTGCGGGATTGTCGATCGCACACTCGAGTGAATGAGCGCACTCATTACGATCGTGCGCTTAACTTCGCTCTCGTGGGCAATCGACAAATATTCCGCCCTTATTGCATAATATACTATTTCCTTAGTTATTGACTGATTCAATTGCTTCTTTATCATTTTATCGTCAAATGCGGTCATCCATTTGCTTTTTATTACGAAACCTAATTTACAACGCATTAAAGTATAAAAGCTATCTGATTTTCCATGACACCCTGTACAAACAATAAACCGTATATTCTGGTTAGCTAGCTGCTACATCATTTTATTATATGTATTGTAGGATATACACACAAACATACATTTGCTGCAAAATATATCGAAATAAAATAGGAAACTGGGTCACAGTTTTAACCGTGACCCAGTTTTCAACATTTGTAAATTTATTTCCCTATGCTGTCGTCTGTTGGGAAATAAAATGGGAGGATATATTATCCTATTCATTCACCCATACGATATACGTCATAAACACTGCTTGCCTGGTTAGGTATTTGCCTAGTTGGTATATAAGTATACGGCAGTAATACTTACCAGTTACAACAAAAAGGGCGGCAATGTGGAAAAATTGTGAAGGCGGAATTAAAAAATCCTTTTTTTGAAACACTCTTTTTTATTACATTCATTCTACGTGCTTGATTAATTAAATACGAAACAAGATTCTCTTTTGCACTATGATTTATGGTTTGTAATTGTTGTTTCTCGTATTTTTTTTAATCTTTTTTTTTTAGCATGTAGTTTGTATAAGCTATTTCAACAATTGTCTACTTGTAGCAGTAATATTTTATGATATCATAATTCAAAATTATTTGGTAGCTTAAAAAATATCTTAAACGCTTTTTTTACCATAAAAAAGAGATATCGCACGAATACTTAATTGATAATTGTTGATTTCTTTTCGATTCCAGAAAAATATAGTAAGTTAGTTGGCACCCATCCCTAGTATCCCTAGTTAGCAGGCCAACCCTAACATTGCTTTAAATGTTAAGTTAACAGTTTTTTTATCAAGTTGCATTATTTTGAGCATGTTCGATTTAGAAAACACAAACGACACTATGTAACAGAGTGCATAGGGAAAATTAATGGCAACCAAATTTTAGTGATTTTTATACTTTCTTCTTTTATAAAAAAAAAAAAAAAAAAAAAAAATTTTAATTTTTTTGCAAAACTAACTTTTTAACTACTTTTAACGAAATTATATATGTAATTGTGAACAACAGAAAGTATATCAAAGCAGATTGAATCTGTTTGTTTTTAAATCTAATAAAGTAATAACTTTGTCTATGCTGATCTCTGCCGAAACACACTGAAAGTCTATGATCCATTTATGAAATGCTGGCGTTCGCCAGAAAATTTTGTTAGCCTAACGTTAGCAAACGGAGCTTGTACCGTTACAAATCAGAGGGTTTCAATTCAAAAAAAGTAATATGCACTAGATACTAAAACTATAATTTCTAATTAATTTTTATTCCATAATTTTTAAATGTGACTGCGCTTTAGAAGTATTTTTACCGTGAAAAACCAGAGCAAACCATCAAAAAATATTTAACACCCATAAATTTTTTCAACCAGAGCCCTCTGGTTTGTAGCAGTGCAAGCTCCGTTAGCTAACGTTAGGCTAACAAAATTTTCTGGCGAACGCCAGCAGTGTGACACAGTGTTATGCCGTGTGTAATATTTTCTAAATGGAATACGCTCTTTAATTATTTACCTTTAAAACTGAAGTACTCTAATTCTTTGTAAATGTTTAAGGATAATTTTTGGCAGAACAACCACTAAATATACTATTTAAAAAAAATTATTTTTTATTAGACACAACGTACGTTACGGCTTACATCGGCCATCATCAGATCTATATTTTATAAAACAAAGATTAAACAATTTTAAAATCTTTAAAATGAATCTAAATTAAATATCTTACAAACAAAACATGAAAATAGTAACATACAAGTTTTTTCGCAAAATCACTAAATATAATTAATAATTTAATAAACTAATTAAAACATTGAAAACAGTTGACAAATTTTAAAAAAAAAAGCAATTAGAAATAATTAAAACAACAAAAATTATCAGTTTATAACAAATAGTGACTAGATAGTTTTTTTTTTTTTTAAATTAAAATTGGAGCAGTGCTGCCGGTAGGTGGCGCGGTCAGCAGTGCTCGGCGGCAACGTCAGCTAAGGACATGCGCGGCCAAAAACGAGAAAGAGATAAAAACAACACGTAAAGACAGGAACACATAAATGCAATAGACAACGGACAAACATACACATATGTATAAAAATCCAACGATGAGCCCTGTCATCCCAGGGCTTCAAAACGAGCGGACAGTCCTTGGTGGCGGTACGCTAAGTGCTAGCCAGAGCATCACATCACCAAGGCCTGGAGACAATCGCTGGGACTCCACCCGATGTGGAAAGGGTCTCGGGGTGGAGGAAACCGACTAGAAACACACAAGGACATATCACAGGTAAGTATCACAGTGTGTATCACTGATGAAACTTATTGCGTCATTGGTCAGCCACTGGCCGACCAGTGACGGTACTTCCATAGGACGTTTGGGAAGCACCCTGGTGAACTGTAAATGCAGACTCTTTATTAACTCCTGCGTTCGGACGGCCACTGGTCGACTTATGGTGGGACGTCGACCATAGAGCCTCTGTAAACGGTATCTGAACAGAGTCGGGCGGCTTATATGTTAAGGTGTAGCATATACCCCCGCTGCATAATTGAGGAAGAGACGCTCAGGTCTCAGTCGCAGCGGAGGAAGACCCGACTCTACGCAGATGCTCATTGAAAGGCTCGTCCGAAATGCTCCCGTAGCCAGTAGTATGCCTGCATAGTCGCAGGATTTAGGAGAAGAAGCATAGACGCCCGGGCGGAAGAGTAAGCAATTCTGCCGTAGTCAATCCTAGTCAGAACTAGCGATTGATACAGGCGAAGCAACGACTCCCGGTCCACACCCCACGATGCACCTGCCAAGCACTTAAGCATGTTTATTGTCCTGTGATAACTCGCAGCTAAGGCGAGGAGGTGTGGACGTCACGTAAGTTGTTTGTCGAATATGAGTCCTAGAATTCTGACGCTATCAACACACTGAAGATTGAATCCTTTTAGCGTGAGAACAGGATCCGGAAGTGCGCTGCGCTTTCTGTGAACCACCGATGTTTTTTGAGGTGAGAAACGAAAGCCAAGAACTTCAGCAGAGGTTACCACTTCGGTGATGCCTTGTTGCAGCCCTTGTTGGATATACTCGATGGAATCGGCTGCATAGAATATAGTGCGGTCATCACCGTACAAGCAACGGCGAATTGGGGCTGAGGCAGCCATATGACTAACTGCGATGAAAGGTGACACAAGTTATGGAGCGTTGAGGAACACCATTCTCTTGGGAGTGGGCCCAGAGTCAGTGTCACCTACCCGGACACGGAAAGAACGATCAGTCAGAAAACTCTTAACGAACTAAGGCAGGTTACCTTCTAAACAGTCGTGCAGGTTCTTGAGAATGCCATCCCTCCTGGTCATATCATAAGCTTTTTCCAAATCGAAAAACATAGCCACAAAGTGTTTTCGTTGGGGAAAGGCGTCGTGAGTGACATTTTCGAGGCGACGAAGACGGTCCGTGGTCGAATGGTCCCGTCGGAACCCACATTGATGTTTAGGTGTAAGGTTGTGGGATTCCAGCCACCAGAAGAGACGGTTTGTCACCATTTTTTCCAATACCTTGCTGAAACAGCAAGTTAAGGATATTGGACGGTAGCTAGTTAGTTGCGATGAATCTTTACCCTCGTTCAGTAGCGGAATGATGGTAGCTTTCCGCCACTGTTAAGGATAAACGCCTTGCCGAAAGATTTCGTTGTAAAGATCCAATAACCTACACTTACCAGGATAAAGTAGGTTCCGGATCATGGCGTAGGGGATCTCATCAGGTGCAGGGGAAGTATCCCCAGCTCGCCGAAGTGCCTCCAGTAATTCTTGCACAGTAATCGTGGTTATACTAAAGGGATTCATCAGAGAAAAAATCAAGATCATTTTGTTCGTACTCGATCTTGATCCCCAGGAAGTCCGGATCATAATTTTGGGAGCCACTGACACACTCAAAGTGCTTCGCTAAGCAAAGCCTCTTTTACTATTTAATAGTTCTTTTACAGCGTGCTTGAACACGCTTGTAGGCTATCACATTTTCCTGCGTGGGGCGACGTCTGAGTTCTTTGTACGCCCACTTTTTCTCTGCAACTGCTACACTCACGACTTCATTCCACCATGGTACGTGACGTTTGGGTGGAATGTTGAACAACTTTGGAATACTCTTATATACTGCTTCATTGACTCTGGAGGACATTTTCTCCACATCATCTTCTACGTTTCCAGTCAGCAGGGGGTGTACGGAATGAAGCAGCGTATATATCCTAGTCTTGCATTCCCTGCATTGCTTGTTGCATACTTTTCATTGTATCTTTTAATTCTCTAATTTCATTGACAACTTCTCTTGGTAGATTTACCTTGTTGAATGTTAACATAATTAAGGGGGACTCGGGATGCTTGTTCTCCCTGTTGTACCTCAGCCTTCTCGCGTCTATTGCTCCCTATGGAGACATCTCCAACAATATCTCATGGATGATGCCCCTCGAGTAATTTAGTGTACCATGGGAGGTTACCTCTACAACGTACTGTCCTAATTCTTGTAGACTCATTATCTTTTCAGATTATGCCGGTGAGAATGCCTCTATGAGCAGCCCTTTGCCCGATAGTTTGGCATCTTTATCCTGACCAATTCCTTCCTTAACTAATGTTGCCAAAAGAAAGGACTGATTTTACTAAAATCGCCTTCACTTAGCTTAATGACTAAAAACTTTATATAATTAACACCTTGCATTCTTGGGGAATCCAAGTGAATTCGATTCCCATAAGTTCCCCTTTTATGGGGAGGGGGGAGGGTTACCCCATTTCGAAGAAGTACCTGCTCGGCTAGTTTGTGGTGCGGGTACACTGGACGCGGTAGCGGGACGAGTCTCGCTACCAAAGCATACATCAGATTGCGGTGGTGGAGCCGGGTTCGCGTCCGGTTTGGATGGCCCGGACTCGCCTTTTTTTAATAAGTCTGCTTTATCCATAAAACGTAACACAAAGAAATCCCCATTCCGCTCCCCACCCTCCACGGACCGTCATTAGGAACGTGGAACTCCCACATCAGGGATAGGGAATGAGGTGTCCTAGGGACAAACCTATTGCCCCAGTAACACGTACGACCGCGGGGCGCTCGAAGTTTCTGCAGCCGGTGCATAACTGTAGCCACGGTCTATGCTTGAAGCCAGGGCCAAAGTGATGTGTGGTTCCACCGTACTCGGAAATACGGCTTCCCTCAATCACCAGGATCCCCTTTCCCAAACAACTCCGCTAAGTCACACACGAGCTAGTGTGGGTCCCGAAGATGACTTGAAGTTGGGACAACAAAGAATAACGAAGACAAAACAAAACCAAAAACAAAAGAGAAACAAATAATAAAAGAAAACTTGAAACAAATAAAAGAAACACGAAAACAAAAAACGATAAAACGAAAAGAAATAATAATAAAGGTTAAAAAATTAACGTTACCAGAGCCCCAATTAGCCTGCTTGCCGAAGCTAACATTTATCACCGAGCACGTAGTCTAAGACTGGACGAGGAATTGGATTTATGTCCAGCGATTAGCTATTAATAGGTACTAGGACGTTGGTAGTAACCGTGGTCAAAATAGGACGTATGTCAAAGTTGTTCAGAGAAAATTTAAAAGATTATAAAAAAAGAAAAAAGAAAAAGGCAGATTACTAATAATCAAGATTATCTAATAGTGTTAATAAAATAAAGTGATATCTAAATTAAATTAATTTTGTTCAGAAAAGAATTATAAACTCTGTTAAATAGGTTAGGAATAATTATCAACGTGACTGATCTATAGTGAAATTTAAATCTTAAATCTTTAAGTTGATAGTCTGCTACAATATATTTGGTGATTACACGTCATACATATCGTACAGATAAAAACAAAACAGTAAACAAATAATTTAGTTAAGTGAGCTGTCAAAATATAAATAATATAATGGATAAAAAGCTAGATAAAATTTTAATGAAACTAAGTAAACTATTAGAAAATAATATGAATACTTTAAAAAATGTGTGAAAAAATAATGGAGGATAATGACATATAAAAAAAAAATAGTGGAGAAACAAAAAACAATGATTAACCTAAGAAAAACGATTAACAAAAGAAACCTAGTTATTCATGGTATGCAAGAAACTAAAGAAAATGAAATGGAACTGGAAAATAATGTGGTTAAAATGATAACAGAAAGAGTCAAAGTAGCATGTGCGACACACAAGATATCGATGAAGTGTATCGTATAAGGAAAACCGGAAAGAAACCAAGACCAGTTAAATTCTGTTTAAATAATACATACCACCTGTCGCAGCATCCTGCATAACATAGCGAATTTCCATTTACAAAAGTACGTTTTCCTCGGAAACTAGTTGATATAGAGTAACTGTAAATAAAAGAAACCTTTATGTGATTTTTCCGCCTCATTCCGCCAAATTTTGTTCGTGAAATGAAATTTTTCGTGAAAAAAATTTGGCGGAATGAGGCGGAAAAATCACATAAAGAAGGTTTTTTTATTTACAATTATTCTATATCAACTAGTTTCCGAGAAAAACGTACATTTGTAAATGAAATTCGCTATGTTATGCAGGATGCTGCGACAGGGGTATTTTTATTTACAATTACTCTATATCAAATAGATTTCGAGAAAAACGTACTTTTGTAAATAGAAATTCGCTATGTTATGCAGGATGCTGCGACAGGGGTATTTCTTTTAAATATTGAAGTATTCACACAAAAAGTACTTGGGCTCCCTTTTTGCAGATATCTTCAGATATCTGTTTTTGGCGGTATATATACACGAGTAAACGATATATGCATATACAATATATTACATATTGTGTAGAATATGTACTTAGACTGTGAGTAAATTCACACTTTATAGGAGAAAACGATCACAGTCTAATAACATAGTTTTTTCTCGGAAACTAGTTGACATAGAAAAAAATTTAAAGACCTTTTTTATGTAATTTTTTCTCCTCTTTTAAATGGTGTAAAAAAATTTCGCAAAACTTTTTGAATAAGTGGAAAATTTTGGCAAAAAACTAATTTTTTGCAAGAACAAAAACCATGTTCCTGGCATCCGACATGTCTGGCTGACGAACTCATCCAAGGGTTGGGACTTACAACGTTCTCACTAAATTTCGTAAACCTAGGACATTTCGTTCGAGAGTTATCGTGCTGATACATAAATATATATATATATATATATAAATATATATATATATATATATATATATATATATATATATATATATATATATATATATATATATATATATATATATATAAATATATATATATAAATTTTAGTGAATATTATTTTCGGTTTCTAGGGACCTCAAAACAAATTTCTGCCATAGTGCCAGGCTTAAGTCGCGTCATGAGACCTACTGTAATAGCTGAATTTTCATTCTGGAAATTCGCAAAAGAAGAAAACAGAAATTTATAAAGCAAAACAAAACTTGAAGGGTACAGACATATTTATTAATGAAGATCTCCCACATGAAACAAGAAGACAACAAATGGAAAAAAGAATATTAAATAAACAAAAGCAAGAAGAAGATATTCGTTGGAAAAGAACCCTTGTGGAACAGTCGTTGGAAGAATATGAAGAATTTTCTAGCCCGGCTCAAGAAAAGACACAACAAGAAAGCAAGAAATTGAAAGAAATAAGTAAAAAAACTAAAATTTGACTTTTCTGTCGTTTTTTGGAATAGTCACGGAATAAATAATGTATATGAAAATAAGGGATATTTAATGCATCATGACGTCATTGGAGTCACAGAAATTTGGGTAACTGAAATGAGTAATTTAGAAAATGAATTCACAGAATTTCAAGTAATATTCAGCCCGCGATAAGAACTAAAGAAAAAGGACGAGCATCAAGAGGCATCTGTATATTGGTAAAAAAAAATAATAAACGTAGTATAATGTATTATATGTTTCAGAAAAAGGAATTGTAGCAAGTATCCAGGAAGGTACCAAAAGTGTACAGTAGCTACTGTTTATTTACTACAATGACGAGATTTCGAAACGTGCCTAAGTGAAATGTAAAATATGTTAGAAACAAAACGGACGAAATCTACATTATGGGGGGTGATTTTAACTGTCATATTGGTAACTTATGTAAATAACTGGGATGCAGAATTGTTTGAAAGTACTAGTATTGCTTATTTAGAAAGAGTCACCCTAGATCAAAAAATTGATAAATGAGGTAAAGAACTTGTGCAACTTCTAGCAAATATGGAATTTTTAGTGCTAAATGGACGAACTAGAGGAGATATGCCTGCATGTTACACATACCTAGCAATACAGGGGAAAAGTATTATAGATTTAAGGAGGGGATAAGGTTAATTCGTACAAAAAATAAGCATGTTTTTGTTATTTTTTTGTGACGACACAGTTAAAATCTCGTTATTTAAAACCAGTGGTACATTAAAGTATGACATTCGAAATATATTGTATAAAACTTTCACGAAAAAATATTAGAAAATACAGTAATGGCAGCAATTATTCGAACGTGTCTCGGAAAAAAGTAGAATTACGGTGCCCCTCATGACTTGGTGCTGGATCATCCGAAATAAAAAAAATAGTTCAATCGTTAGATAATAGTTTTTCTTAGGTAACGCTGGGAGGCGTTTTTCACTTTTTTGGGAACACTTAGAAAGGAAAAACACGATTTTTTGCAAAAAAACGGCTAATTTGTTATTGTAACATAAAAATTATTAAAAATTTGAAAAAAACTCTCCAGCGTTACCTATTATCCCTATATGTCCCTAGCGTACCCTATTATGTACAGAAATTGTTTTCAAAGGTGCTGTAGTTTTGAAGTTATAAGGGGCACCGACTTTGAAAACGTGAGCTGTGGGGAAAACGCTTTAAAGTTTTGATCACTTAAAAATTCTTGTATAAAACGAATATAGAATACTTACTGCTAAACTAAATTTTGTACCCTACACTGACAAAATATACAGAACAGGTATGAACACGTTAGTACTTGCATTGAAATTTCTATAACTGAGAGAGAAAGGGATATATTAGAGAGCGAAACATTTGCCAGGTATCAACAAAATGCTTATAACTTCGTCAATTTTGCTCCAATCAACTTAAAATTTTGAGAAAATATTCTTGAGATATTATGATTTCAATTAAAAAATAAAAAAAAAAATAAAAAGCAAAAAAATTATCTTAATACCTTGCCCCGCCCTTAATACTGATGGATTTAGCAAATATTCATCAAGTTAAAAAAATATACGTAGCCCAAGAATCCTATCACTCTGGCTACTTTCCATGTGTATTGGTTGTTCAAATCCCTCCATAGAACGTCAGCAAATCACAAACAACAATAGCTCCTCCAACTTGATAGTAAGTAGGGAAAATATTAGAATGGAATACAAATTACTGTTCACAGTTTCAGGAAGTAATAGAGAGGGAATAGAAAAACATCACAACGTTGAGGTATCAGATACTAGAGAAGGCTATCATGACAGCTGCAGGAACAACGGGCATGGTAAGGACAATCAAATATAGGAAAAATAATAACAACTTTTCAGTTACAGCAAACAAATCCTGGTTTGATGAAATCTGTAAAGCATTTAAAAATTAAAACTAAGGAGGCATTAAAAGAATGTAGAAAACTGTAATTTCAAAAAGGAACAACTGGAGAAATACTTAAATGTAAAAAGAGAATATAAAGAGGTCCAAAAAACGGCGAAGAATCATACTATGCAATAATAAATAATAATTAAAAAACGTTAGGAACTCCACAGAATTTTTGGGAAGCAATAAAACTATTCAAAGAAAAACGCAAATACATAAATGGAATAGGATTAGAAAAGCGGAAAATTACTTAAGGAATAAATCTTGTGTATCCTTAAAAAATAGTAAAATAGGTTTTCTGGATTGTTTACATCCATATTTGGAGGAAGCCAACGAAGCCAACGAACTGGAGAACGTAATACGACAATTAAATGTGGTAAAACACCTGGAATTGATAATATTACAAACGAATTTTGGAAAAATATGCCTAAGTCCAGTTTTAATTATCTGTTAAATAAATTAAATGATATTTTTGAACGAGAAAATATTCCAGATAAATGGATGAAAATAACCATACAGTAAAATTGTTCTGTTATTCTGATATTTAGTAATAATAAAACTTTCCTAGTATTTCATATGTGTCGCTTAATTTGTTTGCCCAAACACTTCTTTTCTAAAATTACTTCTAAATAAAAAAGGGCTTCAACATTGTAAAATATTCTTTTAAAAACTATATACATTGATTTGAGTAATGTATACAAATAATAATTATTTTATATAAGTGTTTGCAGACCATTTTCCAATGAAAACAAAATGTAACGTGAGTTACCGACATTGATATGGGATTTTGATAATAAAATCTTCTACAGGCATAGGAAAATTTTGACCAAACTTATCATCTTCTATATAACACACATAGGTTGAATATAAAAAAAAAATTATTCTTGTAACTTTGAATCAGGAGCAAAAAAAAGCAATTGACTCCAAAGTAAATTTTGTACTGTCCCTTTTTTGTGACGTGAGTTACCAAAAT